>JAWWEE010000074.1:97259831-97316943 GCA_035221455.1 Xenops minutus | reverse complement strand
AGCCACCAGCGTGCTTGTAGCAAGCGTGGGTAGAGCCCTTGTAAATCTTCGTTCGCGAAGCCTAGCCATGAATGAATTTTCATAGATGGGATATGTTTTACTGAGCATTTTGGAGAGCTTTACACTTGAGATACCATTTTCCTTTTTTGATACATCTTGAATATTGAGAAAGCTTTTATCTTTTGCTTCCTGGTTGAAGGTAAGTTTGGATGATGCTGTGAATAGAGTGCATGCCAATCCGTAATGAAATTTCCAAGTGCATTTTATGTCAAGCACACTGCTTTGACCTTTCTATTTTGTTTTTGTTTTAGATGTGCAACAGCAGAGTCTAATCTTCCTCTTTCTTAAGTCAGAGCTTGTTTGGTGAGGTTTTCAAAATATTCCAATCTGATAAATCTATCTGGCAAGATTTATGAATCGGTTACTATTCCTTAAATTAACTTAAGACATCCCATCATCTTGATAATTATGCTTACACAATATCATGTTGGCCATTAATTTGATTTCATATCTAGCTACACACAGTCTTTCAAAAGTTTTATGCAACCCATGCGTTTGTGTACCTTTATCTGTAGTATTAAGATACTTACATGAAAATTGTTTTCAGCCTTATCAGTTCTTGGTAGGGCATGACATGTCTGTATGTACTGCATTTGACAGCACTTTGTTCTGTCCTACCTATGCCTCGTCTTCACTTTTCTGTAGCACGGGAAAGAGCTGGAACTCTTCAGGAATTATTAAAGAGGGTAGCACATTCCTCTGAGGACTATCATGTATATAGAGTTGTTGGTAACTGTCAGATTCAAATAGTACATGCAGTCTTTTAGTAAACGAATACTAATCACCAACAGACTGCAGATTCTGTAAAACAGGGAGTAGTATTTATTTGCCTTGTTACAAGTAAGTTTTACATAAAGGCCTTGAGTGAAAAATATTTTGATACATGCACAATCTTACCCCTATGTTGCTGTTAAATATTTACATCTATATGCAAGGTTTCACCCTGGTAGTATATATATGAGCAGACACATATAAATATATTCCATGCAGTGATTTATCAGTCTACACAGTGTTATTGCATGGGTGTACACTATGCAAGTAACACTTCAGCTTGACTTTGGAGCTTGAGCCTAGCACCGTCCCATTTCTCCCAAATGGCTACAGGGTTCAGTAAACTAACAATTCATCTGGTGTCTCCACAGTGGAAAGTTTTCTGTACCTGATCCACAACTGACTCGATCAGTTACTAGTGAAGGAAAAACGCCTTCCAAAAGCCTTGCTAAGCTGTGCTCAAACAGCAGATATCTCTGCAGCTGTGGCAAACCAGCTGTCAGCTCTGCAGAAGTGGCTGCAAACCACTGCATTCTTCCCTCCAGCCCTGACCAGCCCAGCTTTCAGAGAGCGACAGGGTATGACCTGTGACAAAGAATGCCCAAAGTAAAAACATCTGCCAAAGCTTCAGGAATAGTTAGCAACACCAGTACAAGGCAGTAGTTGCCTTGCACAGGTTTTGTAGGGGCACAAGTCCTTCTTAGCTGAGCAGCTCTACTTTGCTCACCACAAGGCAGGCGGATGAAAGGTCGGATTAGATTCCACTGCTCCTTCCTGCTCTCTTCTCTTTGCCGAAGCTGGGCCTTGCTGTTGGATGTGGCGCTGACATGTGTCCATGGCTGCATTTTAAGGACAGCATCTGTGTTTTGCTCTAACCATTTAAATGTACAGTCACATTGGTGAGGAGGACCAGGCTTACTAACCTTCTGCTTTGTGGCCATTGTCTCACAGTGTGTTGGGCCAGAGAAACTGGCTTTTGAAAAGCTTCCTGCAGTTTTAATGGCAGCTGTGGTCTATTCCCTCAAGCTTTTTTTCCCTTTGTTTGTTTCTGGTGTCTGTCGAACAGATTATAAACTAAACGAACAAAAGTGGTAAAGGGCTTAGCAGGCCTGGGAGGAATCCTGGGTATATTAAAAACAAATGGGTTGACCAAAATCTTAGGAAAAAATGGACTACAAATCTCTTGTGAGTTGCCTGGTTGGCTTACCACCTCTAAATTATTTCCATGAAGCAAGTTTAGCAGGGATAGACCTAACGGGCATTGAGAGTCACCAGAAATTCTTTGTATGATTGTAACTATTTTTAATTTCTATCTTAGAAAAAAAGTGTGCTTTTTATTGTTAAGAGTATTTGGCATGATAGCAGCTTTATAGAGAGAAGGAGGACTATGAAAAAGATATACCTATCTGTGTCTAATAAACAGACCCCCTTCCTGCAGGAAAAGCACCATTCCTATTCTTCTGTGGTGATCTGCCAAATAGGCTGGATGGGAAAAAACTTCCCTGCTCTGTTCTTTGCTCCTGCCTGTGGTGTGGCTTTCACTCTCAGGCTCTGCTGCTCTTGGCTGGAGCTGCTCTGGTGCTTGTGGCAATGATATCCTGACAAAACACCGTTGACTTAAATCAGACAGGCATCCTCCCTGTAAAAACAAAACTTTCAAGTGAGAAGTTAAGTCTGATTGCTTTAATCTCTTCATGTCTTCCTCTCTGCCTTCCCTTTTAAATTAGAGTGCATGTCTCGATCTTCTGTCTTACTTGGAAATGGAAATCTGAAGGAGTGGTGGGGGGGAGTGGAGAAATAATGATGAAGGAAGAGATAAATGTAGCAAAGGTGGAAGTGATAGTTTATTCATGGCGTTACATCTCTCTTATCTTGATCTGGCCTACTTGAAGACTGTTTTTTTTCCCATCCAGGCTCCTTTGATGAGTGTTGATAGTTCTCTCCCACTGCTGTGGCCGCAGCCTGATCCTCTCGCCCCACTTCCCTCACAGTCAACATCCACAGGATGTATATTATAATTTGTGCGGATGGAAGTAGAAGCAGCAAAAAATAACCTTCCCTGGCATAGTAGGCAAACCATCCATCTGTTTTCCACCAGCTCCCACATCTCCTGTTTCTGAAGTTGCTGCACCTATTTTGCAGCTGACTGCCAGGCTCCAGCTATCGTGCTGGAATCAACAACCCAGAGATTCTCTTCCACTTTTTATTACTTTTCCTTCTGGGAATGGCTCCATAAACCCAACATAGTTCTGGAGTTTTCTGCTGATTTTGATTATTACCCTTTGATTTAGAGAAGTATGAGGCTTATTTTCTTTTGTTTTGTTGAGAGACTTTCAATGGCAAGGCAGTGCGGAGATAGCTTTCCATTCTTGCTGCCAATTTTCTCATGCTGTTGAGGAATTCATTTAGGCTTAGTTTTGAGGCAGGGTTTGCTGGGGCTTTTTTACCTCTCTGATATGGCTTACACCAATTGTTAAAGTCATGAGCCAGTCTGTCAAAATCATGATTAGCTTAAGGACCACGAGCCTTTAATAAAAAGGTTATTTTCCTGAGACTTTGCAGCCTACTCAGGCTTTTCAGGCTTTTCTATGTAAGCTCGGCTGGAGGCCTTCTTTAATGGCAGCTGATTCCAAGGTAAAGAGTTGTTTCCAAAAGTTTAGACTTTAAATAGAGCATCATGAGACTGACAATAAAATTTCAGGGTCGGCAATGCTGAGTCTCTTATTCTAGAAGCTTTACAGTATTCTAAGTGTTTTTGTGAGACATTTAGAGTGGCATTCCCTCCCCTCCTCCTCTTAGCTGCCTCATTTGAAGCAGTTCACACAGCTTGCAACATGGCTCTGTCAAGGTTCACAGAGACTCCAGCTTCTTTCCTATGTGACCCAGACGTTCTGTCCCCTGAAATGTGCCAGACGGACAAGAGGTTACTTTGAGAAATAGTTCGCACTTTTCCCAGACTCTGTTGCTCAGCTTTTCAAACAAATATGTAGCTGAGGTAATGTCACTGTAGATAGTAGTTTGTACATCTTTTCCAAAAGCTGAATGCCTAAGCTAATAAAATCAAGAAACTGTCGCAAACTCATTTTTCCCCCATGTTTCCTTCTGTCATTTCTTTAGGCACACTAATTTGGGCTGTTTCACAGTGTAGAACTGACTTCTTCCTTTGACTGAAGCAGAAGCAAAGGACTTCCTTGCCAGTGTGCAAAGAATTTGCTTGAAAGTTTTTTCAGTAGCAAAGCACATTACTTTTTTTTTTTTTTTTTAAATTTTTGCACCTCAGCAAGGTTGTGTTTCCACTCACTTGCATTGAAAATAGTGTTAGTTACTACACAAAAGCCATTTCAAATCATGCTGCTCTGTTGTAAGGCACTTTTTATCCCCCTTATGAAACTGCAGTAAAATCCTTTCTTTCCAGGTATCTTTTTCTCAGTTGCAGTGTAACAATAATGACTGCAAGATTCGTTACTCTTTGCATGGTGTTTTCTGATTAAGTTAAACATTTACAGTAGAACAAAGTATTCTGCTGTAGTTCATTACCATGTGCTTTCAGAGGCTTGGATTGGAGTCAAGGGTAGTTGAACCTACAGAAAGCTCTTAGGATAACCGAGGAAAACATAAGAGTTGCAGTGCAGTGCCTACCAGAAGATTTTTTCATAGATATATGTGGAACTGGAGATGAATCAGGTTATTGCCAGTTTGTTGGATCTCCTGCATAGCCCACCAGAGCGTCACATGGGGAGCCACGGCTAGACCCAAATCGCGTGCCTTGTTGTTGCTTGGTGGAGTTTTCACTTTGAGCAGGTTCTTACAGGTGTCAGCAGAGGTGAGCAGAGATGCTTCTGTAGCCTGACAGGCATGCTTGGGGAGGCCCAAGGTCAAGTGTTTTCTTCAAAGGTTACAGAGACAGTTTTCCATACTCAGGTAAGTGCTCTCTGTTTTGGAAGAGCTTCTTGTTAGCTTTCTCTGATCAACTCATGCTCCCTCTCCACCAGTGATTTAACTTCTGCTTAAAGGAAAAACATTTTCAAATTCTTATTTCTTTCTGGATTTGATAGTTACTTACTGTTCTTGTTGAAAAGTTAGCACCTTTTACTGCAATTAGAAATAGGAACAGAAACTCTAGAGTGCTGTGCAATAGTAGAAACTGTGAAACAAGGCAAGGTAGAACAGAAAACAAGTCATAAAATGGCCAGGTAACCTGTGTGCAGTACAGCTACAAGAAGTCTTCAGTCTTTGTTTCAGTGTGTTGAAATGAAAAAACCCAATCAAAAACAAAACCAGAAGAGGATGAATAGAGTAAGGGAAGGAGAGCTAGAAAGCGAAGTCACTTTCTCGCAAACTGCCTGAACATTAATGCCAGAATCTTCCTACCTGATCCAACAGCCAACTTTAACCCTGCCCTGAGTCCTGTGCTGTACCCAAGAGCTGCAATCTTAAAATGAAAAATGTACTTGTACATTGGCAAACCATGACGTTCCCAGTGACACTCCACACTGCATAAATAGATGTCTCCTTTGTTAGTAATTTCTTTTCCTTGGTGGGATGGTCCTGGCTGAAGCACAGTGTTCATACCTTCCCAGTGACTCTTGCTTACCCCAGCTGGAGGTGGAGCTGAAATGGCAGGCAGATGTACATCAGCTCTTCCCCAACATATCCTGTTTTTTTCAGAGATTTAATTTAAGGCACAGTCGTCACTTGGGATGAATGTGAGACATTCAGCACAAGCAAAAGGGAAGGCCTGGATTTGGTTTAATTTAACCAGACAGTGCGATAGACTGGTCTCAGGGGCAAGGAGGCAGGGGGGGCTTGTATCTCCAGCTCTCTCGGCTTGCATCAAATCTCTCCTAGAGATGTCTCCTTAAGGACTCTTCTCCCAAGCACCAGGTTATGGTTTACTGAAGCCCATTACTTTTAGTGAGGATGGCCAAGACTGTAATTGGTTTCATTTTACACAAATTCAGTGTGACTTGGATGAATTGCAAGATTGGTGAAGCATCAGGTACCCTGGTGCTATAAAGAAACATAATTTAATTTTTAATTCAAGTTTCATTATTTTAAAATATTTCAGGTTGATTTTTCTGTCTCTTTTTTATTTGTATATTTTTTAAGTTGGAAGCTGCCTCAGCACATTATATATGCTACTGTAGTGGCATTTCTTAGCTAAGCTCAAGGGAAGTTTTGGAGGTTGCTGCCTCCTGAGAGCGTAACTCAGTAAGACAGTGGCTTCCTTGGCAAAGTCAGTGCAAGAGCCTTCTGGCTCTGCATCTGCCTGCCACCACTGAGGTTTTGGCAGTACGACTGTTGGCAAGGCTGAACTGCTGAGCCATTGCTGAAGATACCAGTGCGGAAAAACAACTCTACAGGAAGAAAATAACCTGGATATTGTTATGCTGGATCAATTCAACCATGTGTTTTATAGGATGGTGGCACAAATAGATGTGGTGGCTAGCTGTGGTGTGAGTCCATGTGAGTAGGACCCTTTAAGCCTCAGCTCAGTGCCATAGCCACCAATCTGTCAAACACCACACGCCTGCTACTCAGACATCTGAGTTAGTTTAAGCACTAACGGAGGGAGTGTGTTATGGAAATAACTCAAGCCAGCCAGGACACAACTACAGACTTCTATGACTTCCACCAGTTGTCACGTATTCCCCAAGTTAAAGTTTTCACATTAAAATATGTAAATGTTAAATTAATCAGACTGATTACTGCATTCATTTTCAGAAAGATGGTTAGCTGCTGGTATTTGTGGACTGCTGATTCATCTGGGAGATGCAATTGCGGCAGGAATGTGGATACCTCTTTTGGAAAAAGGGGCATTTAAAAACTTTGTTTTCTTCAAATACACACATAATGAAAACACTTTCTGAAAGGTATTCAGTGGTGGTTGAAAGCAGAAGGTGTGTTTATGCTGCAGGTTGTTCTGCTGGTTGAAATTAAAGAAAATCTATTGCCATGATTTGCAAAAACATTATAGATTACTTGTGCTACACTGAGTTATGAGAGCCAATTTGAGTGAAGCCCAACACATATCAGTAGTTGTAGTATGTAATGAGAAAACATGTAGTTTGCAGTATTCAGATAATCAATATGAATGGATCTGCAGTGTCTTGAGATTAAAAAAAAATAGTTTTGTTTGAACTGATTTCTCAATTTCCTTTGGGATTTCTCAGGCCTGGCCAAAGGGACTGAAGACTCTGGTTTCACATTTGAGTCAATGGTGGTGACTTCAGTTGGTGCCTTCCAGCCACTCTTTCCTGTTCTGAGTTGTGCAAATACAGGTGTTTTCCACTATTGTGAAGTATTTCCGGGAACTTGTCTGGCAGAAAAATATTTGGAAAAAAGCAAAGAGCATTAGAGTCAGTGTTGATAAGCCCACTTACCCAGTAGTTTAAGCAGACATTTCCCCAGATTCCTGTTTTTTTGGCAGCTTGCAGTTCTCAGTCAATTCTTTCAGGTTCATCTTCGAAAGAAAGAGATGAAGTTGGCAAAAAAAGATTTGTATGCAAGTCTGTCTTGACTGGAGGCAGCATGCAATGTGGGAAGCCCTATGAACACCGTCCTGCTCCTGAACGCCTGCTTATGCTACCTTACTGCAGCAGTGACACTTTGTCCACATCTTTTCTGTTCCCTGGAAGCCTTGCTGCGGGGAGCTTTTTGTCCTTTTTCAATCTCTTTCCTCTGAAGTGGCTGGAGAGGCCATGTCTGAAAGGACAGTCCTTGCAGTTATTGATAGGTGCAACTGTTGTCTCATCCAGGATATTCCTACTTGGTCTGCTGACTGTAGTGGCAAGGCTGTGGCACACAACATTGTGGAAAAATTAAGAATGCTGAATAAATAAAAGTACATAACAAGAAATGGAATCTGTAGGTCACACAGGCAGCTAGCCAGATTATAATGTGTGTGAGAATGTGTGTGTAATTATGTTGTTTGAAAAGCAGAGCAGGGATTTTCCTTGCACCATGTTTAATTTTATTCTCTTCATAAAAATATATTGTTGGAATTCACTTGGCGTCTTCCGTGATATTTTAAGTTTACTGTTGCATGTAAGGATAAATTAACAGTTGGACAATGAAAGGCTTTTTCTGCTCTCTTTGGTACTGATCCTTGTCAGTGGGATACCGTGTTTGGTTTTAGCTCCCTCACTTTGAGACACAAAACTGAAGTAGAGAAAGTTCGGAATTGTAAGAGATTTCAAATAGGTAACCACAGAGAAAAGACTGAAAAAAAGGAGACCAGAAGGGACATAAGTCTTTGATATGGAAAATGTCGATATTTAAGTGTCAGTAACCAATGGCTTGCCATAAGTTCCAGAGGAAGCAAAGAAGAAATCAATTTAATGTGCTACAGATGTGATTTAGGCTAAAAGTCTGTATGGCCCTTCCATTGCTGAGATGATCAAACACTATGAGTGCCTACCTGAGGTTTACTCAATGCAGTATTCTCACAAGAGGTGAGAACAGCTTAGATAATCATCAGTCATGGGCAATGTGCATGCGCTTGTTCCTACCTTAGAGTAGGAATTCTTCAGTCACATATTTCCATGTTTTTATGCATGATTAAAAAAACCCTCCAGCACCCTGTGGCTAAACCAGAGAACTCTGTTAGATCACTGTCTGCTTTCCATGTCTAATTTTATCTCTGTCTGCACTTGGTCTTGCTCTCTACCTCCAGCCACATGTTCTTGCCCACTTCCTTGTGACAGTTCTCCTACAGCTGTGTGGTGACCTAGACCACAATGCTGACCCAACAGGAAAGCAACCCAGTAAGAGGGATTAGTTTAATGTAATTTATTCAACTTATGTAGCCATTCAGTAGATACAATGTAAACATTTAGAGTTGTGATAGCTTATACTTACATACTCTGTCAGGAATGCTGACGAATGGACAATGCAGGATATGGGATCAAGCCTTTTGAAATTTTCTCCAGGTCTAATAATGACTTGGGGAAGTCACTTAACAATTTTATCTTGTTTCCTCCTCTGCAAAATAAAAATATTTGTCTAACTTGCAAAAACTGTTGTACAGCACTTTGAATTAAGTTTTAAGAGGGGGTGAAAGTCTGAGAATACTGTATTTTTTTTAAAGGTCAAACCAGCATTTTCTAACAATTGTGGCACAAAATTAACTTGAGCTGACACAATTTTTTATCTCTATATGGCACAATAATTTGTCTCCCATGAATGTAGGTGCTAGAGTCAAGCTATCCACTCAAAGTGGAATTTCTTAGACATTTATGGTATTGAATGCAGCCTGTATTTTCTTATTTTTATTCTTGCTCTATAAGAAGAAGATTAATATTTTTCCAACTGTTTTTACCCGCGCTCTGGAAGAGTTTGTGGTCAAAATGCATTGAATGCTATGGAAAGGATGCAAAGATTTGAACATTTCAGAAACGCAAGCTGTAATCGAGAGACTGCGATCATGCTGTCTTTCTTCTGCCCAGAGAACTGGAGAGTTCAGAGCCCCATGAGCTGTAAACACACTGTGTCATCCCTCCTTAGGCTCTAACAACAACATGAAAGTCCTGATTGGTGGTTTTGGCACATTTTCCTGAAACCTCGTTGGTGTCGAACCTACTAAGGCAAAGGAGTAAACAGCTTTTGATCCTGCATAGCTGCAATGGGAACAAAAGTCTGGAATGCAAACATGAGTTCAGGTTGGTTTTAGGAGCAACACTTGACAGTCCATGGGGAATAGTTGTGCTTCTCCCTTGGTGGTGAGAGGCTGCGTGCTGGTGGGATGTGTCCTTTAAATAGATCTGATAAGTGTAGGCTTCCTCCTGAACTGCTGGAGCATAGAGTATGATCACATAGGGGTTTTGATACACAGAGAAGTCAGGTTGACCCTCATACATTAACACTCTTGTCAAATGCAGCTGTAAATACTGATCTGCTCTCAGTGCTACCTCTCCTCCAACTGTACGCTTGTGTGATGCTTTATCTATGGTTTGGCCAGCATAGTGCAGACGTTCTGGGTAATAGCTTGAAGCTGACACTGCTCAAGACTTCACTGAAATGTCACTGTTTGATTCTTCCTGAAGTTAATATCCAATTTATGGGACACTGTCATTGCTGAATTATAGTTACTAACTCTTAGCCTTTCTTTGGAGTCATGGACTGATTTGCATTTTCTTCAAAACCTGCCTTCCAAGGCTACTGATTATAGAAATACTTAAGAATTTTGGCCTCACTGTAAAAAAGGTTAATTTCCACCTCTCTCAGTTGCAAAGAAAAGCTTAAACACATGATCCCTGAAGGCTTTGAAACTAGATAAAATTAAAGAAAAAATATATAGGAATATTAAACTCTCCTGATGTAAGTGCTGTCACAATTTCTGCATAGTTTGAAGTGGTAACTAATGTTATGTTGATTGATTTCATATAATATTAATTTTTTAAATCGCTCTCTCTGTGTTTGGCTGTGTTTTTATTCAGTGCCAGTTTCAAGACTTAAAACACATGGCCCAGGCTCTGGGCATTTTTTCCCATTGATGGCAGTATGTTCAAACACAGAAAATATTATTAGTAAGTTTTTTCCTTCATGATCTTGCTGATAATGCCTTTAAATACATTGGTAACTTTTTTCCTGAATTATTCAGATTTTCTGAATAATATCCTTAAATGTAATTAATAGGCTGCTTGCCCCTACTTCACATTCTCTCCTGAAAGTTTCTAACCAAAGTGAGTTGTTAGTGTAATCTCCCCAGTATCACATCTGTGCTCTGTACCAAGAAAGTCTTATGTCATAACTGTTCTTGAAATACAGCTGAACCCCATCTGGATTTTCCAGTTAGTTGTTTGCATTTATCGAGAGCACTATGACATCCAGCAAGAACTCTACCAGACAGAGGGCCAGCCCCCAGATAGACATAATGTGAAATTCAAGTATTTCTCAGGGAATTTTGATAATAAAAGAACTGCTAAATTTGAGCTAATGAGAAATAAATGTAGCTTCAAAAGTCATTGACAAATCTAACTAAACTCAGTCAAAAACCCCTTAGTTCTGCTAAACTGTAATTCAGTGTCTTGACATCTGCTCTAGAATCTGCTCTTCTGATCAGGAGTTCTGATTTAGCTCTTTTTGCAAATTTTCTCTGTGGGAGAGAAATCAGAAAGTTTTATTGCGTTTAGTGAACCTACAAACATCAAGATGCAATATGAATTCTAAATTAGTTTAACTTGGCAGCACCTTTTTCTTAGTTGTTTTGTGACTCCATTAATATGCCATTATTAACTTGATGGTTTTTATCCAAGCCAAATTCCCTGTTCTGAAAAAAATGAAAAGGTGATTGTTCCTCTGTAGCTGTATTTCTTACCAGGCAAGTGCAAACGTGGTAATGCAGTGATATGGCTATCCTGCTTTTAATGTAAAGTCTCTAGACAATACTTCACTACAGGGTGTAGGCATGCTCTTAGAGTATCATGTTTCCATAAAACAACAGAAGCTTAAGTTAGTGCATTAGGTTTGCTAAAACACATTTGCTTCCCTGTCTTAATCTTGTTTTCATTGGATACAATCAAATACTTTATCATTCAGATAACAAAGTGTGTCAGCAAGTAATTGTATTTGCAAATTTCAGGACATAATTATGTGAGCATATGCAAAATTATGGGCAAGGAAAGAGTAACCCAGTTAAGATGAGACTGAAAATTTGACTTATTATATATACATGCTGTTTGAAACAAAGAGGGAGATGTAATACTTTCCCTGGAAAGAAAGAAGTCAGTATGGTATTGGCATTGCTCTTTAGTGTGCTTTGCCAGTACAAGGGACTCAAAGGTTTTTATTATTTTAATTCTTTTCCAATTAAAGTTTTCTTTTGGGGAAGGTGACAGAAATTATTTGAGAACAAATTGATAAATAAGAGCTGTAATCATATTAAGGCTTTTCTTCTGTTTAGAAATTAATGTATAACAACTGAATTGAAGAGCCTGTAATAAAAGTAAAAAAACAGGAGAATAACCTTAGCTGTCATTATATTCAAGTGAACCTACAGCATAGGACCTTTGTCATACAACTGTTTGTGGAAATAGTGAGTTAGTTGCAAACCTTTGGCATGCTCCCCCAGCAGAGTAGGTAGGTAGGTAGATTTGAGGGGATGCTTTGAAAGTGCAAACAGGAATAAAACCATACTTTCCCACAATCTGGGAAAAAAAATATTTTCAGGGTGAAAAAAATCAATTTCCTAAAACCCCCCCACTTTGCTTCCTTTAGTCTTTTCTATGCTGATTACAAGCCCCCTGACCAGAGCTGAGCTTCTGTTCAAAGGAAAGGGATGCTTTTCCCCCATGGGTTTGGTACATTTTGCCTCAGATTGGGTCAGAGGGGCCATTTCAGAGGGACTGGAAGCTGGCTCCGCATGCCAGCTCCACACTGCTCCTAGCCCCAAGCTAGCAGCTGAGCTGAAATCTCTTAACTCCAATTCCATGCTCAGTAGCACTGGTTATGCACTGGGTGGTCAGTTTGGGTCTATTTTTAGGATATGAATAAGGATTACGTGTTTCAGCTGTCTGCACCTTTTGTGTAACACCAGACTTCTCTCCCCATATAAAGTCTGAGCCGATGGGGAAATGTGAGTGGAAAAGGTTTCTGAAATATGTGGCTTCTTAATGTCAAAATAGTAAGGTTGCAAGGCAATCTGACACAGAAGGCTCGCTTATTGCAGAATAAGTCTCTGGAGTTTAATTTTATTTGCATGCCACATTCCTTAGAGCAAATAAAAAGTGTGAGTTTTGAAATGGTTTAGATGGATTTTTCCCAAACCTCAACAAAATCTCTGATCTTATTGTTCATAACTCGTTTTGTTAAATTCC
Organism: Xenops minutus; assembly: GCA_035221455.1. NCBI lineage: Eukaryota > Metazoa > Chordata > Aves > Passeriformes > Furnariidae > Xenops > Xenops minutus. The sequence continues at coordinate 97,304,296 of JAWWEE010000074.1, read as the reverse complement.
ATTCTTGGACTATGGATGACGAAGGTTGCCTCTGCACCTCTCCCAGCTCTGTTAAGCCTACATACATAGTTTAATCTGTCAAAGATGTTTTTTTCTCATCAGGGCTTGTTAGCGCAAGTAAACTGCTTTCACCATGATGGCAAACTGTTTGGTATGGGATTATCTTTATGGCAGCCTCAATCTTTTCCTGTTTCTCTGGTTAAATCTGGTGTAGTACATTTTGACTTCCATCTGATTCCCTGATGATATTTAGCCCTGTTCTCTGCTGCACTACTTCATGCTGCTTTAGCAGGAACTCTTGGCTTGAGCTTTCCATCTCCAGAAGCTGCTCCTCTGTTCTTTCTTTCTTGTGAATACATCCTGAGATTGGAGCCTGTTACAGAAGGAACAGTGCAACCATATACAGAGAAGCTCTGTTTGACCTGGAAAGGTTGTGATCTAAAAATGAGCTTGATGATGTCTAGACAAGACCGTAAGTATTTAGTACCTTTACAGTGCTTTGCATCTTCAAAGTGCTCTGCAAACATTAACTGATTAACATAACTGCGCCATCTGTTTTGATGTTTACATTTTGTGCAGGCAAAATTCCTGCTTTGCTTTATTACCTCTTGCAGGTATGTGGCTGTCATTATTATGGCCCTTTAGAGGATGGTAAAGTCAGGTTCACGCACGTCTACAGTAACATTTTGCCTTAAAACTCAAGCCAGTGCCACTGGGACCCCCTCTCTGACCTGACTATGATGGTTGGGATTATTTCCCTCTGAAATTTCAGCCTCTAGTCTGTAGAAATTGTTGTTCCCATGGCTGCCGGAGGCTGCTGCCTCTCTTGTCACTTTGCTGCTGAACTTAACTGTTTTATCCCCAGCCGTGGTCAGGCAGGGACACATCAGCAGTGTAGGAGCTTCTCTGCAGAATGCTTCCAGATAGGCAGCTGAAATATCGTCTTGGGCAGAAAAACTAGTAGAAACCATAAAGATAGTGAAAAGAAAGGGAAACCTTTTGCTTAGCTTTTGACAAAAGGTTGTTTTTCTCTCCAACTTCATGTGTGGCTACAAGAAATGTCATTTTATTCTTCTTTTTCCAACTGGATAATGGAGATTTTGTGTAACCTAGGGGCTGTACTGATGAACCAGTGTTAATTTTCCATTTCAGTTTGAATTTTTTACTAAGGATGTAAGCAAAGTCTGTTTCAAAACTGATTTAAATCAAAATACTGGTAGCACTAGCACCCATCAAAGCTGAAAAATCTTAAACCAAACCAAACCACACTCTTTTTTTATGTCTTATTTTTCTTTTATTTCCAAATCAGTCCCATTTCAATGTTTCACTGTCTGAGTGGTCTTTCAGGTAGATCGCATGACCTAAAACTACCTTTATTTCCAAATTATTGCAACTCCATTTTGCAGAAGAGCTGTAAAAGAAACAGTGCTCTGATGTCAGCAGGGAGAGACCGGCAATGTTTTGATTCAGGCAAAATTGCAAAGGCGCTCCGTGAGAGAAGTGAATCGTGAGAGATGTGTAGCCAGGCAGTGCACTGGCAGACTTTTGCGTCAGTGAAGGAGTCATCATTTAAAATCTCAGATTAAACTCAGATTAAATTGTGCCATGCCATCTTGTGGGAATCAGCCGTGTCCAAGAGGAGACGCGGCGGCTGTTGGGCGTCAGGGAAAGGCCTGCTGTTGTTGCACCTCATTTCTGAATCGCTCTGCGCAGGGAGGCAGACATCACGCACGGTCCTGGAAGAAGCTCTTTCACAAACTCGGTGTCTGGCATAGTTCACACCATGGTTTTAAGTGTGACCTCAAGGCATTTGCAAGGAATATCGTTATAAAGACCATAACGAATGTGCAAGAGACTCACATGGACAAATTTGCAGTTAATAAATCAACAAACCTGCGACATGAGGATATAAACATGTTGAAAAGACAGACTTGGACAGACCTAGATGACGGGTGTGGCTTTTCTTCGCACTGAATATTTTTGCAGCATTTTTTTGTTTGTTTGCATACTCGCTTCTGGTAAAGACATTTTGCTATGCTTGAAGGCTAGGATACGGCAGTGGGAACAAAGCTCTGTCAAAATGGAATTCTCCTTTGTCAGACTGTGATATCAGAAAAGCTGATGTCAAATGCCACTGGGCTCTGCCTGGAAGCCTTTACAGAAAGGTTGAACATATCATCAAAGATACCCTGTGGAAGTGGTTTAGGAAAGGACTGTGTCTTACAGCATCCCTGGGCTGAGATAGACACAATTATTCCCCTTGAATAGAGTCTCTCACTTGCCAGAGCAAGGCTTTAAGGAGCCAGACACAGCCATGAGCAACTGGCTGTGGATGCCCCTGCTTGAGCAGGAGGATTGGACGAGATGACCTCCAGAAGTCCCTCCTTACCTCAGTCCTTCTGTGGGTCTGTGATTCAGAGACTTTTCTCCTATTCCCTCCTAAAGTTTCCTCCTGACAGTTTGGTTTCTTTCATGTATATGCTATAGTCCCTTCAGTAGGCTGCTCTGGGAAGGAAGAATATGAATACAGAGAGTTGCAGATGTTGCAATAAAGTTACATGCAGCCAATTTTACAAGATGGATGCGTGCCTCCTATAAACCGCTGAGCATCATTCACTCAGATGGAAGGAATTACACTGAGAACATGAAGCACTCTGTAGATTCAGTAGACTCTGGCTTTATACAAAGAATCCCAGAGTAATCAGAGTGAATTTTGCATCTGGCTAACTCAATAGAGAGGAAATCTACATCTGTCTTGCCTATGATTGCCCTTACTAATCCAAACATTCCCCCCCTCCCAGAAAAAAAGAACATAATAGGGTTTTTATATTCTGTAAAGGAGAATGTTTCATATAATCTTTGTAGATACTTCTGTCACCTTAAATTTGTTTCTTCCATCTTTTTATACCCTTATGGTCCCATATCTCATCTGCCTTTTTAGTTCTAGTTTTTTCCCCACGCCTAAGTTTTGGGGGAATGAAATCACAGTATCAGTGTCTTCAGTTAGGCTGTAATGAGATCCCATGTGGGGTGGGGAACTTTACGTTTTTTGACAGTTTACAAGTAATTTTGTTTTATTCTATAAAGTAATGGTGATAAGCAATCAATGGCCTTATCTCTCACATGAACAAAAAGGGGGGAGGTCTCTCTTACTACAGCACCATGATGAAGTTTCTGAAAGTCTGTATAAGATGAACAATATTTGCATGTAGGCACAGAGGGAAGCACTGTGCAAGCATCTAATTGCAGCACTCCCTGCTGACTGTTTTTAATGTGTGTTGGTTTTATTAAGCATTCTTAATAAGAAGCTAGACTTTTGCTTAGACAGAAAATATAGGAGAAACATCAGTTTCAATTCTCAGATTACTGGAGTGCATGCAGTTGGGAAAACCTGTCTGGATGCAGCAGATGAGATGAATTTGTTCCATCTGTGAAAAATTATAATAAATTGGTTTTGTGGTCCTGCATTGCCTGACTTGCCTTTTGTATGTGTATGAGTGTAGGCGCTTGTACGTATGGCTCTGCTACATCTTGAAGTTTTGGTTTCATGTGTTATAGTATACATTGCATATAAGGGATAACGTTTGCATGACAAATTGCAGATCCATATGGCATGGTGTTTTAACATCCTGTACTTTTAGGTATTTTCAAGGAACTGTGTCTGAGGAGGTGAAGAGGGGAATCTGCTGGTGACTTCTCACTAGAAGTGACTTCTCTTCAAAATGCTGCTGTCAAATAAAAGTGGTCATGGTTCAGTCCTAGATCAGAATGCAATATAAAAATAACATAACTTTGTATATTGATATATATGGTAGCCATACGTAATTTGGTTCTATGATTCTGTGATTTATCCCATTAAAGAAGTTCATAGCTTTCCAGAGAAAGAGACACACTTTCATCTAGTATGGAAGAATCCAGATTTACAAGTCTTTAATGACATGCCATTTCTCGTTGGGTTTAAGATACTGCAGATCAGTTTTAGCCATCTCAGCAACTCCTCCTAAGCTCTTCACAGTTACAGCCTAACTTTGGCCAGGTCTGTGGTAACCTGTGGCAACCCGTGGCTTTACTAAGGATAGTAACTAGTAATGAAATTATTTTAATCCATTTAGTGCTTAGTTGAAATAGTTTCTAGGGACATGAATAAAGCAAGGTGTAGTACTATACAGATTTATCAGCTTTCACTTCAAATTACTTTTAAAATACATTCTTGGCTTTGTCTTTGTAATTAATGTTTCCATCCCCATTTGTGGCTCGGAAACCTTTATATTTGCCACATGATGACTTACTTGTTCTATACAAATCTCACGGTTCAGTTCTCACAACAGGCTAAATATTTCGCTTAAGGTAATTACCTGACTTCAAAGGAACTTTCCTAGAAAAGTAATAATATCAAAAAGAGCCTATATCCTATAAATAGGGTATAAAATTCCACATTAAAGATGTGTGTATATTACAGGAATCTTCACAGCAGTGTGAAATATAATTAGGGCCTTCTACAGAGGCATAAAATTCTCAGTAATATGTGCTAATCTTATTTGCTTGGAATGAGGTGGGAATATACCTATCAAGATATCTTTTGAAATATTTGAGTTCTTTACATCTGAGTTTCCAGTCATACTTGTCTGACTTGATCTTTCCTTCCTGAAAGGTTTATTTGTGAATAAGCTTTCTGCGCTGCATAGGCAAAATCAGAAGCATGAACTTTCAGTAGGACAATCAGAATTTTAGTGAGATGTAAAATTCTTTTTAAGAAAATAGGAAGAAGTAACATAAATAAGTTCATGTGTGATTATGTGCTCTTCACGGTGTGCGTTGCCTAATCAGTTATGTTGTAGTTGAAGTCAAGCCAGGAAGTCAGGCCCTTCAATGTAGTGACATTGCTGTTCAGGCCTTTTGTTTGCAGCATCTTATTCTTCCTACAAATAGAAAGAAGTCTGTTAGTTAGAAAAGAATATTTCTAATTAGCACACAGCTTTTCTGAGGAAAATGTGTTCTATTATTGTCCTCATTTCCCTTTTCTTTCCTCACCCCACATCTAAAGTATTTGCCCAGAGTACATCTACAGAAATAATGTTTAAATGGAAAGTATTGATTGGGTGCATAAGGGTTAGTACAGGAATTATGGCAGGAATGGTCTGGTCCCAGTGCTGGATGTGCAGGCGACTCCAGAATTAGGCAAAGAATAGCTTTTGTCCAGAATGGGAATCTTTCTGGTCTATGGCATTTAAAGCAGCACTTTTTGCTTGGAAGGTATCGTTACAATTAACGTTGCACAGATGTGCAAACCAGCACAGAGAAGGGCCAGTGACTCAGCCAGCAAATCACCGACGTAGGGGGAGGAAGGGACTGAGGAGGAGAACAGGCTGATTTCCTCTCCTACCATGCTTGCAAACAGTGCAGTGAAGTCTCAGGACCTGCATTTGCAGGGCTCTCCAGGATCTCACCTGGGCACCCTCTTTGGGAAGCTGCATTGGAGCAGGAAGGCTCTCAAGCTTAGGGGTCTGCAGCACTTCTGGGGCACCCCAGAAGCCTTGAAAGCTAGCTAAAGGAGGTGCTTAAGGACACTCAGCTTCTCCATATTCTGCCTTCCTGGAAGTCAAGAAAGCCAATTTATTTTGAAAACTCCAGGACCCCTGTCATGAACAGTTTTGTTTCCAGAAACCTACTCTTAGTACCACCAAAAATAAGGTTTTTCAGATTTGGGATGAGTCAAAAAAGCTCTCTGTGTGTGCACATGTGTTTGTTTTTGGGGGATTTTTTAAAAGATTTTTTAAAATAGAAACTTGGATTCTGGAACTGAATGAAACTGGACTAAATTTTTAGATAAGGAGGGTGCATTCACACTTATTATGTGGTATCATGAGATACTATTTTCAGGTAACCCCTTTCAGTGACTAGACATAGGAAATTAATACAGGATCATTATTTTAACATCAAAAATTTTCCTTACATCTGGTGTCTGCAAGCTTAAGATGCAGAGGGACCCTTGCAAATAAACTGGTTTTATTGTTTAATGGAAGGAAAGTAGGATGACTGGGACTATTCAGGACATGTGTGCTTTCAAGTTCCTCCTGAATTTTTTCCTTCTGACTTGATGGAACAAAATCAGGAAAAAAAAAGTAATAGGTTGATACCAGGCAGACATAATAAATTAAGTTTAATTTAGACGGGTTCTTCTATCTCAGCATCACCATTGCATTGTTTACTCAGGAAAGAAGACACAGGAATAAACAAACAAACACAAAGACTTATGGCTAGTGACCGTCTGTGTATCACTTAGCAACATCAATATTTTCGTGCACAAATAAAGGTCTCCTGCGTGGTGCCTGCTGCCAGTATGTGTGCGTGTGTGTGTGAGCGTGTGTGCCTCTGTAGCACTGACCTTGTACGCAGAGAGATCAGTTTGTCAGTGATTGGTCACTCCTTAATTTGGGTGTCTAGACATTTCAGTCCGCACGAGCGAAAGGCAGACATCTAAAGACGTGAGAAGAGATTCTAAGGGATACTAGGACCTTAAAATAATTCCCCGGCAAACTGCAAATGTATTTTGTTCATTTTAAAAATATATGGTGTAAGTGACTGAATGGAACACATGACTGAAGGTTTTATTTTTTATTATCACTATTAATTAATATTCCTCTTGGATGTTTTTGTGAGTGTGATATAAATAGGTAAAGCTTCCTTAAAGGTTATCAACAAGTGCAAGAGAGTTAATATTATGATTGGTCTGCTGGCTGTAATATGTTTTCTTCATTTGCTGAGAACCAGAATCCAGAATCTTCAGAAAATAAATGAACTATGTTTAAATGAAATACCAAATCTTAATTTATAACGTTAAAACTATAGTCAAGAAGGTCATCTCCAAGAATGTCTAGATGAATAGGAAATTATTGTCCACCATCTGCATTTTATTTAAACCTCACTATGTGCAAGCAAATGTATTTATATCCACTTGTAAAAAGGGCTCAGTTCTGCTGAACGCTGAAAGCCCTCACTTTTCACTGATGCCATTGGGCATTTGAGTACTTCCAGGGCATTAGCCCTAAGTTTGCAAAACAGTGGCATGCACATACATTCACAGTGGCCCAAATTTTCAGCTGCTCTTTAAATATATGTACAAATGGGGAAACTGATCACCTAATTTGCATACATGGTTGTGTTTGGAATATTGGATATTTGTGTAATGAGTTAGAATTTACTTCTTGGTAAAAAAAAACCAAACCACATTTAAATTTAGACAGCCATACCTATTACCTTAAGAAAATTTCACTGTAAAAATAAGATCTAGAATGTGAAAGACCTATTAGTATCATTTGGCAGATCTGTTTTGGTTTTAATCCTTTCAGTCAAAAATCTGAGAAAACAGCAACTGGTGCTTGAAGAGCAACCAGCATTCAGAAGCACGCACTCTGCAGCAACAAATTATTTTGAAAATAAAGTGATGCAGTTTGATTTAAGTACTGGTGTTCTCTGTCCAGTATCAGAGTATTCCCTTGTGGGAATGGGTGGAGCACCATCAGAGAAAGTTCTATACCACTATAGATGTGTTAGTGTAAACTGTTAGGTAAGAATCACACCTGTAACTGAACCAAGTGTACTTGTGCAGAAACAATAGATCAGATCTCAGAGCTAGTTTGTACTGGGAGGGTTCACAGTACAGTGTTAGCAAAGTGGTTACCTAGTTGTACCTGTAGTGATGTGACACTCACACACCCCTCCTTCCCCTCCCCTCAAACCTGTGAGAGCAATTAATTTCAGCATAAAAGTCAATTTATTTTCAGGTAAGTCTTAGCTTTAATTCTGTGAGGAAATTGCACATCTAGAATAGCTTCAGGTTGTCTCTCCTACAGGATTGCCTAATTCCTTTCTATTTTTCTTTTTTTTTTTTCTTCTTTTTCCTTTCCTAATGTTTGGATAAAATAAATAGCATATGGCATTACCTCCTGAATTCTGTATCAGATGAAGAACTGCCTTCCCTGGGCAAATATTCCTAGATTTGTGTGGATGTGGAGGCGGAGAAAGAACCCACACAAACATGTGACAGCAAAACACTAACAGGTCTCTTGATGTTATAAGTACTGTCCCCTCTGGTAAATCTGTACCATTCTTAGAGGCAGGCCACAATTACTATATATTCCTTCCCCTCTCTCTTCAGCAAACTTGGCCTGTATGCAAATAATTAACATACATCCAGACCCTAACCCTTGTTGAACTTGCACTGCTGATGGAGCTTCTCCTGAAGCACATTTAAATGTGCCAGGAGAGCATTTAAAAACAAGAAAGAAAGCAATGGGGTTTTTTTTAGACAACTCTCTTAAAACCAGTCGTATTGAGCGTATTGTACTTTAAAAATTATTAATTAGGTAAAATAGACAGCAGTGGTGTTCTCTATCATTGGCTTGCCCTTTTTATGTGGTAGTGTGTAAAATGTTTTATTTACAGTATTACCTGCTAGTTCTTATGCTTTGTTGCATGTTCCAAATTTTTCTGCAAGTTTCAACTTTTAGGTTCTAATGATTATCTGAGAAGCTCATCTTGTTAACACAGTGACAAGAAAATTAGTACAAAAAACCCCTCAGCAAGACATTACAGAAAGAGAAAGTGATATCTGTTTTAAACTTTTGTCCCACACTTGTTCTCTTATTATTATCATCCCCACTTGCACAATGCCCACACTTTAAAGAAGGGGATTAAGAGATGTCTGCCCAGGAAGTGATCTGGCTGGGGTAAGTTGTGTCCCTGGAGGACACTCACCAACTTCTCACCACGTTGCTTGACTTCTGCATATATGATGCCTTATTTTTGGTGTAGGTCTTCTCTATCCTTTGGCAGTCAAGCACATTATTATGGTGTGTCCTTTCACTTGTGAGTCTTGTTTACCTCAGCCTGTTATGTTGCAGGCTGTTCCCTGGGTTTGCCTGTTGTGGGTGTCTTTATGGCTACAGTCATCTTCCCTGTTGGATGAACAGGAAGAGAAGTGGCACATACAGCATGGTACAACCTCACTGCTATCGTCCTCCTGTAAGGGCACAGGTCTTCTGCTAATCATGCTGTGGCCTTCCTAGGGCAAAAGCTTCCTGGTCCTCATGCAAACACCACATTCCTCAGTGCTTACCTGAGGAATGTGGTGTTGTCAGTGTGTCCATGGTTATCAAAATGTTTCAGGGTTTTTTCTTAACTTTGCTCTATTGCCCTTCCTGTTGCTTTTACTGACAGACATCTCTGTCCATACATTCTTCAGGTCAGTCTTAATATTTCTGCTACAAACCAGAAAAAACAAGATTCTAATGGAAACTATTTTAAATATTGACTTAAAAAGTGCAAATCAAGGTATCAGTTGAAAAGTAAATTGTATCTAGTGTTTTTGTAATGTCATGATTTTATATCTGACTGTCATTTGGGTTTGGCATATCTATAATTTGGGTTGCCAGTATTACAGCTAAAACAAGCCAACTGGGACATTTTAAAACATTACATTTTCTTGTAGTCTAGACATTTTCACAGGCAGTCCAGCCACAGCTAAGGGTCTCTGGAGGCCTAACACAATTCAGATGCTGCTACTTTTGGGACAATCTTAGGGCTCACTGGCCCTTAACACAATATATGAAGATTACTCATTTATTGGCCAGACTGGCAAAACTGAGTGATTGCTGCCTTGTGCAGTCACTTTGCTCCCATTCCTGTGCTGCCTCCTGTGCTTTTGCTAGCTTACCATTTTTCTGATACAGTTTGCTATGTGGCTGCTCATAGGTTTCTACCACTACAACAAAATGAGTATGGCAAAATAGGGAATACCTGGAAGCTCTTCATCAGTCTGTCCCGAGATGTTCTTATCTATGTCCCTGGGTGCATTGCATCAAGAAGGAAGTACCGAATAAGTAGCCAGCACCCTTAATGCAATATCCTAATATTCATAAGCTTCCATTAGGGTCACTTGTTTTTGAATCTTTGGAGGCATATCACTAGGAATTATCCTGTCCTCTGAGATGCTAGTGCTGAAATATGAACTGATGGAAATGTGAACAAATTGTATTTTTTGAATGCTCTCTGTGGTTTTATGTAGGATTTGACTGGACATACTATTTAGTTTGGTTCACCTGGGCATGTGACTGAGCGGTTCCATAACTGGTCAGCTTTAACATTTGTAAGTTCCATTTGTTAAAATTACATTTTATGCTAGCAGATGCTTGCTTAACTTTTGCATTCATTTAGTAAATATACAATGTGTTCCCAGATCATGTCGTTTGACAAGGTATTACCTAAATGAGCTCCATAGAATTGTTTTAATTCCAATTCCTCCTTATTTTTTTTTTTTCTTCTTGTCTGTAGTGTTCCCAGCAGTGCAGTAGCCAGGATTTGATTTCTGTCAGAAATGATACTGCTTCAGTCTCGTCTCTGTAAGTCTCCGCAGGGAGGTTAGAGGGTGGTTATCCTCCGGCTGGTCTGGACCTGGTCCAGCATTCAATGAGAATGCAAATCCCCTTGAAAGCAGATACCTTCTCTGCAGTGATACTGCCTTTATGCTGCATATGCTTCGGGAAGCTTATGATAAGTTTATATTTGCATCAAAATACTGTTGTTTTTTTTAAAGGTACCCAATATGTTGCACCTTTGAAAGTTTAGTAAATGTGTCTGATTATTTTTTTTTCCTTTTCAACAAGTTAAAAAAAAAAGAGTATATGTAACAGGACTCAGGGCCTTGCCACAGCAGTGTAGGAGATTATTGTTACTGCTTTGTTGGAACAGAAGTTTGATTGTCAAGGCTTTTGCTGCAGTTCGGCACATTAATTTCGTGGTATGAGGATTCCACATCTTCCTTGTTTTCTAAGGTACGGTGTGGCAGCATGACCTTAAGCAAGCTGGGCTTTGTTGTTCATACTCACTGTCCAGGTACAGAGGCTTTGGCCAGAAGGCCCGATTTGAACAGACAAAGCAGCTCTTGGGGTGGATGCAGCGCTGAATTGCAGGAGCGAGGATGGAACGCCCAGAGCCAGTTTTGCGTTCCAAAATGCCTACCCCCTCCCTTGTAAGGGGGCTGGCGAGCTATGCCTGCCATGCAGGGCCAGCTGCTGTGGGATGGAGTGTGGGCCGTGGGGCAAAAGGCGCTGCCAACTCATGGGATGGCCAGGGCTGCTGTGCGGCCGCGACGGCGCGGGTGGGATGCCAGATCCCCCTGCAGCGGCGTCACGGGAAGCGTTCCTGCCCGTGCAGAAAGGCCTTTTCCCTCACCCGCAGCCAAGCACGCTGTCAAGCAGCCGCTGTGCCCCGGATTCAAGTTTTGTCTTGCTGGGGCCGCTGCACGACCCGCCCGGCGCGGTGCGCTGCCGGCGGAGCGGCGGCTCTGCGGGCGCGGCTATTGCGGGGCGCGGCGGGCAGCGGGGCCGGGGCCGGCTGTAAGCACCCGGGGCTCCAGACGAGCACCCGGGGCTCCAGACAAGCACCCGGGGCTCCAGACAAGCACCCGGGGCTCCAGACAAGCACCCGGGGCTCCAAACAAGCACCCGGGGCTCGCACCTCCCCGCGCACCAGCCCCTCTGTTGATCGCTCTGTTGTCACTCCCTTAGCGACCGTCGCCACGTCGCGCCTTCGCGTCCTGCCGGGCACCCCCCGGTCCTCCCCCCGCTTCCCGGCTCCCCGAGGCCGGCTGTCCTGTTTCCAGAAAAAGCCACCCCCGGCGGGGCTGCGGGGCCGGGGGGCTGCGGGGCGCCCCGGCGTGGCCGGCAGGTGTCCCCGGCGTCACTGCCCCTGCCCCCGAGGGCTCCCTCCCTGCCTGCTTCCCTCCCTCCCTCCTTCCCCATTCAGCCGGGAAGAAATGAAGCGGTTTGCCTGGTTCAGGGAAAAAGAAGGAGGGGTGGGGGTGGGGGGTGGGGGGACTGAAGCATCACCTGTTGGCGATAAATAAACATAAGTCAAATTCCCCGTACGGTTTAATAAATTAGTTAGTAATTCGATTAAAACGTAGATATTTCGTAACTGTTTAGTCCCTTTCTTTGCACCCTGCCCACCCCCAATCGGAGCCTTCCAACCAGCTGCTCAAAGCTGCCTAAACCGACAGCCTTCTCCTCCACGCGGAGAACTTCAGGGGAGGTGGTAGAGAAAGTCCCCAGCTGTGGAGCCTGCAGAGGGGACCCGATTTCACCAACCATTTTCCGTCAGCAGGAGACCGACATCCTGTAATCCAAACGGGAGGCTAAAGAGGAGTGGACAGACGTCACCCATCCGAAATGCCGGTGGTATCTATCCTAGCTTTCCAGATTTTCTTCACTCCTTGCCTGCTGGCATCACATTTCACCATTTCAGACCCCGCTCAGTGTATGTGTTCCTGCTCACCAGGTTGCCTGCAGCACCTTCTCATCCCTTCCAAGAGCTGAGCCTCCTCATGCAGGTGTCCCCCAGTACCTGCCTTCCTTCCCCCTTCTCTCAGTGGTGCCCTCGGCATTCCTCCCCAGCTGACAGCCCCTCTGCAATGCCTGCCGACACACCTGGGGCTGAGCTGGTGGTCCCAGCTACATTCCTTATCCTTTACCTCAGTGGCTGTTTTCTTGATAAACCCTTCCTAGCTGCAGAACAGATCCTTCATTTCGTTGAGATGTATCTTCAATAGTCTGCATTTTAAAATGTGACTGCTAATATATTAAAATTAACCAGATTTTTAGGATATTTTTTCTGTTGATGTTTTTGTGTAGACAGAGATTATGAGCTGTTCTTTCCCTGATCCATTGTTTGATTTTGGAAGATTGTGACTTTTATAACTGTGCAAGTGTCACTTCAGTGAGCCTTGGCACAGCGTTAAAGTCTCTGTGGCCTAGTTTTTCGAGAGGATCCACTGATTCCTGAGTAGTCAACAGCAAACAGAGTGATGGCATCTTTGAAGAGCAACTTTGTGCCATATAAAAATTGTTATTTTATAAGAAAGAAGTATACATATGAACACCGGACTGATCGGGTGCATGGCTGTGACTGTGCCTCTTGCTAGCTGAGAGGCTCGGAAGGTCAGAGGCACCATAAAAGTTAGTTATACAGAGTCAGTGGCATCCCTGCAAGAATTTCAGTGGCACTTACTATGAAGGGGCACTTGAGTTCTGGGAAAGATTAGGTTTTGGGTTTTAACTCTTAGTTGTTATTAGAAACTAGAACAATATTTTAAATGTTTCTTTTTTTTAACAGGAGGGGGAGGGCTTCAGCAACTTTTCTTATTGTATGTATTGATGTAATCTCCAGAGAGGTTACCAAGGTTAGATTTTTGAACAAGACAGTTCTGTAGATATGTCATTACATATTCAGAAAATGTGAGTACTGAGCTCTTTTAAGGCTCAACATTTCTGGATGCTGAGGACTTCTGAAAATGTGACTCACTGCATGAAATTACTGTGTGTCCTTAAAATAAAAAAAAAAGTAGAGAAGAGGTGGCAGTCCAGGTAGCTCAGAAGATAAAATGGTGTTCTGCATGGCTTGGGACTAAGGACAAATAAGAAGTGTCATATATTGAAGGCAAGGAACCGTGTCATGCTTATGGCTTCTCTAAAAGTCAGACTTTTACAACCATACGCAGCCTTTTTTTTCTCTTGGCTTTGCCACTTGCCTTCAGCTGGTGCTCAAGGCAGTGGGTTCACCTTGTTGTGCCTATTTCTCAACTTACCCTTTGCCTTTATCATCAACTGAAGTTTTGTTAGTTATGGCCGCACAATGTGCGTGGGCTACATGTGGCACCCCAGGAACTCCTGGGTGCTGTGCTGCCATGTGCAATGGTGTCAGCATGGGGGTTTCCTTTCTTTGATACCACTGAACTGGAAAGACTTCTTCAGCTCTGTGTATGCTCTGTGGGTTCTGTATATGTAAAGAGTGATTGTAATAGTCAGTTTAGTTATCTCACAGCTGAAGGACTGCATCAGAAGACTCTTAGAGGCCTGAGTTATTGGCACCAAACATTTTCTGTCAGTTTGGAATTCTCAGCCAGTTTACATTCTGCTTGGTCAGATTAACATCCAAGGTATTGTATTTTCTCTGTTGTTCAGAACAAGGAATTTTCAGAGGAAAACCAATTCTGTCCTTTCCTTTGACCTTCCTACTTCTGAGGATGCTGATTTGTTAACGATTCAAGATGATGGATGATGACTCTATGGAGATGATGGCATAATTACCAGAACCTGAACACGTTCATGCTGAGAGACCATATATAACATGGGGAAACTAAGACTGTAAAGCCACCTGATGTGAAGAATTATTTTTAGGACCTAAGAATACAAAGTTCATGTTTCAAACTTTTCTATAGTTGTCTATAAAGTGCTTTTATAAATAAATAACTATTATGGCCTACCTCATGGCCAGTGGAAAACAAAGGTATGAGGGTTGAGCTTATTTGTGGCAGAGATAGAGAGAAGAATGGAAGAGACTGGATTGCTTCCAAGCTTCGGTAGATTTCCTGTCCATTGCCATACTGGTTGGACCATATTGCTTCCCACCTAATGTTTTTGTCCACAGTGAACTTTGAGTTTGAACTGGTGATGGCTTTTCATGCCTTAGTGTCACCAGCATGTTTGTTTTAGGGGAGGGAACCCAGAAAAAATGAATGAAGAAATTATCTTGAGCCTTTCTTAAATGTTAGTATACATTCTTAATTGAGCTTGCTTTAACTTGCCTTCGTTCTTCTTTTGTGTAGTGAAGAGCATTTAAGTGTATTGAATTTCATGCTGTTTGATGTAGCAATACACATTAACACATGGTGAGGAGTAAATGTAAGTGTATTGTGCTATTCTGTTTTCCATAACTAATATTATCATCTAGTACCCACCTTAATCTCAGTTCCTTCCAATTTCTTTCATTTCAGTCACAGGGAACTCGTAATGGCCATGTCATCTAGTCTGTATGGCAACCAAAGATCCCAGTTTACCCAAAAAGCTGGTGGAATTGGTAACAGTCTTTAAGACCAGGGTCAAGAAGGCTCAAGCACAAAACTTGTGGTTGGTTTCTTTTTGTGCAGTACATGCTATTTAGATTGGTGGAAAGATTCTAGAAACATTTCTTTGTTAATTTTGTTAATATACTTGCTTTTAGTGTAATCTCATCTTGCATCCATCTGAAACACAATACTGACTAATCTTTTCATTTGCTTAACCTGTTTACTAAACCTCGAGTTTCCCAGAGCAACAAGGATAACACATGAAGGTGACTAAGGTACAGTTTAAGAATATAGAGTAGCCTGGAATAAAGGGCTCAAGAATAGCAAGTAGGAGTTATTTACAGCAATTTAAGATAATCTCTCTAACTGTGTGTGGAAGTTGAACAGAGAGCCTTTGCATGAGGGGGCAGTGATATTCAGTATGGGAACAGTGAGTGAGCAAGCTTTGCAAGAAGAGATAAAATACGCCTGTCCTATGGTGGCCTTCCTTTTGAAGCAGATGTCACTAAAATACAAAACACCAACCACATGAAATTACCTGAAAACTTTTGTGTTGTTTTACACATCATAAAGATGCAAGGGCTTGCACCAACTTCTTCATAGAGAATATTATTTTTTTTTTTAAATAGCTTTATATTGCCACTCAAGATTTATGGTGTTCCAATAGTAGTGTTAGTGTACAGATGGAACTTGAGGACCTGTCCTTCAAGTCATTTGCAGGTATCTTAAAATTGGCTTTTGGGGATGAGAATGCTCTTCCCATATCCAGAAATAAATTACTTTGAAAAATGGAGATAAACATCTATTTGAATGTTTTAATCCATTGAGCTTAAGTAGTATATCTTTGTCCTGCAGAATATATTTCTCCAACAATTTTTTTGAGCTTGGTTTACTCAGAAACTTAGTTCCCTGAACAAGGGAGACTTGGAAACTTTGTTATTTGTAAAAAATATGGTTATGAAATAATAAAAATGTTTTTTTAAAAGAATGTTACAGTTATAATTGCTGTTCATTTTCCTAGTTTCAGAAAATCTCCTGTTGCTGCCTTTGTACATATGGATGATTTTATAATGTAGGGTTGAAGGCACCAGCTATCTTTGTGTGTTTTTGCATTTTTTGTTAGTATTTTAATAATCATCAGTTTCTCTAATCAGACCATGCCATTAACATTCCTTCTACTCAATGCTCAATGGGAATCAGAGTTGAAGTGAAACAACCGTATTGTTCTTTGTACCTGGTTTGGTGTCTGTGTGTGTAACTCACGCGCGTGTGCACACACACACACACACACACACACATATACATCCCTTTTTAGTTTGTAAGTAATGGTGTTAAAATTTTCAGGAAAAATTATAAGAAGGTGAGAGAAAGTCCATAACAAAATGATGGGAATACAGCCCATGCAACTGAATGCTTTGATGCAGGGGACTTCTTTCATGGACGCGCACACACACACACATACACACACACACACACGCACACACACACACACAGCATCCATCACAAGTAGTACCAGCACTTGGATGGCTCATGTAAATGTTTTATTTCTTTGAAAACCAGTAATACAGTACTGAAAAGCAAGGGTGTTTTCAGCTTCATGTAATTATCAGTTATTGTCTTCTTTCTTTGAATGACCTGACTTCAGTATCTCGACGGTACCTTTTCTGTCCCCTCAGAATTTTCTGTGCTGTGAGCTGAGCCCTTACAAACGATTTGAACTTGTGGAAGTGGCAGGGGCAACTTTCGGAAACATGTAGCTGCCAAGTTCCCTGGGATGTGATCTTAAAATAGACCAGACTGGGAAAAGAGGGGAGGACTGTCACCAAGTGTGCTCTGCATGTCAGGACTGTTTTTCCTTGATCTATATCGGCTGGTGAAGTCCTTTGTGAGCAGAAGAAAGAACCTCACCCCCACCCATTTCCTCTTTTCAGGCTATTTTGGGCTTGCTGTGAAGTTCTCAGTGTACTTTCTCAGCCAGAGCAGCATTGTGAGCTCCTTCTGGTAAATCACATTTTAGGGTTGGGGTGGGGGTTGGGAGGTATATAAGGAGAAGACAAAAATTTCTCTTTAAACAGGTTGGGGTTTTTTTCCCCTTCATGTGTGCAAGAAAATACTCATCATCCCACTGAATGTCATGGAAGTTTCCAGTACAATTTTTTGACCAGGTTAACCTCGATAGCTTTCACTCATGCTAGCAGGTGGTATTGACATTTTCTCATGTCTGTTTTAAGGAGTCATTAAATTTAACGAAGAGCTAGTCCCAGGAAGAGGCATCAGGATCTTAAAGAATTTGTGGAATATTCAAGCTGAGTGTTCTTATTAGTGCACAGTTGAGAAATGCCACTGCGTAAACATACATCACTGATCTATTTCTGTAGTGAAGCAATAGCCTAGTTCTCTTTTTTTCCCTCTGGAGTTTCCACCAGAATAACTCAGTTTTTTTTCACTGAGATTGTCATTGATTCCAACCACTATGAGAGAAATCAAAATTGGAGTCCAATTTCCATGTGGATGTAACTCCTCTCCTTAGCCCATATTCCCAGAAAAACATAGACAGCAGAAAAAAAAAAAAAATCAGAAGAAAGATGTGGAAGTGTGGGATAACACTCTCAGATTTCTCTGCATGGAAAAATCAGTATGGTATGAAACATACATGTGCAACAGGAAAAAAGAGAATGTGGGAAGGGTTTAAGGAGTTTCATCACATGTTTGGTTGGGGCTTTTTGCTGGGTTTTGCTGGTTTTTGCAGAACTGCACAGTCCTGCAGTTCCTCAAGTCCTCAAAGCTGTTACTACTTGAACCTACCGAAGGCTGAGCAGTTTAGTGGCGGAAGGATTTGTACACACTGCAAAATTTTCTCTGTGTAGTTGTAAATACTGGCTTAATCCTAGGACATGTTTGATTGAATGGCTATACTTAATAAATGTAAGCATTTTTCAGAGAACTCATGAACCCCTCTCTGGGAAGGGAAAAATTTACTGATTTGGGTTTTTTTCTGATCTTGTTAAGTTTAAAAATCAAGAACAAGCCAGGAAAAAATTATTTGGATCTTCGTGGATCATAGTAAGCTACCATAATGAAAAAAAATAATATACCTATACCTCACATTCAGTATCTGAAAATTCTTTGAAGTTTGCCTTTGGGGAAAATGCTCCACATGCAGTCACAGTGAGGTCAGTTGACAGTTCCTGACTTCCAGGCATGGACTGATACGTTACTTTTTTGTGTTGTAAACACAGCAGTCTTCTGGGTGTGTGCATACCCTAAACAGGTACTTTTGCTATCATTTTAACAGGGAACAGGTAATTTCCAGAAGAATCAGATGTCTTTGTTTTGCCCCCAAATTGTAGTTCACCGTTAAGAAATAGTCTCAATGCTTTAAATTCTTTTATGTTTAAATTAGACCTGAAGTCCTTGGGGGAGAGTTGAGAAGGAAAGAACTTGGTAATTTTAAATTCCTGTGTTTGTTTGCTCTGTATTAAAATCATAAGTAAAAGTCTATGCTTTAGTGTTTAGTGCAAACGTAGAAACTTGTAGTCAGTCCTGATACCACTGTGTTCTCCTGGTACCTTTATCTTGTCCCATCTTCTCCCCTGTCTGCAACATCTTATTATTTTCATGGCAGTGGCAGTTCCTTAAACTCTCTTGCTGTTTTTTTCCGTCACCTGATGGGCTAGAGCAGTGCACATTGCTATTATTTTTCTCAGAAATAAGTCCTTGAGTCTCACTCCCTTGTGTGTGTACCAAAACCAAAGTATGTTTTCTTCAGGCATCGCTACCTTTCACATAAAGGTCCAGGATACCAACTTCCTGACTTTTTCCTTAAAATTCAGAAAGCATCAGCAAGAACCCAGAAGCCTTGGTGGGGTGGACAGAACAGTACTGCTTGTTTCCCAGCCTGACTTTCCCAACGTAACTTGTAGTTTTCCTATTTGGCTAGCAGGACTAGTTCTGGAGTCAAATGTATTATATTTGTCTCAAAGCTTACTGCATTGTTGTTGTGGGCTATGAGTGGTTTTTGTTAGTTTGTTTAGTTCCTTGCTCCTGAAAATCAATGCTGCAATCTCCAGCCCCTCACTTCTGGAATCAAAACATTTAAATAAATGGCATTTTAATTTTGCTGTGGTGATATACTTTGTTTAGAGGCCAATCCAGAGACTTTCATGGGTGTGTTTTGGGGAGCCCAAGCTGAGAGTTTGGTAAAAAAATATAAATCATATGAAATAGCTCCTTGTGAGTATTTCTCTGAAGGCAGATTATTTAATGATGGCAGGCCATGAAGAAGGATGGCTCTGAGGGCTGGGTATGCAGGGCAAAACACATAGGGTTTCTTTTGTGGGGTGGGGGAAGTGTTGCTGCCCTGGTGAGCCCCGCACAGACAGCACAGCCCATTTCATGCCGCTTTGTGAGGATGGTTACTGTAAGCAGACAAAGTGTGGAGGGTCATAAATTCTGGGAGCACTGACGTCTTAGTCGGTGCCAGTCTGCGAGCAGGAACTTTCCTCAGCCAGGCATGGTTCCAGGTGGCTGGGGACAAGACAGGGCTGCGTATTTACAGCCCCGGCAGCCTGTTGCTAGAGATTGCTGCCGCTGCGCAATAGCCCTCGTTTGTAGTAGCTGCGTTGTGGTGTTGGCATAAGATACTTTGTGCAGCTGGGCCATGCCAGTGCCAGATACAAGTCCCATGGTACAGGCTGACCCAGCTGCACTGAAAGTCTCATTCTTTTCCCTGTCTTTTTTTTTTTTTTTTAAAACAACAGTGCAAAGCGAGTGTTACAGCTAATGTGCTCTTGCACCCACGTGCATAAAATACGTGGACATTAAGCAAGCACAGTTCACTTCTTTCTTTCCTTTTCTTTAAACATTGCAAGGGCTTCTTCTTAAACATCTGCAGTTGTCCAAGATGCATTTCTTGCTCTCCTAAAGGCAGGGAGTGTAGTTAGAAAAAAAAAATGTGCTTGTATGTGTAGACATACATATGAAAATAAAATATATCCCTGTTTGCTATTTCACTTCTGCTTAGGGAAGAGCAGTTTTGAGAATTGAAGTAATGCAAGCTGAACATTTTTCTAATGAGCATCATTTTATTTGAGTTGGAAATAACGAAATAATGCATATTTCACAGGTCAGCAACTAAATCCCAATTACATACTGATTTGTAGATTGTCCAGTTGTGAAGGGGCAGCAGTCAGCTTTTCTTTCCCAATCTAGAATGTCTCACAGGTATATATTTACAATTCCTCCACCAGCTTCATAAGCATAAAATGAGATCTGATTCTCTTAGTTGCCTTGAGGGTTTTCTAGATTGGGAATGGACTTTGTTTCCCAAGTTTGCCTCTAATCCAATAAAAAGGCTTAAAGCATTACTATAAAAGAAGGTATATAAAATACAGTTAGTTAATATGGAATAATGCTGACAAACAAGTGAAGAAACATTTTTTACTATTCAAAAGTGATGACAGTCTGAATCAGGATGTAGCTCAAAGCAAATTGCCATTCTAAAGGATTCAAAAGTAATTTGCCAAGACATTTAAAAAAAAAAGAGAAAGGCGAATTGCTTAAAATAGTGATGTTAAGAAAAATCAACAAATTACATCTAACCAAGGAAAACTTTCAGTTTTTTTTATTTGTTTACTGACTTTTTATTTTCTCTTGGGAAACTCTGAAGCCAGATTTTCAAGCTATTCTCTGCAATTATGGGAACCCAGAAATATTAGTTTTTAAAAGAAAACCAAGTTTCTCAAGAAGAAACACGACTCCAGGAACTGGGACTTCTAGAAGAAAGAGCAAATGCTGCAGTATTCAAGATGGTTTTGTTGGCTTTTGGCTTTCCCACAGGCCAGAAGAGCCATGGTCCTTGGCAAACAAAGATGATGGTGGATGGTTCCCACTAAGATCCCTTAGAGAATGTCCTAATGTTGGCAGTCGCTAGTGTCAAATGTTGGGTGTTATCAGTCCCCAGGGAGCAGTAACAAAGAGCTTTGAGGGGCAACATTTAATAATGACAAGAAGGTAGGAGAGGCCCGTTTGTCCCTGTTTTTTAAGTAGTAGAGTATGGAGCGATGTGAGAAATGAAGGGTGGAGCTGAGTACTTGCATGAGTAACATCTGCAGGACTGGGCCTGATCCTCTTCCCACTGAAATCAACAGGCGTCTCGCCAGCCCTGTCACTGGGACCAGGACCTGTGCCAGGAAAGAAAAGAGAAACCGATTAGGCTCTTTCTACGGCCTACTCAAGGAGGAAGAAATAAAAAAAAAAAAGAAAAAAGAAAAAAGAAGAAAAGGCACAAATAGGTGAAAATAAATGATACCATTAAAATAGAGACTTTGGCTAATACCCATAGGGACATGCTTTGTAAACAATGTCTTTAGTCTTGCTAGTCTTCCTTCAGACATGCAGAAAGCTTCATGTTTGGATAGAGGAGTCAGTCTCTGGGTTTGGAGGTGTGGGACATGAGGAACTGGAATAGCAGATAGATGGCCACTGGCATTTCTGTGGTGGGGTTGCCATGATTGTAGGGAGTGTGTTTTTCTCAGCTCAGGAATATTGCATTACATCTTTAAAAAAATTGGAAATACCATCCTCATGACCTGGATCTTTTCTCTAAGCTTTGCTGCTCCTCTTTTTTATTATAGTTAATCTTTTTTATAATATGAATTTTCTTTCTCGCAAGGAATTAAGTAGGTAATGGCATCTTTACCTCTTCCTCTATCCCATTTAAGTTTTGAGGTGTTTTTTTCCTTTCTGTAGAGGGTTTTTTGGGTTGTTTGTTTAAGTATCGTAAATTAGAGCAGAAATAGGTCAACTGATTAATAAATACTGGTTTGCCTTTAAAAGCAAATCACACTAAAAGAATTGTTCTTCATACTTCTCAGTGTGTGCCAGTTATATGTAATTTTAGCTTGTGGTAGTGGCAATGGATCATTTGGGGCAAGCAAAAACAAACTCTCTGGAATCAGAACAGAGAGGAGAGATGTAGGACAGTTGCAGCTTTGAACCTAGTGTATTTGGAAATTTGCTTATCTTGGTAGCACAAGCATAACTCACTGATTGATTTGAGAACTTTTCTGTTTAAATTAAAGAGAAAATTTTCCTATCTCCTGTTTTGTCCCTAGAAGCTTGTGGGCTGTAAGCAGAGCTATTACAGTACTGGCACATTTGAACACATGCATTCATATTACCTGAAAAGTTTTTAAGGTAACAGATCAGCTTGTAGTGATAATACCCACGTTGTGTTAAAGCAAACTCAAGGGTAAAACTATGTACTTGGCAGTCATCAGATTATAAAGGTCTATGTTTTACGGCTAAAATTTTGTCTTCCTACTTCAGCAGTGTTCATTTTGGGTAATCTTAAATGTTACGATGTCCTTTTTCAAAATTGACCACAATGATTGCGTTGAACTTTTTGAAAGACAAGTCTAATTTGTAAAGGGAATATTATCAGTGACTTGTTTGCTACGCTTCTAAAAATTAATTGCTTGGCATGTATTTCTGAACTGGTTAGGGAACTCCTTTAAACTTGTTGTACTCTGAAGTTCTCTCCTAGTTAATGACTGCAGCTTAGTCTGCACTAGAAAATGGTACATCAGCGAGGGTTGTGCGTAAATCACTCCCCAAACACATTCAGCTGTGCCAGCAGAAACTGGAAGATAAATGAAATTATTTTTTAAAAAAATTTTTGCTGCTGTAGCTTGTTCCTTCCAAGAGACAGGTTTAAAGTGTACTGTCTAAGGGCTTCTTTGCACATGTAGTCTGTGTATGAGACAGTTACCTGCAGAGCTTTATGAACTCCATTAAGTTCTCTTATGCTAGAGATATTTCCAGTTGCCAAGATGCCCTCTTTTCAGAAACCTTTGCCAGCCTTACTTAGACCCAAGCAATACCAATTTAATGTCTTTTTAGAAGTGAGTTCATTTAAGTTAGTGGAGTTCCCTTCTTGTCCTGATGAGTTAAAGGGTATTTCATACAGTCAATCCAATCAGTAGAATGTAAGTTGCAACCTGATCTGGACTCTAGTGCTGACCTGGCTTTGAGCATAACGGCATCTGAGGCACCTCCCAGGGCTCCTCCAGCCTGAAGGATTCAGTGGCTCTGGGCAGGGCTGTGCCAGTTCCTGGGCAGTGAATAGTGCAGCATGTGCTGTATGCATCAGAATTACTTAAGTAGCTTTCACATGTGCTAGCGAGGTGAGCAAAGAAAATTGCTTGAATGGCTGAAAAAAAAATTCTTCAGTATCATAGGTGTTTTCTGAGTGCCTGGATCTCTCTTCTGCTTCATCTGGTGATCACTGTGGTTCCTCTGCACTTGGCCATCCTTGGGAAGTTTCAAAGGTGCAGGGCTAGCAGTAGAAGCACTGTTAAACTCTTAAGGGGTGTTAACAGTTCCTGTTGTTTTTCTGATGCTGTATCTTTGACATGTAGTGGTGCATGCCATTTAGAACAGTTGTGGTCAATCTGCCATCCCTCCCTTGCACTCAGTAGCCTCAATGAGGCAGTGTGAAGGAAAATGGTACAAAATTTCCCAATTTCTCTTTCAGTGTTCTGAATTTTTTTTTTCATGACCTTTTTCCTTCTCTTTGGCACAGAGGTGATAGTCCACATGGATTTACTGAGCGTGGTCATGGGGCGTTACAGAGGAGAACTCTCGTCTCCTGCTTCTTTGTCACTGTGCTGGCACCACTTATGTTCCCAATAGTGTGGTGCCTCTCCAGTTTCCTGTCTCTACATGCCAGAGCATGGGAGTTAGACAGTCAGCAGAGCTGTACTGGGTCCAGAGCCAAAGAAGAAGAGCAAAAGACGTGAGCAAAATTCTTTCCTTGGGTGAAGCTCTGCACTAGGGGCCTTAGGTTATTGACTTGGAATGACTGACCTAAGTCTTTCTAGCAATTTGAAGGTGGGGCTTGTAACTGGAAGCCCTCCTGTCTCCTTTTTCACACTATCCTATTCCAACAGTGTTGCCATTTGCGCTGGGTTTGAATTCTGTGGAGTCCTCAAAGCTGTGAAGAAAATCCTGAAACTCCTGTCTTGCTGTCCTGGTGATCCACTGTTCACTCAGATTTCCCGGTTTGTTTGCCAACTCAATCTGAGACCAAAACTAACATAAATACCCAAAATGTTCCATGTAAATGCTCAGATCCTTCAGGAAGAAAGTTCTGCAAAGCAATCTGAATGGTAATAAGAATGATGGCTTATTTTGGGATTTAAGAGGCACTCAGGAGTAATTTGGAGATTATGAAAGTCTGAGATCGCTAGCACTGAATTAGCAGTAGCTATGCAAGGTTCTGTTCAGAGTTGCTGTTCAGGCCAGGTGAACCCTTATGAAAATGGAAACAAACCATGGACTAGAGATTGCTCAAAGTGCCTCACAGTGGCAGAATTTAATTTTTATTAATGGAATTGATCCATTTTGTGATGCAGAAAGCATTAGTTGTGCTACCTGCAGTTTTTGAAACTCCCTTTACAAGATCACTAACCACTACAGAGAGCTGCTTTCCAGCTAGCATGGCACAGGCAAACTGCTCTGTTTCCAGTTCTTGAGTTTTTTTCCAGATCTTGCCTGTTCTCTGCAGGTCTCCCTTAATGGCTGACATTCTTGCTTGCCTTTTATTTGATGACTGCCAGACTGTCAACCAGATCCCTAATCTCAAATCCATCAAAGGAGTAGGAAAACCCAGATCACTTGTGAAGATTTCTCCATCCTTTCGTTTGTGACCTGACTTGAACCAGGATTTTCAGTATGGAAGACTAGTTAGCAATTTTTTTAATGCCATGGGAATGCTTGTCTGTGAATAGGTTAGAGGTTACTCTCTTATGAACCAAAACAGATAGAAGCATGGATATATGTGCATTGGGTTGTGAGAGAAGGCTGTAGGGCTTTTGGTTCATTTCAGTTTGGGTAGTATGGTTGATTTTGTTTTACTTTGAGATGTCATTGAAAAGATACTTGTTCTAGTTTAACAGTAGTCTATGATCTGGAGGTAATTTATGTTTGCTGATGCCCTAGTGTTTATAGAATGATTAGGTCTTTTATTTTTGGCAGATATTTCTTGTGATAGGATCTGTGCTTTGGGGCTGTACTCTTTGCAAAACTGAGAATGAAGCTCTACAGGGCTTAAGATAAATCAGTCTTTTTCCTCTTGCCTCCCATGGTGAATTTGCTCCTGTGGTGGTTGCATAAGGGAACCCAGCTGAGCAAAGCCGCAATAGAAGAGAAGCAGCTTGCTACTCGCTTTCTGTCAAGTTGCCACGCTCCTTCTGTACATGCTGCTCTACACCAGTTGCAGATTACTGCAGCAAATAGCTTCCAAAACTCCAGCAGTTGTTTCTCCCATGTGCCTTTTCTTGTTAGTATGGTCAAAAGGCTTTTGTGCTACTGCTGCACAGCTTGTCCACTGATACGATGTGATAGAAACCAGCTTATTATCAGTGTCCTTTTTTATACTATAATAGCCCTGGCTGGCCACACATTTCTGCTTCTGGAAAAGGAGTGAATTGAGTTTCTGGAAATGTGAGCGATCATGATCTTGAAGTTGGGCAGCCTCAATTCAGGCATTTCCACTGCAGGCCAGATTCAGGACTTGGAAGTGTTTGGGAGGAATCTGGAAATTCTTTGCTGGAAGGGCATGAGGAAATCCAAGGCAACATTATTTTTCCAGGGCACTGGATACAAGTAGCCCATCAGAATAAGGAACTTTTCACCAATCCTCATTTACCTGATGTTCAGAAATTAAGACTGTACTGTAACATCTTGTAAATGAGCAGGTTTTAAGCAACTTGAATCAGGTGGTGTGCAAGGCTCACTGCATCAGTAGCACAGTCCCTCTTCCAAGTAGAACTGAGTGGCAGCTGCCCATTATATATAACTCCATTATATAGGGTGCAGGTGTCCTACTGTCCCACACTGGAGGTAGGAGGGAGTATGCCAGAGCGTGACAGCTCTGGCTTGCAAAGAGCTACTTTTTTACTGTTTCTACCTTTTTTGCTTCATCTTAAGTTAGTGAGATACCTGTTTATAGTGGTGGGGTACAGCACGAGCCTCCACTGGCATGTTCTAGCTACCTTCCTACATAGTTGCTTTCATCCAAGTTGTACAGTATGAGGAAAGACTTGGCATTGTCATCCTGACTTACCAAATTTTGTATTAGTCATGTCTTTGGGAGATGGTGGCAGTTCTTCACCTCCCACGCATAGCCTACTTAGAGTCTTTTACCAGGCTCAATATGGATTAAAAAAAAAATAAATCTAATTCTTCATCTTCTTTAACTGCAAATGCCCGTAATTCATAAATGTTACAGTTTTGTTTGTCTGATGAGAACAGTAGCCTGTGCTCTCAACGGTATTTTTTGCTTCCCTTCCCCCTCTTGCTGTTGCGGTAGGGCAAATTGCATCATTGTTAATAAGATTAGAGCTATTTGCATTTTAAGGTGTTCAGGGTATTAGCTGGCAGTGTGTCAGTTTAGTCTGTCTGAGCTGGCTTTGGTCACCTCCCATAAAGGTTAGAGAGTTCAAAAATATTGTGCCTGGTTGAACTGAGAGTCTAGACATGTCTGGAGAGATCCTTAGTTTTCTGGGTTTGTCTAATCTTTGTTTCCAAAAAATGACAAGCTAACACAAAGGTTTGAAAGTCATTTGAGTACTGTGTGGGTGAGAAATGCCTGTATCTGTACTCTTAGTCAAAGAACAGTAAAGGGCACAGGCTGAAAAAATAAAGAGCATTGTCAAACAAATAAAAGACCCTTTATTTGTATGTAGAGATGGAGAAGGAGTTTGTGGTTGCTCCTGTTTTTAGCTGTATAAACTTAGGTGTGCCATTCAGACCTCCGTGTGCCAGGCTGTGGTCTTCTGCCTTTGACCTGATCGATGCAAACTTTCGTGGCTGTGAGCCAGGCAACAACCTTCCCTAAGGCTTTGAGAGTGAAATAAAAGAGGAATACATATGCAAAATATTATTCCTGCAGGACTGTACACTTTGCCACTCTTAGAGACCCAGCTGCTGGTGGTGGCCCTGTGCTCCATGGAGTCATGGCCATACCTCTGTCCTGCATACCTGTGTGCCACCTTTTGGTTCAAGAGAGCTTTCCCTGAAAAGCCTTCAGTTCTGTGCCTTGAAAAGGCCCATTTCATTTTCTCCACCTATTCCAGTGAACCTCTTTCACCCTTTGAGGGGAGAAAAACATGCTGTCCAAGAACATGTTTTTCATGGGAAGATCTCAAAACAAGAATCAGTATTGCTCCTATACTGAAAGCTGTCCTGAATCGTGGAGAGTTTAATGGGTCTTGACAGAAGCTAGACAGTTGCCTGAGCCTTGACAGATGCCACTGTGTATCTGGAGGAGTCACTGTATGGTGGGGTCACTGTACCTTTTGGTACTTTGAAGTAGGTTGAAGTAGGAATGCTAAGGATGGGCCATGGAGACTGCCTTTGCAGTTGATGACAGATACACAAAACACTGGAGCTACACAATGGATTTTTTTCCCCCAAAGCTTGAAGTTTCTCAACTAGCAGATGGAGTAACCTGGGAGAAGGACAAAGGAACAGTAACATAAGCTAAATATGCCTGCTGAGGTTTCCTAGAGAGGAACTAATGAGAGCAGAAGCTATTTGCTTCTGCAAGTTTCTACAGGCAAATTATATTCTTGACCACTCTTCAGTTCTCATGATAGTTGGAGTATTTTAAAACTCTTGATTCCTGGAACTGTACAAATGAGAATGTCAAGTTTCATTTAAAAATTATAGTTAAAAATTACAGTAAAGTGCGTTTCTAGCCTTTCTGACTGCAGCCCAAATCTTTAGGGTATGGCCTGAGTAAACTCAAATATTTCTGAACAACAGAAGACAACAGAAATGTATTCTTTTAGTCTTGGGATTAACTTCAAGTGGGTAATACTAGAATTATCAAACCATCATCAGTAGTGCTAAAGGCTCTTGAAGGATTTAACCACCTCAGCAGTTATGTTTAATTGAAATGTGGAAAAGAGAGCAACCAGTTCATTTCCCTAGTTATTTAGGCACCATTGGTGATATATTTGTGGGTTTGTATATTTAATACAGGCTTTGATGTTTTCCCTTATGCATCTTTTTATTATATAAATAATGTCCTTGTTTCTTGTTGTTTGTTGTTAGTGTGTGCAAATACATTCATCTTTTGTTTCACCCTTCCCTAGTGACCTGTTACATTTAGTTATAGGATATGCAGAAAGGAAATAATTAGTCTAACTTTGATCTGCCCTTGAAATTGCTCTGTGTTTTTAAACCACTGTAGAAGAACAGTAAGTTTGTTTCTGCTCTCCTCAGCAACAAAGCACAGAGTGAATCTAAGCACTGTAAATTATTGTACTATGATAGCCTAAAGAGCCACTTTTTAATAAATGAGTTGTAGATGGAGACTTTTCTTTCCAGCATGGAGATGCTGCAGATGAGGCAGCAGTGTGCCAGGAGCTCCTGAACTGTGAAATCAGAAGAGACTGTTGGATCATCACTTCTGAACACCTGTGCTTCACCTCACCTACTTACTTTTGTATAGTCCCTCACCTTAATTTATTTTTCCACTTTTTAACATTGAAGTTTAGTTTGTAGATGATTCTTTCCTCTGCCAGAAGTTATTTGAAATGAGCTTTGAAATTTGCAAACTGTTATGAGAAAACCAGGTACAGTTTTTTATTTCTGGTCTACATAGCCTGGAAACAAAGCAAAGTTTGGGTGATAGAACAAAAATTAAACAGCTTTGAGATTTGTTTTTTCCCAGCTGCTGGTGGTGACAGAGAGCCTTGGGTAGTATGGCCACAGAATTTGAACTGTGTGTCCATCTAGTTAATTTACTTTTACTTGGCCTTTGGTGTTTTTTAAACCTTCTGTTATTTCCTAGTGTGAGTTGTTTTTTAAGACACCAAAAATATTAAAAGTTAGGTCATAGGACAATAGGAAATAGCTTTATTTCTGTTAGTATCTGGACCTTGTTTTTACAGTTTTTTTTACTTCTCAGAAAAACAGGGAATAGAGATCATTTGGAATACAGAAAATACAATGGTAGCTAATTTCTCCTGCTACTCCCCTTAGTCAGAGAGTTCACTGTATGTGTCTTGGTGGAAGACTGTCCTAGTGCAATGGAAAACTGTCTAGGTGATTCAGTAAATGGTCTCCTGATCTATGGGAAATACTGTTTGTTGTCAAAGTTCTAAAAAGGCTTTCCTTGGAGTGTTTTTTGGGGGGGTTGGATTTTTTTTGTTTGGTTTGTTGGGTTCTCTTTTTTTTTTTTTTTTTTTTTTTTTTTGGCTAGGCAACTGTTGAGCTAAGAATACCCAAAATTTTATGTAGTGGATGTGAGCATTTTACTCCTTAATTCACTTCCTGTTTCATAAGCAATTCATCTTTTCATAGTTCCAGACCTCAAGATTATAGGACTGTCTTTTTTTTAATTATGCAGTGCTCAGGCCACTTCAGTTGTGATTCTTGATTGAAGGTTCTTTTTGTTCGTGTAATACAAATAATTGGTGAAAGTGCACTGATTTTACCAAGATGTTTAACCAGCATGGGCGAAACGTGAAACCAAGGTCTTTGTAGTTACTCATAATTAAAGATTCCGCCATATAGTTTGTATTATTCTTTTGTTATTATTTTTATTTGATTATCTATTATTCTTGAGTGACATTTTCCTGTCCAGTGCAAGTATTCTTGTTCCTGTTATCTGTTAGCTGTGTTTTCTGCCCAAAGCCATCATGTGTTGTTAAGATGACATCTCCTGTGCTGTACCCCAGAGCCAGATGCAGGAGTATATAAAAGCGTGTTAACACACTTCCCACTATCATGATGCTAAATTATTTAGGTTTTTCAAAAGGCATTTAGGTCTTTGCTGAAAGAGGAGTCAAATGTGCACAGCAGTAGTGGTTATTACTCTGTGTATGTTTGTCCAGAAGTACATATGAAAGGTAGAGATGTTAATTTTAGTTTCACTGAGTCTCCCAGGCTGGAAACTGAATGTAAATCTGAGTATGTATCCCTCTCTTGTGTTTTGCCTCTAGCAGCTTTTAGAATCACAAATGCACATTTTTAATGACTAAATGTAACATTAACGGAGAGCCATTCTGCCCCAGTTGTTTCATCAGAGAATGGACTTGCTAGAGACTGCTTTTAAGTAGCCATATCTATCTAATCAAGGTTTCCCTCTTCTCTCTGGAAAAGAAATATTAAAAAAGGAGAGAAAATAAGATTATTCATCTCTGTGCAAGCTTCGGAGAGGCAGCTGAAATGTGAAGTAGAAGTAAGAGGTCATGGTGTACAGCTGCACAATAGTCACTTTCCTCCAGAAGGTGGTATTTTTGTTCAGCCCTTCCAGAAGTGGGCAGGAGGTTGTACAGGGCCCCTGGGGCTGGGACCCAGCATTGGTGTCTCAGTGGGTAACCTGCTGCATTCTCTGGGCACGGTTGGAAAACACCAGCAGAGGTGGAATATTACAAAGGATGGAGAGGTACCTTTAGGTTATTATATTTTTTCTTCCAGTTTTTAAATAAAACCCTGCACCATTTTAGGAAATTAACAGTGAAACAAAAATATTTTGGAAAGCTACCATAGCCTTTCCCTCCACTTTGCATTTTTACACTCCCTAAACAAGTGCTGCTTTGCTGGACTTTAGGGCTGGGAGTGCAGGCTTGGCAGTGTTGCTCCTGCGTGCATGCTCCTTGCAGCTGAAATTTGGAGCAGGCCCATGCCCAGATGGTGGGACCAGCCTTGGGCTGAGGCACCTGCAGGATGAGCAGCTTCCCCATGTGGGGATGGTGGTCCAGCATCACTTTTCTTCCCTAATGTGCTGCAGCGGGGAGCTTGCGGCTTGCAAAGAGGAGGAGGATATTTGGTGTTATCCTGCATGTACCTCCTGGCAATTTCTGCAAAGACCCTATGGCATCTTGCTCCTGTGTGAAGAATGTGTATCCGAGTCCTGCTGGGTAGGCATTGGGGTATGGGGGAGTTCATAAGGGCAAATGGAGCTTGATCATGTGACATCAGCTCCTGGCTCCTTTCTGTTCCCTTTTCTTTCCCAGTAATGTGAAACTGATTATATTAAATGAAGTGGTTAACATACACGATTAGGAAAAAAAAGAAAAAAGGAAAAGAAAAAGTACACTGAAAGATTGATGTGAGACAAGGCAGAGAAGCTCTTGACTGACTGGAGGACAAAGTTCAATTCAGAAAGGCATGCAGCCAGCTGGTGATGATATAAAGTGCAAGGGATTGTCTCTCCTCCATCCCACCTCTGCTGGCAGGCTGGCAGGTTTTTGCAGGATGGCTGTCCTGCCAGCTTGTTGAAAGGAAGGCTTTCCAGGTGGTCAGGGCTTTCACACTGCTGCACCTTCTGACCAGGCTCATACGGGGAAGAGAAGAGACCTGGGGTGAGAGGCAGCACAACAGCTTTTAATGGTATGACCTTAAAGGAAGAGGAGTTGGAAAAGCCAAGATGAAGACAGCCCAGAACATCCTTAAGGCCTGCCAAACCTAAAATTAGATGCAGGCTAGGCTTTGTTTTCCTTGCAGGCTCACATGCCACATGCGTCTTCCCCCGGTTGGCCTACTCCGAGGGGACAGCGAGTGCTGACGTCGAGGAGCACTTGACTCCCTGGGAATAGTTTCTTGTGACTTTCTGTACTCCCCATCATCACACGATGGGAGCAGGTGGGCGCCACGGCAGAGCTGCTGTCACATGCGGGCACATGCAGTGTGGTGCTGCTGACAGCAGCTATCCTGGGACTGTTGCTATTGACAGCCAGAGCGTTGTTGACTGCAGGGAGGATCAAAATTATTATTGGTGACCACATGAGGTATCAAGTGCAGAGTTGACGTGACCACATGAGGTATTAAGTGCAAAGTTGACGTTAGGAGTCCATGCACAGAACACAATTCACCGTGTCACTGACACAGTGGTTTAAAGTGTGGGTGGTGGATTGGGTACAGGCAGCAGAGTGATGCTGGATACCACATCACAAATGCGTATTATAACCCTTCCCTCAAAGGCTGTCACTTACCTTTTTGGCAGAGCACCTATTAATAGTTACAACCAAAAAAATCCACCTTTGCCAGGTGAAAAACAAACAAAAAACCCCAAACAGTATGGGAATAGCTTGGCCATTCAGGGTGGGCCAAAACAGCACTGGGAGCTTGTACTTGGGGCTGCACTTTGGTTCAGAAATGGTCTGATTTTCATGTCAGCACATTAAAATTGAGTAGTGTGACCATATAGTCACTGCTGTTTGAAATGGTGTATCTCTTAAGCAGACATGCTGTTAAACCAGACTTACTCTGTGAGCTTTGGAACAGGCTATCTTAATTTTATTCAGAATTCACTTAGCACTGTTGTATCCACATTATGCAGCAGAAAAGCCGGTTAAGGTATGTGCTCGCCAGGGAGCCCTGCGACTGAGCGAGCGCCTTTCTGATCTCTCTGTCAGGTTGCTACCAACTCTTCATGCAATTTGGGCAGTTCTGGAGTAGTACAGGTAAACCAGATTTTGATGGTACTTTTGGCATCTCTGCTAGCTGCCATGCAAGGGACTGATCAGCCCAGGACTTCTCAAGTATGCAGAATTTAATTTTTCTTCTCCCTGTTTGTCCTTCTGTTTCATCCAGCTGCTTAGGGAAAGCAGTGGTTTTCCAGCTGCCTTCTTTAATCCCCTTTGACTGAACTGCAATTTTAGCCAAGCAGTACCTACATTGTAAGGGGGGAGAGGCACCGAGTATAATGCTGCACTAGGGGTTTTACGCTTGTCTCCTTGCTTGCTGCATACCCAGGATAAGTCCTAACCGTTTCTCCAAATCCCTGTGAGTTTTTCTTCAAAATGAAGTGATTAACTTCTGCTGTAAACTTCCCCTTGTCTAGGGCATCCAGGCCTTGCGCTGAGCTTGACAGCATTCAAGATCTCCTGCCCACATAGACTATTAGGTTCTGCTTATCCTTCGTTTCCACTGCCTGGTGAAATATTAGATAAGGGGGAAAGAGCTTATCTTACATGCGTCTGAACTGACAAATATGGCAGCCTTTCAGTAAAAAGGCTAATGCAGACGAGGCCTTTTTCCTGGCTAGAATAAGAATGAGGCCGGCGCTTGTCTTCTGCCGCTGACAACGGTCAGATGCGTGCGGCATGATTTCCATAGCATCCAGACAGTCGGAGCACCTAATATCTACCTGTCTAGTCAATACATCAGCTTTGCTAGAGCGGGGAGCTGAAGTTTGTCATTGAGGCGGGTTTCTAATGCAGCACGAATGGATCTTTCAGCTGTACTCCAGGGTAAACATTGTAAGCCGTGCAAATTTATTTACCAGCAGTGACAAATAACTGTGTCAGTCACTTTTGTTTTCTTCTCTAAATAAGATATTCTTTATAAATGCCCTTATGAATTTAATTTTTGCAGCTTTATGCATGGGGAGGTGGGGGAAACAGGAGGATTTCTTGCTGCTTGAACAGATTAATATTAGTGTTTATTTCCCTCTGTGTTTCTGCACATGAAAAATTAGTTTCTGTTTAGAATCAATAATCTTAAAGGTATTTTCCAACCTAAATGGATACAAATAACTTTCAGAGGGACCCATTTTAAGATTTAACAATTTGAGGGTAGCAGCTGGGAAACACTGTCCTGATGTTGAGGGGAGTTTGGCTTAACAGCACAGCTGAGAAATTTTGCTTTGCTGTGCCAGGGCTACCTGGAGAGGGAAGAGGAGCAGGAAGGAGGAGGCTGCTTTGCATGCAGGGTGCTGAGCAAGGCCTGTTACTCATTTCAGAAGTTTCTTGGCTCATCTCAGGCATAGAGCTGTGCTTGAAATTTAACACTTCCATTTTGAGAAAGAATACTAAGTGTTATAATGTGGCATATTTCTGCATTGCATTCATACAGATATTTTGGGAAATTGTTTTCCCAGCTGTAAATTCTAAACTGTACATTTGCTTTTGAATTCTAAACCACCAGCTAAACCCCAAAGTATCTGACAGCCCAAAAAGCTGGGGATCTAGTGGGACAAACTGGTAGCCTTTTTAGAAATGAGGGAATAGAAGTTAATGGGTGGTTTGCTGCAGTATGGTGAAACGCAAGTGTGCTCTGCATGGAGGAAGTGGAGAGTTGTTAGTTGGGCAAGCCGGCCACACCTAGACAGCATCCTGAGCTGCTGCCAACCCACACGGGGGGTTTGGATCTTTTCCAAGCTTTGTTCCTGAAAATAAATTGTTCAATATGGGAAACTTTGAAGATTGCATTGACCAGTGAGCTGTGCCTCTGGGTGTGAGCTTTAAGGGAGAGAACTCAAGCTTTGGATTTAGGCTAGAGGCTCACAGAGAAGAAGCTGTGATCAAAGTTTACCCTACATGTTATTTCTTTGCAGGAGATGGTCTGCAATTTTATTGTTGTTTCTCTTTATAAATTGGATCTGTTTTGACCTCAGAAATTTGAGAAAGGGATGTTGATATGATTATTTAGTTTAACTATTGACTTGCTTTGTAGCCACAATTCATATAAAATGATCACCTCTGTATCTATTTCACAGGAGTGAAGAAATTAGGTAACATCTATAAACCATGGAGAATATATAAAACAATGGACATATGCTAATATTATGTTATTTATTTAGTGCTTTGATAGCTGTGTTGCAAAACAAATGAGGAGGTGGGGATATCTTTTGGAACAGAATATACTGCAGTGCCCGCCTTGATCTGCATTAGACATCTGCACTGTGAAGTACAAGTGATGCTCAAAGAAGCCCTGAGAAAACAAATGGGTTACAGAACTGTCGTGTTAGAAATGACAAAATGTGTAGGCAATAGAGAAACTTCAGTTTCAGGCAGAATTTTAAAGTATTAACTGAAGAAATAGCAGATTATAGCAGAAAAGATAAAATATGAACATTTTGGAAACTGGGACTCAGTTCTTTATATGACAGAAATTCACACTGTGCTAAGAAAAAAAAAAAGCACAATTTTTTTTCTTCAGCAGAAAAACAGACCCTCAAAATTTTGTGATTTAACACTCGGAACTACAACTGTTACCTCTAAAAGTAAAAAATAAACCAACAAACAAAAAAACACCAAAACCCCAAACCAAATTAAAAAAAACCAAACAAACTCAAACCAAAACAAAAAACCACCCTCCTGAAAATTTTTAGAGCTGTTCAGGTTTAGGTTGGCTTTGAGGAAGACACCTACAATGAACAAAAAGTCCTAGTCTGAGCTTTCAGAGCAAGAAATATTAGAGGACATGGAAAAAATTGCCAGAGTATTTTTAAATTCAAAATGTCTAAGCTCTCTGCCCAAAAAAGGATAGATTCAAGCTGAAAGCCAGTCTGGGTTGTATGACGGATTCATGTTCCTTTTATGCACAGCCTTGGCTTGAGCAATTCCCTTCTTTTCATCTTAGGTGTGTAAACCAGAAACCAGATACATTGACAGCAAGGTAAAGTTATTTGGTGTGTCTTAAAAAAAAAAACAAGATAAGCACTGGAAAGGGTGTGCCTTTTCTAATTCATTTATCAAAACTGTGCTAATATGATGACATGCAACTTTCAAGGCAGGAAATACAACAAGTAAGGTATTGGCTGCAACTCAGCCTCACCATCCTGAGTGTCATATGGCAATTTTTCTCACACTTTATCCATGAACTATCAGTGATGGGTGCACTGAAATTTCTCCTGTGAGACCCTTTTGTGTACCTACCACAGCCAGGAGATTGGATCCCTGAGGACAAAGGTGGGCCAGGAAGTAAACTCTATGAGGGAGGTTATTGCAAGTTCTTGCTGCATTTGGTTGAGACTACAGAAAATAGAAATGGTGCAGGATGTCGAGGGCAGTATATATTGCCCTGCCTGAGGGCAGAGGCTGCGTGGCCAGGTCTTTCCAACATGCCACATGTGTGGTCCTCATGGTCTGGTGTGCCCAGGCATTGTGCACACATGCACATAGGTGTTCAGTGAAGTCTGGCATGCAGCAGGTCGGGGAGACTGGGATCCTGTGTGCAGGTGGCCAGCACATGCCTCCTATGTCAGACACATCCCAGACCCCGTATGCTCACTGAATATGCGCCGTGCTGGCAAGCTGCACACTCTCACGAGTCATTTGTCTGGGACTTATGAATGGCATAAAGCCTGGTCTGAGCTGCTATGCAGCTCAGGATGCCTGCATCCTGAAATCCTGGACAAATCCCCTTAGTGCTTTTGGTAAATCTGCAACTGGGGTTTAACATTGTGACAGCACATCCTAAGTGTGGTAAAAATAGCCTGTCTCCCAGCACTGTAAACCTGACTTGCGCCCCACAGTTAATGGGTGAGTAGTCAAGGCCGTTTCTTGAATCATTGCACGAATGCATGAAGCGGCGCTGGTGGTAGGGGATCACAGAGCAGCACTGCAAAACCCTTGCCTGGCTCAGGTCGATTCTCTGAAGCTTTGACTTAAAACTCAGTGGATCAGGAGTGTGGCAGAGACCCCTGATCTCAGACTGAAAGGGATGGTGGAGAGATCTCCCTGCCCTTTGCTTCTCCAGAAGGCTTTGTCTGCTGCGTGTTTGCCTGGAGGCAGTCTGCAAGGTGTGCTGTGTGGGCAATGTCCCCTCCTAGGCTGGAGAGGAGGCTCAGCCCTTTCCCTGGAGGCTGCGTAAGAACTTGGGTTTATTTGTTTGTAACCCTTTGCCTTAATCCTAATGAAAATCATGGTTTTTATTAAAAATTAGGACAGCACCAAATGTGAAGCATCAGTAGTTTTGCTGCCCCAGTGGGGTAACATGAAGAAGAGAGAGGCAGTGGATGTGCTTTTCCCACTCTGTGTGTGCATGCACACATAGGAGAGCAGAGTTTCTCTGTGACCCTGAAAACAAGTATCTTACTCTCAAAACTTGCTCTCCAATGAGGAGATTCACTCAGAAAGTCTTGCCACACCCAAACAGGGTGTAGTGGTATCTCTTCAGTGGGCTGCACAAAAATGCTACTGGTGAGTCAGTACAATGTCGGATATGCAGTTGTACAGAGTGGGAACATAGGATGAAGTAGTTTGAAATGCAGCCTCCTGTCCAAAAATACCAGCCAACCAACTGTAAGATGCATTAGCTGTCAGTTCTCAGTGTGTCTGGTGAGATTTCAAACAAATTTTGGGGTTTTGCTGTCATACAGAGGAAAATGCCATTGCAGGCACTTAGGAGCAGCCTCTTGCTCATTGGGAAAGGGCATCTATCCATTTACCACTGGGCAGATTTTGAAAATGCATCTTTGTGATTTAGGTGCTCACATGTCATCTTCAAAACCATCTTATTAGTCCAAATTACATATGGTGCTTGTATTGGACAGTGTGTGAAGGCTGAAGTGAGCAAGGTTGTGCTCTGTGGAAGTGCTATGGTACTAAGAGAGAAAAATGAAGATGACAGGCAGGAAGAGCTGAAGGGCCTTGCCTTAGGTCACTAACAGGTCTGTGATGGAGCTAAGGAGAGAGAGAGAAACTCAATCTCAGTCGGATCTTGCAGCTAGTAGACTTGCAGCTAGTAGATACTTATATCTCCTTAAGTACCCATGCCATATCTTTGGGGCAGTTTTGTATATTCTGTATGCAGGGTAATTTTGCTTTTCTTACTTCCTAAAGTCTTCATATAAGATATTTCAAGTTTAATTGTATCCTACCTGATCCAATATTCTTTAGGAGTACAGGGAAAAAAAATGGATGGAGGAGCAGTGTTAGAAAGCACCTCTCAGCCATCCTTGAGACCCCAACTCTGTCCTGGAATCTCTTCAGAGACATCCATCCCTCTGACTGCCTGGGCTCAGTAACATCACAGTAGCAGTGGGACTCTGCTGTTCCACATATGAAGCAGCACTGCATTGTCTGTACCATTAGGCTGCTGGGTTTTTTTATGTCTCTTGGCTTTCATCCTGAAACAAGCATCATTGGAACTGCCTAGAGGTACAAGAGTTACCCCAGCCTTACATAGGGTACAAGAGGTTGGTGGTCTTCGTGGTAATGAGTCAAGCTGTCTTCCTGTCATGTGCAGTGTCTCAGAAGTGCCTTGAGTTTGTATATACCATTAACTCTTCTGAAAGCAAGAATACTGTCATTGCATTGGGGACGACTGGCCTCATTTTATGTAAAGTAGATGCAGATTTAAGCTTCATATCGAGTTGCTAGGGTGCTGTTCATCAAGTGATGTTTGGAAATTGTTTTTTAGAAGCTATGCCAGTTTTGACATGCTGCTTTAATATTTTTCTGGCTGCAATAGGGCAAGACATAGAAATCTTATGTTGTCATCACACAGAGCTGTGAAGTGTTCTTTTTTTCTTTTTTTTTTTTTGCTTTCTCTCTCTTGCACTGTGTCATATGGAAACCAGATCAAGATTATAAAATTATTGCCCACAAACTGTGATCTTTCTTCTCTTTTGTGATGAGAACTGACAAGTCAGTGATGGCTTGGTGCTGTTGGTACTAGCTGTTCATGCCGCACGCATTTGTATGTATCGGGAACTGCCAAACTTGGCATTCTTCTCAGTTGGCACACAGGCTAGTGAAACGTCAGATTTTTAATTGTGATAAAGTTCACGAAAGAAAAAATTGTGGCAGATGTTTCCTTTTGTCAGAGCTGAACTGAGTCATTAAAATGTGATATGATGTACTATGAACGAGTCAGTGTAAACACCATCCCTGTGAACATGTCAGAAGACTGAAGAACTTAGACCATTCATAATAATGTTATAAACCATGTGGTCTGAATGCTATATTACCAAGCTTTTCTCTTTAAATGCAGAGCATGAATCTTATGAATTTTTATTGCCTTTCTACAAAATGAAAAGATAACATATTCTGCTTTGGTAAAAATAGCCTGGTAGCTTCTGCAGTGTGGTTGTCATTTCGCTGGTGGTTTACTCAGAGGTCTGCTTTTCACAAGCGACAGTGAGGTATCCCATTCCCATTGAGTGCTGAGCTTGCTCGCCTAATTCCCTCTTTTCTCGAAGATGTATTTTTGGGAAGTCTTACTCCTTTGCCAGTCTGAAGGAAGTGACAGAAACGCTGCTGCTTGCTGAGGAATGCCTGTGATGATGCGTTAAAACTGGCTCCTTGGTAAGTGGTTATGGAAAAAACTGCAGGAAGCATCCAACAACTGACATTCTCAGTGGACGTTCTCTCCTGTCTCCCCCTCACATCTCCTGTGTGAGGAATATTGTCCACACACTCACTTAGGCCATTAATCAGAAAAGAAGTGCATTAAAAACTTCCCAATACTCCCCTGTGAGCTGAGTACGTTTTATCTGCAGTTATTCTCATTCTTGATGGCCTAAGAAGTCTGACTAGATTCTGATCCTTATTCCCAGTGTTGTCATTTCTCAAGATTTTGCCATAAATTAGGAGATTTTCTTAATGCTTCTGGAATCTGGCTGCTGTAATCAAGCATGAATGAATACCTTCACTTTGACATAAGGGTCAAAGAAACTCCGAAAAGATACGGTCAAGGTGGTATTCTAAAGGGTTGTTTTATGTCACTTTTCTGATTTTTGTTTCAAGGGAGCCTGACTTTACAGTGTTGGAATGGTGCAGATTAGGAATAGATTACTGTTATATCATACAGAGGGTTTTTAACTATAGCAAGTCTAAATAATTTTGCACATCAGAAATCTCAGTTCTCATCTCTTTTGGGAGTGCTCTGCAAGTGAGGTGAATGTGTTTTGCAGGAGCATTTTAAATACTCTTAAACTGTGGCCCCTTTCTCCAGATCAATTGCATTGATTTATTGTGGAAAATTTCCTTTTCTGTGCATGAACTATATATTTAATTTTAAGTGAGGCTGCAGAAGCTGGAAATAATGAACTAAGTAATGTGATAACAGTTGTTAATGGCAGATCATCTGGAGTTTTTTCACCATGGCATTTTGTGGGAATGCAGTGTGCTTTTTTAAATTAGCGTAAGTTTTTACACCTCCCTTGCACTATAAGAACTTAATTCATCATGAAACCTCATTAGAAGCTGCACCATTGTATCCTGAGGCAGATGTGAAATTTGTGTGAGTCACCAATTTGCGATCAAGCTGAAGGAAACTGAGTCTACAGTTCTTAAGAAAGAAGCTGCCCATTTGGGATGCATTTACACAGCTCCTTTTGTATAAATCATTAGTGCTATAAACTATCCATTATTGTTAGGAGAAGAAATTTAACAATGCAAATAAAACAAAATACTGTGGCAGAGCAATTTTATGCTTGATTGTAATGTTTAATGGCATGTTCTCATAAAGAGATTTTTCCCGTCCTTCAGACCTATCGCGTCTGTGACTCACTTGATTTCCAATGGTTTGAACATCCTTCATTTTATTCCTAGAGTTGTTTTCTCTAGAGCAATTTCTGTAAACGTGCTGCAGCATTGGGGTTATCCAGGGTTAATTTCCCTTATGATTACACATCCAGACAGCAAGTATGTAAATGCTGCAAGACAAATGATAAGAAAACTGCAGGATGAAGGAAAACAAAATTTGTTTGCTTTGCATATAGATCCATTTTTCAGCATCGAAGTCTTTCCCTTGCTCACTTTCAAACGTTAACACTAGGTTATTATGGGCATTGTACTTCTTTAAAAGGAGGATTTTTCTGTCATCACTGACCTCAAATTTTGCATTCTGTTGATTTGCTTTTCCCCCATATCTCTTCAGGTACTTTTTCCAAGTTCGCATTTCATCCTTTTCTTTCAGGTACTAGACAACACCACCAGTGTGGCAGAGCTTTGTATCTCTAAACTAGCTGATTATATTAGTGTCGGAAATAAAATACAGCTCTTCACATTCTGCTTGTATTTTTAGTACCATATTGTAATCCTGGTTCTCCTTTACCTTCTTATCTCTGTTCCGTATCTTGCCCTTAGACTTCTTTTTTAGACCACAGTTGCTGGGTTTTCTTGTGATCTTGAAAGATCTCTGCACCATCCAGCCTTCTGAAGTCATTCCATACACTTTAGTCAGAAAGTACTAAAATATCTTGATTGTTAATCTGCAGTCAAGTGCCCATTGTTTTCTTTTCCTGTCTTCCAGGGAGTTTGTTGGCAATTGAGATTTATGGAGCGAATAATCCACCTGGCAGGAGACTCTGTAACTCCAAAGATTGTTCTTTAGTGGAAGAATGAACCTTCCTCTGTGTGTATAAAATACCGCTAATAGCTTATTTAGCAAGCTATATTTCTACAACAGAGCTTTCAGTTTTGTGTTGGAGGTGGATTCTTGCATATGCATAAT
Source organism: Xenops minutus (assembly GCA_035221455.1). Taxonomy (NCBI): domain Eukaryota; kingdom Metazoa; phylum Chordata; class Aves; order Passeriformes; family Furnariidae; genus Xenops; species Xenops minutus. The sequence goes on along the minus strand of JAWWEE010000074.1, from coordinate 97,263,186 downwards.
TCTAGCACCCATGCTAATTCTGTCCCTCATTTAACCTTCATCCAATCCTGTGGTAGGATAATGCATGATATGATCTCTCAGCTTTTTAATGTGGTCCTTAGAGCATCTCTTCTAGCTCCTGCTTGAATGGGAAAGAAAAAAATACTAATAATGAGGGATGATTCTTCCTGTACTTGCTGGGAGTTGCCTATAAACCAGAGGGAGCTTAGGCAGGGTAGTCATGCTGCAATCACTGAGACTCAACAGAATCCAGTATCATGTATTAATTGCAAGTACTGCTGGAAGAACTCTGAATAACAACAGGATAAAAAAACCCAAACCAAACCAACATTGTGATCCCTTCTCACCTTTTGTCTTACTAAAATGCTTATTTTTACAACCACTTAGTAGATTTGAGCTCAAAATGCCCCAAAAGCTATGGAATGTGATCAAAAAGAAGGATGGAAGGGATTGCAGTATTTTCAGGGCAGCTGGTCTTGTTCTCTAGTTTTGGATAGAACTAAATGGAGGATTGAATTAGTCAAGGACTAAAATACATGTATCACAGTATTCACCCTAATGGATACCTGTGTGAAATTTTGGTTTCTCAGCCACCTGGTTGGTTTGTCTACTTAGGGATATTTTCGTGGTCTGAGTACCCTGGGTTGATTATCTCCCTCAGATTTACAGCCACCCTTCCCTGCCCAGAGTTTCTCATTGCTCATTCATCAGCACCAGGAAGTTCTGTACCTGTTTTTCAGCAGTGGCGGGGGAGCATCGAAGTTACCAGCAGTGTAATCTCCAGGGTAAACAGGGCCAGGGTATTATGCTCACTGTACCATTTAACCCTGCTGGAGGAGACGGCTGTAAATTGCCTGTGTCGAGCCAACATGCGAGGACTAATAGAACTGCAGTGGGGATAATTCATAAGTAGATTTTCTCACTCGCCAGTGTAAACAGAGCCAGGGCTAGTCAGGTCTGAAACGGTGATTACTTTTAAATCAGCATGTTATAATTCAGTGTCCCTGATTGAACCCTTCTTCCAGCACAGGAAAACAAACCACCGCATGCGCTGCCAGCACATGGACCACTCAGGCTGTACAGCTAACTGTGCATATGAAGGACTGCTTCAGTATCCTAATCCTTCCTATTAATGCAGAGTAAAGAACAGCTTTAACAGGGAGTTAATTTAGAGGCCTGAAACACTGCCTTCTTACCTCCACCGAACTTAAGTCTTTTGGGTTGTTTTGCTAATCTCTCCACACTGCTCCTGTCTGTTTGTTCCTTGCACCTAATCACATTAAACACAACACAATATATCTAGATACATATCTGCTGACAAATAAGATACTTGAATTTGCTGCCTATGAGAGAAACACTTTTTCTTTCCCTCAGGTGGTGCCATTCTTCTGTAAATGAGTTAAGTTCTGACAAACATATGAACTCCAGATTTAACCCAAAAGATAAAAATTTAGCCCAGAAGGTGGCAGTTTGAGAGGTGGGGACAAGGGACTTTCAGTAGGTGCATCTGCAGTTGCTTGAAGCTTGTCCAGGTCCAGGAATGGAGATGGTCTTGGTCTCCTGCTCTCTGACCATTGGCTGCATCTTTTCTTTTGTGTTGATGTCAGCAAGCAATTTGACTTTTTCCCCTGTGAGCAGAGACCTGGTCTGGCTTGTTTGTGTCTCAGCCATGTTGCTGTCTGCATGTGCTGTGGAGTGGCAGGAAGGAGCTGGGGCCATGATCCCATGGCTGATAGCTTGACACAGAACTGAGACTGGATCTGGCAATGATTATCTGGGTAATCCCAAAGACCCACAGGGCTGCTGTGTGGAGCCCCCCAGCCTGGCTGGCCAGAGAGTGAAAGCATGGCTTTCCCATAGCAGGTGTGTGTCACCCCAACATGGATTTGACCATAAAGCATCATCCTGATGCTGGCTTGAAGAGTCAGGACACACAGCCCTGCATGAAGTGTTAATGCCCAGATGGTTTTTGGGCTGAAGTTACACATGTGGCTCCGAGCTGCATCACAGTGCAGGGAGGAGGAAGCACCTGCCATCTGGGTTCCCCAAGTGAGTGACCCCAAGGGCTTGACTGCAGGCAGGAGGAAACAGTCCCTTATTTTCCAGATTCAAGACTGTGTTTTTTCTCTTACTCTTCAAAGTAAGGGCTGTCCAAGAGCCTGCACACAGTCAGTAATGTCTTCAGAGAAGCAAAGAAAAAAGGGATAAGTAGTGGAAATGCAAAACTCATATTGAGAAGCAGAATCTGTCCAGTTTTGGTCACCAAAGCAAAGCCAGGTTTCCTTACACTTGAGATTAACATCTTTACTAATAGCAAAATAAAATAAAAAAAAAAAAAATCAGGTTTTGTTCTTGCAGGTTCCAGAGTGAGATTTTTTGTTTTCCCAGTACTGATCTGAGGAGGCAGGTCAGTGAACACATCCTTTATAAAATTTCATCTAAATGTTATGAAGTTTAACTAGTCCTTGGCTTTATCATTAATATGCTAGAATTCTAATGGCTTGTGGAGGAGCATTATGACTCTGTGTGCCAGAGCCTGCTTAAGAAGCTTCAACCCTGCTCAGAGGGTCCATCCTTCTCAGAGGTCATGGTGGAACCTGCTACTGGGAGGGGAATTATAGCAGGAAGCCAGTCCCCCATCCTTGTTGACTAAGCAGCTTTTTATGGGCTGTCTGGCTCTTGCTACACAGTTGTTCAGTCCCTAGAGGGCTGGATTCACATTAAAAACTTCATGATAAATTCTTAATAAATGTGTGATGGGCCAAATATTATTCTGAAGATGTTCTTGAGGATGCTTATCAGGTGTACTACTTATGGATGCAGAAGTCTGTAACCATTTTGCAGTCATTGTGCCTGCAGTTGTACAATAATATTAAATAAATTTTGATGGGTAGGGAAGTAGTGGGCTAGAGAGGGAGTACAGCGTGTTGCTTATCAGTCTATGTGCCGAATCCCCAGTCTTGCCAAAGCAATTGTTTTATGTCATAGGTTAATGCCCTTCAGGGACTCAAAAGATAAGCATCCATGCTTCAGTTATAGGAGACCAAAGTACAGCATTAATACCAATATATTAATTTGTTTTGTTTTCTGCTTTCTTTGTAGTCTTTACACTCATCTGAAACCAACTTCTCATTTTAAACATGAGGCTGGGGAATGATGTATGTGGGTCAGTCTTTGGCTCAGAAACTTTGTTTTACAATGTCCTTGACAACAAAGAGTTTGCAACAGTCAGTTTAGAAGGCCCTTCTGCTGAATTAATTGTTTTCAAAGTAGTCTAGTGTTGCCGTAAGGAGAGGGGGAAAAAAACTTTCCAAGACAACTTTATGTGGGTAAAGTAGAGAAGAGTTCTTTTACT
>JAWWEE010000074.1:97158201-97257410 GCA_035221455.1 Xenops minutus | reverse complement strand
TGGATGCGGGGCGCGCCGAGCGCCCTCCGCGCCGGGACGGGCCGGCCTTAAAGAGCGCCGGGGCGGCGGCGGCGCCCGGCACAGGTACGCACCTGCCTTCGCTCCGCTCCGCGCCCCGCCGCGGGGCTCGGCCGGCAGCGCCGCATCCGCCGCTCCCTTCTTTCTGTTCTCGTCGGTCGGCTGGGTTGTTTTTGTGGTTTTGGTTTTTGGTTTTTGTTTTTGTTTTTGTTTTTGTTTTTTTTTTTTAAATTATTTTGGCTTTTCTTAGCTGCTGTTATTATTATTTTTCTTTTTTTTAAATTGTTACTGTTCGTTTTGCTCGGGACGCGGCTCCCGGCGGGCCGCTGGTGCCCGTGCGTGCGCGCACCCGCGCGGCGGGGGGCCCGGCGGCGGGCTGTCCGTCTGTCCGTCCGTCCGTCCGTCTGTCCGTCGGTGGGTCGGTGGGTGGGCCGGGGCCCTTGGGCCGCCCCTGTCCGCATGGATCGCGGCGCGGGCGGGGATGCGGTGCCCGGCGGAGCGGCGTGAGCCCCGCGCCCGCCCGAGGCGAGCATGTCCAGCGAGCGGCTGAACAGCACAGCGGTGAAGGATGCGCGGTTCAAAGACCTGTTGTTGGAAAGAGGTACCGCGGGAGGCAGGATCCCCCGGCCTGGCGCGGGAGGGATCGGGGCCACGGGATGGTGTGGCTGCTCCGAGGGTCGCACGTTATTTCCCTCTTTTCATGCACTTCTGGGAACGTGTTTTCATTCAGCGAGTAGTTGCCTTTTCCGTGTTGGGCGTTTACTCTGGAATGTTGGTTTGGTTTTGGTTTGGTTTTTTTCCCTTTTTTTTTTTTTTTCTTTTTTTGGTTTGGGTTTTATTCCCCGGGAGAATTTTTATTAGGAGTGTTGTTTCTTACGTGTAAAGCAACGGGTTATGTGTGAGCGTGCCAGACTTGGGGAGGTAAAACCATACCATTTCTCTTCCTGAAGCTCCCCCCGGTCCCCTTCCCGAAAGGCAGAGCAGGCAGGAGGAGATAGATGGTGTCTGGAAGGCGGTGGCACTTCGCGCCTGGCAGGTGTCGGGCGGCGGGGCAGGGGACGCGGTGGGGGCCGGGGTGACCCAGTGCCTGTCAGCAGCCGCCAGGCACTATTTAAATGGCCTTGATCGGTGCCAGCACATACAGACCGCTGCTGCACTTGTCTCTTTGCTTTTTCCGGTTAATAACCTAATGAGCAGCAGGAGGGTCAGTCAGGAGAAAGAAAAGATAAAAAACTACCTTTCTTTTCCCCGTGCTTTCCCATGAGGAAATCCTGAGCATCGCTGAGGTGTTTTGTTGTGGTTTAGTGTTTGCAATGTAAAACTGGACTTGGAGAATCTTATGTGCTCACACCTGTGTGCTCTGGTTTTTATTTTCTTTGTTGTATGGCTGTGTTTTAGTGAAACGTTTTCAAATGATTTCCTCCCAAGGGAAATGCTCATAAACCAAATCATTTATTTCTAAAGGAGAGGTACAGTCCCTTGCCCCTGAAATGCAGGGGCCTTGGTAAATTTAGAAGACTCTGCTCTTGGCACATAGAGAAGTAACATGTCATTCCAGTGATCTTTGCATTCTAGGAAAGCCTAAATCAACATTGCTTGTTCTGCATGTTGCCCTTTAGCAGCAGTCTCTCGATTTCCAGTCTAAAGTATGACATGGACACAACAAAAAAAAAAAAGGTTTTGTGTGAAGAAACCATTTAGTACTTCTGTAGCCACAGAATGTGAATTGCAGCAGTTGTCAGCTGTGTCAAGTCTCTTTTCTGTGCCTTGTAGCTGAGAAAAACTGATATTTTACTTAAATGTGGTTTTGGTGGGTTTCTTTTTTAACTACGTTTGTGCTTCCTGCTATTTGATCTTTTGGTGCTGACATTGTTTAACTTCCAGTGACACAAGAGAGGGAAAAAAGATTGCTGCGCTGCGTATGGGATTGATAGCAAAAGCAGAGCACAAAGTGCTGACTAATCAAATTCTTTGAAAATGTTGGTGGTCTTTATGATGAGTGGATGGTACTTAACAGCAAAGAGAAATTAAGTGATAGACATAATTTTGCTGTTTACTCTTTCCTTAGCTTCAAGTAGGCTTAGTTACTCCTACGGAAACAATCGTAGATCCTCAGCACTTAGATGGTGTGTGGCTGTGCCTGCTGGTAGCTTGTGACAGACAGCTGGACCTTGGCACCAGCCTCCACTGGACACCAGCACACTTTGCAGCTCCTGTAGTCTGAAGTTTTGTTTGCAAGAGATCTTAGAATAATGTAACGGCCTTGAATTTCCTTTAGTTTCATCCCAGGTTCATCATGGATTTTATGTGTGAACCGCATTTTTCTAGCTCAGCTTCATAGTCGCATCCTGTCTGCACAAGTGTGCTGCTGTCACACCGAAGGCTGAGAGGGACTACAGGTTACGGGTGGGAAGGGAGGGAGCTTGTTTTCTGTTACTTGCTTTGTCTTTTCATTTCCATATATCATTACCTCTCTTTCCTTGTCAGCTTTTTAAAACAGAAATTTAATATTAGTTCCCCGAAGTTGATGTTTTTACATTCAAGAAGTAGTGTCCTTTTTGGAAAGTACTGAAACTGAGCAACTTGCACTGCTTCTTTGCTGCTTCTACCAGCCTAGCAACCGAAGACTTCCTCCCATTAACTGGAGTTATCTTTCAAGATGAGAGCATCCCCTGTGAGCAATGCAGTTTCCATAGAAATATCAGCGACTCAGTTACTCCAAAGGGCAACTTATCCCCTGGTGTTGCTCATCCTTGCTGCTCCAGTATAGCCAAAAGGGTGCAAGAGTGACTCATTTCTAAGTATACTTAATATTTGTGGTATAGGCAGGGCTTCAGATAAGATGATGGGCTCTGACGGAGTTCCTTGTAATTGTATCTCTTGCAACAGCCAAGGACCTGGTTTCATTTTTAGCCATGGTGGAACATATCTTGTTTTCAGAGTACCAGATCTCTTTTTAGATTTTTGCCTGAATGGGAAAGTCCTAGAAAAGTTAACTTTACACTAGTTGAAGAGAAGTTAGTAAGTGAAAAAGACATTGTGTGTAGATTCAATAGGATAAAAGTTTTTTCCACTCTACTAGATAGCTTTCATGCTTTTTACTTGATAAAAAATTAAGGGTAGTGTACTAGATACAGTGTCCTGATTCCACTCTCCATGACCTCTGCGTTGAAGCTTATGGAGCCTTCTGGACTCTGTTGGCATTGCAGGTGGCTATTAAAATAGAGTGGGGTTTGTGATTTGTTGATTTCCCCTCCCACAGAGAAATTGTATTATCCAAAAAGGCTTGTCTGTGGTGTTTATGCTGAAGAGTTTATTACCTGACAAGACTGCAGAGAAGGATCACCAGAAAACTTCTTAGTTTTGATCGGCAGCTGCTCATACCAATTGACTTGCTCTGGCAAAAATTAGATAATTTTCATGGTTCTTAGAACAGCTTTCTTCGCAATGCTTTGCAGAATGGACAGCAGTAATATCATATGCTAGATCAATCTTGATGAAATCATGAGAGTATTTTTGGATTATTGCTTTGATGATTAGCATTCTGTGTGCTAATGACCCATTTACCTCTTTTTTCTGTCTTTTAGCTGAACTGGAGTTTGTTCAAATCATCATTATAATCGTGGTTATAACTGTTATGGTGGTAGTGATCGTCTGCTTGTTGAACCATTACAAACTCTCAACACGCTCCTTTATCAACCGACAGAGCCAAAGCAGAAGACAGGAAGAAACTTTGCATACGGTGAGTATGAGCCCCTTGCACCAAATTCCTTTTCCTTGTGCTGTATGGGCTTGCAGCAAAACCTCCTGAGGAGCTCCATACGGGCAACTGTTTGAAAAACTTTTGATATCACTTGTAATGCTCCCTATAGTTAGATCTTTTGCCGGGGTTGTTTTTGTCAGCAGAAACCAAAATCAATACATAAATTTAAGGTATACTGTCTTAGATTATTTTTAGATCCTGCTGTGTTTTATGTAGTCTGTATTCAATTTGCATTTGAAGGCTCAGATGTGACATCCTGTTTGCTGCTGTCACAATTTGAAAGGAGAGTGGAGGTGGAATGAATGGAGATTACCTGGGTTACAAAGATTTGAAGTACACCTTCTTGTGACTTTCCATATATGTATTGATACCATGGAGTTCTATTGCTGGTACTGTTTTGTGAAGCTGTAGTAGCTGTTTTCTGGATCAAAAACACTGTCCCTGTAAGGGCCCAGGAAAATGTAGTGTGTGTTTCACTCAAACAGCAAGAAGAGACTAGAAAAAGGATCCCTCCAAGGGCCTGGAGTGTTTAAGATGTGTTCGTTACAGAGTCCGAGGCTTAAGATGGAATCTCAGTCAAGACTTTTTAGGGCTGTATTTAATCAACCCAACAGTAAATGGGCACCTAACTTGCCTTGTGAGCCAGGAGTTTTCTGGGTGGGATGCTCTACTCCCTTGTGAAGGTCCCTGACCTTGGGATATCCCCCCAAAGCTGTGCAGTGTCCTGTGGAGTTGCAGGGAGGTCCTTTCTTCTGATGTGCTTTTCAGTGTCCCCAGAATGGTGCCCTTGGCCTCTTTGCTGACAGCAGTGGGTAAGAGGCCCTTTGTGAGGATTGCCTTTTGATGCATTGAATTCCTGGTAACAGCATTGGGTTCACAGCTTCATTTTGCTGTTCAGCGAAAAAAAAAGGTGATTGTAACTGAGAGATGTGGTTCCGTAATGGTTTACCCCACTTACTCCACAGTCTTGCCTGAACACTAATTGCCTTTTTTTTTTATTTTTAATTAACCTACAGTTAGATTTCCGCCAGGTCAGCGAGGAAGGTGCCCAGGCAGGGGAGGAGTCAGGGATGTCACAGCCAGGGCTGGACTGGAGTGGCTGCTGTGGAGCTGCATCTCTGGCAGTCTTGGCAATTGGCAGCTTCCTCCTGAAAGCCAGCTGTAAAACAGGACGATGCAGCATTCCCAAAGCTCTTGCTTAGCAACAGGGCACAGGTGATGTGCTGAGGTCAATATCTTTTACCTTGAAGGCTGTGGAGGGGAGGAAAGGAAGTGCCTCTGCAAGGAGAGGTTGCCTCATTTCTTAACAATTTGGTGGTGTAGGAATGCTTAGCTCTAATTTGGTTACAGATGAAACTGGAACTTGTCAAACCTTAACCCTGTGGACTTCAGAGTTGGAAAAATTGACTAGATTAATTTGAGTGTTGCTTTGAAATGGACCCTGTAATTCAAGAACCACACTTCTGTCTGAAAAATGTTAGTCGTAATTGCTACAAAAGCATAAAATGAAATAGTTTGAGACAAATGAAATGCATTTTCATCTTCACAAATCTTTTAAAACTGTAGTAAGCTGTCAAATGCATGAAGTAACCCATTATTTCCTTTGTATGGTTCATTAGTATTGTCTGTTACCAGAGCCAGTGGTGTTTTTTCCTCTTGGGCACAAGGCAGAAAATATCACCTTCTTGTGAAGAAGAACATGCAGTTTGGCAGCAGGAACTTCGGAGCTGCTTTAGTATCCAGAACTGCTCTGAAATAATTTTTAAAACACTGACTCAGTTTCAATTTGATGGCATGTTTTTAAGCAATGATAATCATAGCCAAGTGAGCGCTTCGTGGGAATTGATGATTGGATGACAAGAACCAGTTACTAATTCGTCTGAAAACCTTTTAGTATAGGTTTGCCATCGCTGTTACTCATCTGAATTTCTGATAACCTGAAACTGTTTTTACAAGGTCATACTTGTGGGGGATGGGGCTTTAGAGGTCTTGGAGTTCAGATGTCAAAAACTTTGGATTTTCCTTTGTCTCAGGTGTTAGAAGGAAATTCTGAGAGAAACTGGCTGTGCAGTACAAACCTTTAAAGTCAGTGTGCGGTGCATGAGGGTCAGAAAACCTCTGTGATTAGAAACTGAAAATGACCAGTCCATTCTTGTTGTCCATAGTGGAGTGAGTCACACAAGAATAGATAGTGTGAGTGGTAAGATGCAGGTTAGGTTATACATTTCTGAAATATATTTATTTTTTCAACAGGCAGGCAGGCAGGCCTTGTTCTGCATGCTTGCGCTGTACATAAGCAGATTCTCTTCCAAGGGAATATTTTTTTAATGGTACATAGACTCTGAAAGCAGATGAAATGTTTGTTAACTACTAACATCTGAAGAAAGTATTATTCTAATTCAGGCCTGTTGGTGGAGAAACAGTGCATGGAAATAGAGGAAATTCTGACTTTTCCTTGAAAGAAGATGGTAAAGCAAATTAGTTTACTATTGGGTCGTTCCTGTAGCGAACTATGAAGTTGATTGCCCCTTCATGTAACTGAGGCAGAAGTGTATTGGGTTGCCAAATCCAGCCTTTCCTGTTCAGATGGGGTGCTTTTTTTTTTTGTTTTGTTCTTTCGTTGCCTTCAATTTTGCTTTCTTCAAGCCTATCCTATTTCTAGATAATCATGCCTTCCAGCAGCTAAGTGGTGGCTGAATTGCACAGGTTTCTGGCTGGGTAAAGACCAGTTACTGAGCAGGTATTCCACTTATTCTAGTTCATCTACAGAGTGTAATGGAAGTGATCAGATAAATTATCTGCTGTCTTTATTGCTGGCTTCACACCTGTAAAACTCATGGGTCAGGCTCAGAAATAATAAAGGGCATTTGTGGGTTTCTTTTTCTGGTTGATCTTCCTTACTGTTTAAAAAACCAAACCAAAACACTTAAACATCCCAAACAATACAAATGATCATTAAAAAAAAGCAGGATGATAATGGGAATTTCAACTTCCAGGCCAAGTTGGAAATTAGATTATTAAAAAGACAAAGTATCACTTCAATCACAACTGTTAGTAACATTTGAAGGACAGAAAAGGGACCAATCATAGAAAAAAGTTTCTCCTTGACAAGTACATGCTGTAAAGTTGTTGTTTTGTACGTCCTATAAATGTGCTTTTCTGTGTAACAACTAGTTCATTTTTTTATTATTTATTTCTTGTTTTTCATCTCTGAAGTCTCATCTTTGCTTGTTTTATTACCTTTGTTACTGTGCTGAGGCCTTAGAGATCACAGCCAGGGGCAGGACAAACACTGCTTGGGAGTAGTGGATGCTTCTGCAGCAGTGCTGCTGAGGATGCTGTCTGCCCTCCTATGACAAGCCCTGCCCTCTCCCAGTAAGGCTATTCAACTCTCCAACCCTGTTTTACCATGAGCCAAAGTAAGAGTTTTGGGGTCATAACTGTGAGAGGTGGAATGATGCTGAGTGACAACCATTGTTGGTGTGAGCAGCAGCCTGAAGTTTGCCTGCAAGGTGCTAAGTGGTGTCCATATCACAGTGGGTAAAACACTGAATGTTTTCCCCCTACTTTGGCTTCACAGCTGGGAGCAAGCCAAGATTTGCAGAACACCTGAGAGGGATAGGAAGGCTGTAGGGTGTGGAGTATACCAGGAGAATGCTCTGGGCTGCTTCACTAGGACAACACAACCTCTTGTGTGGGAGCAACTGATGCTACTGGCAGTGCTAGGGAGTTTTGGGGCAGAGCCATGTGGCAGCCTTGGAAAGGCATCTGTGCACAGAGTATGTGTGCCTGATATCCCAGGGGAGGTATGTGTTGCAGCATTGCTGGCTGTGCCTTGGAAGGATTGACACTGTATTGGGAGGGCAGCATTGCTGGTAACCAAAAGCATCCTGCTGGAACGTAGGTAGCCACAGCTGAGCTGCTGCTGTGACACTCTGCTATTTGCTGGGACAAAACAAAGATAAATCTTGCTTCCTTATGATTAACTCCATGTCATCACTAGCGATTTCCAGGGGGACATTGAGGGGAAAGAGTTTAACTAAGTGACTTACAGGGAGGTGCTTAATGAGCTTCTGATGTTCCTAAATTCATTCCTTCTCTCCCTCCTGGTGGCTTCTGTCTTTGCATCCTCTTCTTTTATGAAGTGGATGTTAAAGGAGTACTGAACACTCAGACTGCCCCAAGCCTACTCCTGGCAGCAAAGTCCCTGCATCCATCACACAAGATGCTCACCCTGGCCAGCCCCTGCTTCTCAGCACTGAGGGCAGCATTGCTGCTAGGGCTAGTCAGCTTGCATTAGAACTTGCATTGATAATGCTGGTCTCGAATGCCAAGCTCCAGGAGCACAGCTTAAGAAATACTTCCCTTGTCCTGTATCAGCTATTTCAGAATAAAAGGGGAAAGTCAGGAGGGTGACAGAAAATACTCAATAATATTGACAGCTCAGGGATTTGTCAGTAGTTTCAAATGTTACTCCTTCCTGTTGGTCTCTTAAATTACTTCCTACTGGTTTTGGCATTATTCCTTTTGTTCCCTGCTGTTGTCCCTGGGCCACTCATTCTCATTTTCTTACTGACATATGCAAAAGAAAGAAAATCCCACTGGGAACAAGAACCCAGTCTACAGCCAGGAGAGAGTGTGAGTGCTGTAGACTTACCCTGCTTTGCCAAATATTTTTGTTTGTACCAGTCATCAGTTGGCAGGGGCTGGACGTGTACTGTATTCTCCTGCTGTCTCCTTCAGGGACATAGGCTTGCCTTTCATTAGGGAGTGCTGCCAGGAGGGACAGTGTGCGTGACTGCCACTCTTTGAAGTCTACCACATAAAGTCAATGTATCTTTAATAAGGGCAGGATCGTCTAGGAAATCTGCAGGTAGGACTAGAAGTGAGGAGCCCTGGCTTTGGGTGGCTCCTGACTCAGTGTGTCATCTTGAGCAACTTGCTTCATCTCCAAACAAAGGAGGAAAGGATAATAGTACTTATTCCCTTCAGTTGAATGAAATGAAGATTACTTAAAAGGGTGAAGTGCTGTGAAGTTGAGGAAATAAAAGTTTTAAAGCATTAAGTAACAGAAATAATTGCAGTAAGTGGAGGGAGGCAGATTGCGCATGAGAGATTTGGCACTCTCCATAATTCTTTAGTACTTCTTGGTACTGTGCACTGCTCTGCCAGACACTGTCACCCTTCCTGGAGGAAACACAGCTTTTAAAGGAACAAGCAGTCCTACCGAAATATTCGTCATTCTGTTGGGGACAGCACAATAGTTTGTTTTGCTTGTGTTTGGCAGGGAAAGTGTTGCAATCTTCAAAGCTGCGATGGTCTGTATCATCCGGGAAGAGACAAGGAGGAACTAGCCTCTGTGCCTTCCTGGAGCGTTTTCAGCAAGCCACTGCTTTAATGTGGTGTAATGTACCACCTAGGGCCAAAATTGGAAACTACACTGCTGCCTAAAACATTCCACTTGCAAAAGAAGCATGTATGTTTTTGTGTGTACATTTATATATGAAAAATAATAAAAACCTGAGTTCATGAGAAAAGAGGCACCTTCTTAATTGTAATGCATTTTAGAAAGTGAAAAAGTGACTTTTGTTTCTCAGGAAATAAAATATCAGGCAGAGTTCTATTCCTCAGCACCTTTTAAGCGAAGAAAGCCTGAAATTCTCCCTAACAGTCAGTAAACAAAAGAAAAGTTTGGATTACATGGGATTGTCATGGTTTAACCCTAGCTAGCAACTAAGCACCACACAGCCACTTGCTCCCAGCAGGATGGAGGAAAGAATCAGGAAGGTAAGAGAAAAATTGTGGGGTGAGATAACGGCAGCTTAATAGGTAAAGCAAAAGCCATATGCAGAAGCAAAGAAGACCAAGGAATTCATTTACCACTTTCCATGGGCAGACAGGTGTTTGTCCATCTCTAGACAGCAAGTTTATATCATGTGTAATGGTGACAAGTGCTGTTACTCCTGAAGTCCCTTCTTCCTTTTTCCCCCAGCTCTATATGCTGAGCATGACACCATATGGTGTGGAATGTCCCTTTGGTCACTTGGGGTCAGCTGTCCTGGCCGTGTCCCCTCCCAACTCCTTGTGCACCTCAGCCTCCTCACTGGCAGGGTGGGGGGATGAGCAGAAAAGGCCTTTACACTGTGTAAGTGCTGTTTAGCAATAGCAAACACATTCCTGTGTTATCAACAGTTTTCCTCACAAATCCAAAGCATGACCTCATACTTACGACTATGTAGAAAAGTAACTCTATCCCAGCTGAAATAATGGATCCTTTTGCTTTATTACAGTTTGAGGAAATCTTCTTACTGAGTGTGTATTTTTTCCTATAATTTCTCCTGAGTTAGAAATTTTTCTTCTGTTAGATGTCTTTTCTGCTGTCTTTCAATGTGCTGATGCTCAGCTGAGGCAGTTAGATGACACTGTGTGCTCCAGTGTTTAAAAATGTCCTCAAACAAGTCATCTTCCTACACTGTTTAATTCTAGAGGTGCTAACCCTTTTGTAAAATGCAAAATAGCAAATTATCTTAGGCTCATGCAGTCTCCTAAGCTGTAAATATTGAGTTAAATAATCATCACTGTAAGATAATTCACCATACGATAATTAAGCAATCACTCAGCTGGATTTATTAAATGATGCTATTATTTCAAAACCTAATCCCAAAATTAATTTCTGTAAATTGTTGTGAAACTCAAAAATGACGAAGGTCAGCAAAAGACATAGGTGGATTCTTAAGATTTTTCTTGCTTGGTGTTATTTGTAGGTGCTAGGATTTTTATTCCTAAGCCTAACAATATTAAAAATTAATACAGTATAGGGAATGAATGTATAAGTTTTCTCTCCTTGATACTTTTAATTATTGAAACTTGCTCCTGAACACCTTTAGTCTCTTTAAGAAGGAATGAGCTGAGGAGGGCTAGTTATTGAGTACCTGTAGGAAGCAGGTAAAGGAGATACTGCCCACATCAAAAAATGGATAAATTGGTTTTTCTCAGGTTTAGCCTTGTTCGTGCATACCTGAGAGCTAATTGTACAAATCCCTGGGCATTTGGTGTGAGGGGCCATCATGCAGGACTGCCAGCATTGGGTGCAGTAGTTGGGAAGTGCCTTGTCTGCATAGTGCCAGGGGCTATGGTACTGGGGCTGCGAGCTGGTGCCAGGCCTGGTGGCTGGTTAGCTGTTGTGCCGAGCCACATTGCCTGCACCTGATTTTGTGAGAAGTGGGATGAGGAAACAGTGGAAAGAAGTTGAAAAGAAGTTGAAAGTTGAACTTCTTTGTGGTGTGGTTTTTTTTTTTTTTTTTTTAGTCCTTAGACCAGTCTACCTTGGTATTTTGAAAGATAGAGAGAGAAATAATATGAAGAAATACAAATACAAATTCTGTCAGTTCTCATCTGTTTTTCACTGATCTGAGCACAGGGAAGCATTTTAGCTGTCAAAAGAAGGTTTGTAAGTAGAGGGACAAGGAGAGAGCAAGAAATAGAACTTTCCCTCAGTGTAAGTCACCCCAGATTGTTCACAGCAGTCACATCATGTTATTTCTTAAATCTGCATCTTGGGGGGAAAAAATGTCAGGGGGATATTTTCCTTCTGCAACACTGTCTGCTCTCAACCCCTTGCCATCATGCTAAAAACAGTAGAGTAGGTGGGCACCAACCCTTGGGTTAGGTTGTATTTAGCGAGGGCAGAGGATGAAGGATTTCACTGAAATGAAGGCTTGAGAAAGGTAGGTAGTAGGTCTCCTGTGAGGGTGCAGCAATTTCAGGAGGACAGAAATTCCTGCCTTGGGTCAGTTAGTCTGGATGTGGTGATGAAAGAATCCTGTACTGTGGCACTGGACCAACCATGCATATGTGGTGAGGTTGGTCTGCACGTGCTGTGTGAGCCTGGTATTTTTGAAGTGTGGGCATGATAAGCACGTTACCCAGCCATCTGCTTGGGGAGTTCTTCCCTCTCCTGGGACAGAGATCTTGCTGGGGGTTGGCTGCTGCCAAATGATTTATTCAGCCTGCTGCTCTATGCAGAGGAACCTTGGGGAAGGGACTAGTTGCAGGTGGACTCTGTGACATACTGTCACAGAAACAGTGTTGTTACACATCCTTGCATCTTAAGGATCTCACAGCCTTGGAGTTCAACTGCATCCCAAGTTGTTTACCTTCTCAAGTAGTTATTCCAAAGTGGAGAGAGCCTTGGGCTCCTTTGGTCTCATCATCTTGGTGTGACTATTCCAATATCCTGGGCACACTCTGTGGGGTCCCTGTAGCGGCTGCAGTGCCTCCAGGCAGAGCCTCTTACTGTACTGGGACTCAGGCATCAGCAGTAGAAGTAGCAGGCAACTCCTCACTTCTAGCAAGTTGTTCCTGTTAGGTGTGTCTGGTACCAGGTCTGGATGCCTTGGGTCAGTGAGCAGACCCGGGTCCATCTCTGTACAGGGAGTTTTTATCCATAATGCTGTACCATCTCCCTTGGCTCTTCTTACTCTCCTGTCTTTGTGGAGATGGGCCCTGGGATAGGAGTTGTCATTTCCACCTCCACATCAGGAACTCCTTATCATAAGGGAGTTTTAAGTGATGTGAGTGGTAGGGGTAGATTTTGTTTCTTTCTGGATTGAGTTATTGATTTTGCCTTTTTTTCTGTCTTTGTAGCCTGAACATGTTAAAGGTGAGACCGAAACAATTGCACTAAGCATAAAGCTGCACACTGTCATATTTTTCAAACCATCACTCAGGAATGTGCTGCTGGGCTGTGTGTGGCCTGTAATTCATGGGCAGTTAATCGAGAACTTTAGCTTTGACTAATATGTCTTAGGCTTGGAGCCTGTTGGGTCAACTGCTGATAACCTGATTGTCTTTAATTGTGCAGACATACCCTCAGGTATTTCAAAATGAGGGCATCTGGGTGATGGAGAAATGGACAGCAAGGTGGGTAAGAGTATGTATATACATGTATATATACAGTTACACAGTTACGGTTTCTTCATTGACAGAACCTTATCTAGGCACTGAAATACATGAATGTCTGTAAGATCTGTCTTTCATATCAGGCCCTTTGCAAAGGGGGATACTTGGGGAAGTTGTAAATAATTGTAATTGTCAGCCTCCCTCTGTCTTTGCTCTCCAAAGCTACAGAAGTGTACCAGCTTTGTTATTCAAAGCATTTCCCTTAACAGCTGAATCCTGTAGGAGATGCCTCTTAGAGTAGCTTTCCTCTGCAGTGGACTCTCCTGACAAGATCACAGACTGCTTTTGGTCTCTGAGTGTCATGATGAACATCTAGTTGAGTCTATTTTTATATCTGAAATATGTTGAAAGATGCTGTGGTGAGAAGAAGCAGTACAGTAAGATTCGAAAGGACTCTATACATGGTAATGCTTTTGGGGACAGTATGCATTTTCCTTCCAGTTCCTGAAATTTGTTATATCTGTAAAATTTGAATTAACATCAGGAAAATAGTCATGACCATAAAATATTTTGATTTTTCTCTTGGTGTACCAAGATTGAAGTTCTGTGCTTTGTAGGTGCTCTGACGTCTCCTTTTCAGCTTCAGAATTTTCCAATAAAATAAAATCTTTGTGGGAGTTACTGCTACTCTAAACAATTAATTAAGAAAAATAATGATACACCTTAAGCTGTTTTCCTTTATTGACATACTGTTCTTCACCCTTTTATTCTGCCCTGAGTGCTGGTATGGTGTGGGAACAGCATTTCAAGGCATGAGAGAGAAAATACTGAGAATGTGGTTGGAGAAGTGGTTGAAGAGGGCAACTGATGGCTGAAACCTCAGCTGCTCAACTGCCCTTTATGGTGGGAATTGGGCAACTGACAGTTTTACCAGATTATACCTGGATTTAGTGTGACTGTCACTTCTCTGAGATTATAGACGCCAGGTTTTGTTGTGAACTGTTTCTGGTGTGTCATCAGGATCCTGGCTGGCAGGTCAGCTTCGTCAGATCTGCCAACCTTGCCGATGTGGCCTTGTCATGGGTTGGGAGGTGACAGGTACCCACTCATCACGCAGGTGCTGAAGTGTCTCCTGTCATCTCCACTTGTTACCATGCTCTTGGAGCTGTGACCAGCTTGCTGCATCCTTATGGCCCATGAGGATGAGTGCTGTGGGTGGCATTTTGGCATGTGCAACATAGACCAAGTTTGATTTGCTTGGGTGCAAAGCTGCTCTTTGCTCTGGTTTTTAAAGAAAGAGATGGGGTGTTGCTTGTTTACCACCTCTCTCTCTCTCTAGGTAGAGACAGCCAGTCCTTAGAAACTGACTGCTGGTAAGAGCTGTGATATTGACACAGGATGGTGATGTGATCTACTAATTTTTCCTCTTGTTGTTTTCTTCCACATTTCAGGAAGGGTGCTTGTGGCCTTCAGAAAGCTCGGTTTCACGCCAGGGTGCTTCAGAGGTACTGACAGATTTCCGACTATTTTCACCAATGTGCTTTCCTTTTTTTCTGTAGTGTGTATTTGGTTCCTTTCAAAAACATACGTCTGTTTTGTAAAGAAAGCTTTTTTGCTGTAGTTCACATGGTCATCTGAGCCCGCCTTAACTCTTGTTTCATAAGTGCCTGAGACCTTTCCATTAAAAGAATGAAGTTCTGCCTACCTGACACCTCATCTCCATCAGCAGCTCCCTGTGTCACAGTAGGGATTCACAAGCAAGTGGTGGAGGTGTGTCTCTTTCATGCAGTGACTCAGTAATCTGTGCATCCATTGAAAGCTGGGAGACCAGTTGCTCTTGCCCGTGAATTTTTCTTATATTTACGACATGTATCCTATCACCAGTGTTCCCTATCTTCCAGCTAGCACAGATCCCTGGTCTGTGTAATAATGTGTGGGTGTACTGCTGAGTGGTCCAGCTGTCCTGTGACAAACAGCGGAACTCCTGGTGGTTGGCCCTGCATCTGTGAAGGGCAGGGGCTGAGGATCTGCATGGATCCAAACAAGAGAAGAACTGTGTGATAGATCTAGATCTGAGAAGCTGCTGTGTCTGTATAAATCTGGGATAGACCAAGTGAGGAGCAATAGCACCTCAAAGAGTATCTTCAACTCTTCTTTTTTGTAAAGCCTGACCTTCTCCAGAGTTTAGTATACCAGGGACATTTTTTGCATTCACAGTGCAGAAGCTTTGTAGGTCCTCCCCAGAGGCTGAGTTCTGGCTGAGAATTGAGGGGGAGGAGGACACCTGATACACTCTGGTAGTGAAGGCATGAGGTATGCTGGGCCTTTACAAAATGTACTAAAATGACCATCTGAATTCTTTGGGTGATATATAGGGTATTACATTAACTCTGAGTAGGAGGGGGAGGCTCAGACTGCAGCTGAAATTCAGTATTGCGACATTGTTGTAGAAGTAGTCAATTGTCAAGCCTAGAGAGAATTCATTTCCTGTGTTCAGAAACAGAATATTTGCTTTTCCTCTGAGTGTTTAAGTGTCAGAAGGAGCTTGGGGATCTTGGTCTTCCTTTGTGAAGCAGTTCTCAAGCATGTTAGATCCTTCCCGCACCTCCCACCTGCTCACATATAAACGTGGGAGCACATTTGCACAGTATCTGCTGGGTTTAATCTCTAAGATAGGTGGCAAAGAGAAGCATTCTGTGTTGCATTGGTTCTTTGTAAATATGGAGCAGCTTTGCTCAGATGTGGAGTCACGCGTTGTCTCTCTTCCTGTTTCAGATCATGTATGCTCCAAGGTCCAGGGACAGGTTTACCACCCCATCTTTTATGCAGCGGGACCGTTTCAGTCGCTTCCAGCCCACTTACCCTTACATGCAGCATGAGATTGACCTTCCTCCAACCATCTCCCTCTCTGATGGGGAAGAGCCGCCACCGTACCAAGGCCCCTGCACCCTGCAGCTCCGGGATCCAGAACAACAGATGGAGCTCAACCGGGAATCCGTCAGGGCACCACCCAACCGAACCATTTTTGATAGCGACTTGATAGACATCTCGATGTACAATGGGGGCCCCTGCCCACCGAGCAGCAATTCGGGCATAAGTGCAACCAACTATAGCAGTAATGGAAGGATGGAGGGACCACCCCCGACGTACAGCGAGGTCATGGGGCATTACCCAGGCTCCTCTTTTTTCCATCACCAGCACAGCAACGTGCCTCCTTCCTCGCAGAGGGGGAGCAGACTTCAGTTTCAGCAGACCAATTCAGAGAGCACAATAGTCCCCAGCAAAGGCCAAGACCGGAAACCAGGAAACCTGGTCTAAAGTTACTCGCCCAGGTGCATTTGAACTGAAGACAGGAGATTCAAGCAGGGCGGTGGAAGAAGACCCCCATGGTCTGGTGCACAATGCTGTTACGTTTCACGTGGTACAACTTAGTAAAACCAAACGTGCAAACCAGTTCTTTGTTTCTGATTCCTTTCATGGGAATTGCATGCAAAGCAGATTGAAAGAAATACAAACTTCCATTCAGTTTGTCTATGAGCAGTGTTTCGGGGGGGGAGGGGGAATATATTATTTTTTTTTAATAAACTATTTCAATTATTTAATTCTAGACATTAACTTAGCACAGAAATGAGGCTTGTACAGCCTGTTTTATACTCACTGAATGGCAGAAGGAAGAAGGTGGTTTTGCTGGATAAATGGGGGAAGAATTGGCCAGTTTGCTTTTTTTTTTCTCCCAAGGTGTGGATTTTTTTTAAAATATGAAATGAAATTCCTGTTCTGTGTGCCAAGGTATAAAGTTGAGAACTTAGATGAATGCAAGGAATTAATTTGTGTTGTGATAAATGTGTTTTAAAAAGTTGCACTATCTTAATGTTTTAAAAAAATATATATGAGGGAACTGTTTTACGTGAAGTTCTTCTATATGTTGTTGTTTCACCTGTGGAATAATGATAGAGCCCCAGAAGTAATCTGGAGGAGTTTGCCCTCCTACCCCCGGGTTTGCTAGAAAATGGGGACAGGACTTAGCCTAACATCTCTTGACTTACAAATCAAGAAATACAGGGACAGTTGTCTTTGCAATAATTTGCATTCAAATAACAGTGCATCAATGAAGTGTCTTGGAGACTTTTGGATGGAAGAAGGCAAATATGAAATCCCAGCATTTTCCATCACTAAAGGTTTAGCTGTTTTGCAGCGTAGACTATTTGTTTCATAAACAGCAAAACAAAAAACCCAGATGTGTTAATTTGTATTGATTCTAACTAAGTGCTGCCATTCTTTTCCTTTTCATGATGCAGTATCGCCAGTACTTAACCGTTTTAGAGATTTTTCTCCTCACTGTAGCCTGAAATGTATTTAGTCACATATCATGACATTATGCAATAAATTGTTTGAAAATGCAGGGTGGTTTTTTCCCCCTGCAACGCTGTTAAAATATGTGAGACTGTTGTGCTTTTCGCTCTCCATTTCATCCTTTTAGTTCCTGAAGTTCAGTCCTGGAGATCCATCCTGTTGAAGGGAAGGGGGACTTTGTAGCTAAAACTCCCCATGCTGTTTCTGCAGCAGCACCAAGAGCCTGCATGACAGTGGTGCCAGTTCCTGTGGCATCCCTGGTAGTGACATGGGAGCACCAGTTATTCTCATTGCAAATTGCTTTGTTCTGGGCCCTGTTGTGGAAACCCTTCTCCATGTGTGTCATCTGTGTGACGCCAGCAGGACTACGCTCGTGGGTAAAGATGACTCACGTATTAATCAAGTGTCTGTAAGCCCTGGTTTTGCTATATTGGTCTAAAGAGTAGTTGGAAAATGTTACCTTGCTTGTATTGTGGCATATGGGGTGTTCCTTCACTGGCTGTTTCTGTGTGGAAGCACACGCGGCGCCAGAAGTCAGTTGACAAATGGTGATAGTGGCATCACAAGCACATGAAAAAGCACAAATTGCACTTAAAATGCATTTCGGAAATGGACTTAAAAGTAAGAATCTTTAGAGTCTTAGACTGAATAGTTTCTAATACATAGGTGTATGTGTGTCATAGACCTTTTCACTTTAAGATCTTTCACGTTTTTCTATTTTCCTAAGCCTTGTGCTTGGTTTTGGGCAGCAGCCACTGAGTGCCCTGAGGGCACCATGGATGAGTGGAGGAGTACTGTGCCCTGGCCCCATGGCTGGAGGCGGGATTTCTGCAGGACTTCTGTACACTGGGGGCTCTGATAACTGAAGTGCATCTTTGATCTATGCAGAGTTTTAATGCCAAAACAGTGTGTGTGTCTGTGTGTGTGTGTTTTATGGGCCTCAGTGTAGATTTGCTTTCCTCATAAGGTAATTTGGTTTTATTCTACTTTAGAAAAAGTTTTTGTAACTGAGTATGCAGCCCATTTGTCTCTGTAATTGTTATTTTGGTATGAGTCATGCTGGTAATGCAGAGTAAAGCTGTCATTTAATGTATGTATTATTTGAAGGGAGAGATAGAGGTTGTGTGATGGGATTCACTTATTTCTACTCAGATCCACAGGACAGGTGTTTAGAAGATGACTAGATGGCGATCAGTCAGCTAGGGCTCTCATCATGTCTGGTTCCTGGGAATAAAAGCTGTGAAATCAGATTTTTGCAAACAACCTTTGAACATAATTCTTAGTTAAGAATAAACAAAAGAAACCAACCAAACAAACAAAAAGAAAAAAACCCAAGAAACAGACAGAAGACAAAACCAGGAAATGTTAGTTTTGGTCTTCAGTGACTTTTGTTATTTCAGAAGTGAGCCTTTAAGTCAGAGAATGTGTGTGCCTACACAGATACTGTGCTGTTGCCTAAATGAGGATTATTTAGTCAAGAAGCCTTCAGGCAAGAACAGCTGGAACTCAGTGGTCGTGGCAGAGCACACCTGGACTGGACCCTGGGCTTGGGCTGCTTAAGTACCAACTTTTCCCAATGTGCAGATCTCAGCAAAATGAGCCTTGAAGTTGCCTTCAAAAGTCACCTCTTGGGAACGTACTTTATTTGAAGACAGTCCTTTACCATCTCTGCATGCTAGTGGTTTAATGCACTTCCATTAATGTTGTCCAGTATGCCGTCTCTTCATTTTTCTTGGCTGAGAAAATTTTTCTTTGCATGGAAAACATAACCTGTTCCAGTTCTGTAGAAAAGATTTGTTTAAAAATAACTTAATATTTGCTCACCTGATAGTTGAATTTCCTCTTGTATCTTTGTGTTCTCATAGAATATGCTAGGTTGGAAGGGGCCTGTCAGGATCATCAAGTCCAGCTCCTGGCCCTTCCCTGGGCACCCCAGGAGTCACACCATGTGCCTGAGAGCGTTGTCCAAGCGCTTCTTGAACTCAGTCAGGCTTGGTGCTGTGACCACTTTGTGGGGAGCCTGTTGCAATGTTCAACCACCCTCTGAGTGAAAAAAGCTTTCCTTGATATCCAGCCTAACCCTCCCCTGACTCAGCTTCATGCCATTTCAGAGTCCTGTCACTGCTCATGAGAGTGATCAGCGTCTGCCCCTCTGCATCCCCTCGTGAGGATGACTGCGATGAGGTCTCCCCTCAGTCTCCTCCAGCTGAACAGACCAAATGCCCTCAGCTGCTCCTTATGTGGCTTCCCCTCAAGGCCCTTCATCTTTATTTCCCTCCTTTGAATACTCTCTGATAGCTTGATGCCACATTCTGTTTTTCCAGATGTTATGTACAGACAGTATACCTCTCAGCTCTAGAAGTATAGTCACTTGTTGACTTACTATAGGTGAGCTTGCAACCTGCTACTTCTGTTTGGAGCCTCTTATATTATAGGAGTAAATATGCTATTTTCTGATGAATATTAGTGCTCTCTAGTGGGAGGGTCGCCAATAATGTAACATTGAAACAGTGTGGGTTTTTGTCATTTCTTCTGTTGCAGTGGGAGAGAATCTGCCTTTACTAACAGAATTGTAAAAGGAATACCAGAATTAGATAGCACTATTGATCTTTACAGGCTTAAAAATTGGTGAACTCTGCAGATAGGTAGTTCTGCGAAGCATTTACAGAGATGCCCTTTGAAAATGTCCGGAATTAATATATGGTATTTCAGAGCCCCTCAAATGAAACTTTGTATAAATAGATTTCTGGAAACATTGTAGTATTAATTGTGTAGATCTTACGTCCATACAGGTGTTTTGGTTTATGTGTCTCATGCACAAAACCTACATAATATGTGTGTGGAGTTTTCTATGTGATGGATCTTATTTTCCTGAATTCTGTTCGCATCTTCTGACTTTTGCCCAGTAACCCATGTTCCCAAAATTCAGAACAATGATGTCCCCGCTTCAGAAATTTTCAGGTTAAAAGATTATTTTTTCTTTTAAATGTACCTTTATGAAATAAAGCATTGTGACCTCTATCCTACTGTAAAGGTTAATTTTTCCCTTTTGTGGCTTGGCATGGCTCCCTTCTTGATGCTAAATATGCCCCATGTTTGATATTTTTCATATGATCTTTCAGAGCTAGAAAAGGCAGACGGTTTAGCAACAGGGAAAAATAAAATGGTTTCTCTCCTGGTTTACCGATGGAGCACTTGGCACTTAGCTCTAATTCTGTATATATGTTTAGCGTGGTTGTGGTTGGGTTTGTCTCAGTGCTGTACAAGCAGACTATATGTATGTGATGCTGCTTAAAAGATGTGAGTGAGGGATGTGAAGGGTGCTATCCAGCCAACAGTGCAGTGTTCAGATCCCTTTCTTGTAGTGTGTGGCACATGCAGAATTCGTGTTACTTTCCATAGTAGGATGTTTTTGTCAGGGAGGATTTACTTAAGCGACTCCTGGTCTTGTCACTGATGAACTCTGCACTTAACCCAGTCTCAGTCCAATGGGACTATATTACAACATGATTTTTCCTTGTAAATATGAAAACTCAAACACATGCCCTATGTACAGGTTCTTGACTGCCACTGAGGAAGAAATTTGCATTTCTGCAGTCATGGAATCTGCGGGAACTGTGGGTCAAGCTGTGCTTCATTTGAGTCTTTATTACTGCTTGCCCACTTCTCCAAACAGCTTGTCCCAGCTGGAAGCTGCTTCTGTTATGCCAAATCTCTGAATGTTCATGTTACGGACTTAACGTTTTTTAAGAACTGTTGGTGAGATTTAATTTTTTTTTGATTCTGCGAATGTGGTGCAGGGAAGGGTAAGGAGGGAAAGGACATTGTTTATCAAAGAATGCACTTTCTTTGCAACAGGGAAGAAAGCCTTGTGCTGCTGGAGAGCCCCATGCATAGGTGTCTGGAACAGTGCTGTCTGAGGCAGTTGTTTCTAACCTTGGCAGGTAGTGAGATATTGGACCTTAAAACTGACACTCTGATCTGTAAGCAATGTTTGAATGGTTTGCAGAAGATGGATTGCTAACCTTTCTCTGACTTTTGAGTCCTGAATGCTCATGTAACTAAGATAACCTGATTTCATAGGCAAAGAAAAACAAAATAGTGTACTGGTAAAAATAGATAAGCACCAAAATATTTTTTTTCCTTCCCCCAAGGATAAACAATAGGCTTGCTGGCACATTTGAAAGTATTTAGGGTTATTCACAAGTTCTCTCTGGTCGTTACCATTAAATCATGTCCATGCACATATGTGTGTATACATACATATCTGCATGCAAATTTTGATGATCATCTCTGATCTCTCTACTAGTTGCTGTTCCATAATCACCTTCCAGAAGTGCTACATGGCTATATATGGTGCTCTCAGGAACAACAAAGGTCATTTGTCAAACAGCTGGAAGCATGAGAAATACTTGCTTTTCGGTCCTGTAAATGTCATGATCTATATTTTTATCAGTAGGGGAGTTTCTTGCTGCACCAGTTCTTGCCTGTCACCTGGTGCACTAGTGCATCTTCCATCCAACAGCTCGCTGCTTTTGGGTGAGCTTCGAAAAATCCTCATGCTTTGCGATAACCCTAATGTAGACCTGATGTATGGATGTACAGGAAGGAAATGTACTTAATGTAGTCTAAATTTCAGAAGCATGTTCTTTTAAACCTAGCTAATGCTGAGAACCAAGTGGTGCTTCTGTCTAGTGGGTTCAGGTGAAGGCTGGCTTTTGCTTATGTTTGCTTTTTAGATAAAGGCTGTTGCACATAATTTAATTACATATATCTGGTCTTTTCCTGCTTGCCAACCAGTGCAATTGCAACTTTTCTCCTAAATTAGCCCCAAATGTGTCAATCATTTCAATCCCTGGAAAGAGGCACTCTTACTGAGTTGTTTGAGACCCACTGAGGCCTTTTAGAGCATAGAGAAGTTGCTTGTGAGGATATGTTGAACTTGGAGAGATTTCCTGTCCAAAGACTGTTCTGTATGTTTTGTTAGGAAATTCAAGTTTTGAGACTGTGCTGATGGAAAATACTGGTTCGTAAGATTTCCTTTTTTTTATATACTTAATATATTGTTTGCCAGCCTATGCTCAGTAGTCAGGGGTGTAAATTACTCTTTGACCCACCTCTGATTGCCATTGTTGAGCTGGCAAAAGCCCCATTGGGCACATTGCACCAGCAAAAAAAGGAATAATGTTCTTGGTACAGCTCTGGGTAATTAACAGCAGCTGCACCTCTAAGTTCATACTCCAAAACTAACATCAGACCTGCATTGCCTCTTCCCAACAAACTGTAATGTAGGTGTTTTGCTCGCATGCTTTGCCACACTAGTAAGTGCCACAGACACACGGTAGAGGAGCCTACTGGTGTTTTCTTGAAATCATAACCACTGGCATTAAATATACTTCAGGGCTGCTTGAGAAAGAAAACCAAGGGTGATTTTGTGTTGAAAAGTGTCACAAACTCTCCTGGCTTTTACTTCTGCCTTGCTGGACTCTCTTCCCTTTTTAGACTGAACACAAGCAACCCGGGTACTGCTAGCATTGCTTTCCTGCTATAAAAGAGCTTACCTTTTTATGTTGGTTAACAATAAAAAAGCAAAAGTGTAAGCTAGATATACTTCCCCCTGACAGCTGTGTGCTTTACTGCCAGAGATGACACTGTCATTTCTTTGCTATATTGCTGCTTCTGCTGTTTTAAGTGGTTTAGTGTGTGAGCTTTCTGAAACAACATGGTGTGTGTAGGATCTTGTGGGAGACAAGTTGTCTCCTTTCTTCTTCCCTTCTCTTCTTGGTTTGTGTTTGTCTGTCTGCTGTGGTAGGTTTATTAATAAATTATATATGTCCTTATTAGATATAATTTTGAGGAGGTTTGCATGTCTGTAGTTTGTAAGCAACTAAGGTGCCTCATGTTCAGGTCTGAGCAGATAGGAATCCCCTTGCACTCGAGAGGGCCTGATCCAAAGCTGGCTGAAGTTGGTAGGAAGACTTGCCAACTTCAGGGGGCTTTGAATGAGGCCTTATGCTCCCACCTTTGTTGTGCCTCACTTAAAATGGTGCTTTTTCAGTTGTCTGTCTTTTTTTCTGGTTTGTTTTTTTTTTTTTTTCTTTGTATGGTGCTGTATATACCTTGAATATATTATGCACATATCCTACCCAATGGGTAGAACAAACAAACATACAAAAACAAGTGGATGTTGTTAATACTGTAAGATAATGTATAGATTATACCAATTTTAACAACAAAAAATGGCATAAACTTTGTGAATGCCAACTTCTGTGCTTGGTCCTTTTTTTGTAAGAAAAATTGCAAATGAATGCATACAAATGACAAAAAGTCTATGTATTTTATTTTCCTATTAAATATCAATATAATATCGTAGGGGAAAAAGGTTGAACAAATCATTTTTTTGACCAGCCTGTGTATAGTGATTGGTCATTTGATGCATCTTTGCTGTGAAGATTTGTTTTTTGTTTGGTTTTTTTTTTTAAATGTGCCACTTTAAAAAAAAAAAAAAAGGAAAAAACACAAAACAAACAAAACCTCCACAGCTTTAACCTTGCAACTAGATGCTTCTCATATTGATTGTTGCCTTGCTATTGCTGAGTTGGATCAGTATTAGTTACTACTTCTTCAGACACGTTATTTATTACTATCAGTGATCACTGTTTTTTTTTAAATGTAGAAATCTTTTTATCCACATCCCAAATTTGAAGTGAGGCTCAGACATGTGGGAACTGACCCAAACCATGCCTGCAAAACCAAAAGTAGGCCAATGAGAGTTTTGTGACAACAGCCAGCCCTTGCTCTGTGCCCACGACTGGTATGTGATCCTGCCACTACAGACTGTCTTCAGGCTTGGTGTGTAGCTGTGAATTGCGCTGTTGCAGGGTGTGAGCCGTAAGGGTGGACAGGAACAGCTGCAGTTGGTAGCAAGCTGAATGCAGGGGTTTAGTGTGAGCTTTGAGTTGGCAGCTCTGCTGCTGTGTTGGCCTCTGACAGCAATGGCTTAACCCAGGTTCGTGTTTAAGATTACTGAGAAATGTTTAAACCTGTTCAGACCCAACCGGGTCTGAAGGGGAAGTGGTGTGGAAAGCAATGTAACACTTCAGCTTTCTGCCAGGCTCCCTTGGCAGTTTGGTTCTCCCCCAGCATGTCCCTGCATTTGGCTGTCCATCTCCGTGTCCCCTCACGCTCTTTGGTAAAGCAAATACCTCAGGAAAACTCAACATGAAGTTCTAGTGTAGAGACTTGCAGAAGCTGTACTTATTTTTCTAAACTGTTTGTTCTAACTATCCCAGGACAGTAGGTGATATAAAAGTTTATCAGTCCAAGACAGACTAGTCCTCTCACAGATGGATACTGACTAATCTTTCATAGATACTTGTGTCTGTATGTAGCTTTTTTATACTTGTCAGGCTTTAACCACAGGCGTAAGGTAGCAGCGCATTGGGATACATTTGAGATGCCATTTTTGTCTGTTTTTTCAGATGACTAGCTAAACGCTGTGCTAAAACTCAGGGGGCCTTACCTGGGCCCAGTGAAGTCAATGGTGAGGCTTCCTCTGGTATGAGTGGGCTTTCAGTCTGGTCTGTAATGCTGGAGGATGGTGCCTTGGAGCACAGTCCTTCATTGCTTCCCTGTCAACCTGAAACATGAGCTACACCTTTGTCTGTAAATACCTTTTTAAAAGCCCTCACAAGAGTCCTGTATCTGAATGTTGATCATGGTTGCTTTGGGGTTTTTGTTTTAAAGAAGTGTGTAAGTTTTTTATGGCCAGTGCTGCATCATTCATCCCTTACAAGTAACTTGTATCCATCCTTCTATATGTTGACCTGTTTTGTCAGTAAGCATGTACCACCATAGGTAAATATGCATATTTCATGATTGTCACTTGTTAATTCATTTATTGTTTGTCAGGGCATGGAGTAATTGTTTTGGAAGTATGCCTTGCCTGGCCACCTTCATGTTTCTGTTTGCACTGCAGTACCACTTCTGTGCATGAAGGAAGCAAAACAAACAGAAAACCCCTGGCCTTGACTAGGAGGACTGTACAGAGCAAACCTCCTGCTGGAGGAAATCCAGAGTAAGATTATCATAACAAAACTTGCATATTGAGTGGACCAAACACAAGCATGTCTCCTTTTAGAGGCACTAATTTGCTTTGAAGCTGCAGTGAAAAGAGCAGACTATCTCTTAAGTGTATACACAGCTGTGTTCACACTTTTCCATTTACCACAAAGCACAGCAGGCAGCCAAGATTTTAAAAGAACTATAAGCAGAAGTTATGAGAACCTCAGATGTCATAGACATGGACAGCAAAAATAATAATTTTAAAAAATCACTTTAATATCCTTTAACAAAGCTTTTCTACTTATAGTATAAAGACTACATAAGCATTGATAGGGGTTTTATCTTTGTATAACTATCAGCTCCCCAATGCTGCTGTGCTCAGTGCATCACATGATGGTATGTACATCAGTAAGGCTGTTACACTCAAAATTAACCATCAGATGCCTGTTTTTAGAATGTTACCCTTTCTTTGTTGTTTCTTGCTAGTTATTTTACAGTGTAAAATGCTTTATTGCTGTATGCTGTTTTGGTTTGGTTTGGGGTTTTTTTTCTGTATTTCCAGCGTTGTGGCTTTCAAGATCACATTTTCAACACATCTCTTATTTTTGTCCATTTTCTTTCAAGCTATTCTGAAATATGTACAGCACTATCAACAATATTTAATCCTTCTTTTAAATTTTATTGTAAAAACAAAGCTATTAAAAACAATAAGTCTTTTTATAACTGTATTGGAATTTCTCAATAGCTGTTCATGTGATGCTATGACAAACCTGGCTTGCTTTTTTTTTTATTTTATTTTCTGTTTTACACAATTAATTTGTTGCTTATTTTCCACTGTAACTCCCAGTTACATACAGGAAAAGATTTCAACTGTTGTGTATCTGACTCTTTTAATTGAACAAATGGTGATGTCCTAGTTTTTAGACCTAAGGTCTGTTCATTGCAATACTTTTAAAGGAAGATGTTGCTCTAAGTGCTGTTGTTAGTTTTAAATACAGATTTTATGCTTGTTCTTAATATGCTGTGGTTAAACCATGGCAAAAATTATTAAAAATTATTAAATGCATTTGTCTCCTGTTGAATTTATTTTCTCTTTGAAATGCAAAAAGATTGGAACACTTCTGTAAAATAAGTGCTTGTTGCTTGTCTTTTTACCTTGCTGGTTTGCTGCTGGCAACCAGGTAGCTGATCATTAAGGAATCAGAGGGTGGAGTCAGTCCTTGGAGCATATGTGAGAGCCTTGGGAAACTGATGTGTGATGAAAGTTTTATATTAGTGTTCTGCCCCTCAGCCTTAGGTGATTAATGCTGGGGTGGTTTCAGGTATTTCTGCCATAGGATGGGCTGTAGCAGAAGGCAGCCTGTCACTCATGGTTAAGTCTAGGGACTTAATCTAAGCCACTCCTGATTTCAGTTCCTTTCAGATAACAACCCCACCTCAATCTCATTTAAAGCCGTGGCTATCAGTGACTGCCTCTGGTACAGCAGTGCTGACAGTGCTGAGCAGTGCGGGATAAGTGGTGGCCCCAAATCATTTGAGTTGTAAAAATTCATGAAGAAATGAAGATAAATAATATGATTTGGGAGGGGGATTCACAACTTGGTTTAAGAAACCTGGAGCATGCTTTGGCCAGTGCTTAAAAAGAGCAGTTGTGGTCCAGTAATGGGAGGGAGACAGAGATGATACAGTTAGTAAGAAACTAGATAAAAGGGTCCTGTGAAACACCCAAAGACTTCTCTTTGGTAATACAGATCTTTGCAATGTAGATTAAATTATCCCTGGCTGGTACCTGTCACTTTCCCATAATAAATCTTAACAAAACTGGCAAAGAGCAGGTAATTTCTGTTCATAAGTGTAAAGTGATGCTTTATTTAGCATGATTACTAATGAAATAATTATCTTGTTTTATATTTTATACCTGTGCTTGCTGGACTTTGATCTCTCTGTTACTGAGATGTGATGCAGAGTGGAAGTACTTCAAACCTGGGGCTTTCTTGCAGGTTTTTTCCAGGAAGAGGTCTGCTGTGGAAGCCGTGGTCCCAGCCCACTCCTGACACCCTGCTGTGGAGCAGCCTTTATATTACACTCAGATGGGAACCGGTGGGGTTCTCCTTGCTGCTGTTCTTTTCAAAAGCCTTAGTTCTTTAAATGTTACAGTACTTATTTTTGGTTCAAAAGTAACCACTTTCTTTTCCTGTAACCACCGTGAGTTCCCTCTCCTCAATCTACAGCATTTTAATTCTTCTTTAGTATTTAGAAAATTGCTAGTTCCTTAGTTTCTAGAAGTGCTCTAAATCTCCAAGCTTCTGCTCCTCCTCTGTGGTCTGAACCCTGAACTCCCTGGAAACTGCATTTTTTGAGCCTGCTTTGATCTTTTACTTAATCTGGTTTTAATTGTATTTACATTTGGTTTATAATATGCCATTCTGTTTGATTGTGTTTTAGTATCTCTGCCAATGCTTGCAACTCAGAGCTCAGCTATAAATGGGATGTCTCATCTCAGTAGGGTTACTTTTTTCTGCTGAAAGATTAATATAGTGGCTGTTGCAGTCCCGTGAAACCTCTAGGTCTGGCTTCCAGGCTCCCAGCAGTATTGCGTCTCATTACAAACATCCAGTTTTTAACATCCCAAACACTTTTCTTCCAAAGACCCCTCTGTAATGAGACTTCGTTACTTAGACAAAAATTAATTAGGCTTCTCTCATTATCAGTGTTTTGATCGGTTGTGTTTTAAATGAGTTCTAATTAAAATGCACATTTTAAAACCCTTACTGCTGAACCCTGCTCTAATAGCTCGCTTCTACTGCTGGGATGCCTTGCTTTTGTGCAGTTTGCATTGTGCTGCTTTTGCAGAAGTCTAGCATTGACTAAGATAAAAACTTGCATGATTTTTTTTTGCCTTGTTTTCTACATTTTTTTCCTGAGAGCCTGAGAGTGAGGATTAGAGCTGAAATACTGAATTCTTATCTGTGGTAAAATTGATGAACTGAGTTTCTCAGTGTCCTGTATAGTCAGTAACACTACTTGTCCCCAGAATGTTCCAGAGCATTAGAGAGAAACCAAATGCTGTACTGGCTACTACTTAGCTGCAAATTTCTGCTTGCCTTAGGTGTTCCAAGTTGCCTTTAGTACATAATTTAAGTTGGCAGGACTGTATGATCTGTCCCAGTGATAACCACCACATGCTAATGTGAAAGCAGCTTTACTGGGATGCCAGTGGATGTGCTACTGTGGCTAGAGGGGAGTATGTTGAAGACTGGTTCTCCCTAATAAAGGGACTAATGTATAAACCAGAAGATGCTTAGAATAAAATATTTTGTGTTCTTTAATGGGTTCCACTATGAAGTGTGTTGCAGAACAGCAGAAGAAAGGTGCTAAAACTATTTTAAAGATGACAAAATGTGCATTAAGAAATACATGCATTAGGTCTCAGTGCAGCCTATGGCGATGCTGGCAATAACCTTTCCATTGCCACAGTTCTCAGTTGTTCCTCTACCTGTGAGGTGTATTTTTCCTCTGCTCACTTCTAACAAGCACATGCCCCTGTCTCATACAGAGCTATTTTTCTGTTTGGCTGGCAGTCGCAGGGCTTTAAGCAAGTAGTCAGGATATAGCCACCTCTGGTACATCAGAAAGAGGGCACCTTTTTCATGGAGGCCAAAATGCCACCCTTGAGCCCCAGAAGCTCCTGTCGATGCCAACACCAGATCACTCGAGATTAATTTAACATTTGCAGACATTACAGTGATTGACAGTCGAGTTGAGTGGAAAATTCCAGTTTAATCCTGCTCTGTGTGCCACAGACATGGGCTCAGACAGCTTGACCTACATTTAACCCTGGGCAGCAAGAAACTCTTCGGGGAAAAGAAAAAAAGTCGTTTTCATCTCAATGCAGTGAGAATGTTCCCGTTTATTACATGTCCCTGTGTATATGCATACACGTGTAATTGTATTACAATACTGTGAATATTTCATTAGCTGAGCCAAGTTTGCCCTAGTTGGCTTTACTTGGTGAACAAGACTTATAAGTCAAATGAAAAGCATGAATATACTTGCATAGCCATTCAGCAGGGTTTATGGCAACAGCAGAATGTATATAGGAGCTAGTTCTTTCCTGACAATGGGGTTAGGATTGTAAGTGCTATAGATTTGCTTACAGATGCAAACATTATAGCTTTCAGGGAGAAAAGCTGATGAGCTGGTAACTTCCACTAATGTTTTGACAGAAAAAGCCTCACAGGTAAGGCTTGACTGAGGACTGCAAAGTCAGTCTGGTTCCTTCGGCCCCCCGCCTTCTTCTGCAGATCAAAGGTCCTGATAGCGACTTTGACTGTATTTGTTTTGGGAAGTCACTGGTGCAGTATTGGGTGTCGCAGCCTTTCAGCGAGGGCTGAATTGGCAAACATTGAAAGCCCTGTGACTGAGTGATAACTACATTAACTACTCAACAGGCAAGCCCACTCACCTTTTAAAATTATGCTGCATATTCTGCTGATACTATAGCTTTAGAGAAGATAATATGCAAGCTTTCTCCAGCCATATGCTAGGGCAAACAGGCACTTCACTGTAAAATTGTGCTCTGTCAGGAAAAGGGTATCAGGTATGCTAAAATCGCCATGTGACAGTAGCACAGGAGTAAAACCATACATGAGAGTAAGTGGTGCAGCTGTAGTTTGAGTGCTGCTTGTGCACTGGCAGTTTGACTTTTTTTTGAAGGAGATTGGCTGTCTGTGGGTACATACTGTGCAGAGGTGTGCAAATTGCTTAAATAGAGGACTAGTGCACAATAATTCAGTAATAGAAAATATACTGTTAGTGACAATAGGCAGAATTTTGAGTACTCTTTGTATAAAATTATACTGCATTATCTTTATTTTCATGGCTTTTCTAATCTAATTGAGGATCAAAATCAATTGCAGGTCTTTGGCGAACTGAATCATTAGTCATCAGTCAGCTGAGGCTGAGAAATTTCCCTTCCTCCACTAAAATCCGTACAAAGTGTCTCCTTCTGCATTAAAACACAGCTGTCACATTTGGGATGTGGCTGAAGGCCACAGCTGTGTGCAGGCACCTGCTTTTTGGGTGAAAGGTGCTCCAAGCTGGCACTCGGGAGTGCCTGGATAAAAAGCAGCACTGCGGGTACAAATGCACTGGTGGGAGGTGCTTGTCAGTGCCAGCCGAGGGTACTTGGCAATGATTACCACAGAGTCTATTAAGCCCGAAGGGCAAGTGAAGCATCACTTCTCATCTCTAACTTCTCTCACTTTCTCTCAGATGTCCTTACAAGATTTCTGGCAACTCTTTTGGCATTTATGGGCTTGCAGCTTGTGTGTTTAGAACCTAATGCTGGATCTGCATTTTTGTCTCCATCTGCTTTGAGACCCCAGATGGGAGGTCATCAGTAAGGACAAAGGCCAGGTCAAGGCAGAGTTCACAGGGAGGCTGTGCTCTCTCCATGCCTCTTTAGGCTTTGCAGATAGCCCACTGAAATTACCAGTGCTGTATGTGTTTCACTACTAGCCACCCAGCACAACTGCATTTCAGATGGATTCAAGCACAGCATCTCAAGTGAAACTATGTCAGTTTTATGACTTTAGTCTGATTGCAAGAGTACATAAAATCCTTGATTCATCATGAGATTAAAAGAAGGAGTACGCAGACTATTTGATACTATAATAAGTCAAACTGACAATGTTGACTCAAAAACTGTAGCATGTTCCAGCAATATGAGGCCATACTGAAATGTACATGTTAGGAAGCCATGGCACATGTAATCTGGTACTAAGTATGCTAAACTTGGACTTACTGCATTGGAGAACCAACATTAACAAAACAGTGTTTGGCAGCAGTCTACCCCTTCAGCTACCACCTCACACAGCAATATCAATGTGCAGTTCATGACTTACTCTTAGAATAGAATTATTTAGTTTGGAAAAACTTCTAAGATCATCAAGTCCAACTATTAACACTTCCAAGTCCACCACTAAACCACGTCCCTAAGTGCCACATCTACAGAGCATTTAAATACTTCCAGAGATGGTGACTCCACCACTTCCCTGAGCAGCCTGTTCTATTGTAGGGAATGCTGAAGGCCAGAGGTTACAAATGAGATCTTGGCAGCATCACCCATTGCTCTCTCCCTGAGCTCATCAGTACTACTTTCTCAGAGCACTGTGACACAGGGGATTCCCTGAACCTTTGTTTTTGTATGTTGGACTGTTCTTTATGGCTGCAGACAAGGTTTAGAGAAGTGCTGCCCCACCTCCAGAGGTGAACATTGTCACAATCACCATTACCCCTGGGCAGAGAGAACTGCACTTGCTGCTGTATCAATGAGGAGCAAGTGCTCTCTGAACACTCAAGAGCTCAGAGAAGCTCATGACTCATGTCATGAGGATGTCTTCTGTCTGGCACCTGCGAAGCGCAAAGCAGTTTCAGTTATACCAATTCTGCACAGAAGCAGCAGATCTGCAGGCTATTTTGTGTGTGTGTGTGTGTGTGTTTTGGTTTTTTTTACAGTGTCTTAAAAACAAAACACAAGTTTAAGAAACAATGCTGGAGAATTTAACAGTTTAGTCTCTTTCTGGGCCCTTGCTCAGACCCAGAAGCAGCTAGAAATCTTTCTTTGATTACATCTCTTTAAGAAACTCTTTCCCTGTTGTAC
Source organism: Xenops minutus (assembly GCA_035221455.1). Taxonomy (NCBI): domain Eukaryota; kingdom Metazoa; phylum Chordata; class Aves; order Passeriformes; family Furnariidae; genus Xenops; species Xenops minutus. The sequence continues at coordinate 97,225,647 of JAWWEE010000074.1, read as the reverse complement.
TAAGTATTTTTTGTTTGTGGAGTTTCTTGTTTGTGATTTTTGGTTTGGTTTTTTTTTTGGGTTTTGGTTCAGTTTTTTCTTTTTTTTATTCCCAAACAAGGCTGAATATTCTCTTGTTTTCCCTCTTCTATGACTGTCCAATCAACTCATCAAACTCAAGCCCAAACTTAACGCTACATGTTGCCCTGCAGGCTTATGAAGTGAAGGTGTATTCTTTCTACTTAAGAAGATCATGAAAACAGCAGCTAATTGCCAACGGATAATTGCAAGTCTCTAATTATTATTGTTACTGACGGTAAGTGATGAATAAGGATGAATGCAGTGCAATGCTCTAAGCTGACACCCTGAATGGGGCACAATTGAAAGAATGTGTTTCAGCTTTGGCTCCAGCTCCATCTTGGGCTACTATTTTGCCTCTGGCCTGTTATCAAGTCACAGCTTTGGCTCCAGCACGGCTTGGGAGGCTCAGCTGCACCTTCAGCTTGGGCATGAATTTCAACTGTGACTAGCTCTTTCTTCAGGCCATTATTTTGACAGGACCTATTTTCACCCACTGCTTCAGCTCCAGCCATTGCTCAGGCCAAAATGTCAGTTCATGGTTCTGCTGGGTGGAGACTTCAGCTCCAGCCTGATGCCAGGCTATGACTTCAGCACTGTGTCCCTGACTTTGATTCTGACCCCATCTCCATCTTGGACCACAGTTTTGACTGTGTCCTTCTCAGGTTGTAAATTCAGCTCTGGCCCAATATTGGGCTGTTGTCTCTGCTCAGCTCCATCTTGGTCTTCAACTTTTGCTCCTGTCTGTTTGGGGCCAGTACTTGGGCTTCAGCTTTGGCTCTGGCTGCGTATCATGCTGTGAGTTCAGCTCTAGCCCCTGCTCCAGCCCTATCTTGGGCCACAGCTTCAGCTCCAAGTTGATAGCAGGCTGTAACTTCAGCTCTGGCTCTTGGTTGGGTTGTGATTTTGGCTCTGGTACCATCTCAGGCTGTGACTTCAGGTCTGACCTCTGTTCAGGCTGTTAGTAAAGATCAAAACTGTCTTGGGCCATCACCATGTCTCCTGCCCCATCTTCAGCAATCATCACAGACCCATCCTGAGCTACAACTTTGATTCTGGCCCCATCTTGGGACATGAACTTGTCCCCAGCCTTATACTGGGCTGTGACTTTAGCTCCAGCTCAGGCTCCCATGTCTATTTTGCCCCTGGCTGGTCCTTGACTCTGCTGTGCCTTGTCTTGGTCTGTGACTTTGTGATATTGGGCAGCAACTTTGGCTCTGGCCCCTACTTGGGGTGTAACTTCAGGCCTTGTGCCAAATTGAGCCATTGACCTCAGCTTTGTAGAGATATCAGAGTGAGACTTTATCTCCTGCCCCATCTCGAGCAGCAATTTCAGCTCTGAGCTACCTCAGGCTGCTACTGCAGCTCTGACTCAATACTGGGCCAAGATTTTTACTTAGCCCCATCTTGGACTGAAACTTGGCTTCAGCTTCATCTTTGGCCACAACTTTGGTTTTGGTCATTGCTCAGGTGGCTTATTTGGCTCTGTTCAGGCTTTGGGTCTGACCCCTCCTCAGGAGACTACTGTGACTTGGCCACTGTTTGGGGCATGGTTTTGGCTCTGGCTCTATCTTGGCTTGTGACTTTATCTCCAGCCACATCTTCATCCACAACTTTGGCTCCAGCTATTGCTCAGGCCACAAATTTGGCTTCATTCACATCTAGGGCTGCTGCTTTGGCTCCAGACTGATACCTGATTGCAGTTTTGGTTCTGGTCCCAGAAATTTGGGCTGTGACTGATATTGACCAGATACTCTGTCAACAACTTCATAAGAGATCACAACTTTGGCTCTGACCTTGCTTGGGAGGCTATTGCAGCTCTTATTTTGGCTGCTGTTTCAGCTCCAGTCCCATACCAAGATATGACTTTGACTCTAGTCACCTCACGATCTACATCTTTGTCTCTGGATCAATACTGGGTAACAGTTTTGGCTTTAGTCCCTGCTTGGTTCATGACTTCTACTTTAACTCATTTCAGGCTGCAACTTTGGCTCGGACCCCTTGTTGGGCAATGATTTCAGCCCTGTTCCATGTTCAATCAATAGTGGCTATTTATGAGCCACATCTTCAGCTCCTGTCTAATGTGAGGGCACTTAGGCTCTGGTCCAGTTTTTGGATCAGGTCTTCAGCTCTGGTCTTCACTCCTGCTCCTGTTTGGGTAATGACTTCAGCTCCAGTCCCATATAGGGCTGTCCTGACCTATCTTGGCCACTACTTGCCTCCAACTCAAATTTGGCTCTGGTCCATGCTTGTGGAGCAAGTGCCACTCTGGCTGCTGTCTGGGCAGCAGTGTAGGCTCTCTCTGGCTGCTATCTCTGGCCACAGCTTTGGTAGTAGTCCATCATGGGTTATTATTTTGGCTCTGGTACTACCTCAGGTGGCAACTGCTGCTTTGGCTTGATATAGAGCTGTGATTTTTGTTCCAGTCCCTGTTTGGATGTTACTTTGGGCCCATCTTCAGCTGCTCTGGACATTGCTCAGGCTGCAGTTTTGTCTCTATCTTGAGCCACAACTTAGGCTTCAGCCACGTAGTGGGTTGTGATGTTGGCTCTGACTCCATTGGTTTGCAACTTCAGCTCCAGCCCCATCTCAGGATGTGATTCCAGGTCTGGACTCTGCTCAGACCTTGACTAGGTATCTAGTTCTATCCTGGGGCCCCAATTTTGGCACTGATTCCCTGCTCTGATCACAGCATGTACTCTCATCTTGGGTTGCGACTTTGCCTCTAGCCCAATTGTGGGCCCAGCCTGCTCAGGCTTACACTTGAGTGCTGTCCCAATTTCAGGTCCAGCCTCATCGCAAGTTGCAACTTCATTGACTCTCAGCCATAACTTTGGTTCCAGGTCTTGCTTGGGCACTACTTCAGCTTCTGCTTGGGTTCTGACACTTGTGGGCTGGCTGCCTCAGTGCCAGCTCTAGGTGCTGCAGCCAAACTGTTTGCTTTCCAAGGCCATAGCACAGCACCAGCTCCTCTGTTCCATTTCCTGTGTTTCCACCTCCATTTCCTGTGCTGGCTGGGCACCGCTAAGAGAAGACCCTGTGTTGTCCCCAGGTACCCTCTCGACTGCCCCAGCCTGTCAGCACAGCCTGGGCACCCTGCCTCTCCAAAGTGTGGTGGACCCTGGATTCCAGCCATGCAGCATGACACTAAGTCTTACTGTGAAGAACTGCACCCTAGTATTGTGGCAAGACCTATGGAAATTAATTTAAAAGTCAGACGCAGGATGAAAGTGAACTTCAACCTACAATTACAACTGCAGTGTAGCCAGGTACCCACTGGGCACCTGATGGACTAACATTCATTGACTGGGAGGCCAAGGAATCCCCTCGCCAGTGTCTGTGCTAATGAGGCAATGCATTGATTGCACCCGAGGCAAATTTGAAACAAGGTCTCCAGTACAACCAAGCATTTGAGTAATTGTCACAAAAGCTGTCCAGGTCAGATTTTCAAAGTCCTGAAGATTTTCCCTCCTGCTTTGTATAGAACAATCCACGTAATTGTGTGCTTTGTTAATTGACAGCCTGGGTGGAGGATGTGGCTGTCCCAGAAACTTCTCGAGCTTGTTCATGCTGCAAAATTGACCAAACAGTACACAGAGGAGGCACCTGCCAATAGTCACTATGAGCTCTTTCTGCAGATGCAGAAGTGGTCACATAGAAGAGTCAACTGCATGTAGCTTTTGTACTTAGCATTAGTAGTGATGTATCATGTGAACACTGGAGTGATCACTGGCCAGCTGGACAAGGGGAAGGGCAAGAAAGGAGTACCGTGTGTAATGAACAAGTTCTAACACGCCTGAGGGCTAGGACATCATCATAGGACACCAAGGTGCTTTTGTGCAATCCCTGCCACATGCAACAAAGAGATGGATCCTGTGAGCTGCCCCAGGAGGGTCCCACATTTGGCCCCAGACTGAGAATGACCATGCAGCATTATTGAGGCAGACTTTGGGCTTTGCAGGATGCTGCAGACACCAGTAACACCAAAAGTGGAAAACCAGAACAACTGCCAACATCAGAAGAGTGTGTGCATGAAGACAGTAAGAACAAGTACACTAAAATTTAAAAATAAAATAGCATCTCTTAATTCCAATCCTACAGCAGTATTTATCTCAGCAGCATTATGAGTTCACAGAAATATTTTTTTAATAATGTTTATCAGAAACATGGCACTTTACATCTTCAGGTCACTGAATATACAATGATTATTCCTCACAACATCCCTGTGAGGTAGGCATTAGATTGCAGTTACTATTTGACATGTGGACAGAGGCAGAGAAGTATGTAATCAATCCTGCACAATTCAGTTAATGAAGCTCAACTCCCTTAAACATGGAGAGGCCCTCAGTGACTTGAATGAAAACTGGACAGTGGGACAGAGCTGATACTTCATCAGCTATATTCTTTTACTCTAGTCAATTACAATGTTCAGGGTTCAACTCTGTTGCTTCCCCATATCCCCTGCAAAAAAAGCACCTTTGTTAAACAACATACACATGCAGAGTTGCTACAAAGTGAGATCTGTAGTAGAAACAGGAAAAATACACTTCAATTTAGCCTACATTTGAGTGAGTAAGACTGAGAGAAGTTTGCCTGCCCAGTCAAATAAAAGTTTCAACTTTAGTCCTTTATGACATCTCTGAGGCAGCATTTCAGCCTTCAGCTATGAATAAGTGTTTGCTTGACTTAAGAAAATCTAGGGGAAGAAAAGTTTGGTAGACTGTCATCACTATCTCAAAAATCATGCTTATTTCAGTCAGATTGTTCTGCTGAAGTCTGAGGAACTTCTAAATAGCAGGAGGAACTTTTGGGATTGAACTCTGTCTATGTGTTTAAAAAGCCCCATAAGTACACCAATTTCTCATATAAATTTCTCTTTCAAGTTCTTTGTCTCAAAAATGAAATAGAGCAGGTTTGTAAACTGTAACACAATAAACATCCTAGTTTTAAATATACAATTATTGATTATCTTCATTTAGTGACTTTCTACTGTAAATCAACTTTAGGAAACAAAGTATACTTGACAGTATGGCTAATGTGATTAACTCATGTTCCTGTAGCTTTCAGTTGAGATTTCTGAAAACATGCGCTGTCTGAGAAAGATTCATAGTCTCAACCTGTAAACTATTGCAGCCCAGCTGAAGTCAATGCAGCCATTGTAATTAATTCCATCTGAGCATCTAATCCATCGATTCCTTCATGTGCAGTATCAGTGACAATGGTCTGTCTCCAAGTTGAGAGATGATCACGATTGAAGAAGCTTGGGTCCACATACTCTAAAAACCTAAATATGTTGCCCTTCCCATTCTCATTTAATGGAAGGTTCAGTCTAGTGGAATAATGGCTGTGCACTATGACGGAAGAATAAAGCAGTGGCTTTTGGCAGAAACCATCTTCATTTTGAGGAGGAGGGTGTGGAAAAAAAAACAAAACAGAAGAGGGAAGAGTAATTGTTAACACTATGACCAATGGACATGTTAACTTCTAATATGAGATTGACATCTTCTGTAAACTGACATTTTGTCACAACCTCTCCCCCTTTACTTTAACCTTTAAATCCACATAGCAATTGTTGTCTCCAGACAAAGGGGGGGAAAAAAAAAAAGGTAAAGAAAAAAGCTCAGAAGTGCACTTTGCATATCCTGCCTCAAGGGGTTAAAGTGCTAAGTTTGATATATCCAAAAATTAAGCATCTCTCCTACTCCTTTATTTTTTTAAATGAAACTTTATCTTTGGTTTCTTGTATCTTCTCTGTAATTTTATCCTTTGTTTCCTCCATCTTCTCTGTAATTTTATCCTTTGTTTCCTCCATCTTCTCTGTAATTTTATCTTTTGTTTCCTCCATCCTGTCTTGCAGATATTCCTTTACTGGTGGTGGTGTGGATATGTAGCCACTCTTACGCAGATATTTAACAGTAATGGATGTTCCTCCCAAAGTCACAGTGTATCTGGCAGGAGTCGCAATCTTAAAGAAACCAAAGAACACACTGCATAAATAAAACAGACAATAATATCCAACAAAAGGTATTTTTAATGTTGAAATTTTATTTTGACTAGTGTCAGATACTAAAGATACCTTCACTTTATAAGGAAATAAGCAAATTTGCAGTGCATCCCCCAGAAATGCATACCGTCTACTTAAAGTATCATTTTGACAGAGCCAGCAAGGACATTAAACTTCCACAAAAAACCCAAAACAAGTAACATCACACAAACCCTTCCTGTACAGTTTGTGGGACAAGCATCAGGCATCTCAGAATGCAATTCAGAACAGACATTATGTGAACACTGAGTTTCTTCCAACACTGCCAGATCTTTCAGCTATAACAATATCCTTATATATAACCACATTTATTTATTGGTCTTTTTTAGGCACCAGAATATTTGGTAAGAGTAGCACTTTCACATTTTATTTGGGAAAACAGCCCCTTTAAATAACAGGTAAGAAGCCACATTTGTAAACAAAACAAATAGCAGCATGTACAGCAAATACAATACATTGTTTTTGCATGATCTGACATGATTCAAGTTTCCCAAACACAGACTGTGCACATATAAAGCAATAAAAAGAAACCCAAACCTGAATGTAAGTTATTGATTCAAATGGACAGTGAAAACACTTGACAGTGATGGACAACTAAGGTAGGAAGACAAACTAGACAATTCTCTAGGATAAAAATAACTGTACTTCTATCTGGAATTCAATAAGTTACCTCTTTGTCCCCGTTAATTATGTCAAGAATACAGAAAAATAACTTAGTGGTAATTAAATCTTAGAGGGCAGACAATAGTTCTGCAGCAAAGAAGTTATTTTAGAAATACAGATAGACTCTTTGAAGCACACAGAACACATATCAACTTGCATGCAACTATTTTGACTACAAAAATGAATGCTCAAGTACCTGTATCTATCTAAGAAAGATAATTCTTTCTGCTATAAACAAGTAAACCCTGTTTAGTTCACCAGGAAAGCTTAACAGCTTATTTACAAAATATAATTATACTTACTTTATACAATGCATATGCAGTTAGTGCATTTCCACTCTGGGAATTTTTCAGGATGCTTGTTATGCTGTCTGGTAAGCCAACCAACTCTAGGAATGGAACCACATTCACCCCACTATAAAAGAGAAAAAAATTGCTAAATTGAATTGGAAATTGAAATCTGAATAGTTATTTAGAGCACTATTTTCATTCTTTAACTCTATTACACAAACTTTGTAATTTGAGAGCCAAGAGGTTTTTCATCTAAGCAAGATACTTACAGGATTTGTATTTCTCAACATATAGGCAAATTAATGTTCTTTTCAGCATTCCAAAAGGTGACCCATTTATCCCTGTTGGGTTAAGTAGCTTCTAACTCACAGTATACCAGTTTATGTTTGAAGGTAAGTGGATATAAAGGTGGTAAGACAGCTACTCAGGCTCCAGCTGTGGAGGTTCAACTTTATGTTCTGTTTTGCCTAAAATTACTTTTTTTTTCTTTTTAAAATTTCAGATAATGTTCTCCATTGACTTCCAAATATATGAAACAAATGGATGTGGCAAAAGAAGAGAAACAACTCCTATATGGACAAGACTTCAGGGGCTTTGTGCTCAGTTGCTCTACCTTGTCAATATAAGGTGTCAAGATGGGTGAAGGGAGCACCTGTCACAATTTCTTTCGATATGTTAGCCAGGGAAGCTAACATCAGCACCAAAGGAAAAAGGAAAGCCCACCTTTATATTAGAGTAGAAAACTACACACAGTTACAGAAGATCTGACTTTCCAATATTTAGAGATGTTATATTATTAGTATCATTACCCATTTCTACCTAATAATTTAAGCATTCTTCTAAGCATGTGGTCACTTTAGCATTAAGAACAATAACAGGCATTAATTTACTAACAGTTAGTAGAACCTACAATCTGAAGGCCTAATCCCAGAGTAGAAAATGGAGACCTAGTAAGATCTGACAGACAGCACTAACTGCAGTTTCACAAACCACTGCTGTTTAGTCTTGTATCATGAGCAGTCATTCTAAAAGTTATTTTTCCACTTCAAGAGGATGCTGCTCTTGTGGCATGACAAACTGAAACTTTGTTATAATTAGTTTCTAGTTAAATATTTCAGTTGTTTTCATCTGCCAAATACCTACTTTGGCAGCTAGCTTTAGAGTTTCAAGAAAAGTAATCTTCACTCAATCTGAAACGTCTGGATGTAAGCATCAACCTGAATTCATTCAAAGCAAAATGCTTTTATAGCTCAAGACCTTTATTCCTCTGACATGAACTAAATTTAGAATGACATTTGGATCTATAGCTCCCAGAAAGGGCAATTATGCCAGCTGGTTAGAGTAACTAAAACAAACACTTGTGCAGAAAGGCATTCTGATGTCAGAGTCCCATCCTTGCCACCACAAACTGTCCTTGTTTCATGCTTTCTATTATTAAATATACAACGCTGGCAGTCCAGAGATAAACATTTGCTCATATTTAGCAAATTTAGCAAAGCTATTTGCAGATAAATAAAACATCTTTCATCTGAACTAGCAAACTAGCAGCTCATAGTTAATGTAGGTAGGGGTTTTTTCTAATAAAGCCATTTTCAAGTATCTGGTTCATGCTATAACTAAAAGAAACTAAAATTAGAATACTTATCTTTTTTTTTTTTTTAACCACACCAATATTTAATTTCCAATTAAAAAGTCTGGCCCACTGTAGCAATTTTTTCAGGGGATGGCAGGAAAGACAGGAAATAGAAATAAAAAAGGATATACAGAGCTTGCGAGCAGCTAAGTGAGGTGAATGATATGAAAATCCAATGATGAAGGAGGACTGGGGATGAAACAGAGAAGAAGTGGTGAAATACCCCAAGTCCAACAGCAAAAAAAGATCTCACCTAGTAATTCATAACCAGGATTCCAAATCCCTATCTTTGAGAGGTTACTAATAATTTCACTGCTGTTTACATCCATGCATAATTTTGGGGAGATGAGCATTCCTTCAAACGTTAGCAACATACTTGGTACACAGCAATAACCAGACAACAGCAGTGTGTACGTGATACTCTCATGCATCATATATACTTACAATATTAATCTTATGCTTAGTTAAAAATGTACCCACATTTCCTTCCTACATATAAGGGCACTTTTTAACATGCAAAAATAATTTATATGTCCTTTCATCTGTGGAAATCAGACTCCATTCAAGCGTGGTATTGGGCACTGCAACAAAATATCAACTTACTTCATGGCTGCATAGTAAAAGGATCCAAACCACACAGTGGAAGTCAGAATATGCACTGGAATCATGACTTTTCCATACTGTTTAAAAGTTTTCTTGAATCTCTGAACAAGACTGATTGATTTGTCTTGTAATGGATCAGGATCTGAAGGATCTGACTCTGCAGGACTCTGCTTGGGTGTATCAGTGGCCGAAGGCAAAGGATTTCTCTCTTCTTTGTGAGAAGTGTCTGCTGGTTGTGATGGAAAAGCAGTTTTCTTTGAGGCAAAGTGTGCTGCACCTGCATGAAGACATCGTTTAGGAGGGTCCAGTGACAAAATCACTTTGCATCCCACATTAGACAGGATGGATTGTCCTTTTAAGCACTGAAAGATACTGGTGTGAGGAAAAAACCAACATGTCCCATGCGTGAGCTGAGATGCACCATGTAATAGACTCCGTTGCATTTTGATGAAGTGTGAATGAAGTTCCTACAGAGAAGAAACAAAAATAAACAAGTTTCAATTCAATCATCTAATTTCTATTCCAATGACACCTGAAATTCTCAAATTTTAAATGATTTTCTATTCTTTTACTTTAAAAGGTTTTGTTTATCTTTCTTTGCAGACATTGTTACTTTCCAGAATCAAGGAAATAATCTTTTAATTCACTTTTTCAACATTCTGAACTAAAATGGCCCCTTCACATAACATACTCCTCACTGCTAAAATGCTCATTCTACTCTCTAGAAACACTTTTAGGCGTTAAGTGCTATCTACTGCTTCTATCTGAAAAATCTGGCACAGTTATTGAAAAGTTATGGGAAAGTTATCCTTGAAACTTCACTTAGAGTAGCAACTGATAGCCTGAGTGATACTTTGAGCCTAATAAATACCATATAAACTCATTTCAGTGAGTGCAATCAAAATTAATTTTTGGTGTCAATACAATCTTAGTTTTGGTACAATTTTTCATGTTCCATACTATTTTGAACTAAAAGTTCATAGATTTAAATAAACCCAATTAAAATAATTATTAATAATCAGCCAACAACCTAAATGGTAACACCCTAACTGTAACAACCTGCCAGTGTACATCTATCAGGAAGGGGAAGGTACTGTTGAATGTTAAGCATCAACATGAGCAAAACTGAACAGTGATTTTCCAAATATTACTATGCAAAGAATATTTTAACATGGTGGAAACCCAGTTACTTTATGATTTTGAATGCTTACCAGTTACTCTTGAGAGGTCAAAATAACTATTGAGAACTTTCTCACAAAGAAAAAAGGAATTTTGTCATACACAGACATCAAGAAGTAATTTTTTTCCCCAAAAAATACATGCTTTGAACTAGTGAATTAAATACTCTCTTTTCCTTTATACAATGACTGCAAATTACAAAACTAACTTTCCTTCCCTCCAAAAAAAAGTGACACTAATTGATGTAACAAATGCCAGTACAGTCAGTTATACGACAAGTTTTGAATTTTTATTTTCAATTGTCATAACATCCAAATAATTCAAATGTAATTGAAACTTCATGTCTTCCTCTTCTTCACCTGTAGCCTTAGAAATATTTCAGTCACGTGCTTTGATAATGAATTTGTCGTGGCTGCTGAAAAAGATCAATACTTCATAATATAAGCAGAAGTTTTAAAAACAAACCTGAAACCACACATACCCTTTAGTACTTTCCAGGTATGCAACAAGCAAACTACAGTAAGGTTTGTATATTCAAAAAGTTGCAACTCTTCCACTAGTTCCCCACCTTTCAAATATATGTCTTCAACACACTGATGACTCTGCTGAAGTAAAAAAAGAAATAGAGAAATATCAAAATTAGCAAACTAATACTATGAAGATTTTTGGTCAGCCTGAAAATTCCCCTTTGAATACTGACATGCTAATGGGAGATTTTTTTTCTGTGTAATTTTAAGTTCTTCAGCTATGAATTACTGTTCTCTTCCAGGAGAGGAAAGTTTCATAATCCAAATGCATCTGTTGGAACATTCCTGACTATGTTTTCCAGGTATTTTTATGTTATTGTTGTGCTTGAATTAATTGCAATTACTAGAAGTAAAATGTTTGATGTGGAAAAAAGAGGAATGGTTTCCAACTCCCTGGGAACTTTTACCTTGTTTGTGAAGCACACACACCCACTTTTGTTGACCTTGTACTAATAGGAGGTACTGCATCAACAGGGGAAAGAGGAACTCATGTCTCTGTGTAAGGAAGCAGTTACTCAGTCCTGTTGGGTAATGAACTCAGTGGGAATCAAGAAGTGCTGCGGCGTATTGAGCAGTAAAATCAACTACAGGTACTGGCTCGCAGCAAGTCATCTGTAGGACTTCACTGGAAGCAGCAACTGCTTGTGAGATCTCTGGTTTTACAAGAAGCAGAGATCCTTGCTGACTACTTAAACCCAAATGCAATTGCTTCTCAAAACAAGTAGTGAAAACACTCAGCAAAACTCAAGTGTTTAGATGGCACTCTGTCATGTGCCAACTACTTTTACTGATTTATAGAAATTATAACAACAAATTTGAAAATGACAACTAGATTCCTTGCCTACTGCCACTTACACTTCTTTCCTAAAGGATAACACTCTCCACAGAGAACTGTTTTCCCTCTCACTAATAGTACACAACACCGAGCATCTGCCCTATGTAGATTTTCACAATGTCCAGCCAACAGACTCAGCAAAAGATATCCATCTATGGGAACCTGGGAGCTCTTGAGCCAGACTTCTACTGTTCACATATTTTCAGTGGATGGCACCTTATTGAAAAATACCTGTTCCAAACAAGCTTTAAAAATTGCCCCCATACAACATGGGCGAATCCATGCTAAGCACTCTGATTTTGAGTCATTAATGTTATTAACAGGACACTGCCTTCCAGCAGCCTTGGAAGATGTAATTCTTCTGTACAGGATCAAAAAACTAAACAAGTTTTTTTCCCCTTCTATGTAGTACATATACAGTAATGCTTCTCAAAGCACCATTTCTAGCCTTTGCTGTCTAGCACCTATTGAGGGCACAAAATAAACACTGTGTAACACCTCTGACTCATTGCAGTGGCTGCAGAACACTGGAGTATGAAATGGCTTCCATTCTCCTTACTGTGAAGGAGCAACGGGTCACCACTGTGTCCAGCACTCAGTGGTCAGTACCTAACAAAGCTGTGATTAGTAAATGAATTTCAAGCCCTTTGCTCACAAAGTTACATGCACCATATAAGACTTAAACCCAAAATTATATCAATGGCTTTAAAACAGAGAAACTTCCAGGTCTATTACAAGACTTGTCATGCTACTTTTTTTTTTTGTTTGTTCCTACATTGTTAGATGGACTTGAAAGTTTTTTTTCTCCATGATGTATGACCTGGCTGGTCAAATGGAAGGTTCTCTAACTATCTGCAGTAGATTCTGAAAAGGTTCTGCACCTTGTATGCACAGACAGTACAGATCTAGCTAATACTCTGAAAAACAGCTTATTTTAAAACTGTGGAGAATCAAAATAGCTTGATATATTAGAACAGGCTAAGCTATGATAGTTCTTATGTTTGAGAGAACAAAAGAAAGCATGTTTTTCAAAACAAGGTTAAAACTTTCCTAATGATCTTACTGTTTCATAGGTATATGTTTTGCTTATCTATGTTAACATAGAACTTTTGAAATGTCAGTAAATTGAGGATTACACTATTATCCAGAAGACCTACAAGACTAAATGAGGCAAGCTGCAGGAAAGGCATATGAACAAAGCAATAGACTAATACAGCATATACTCTGTAAAATGATTTTAAAGAAACAAATATTTTTAAAGGGTTGATAGGTGCACTGCTCAATTGTAATATTTCAATTACTTGGCTCAACAATGCAAACAAACCATAAACAGGACGAAGTGCACAATAAATTCATTCGGAAGTCCAAATAAACATGAAACTCAATGCTTCATCCCTCTAGAACATGAGGCAGAAGTTTCAGACACCAAGGTGGAAAAGCACCTGGTTTGTGGCATGAGAAGTTGTGGAGGCAGGGGGGCGCAGGGGGAAAGATGTTTTAAAGCCTCTTAGATTTCTGTATTAGTTTTTTCTTAAAAATGCCACAAAGGAAAAAAACCAATTGTCTAAGGACAAATATAGCTGTTCTCTGCTCCATGAATCCCACATGGTCAGTGACTGAATAGATACTAGTTACACAAACCATGAAATGACATACAAACACTTGTAGGATAAGGTCTCCTCCTCAGCACTATCCTACCTCTGCTAAGTATTTAGTAGTATCTCCAGCTGACTGTAAACTGAGCTGTAAAGATTTTGACTGTTCAGGATAAACTCCTGGTTGGGATTCTTAGACATCCATTTTGTACCTGAAGTCACCTCTCTGTCTCATGTTTCACAAGGCCTCTGACATAAAGGCAGAGCTCTAGTGGCCTCTTAAGGAAAAGTATAGATCAACTTCACATTACAGTGCTGGAGGATTTGATCAGCAAACTTCTATAGTTCTGCTTTAATTTAGATCAGCTTTGGTATAAATCTGATATACTGCAGGAGCACCCTAGCTCTTCTATTTACCTGCTTTCCAGTGATAACTAGGAAATAGGTATTAGACTTGCTTTTTATGACTACTACAGTCATTGGCTTTGGATGTGTTGGTAACATTTTATCCAAAAAAGAAACAGGCATTTTTTGGAACACACAGAAGTAACAAGCTTGGCCAATATAAGTACAGCAAAGGTTCCTGTAGATCTGCTGTTGGAAAGTGAAATCATGCCAGAGATGCTGTCAGATGAAATTTTCATCAGGATAATTTGTATAAAAACAGTTACCCTGTTACAATTAATGTTTTTTGAGCTACCAGAGAAATTAAAATGAGAATGAGGGTGGATACAAGATAGCAAAAACTTTAGTGCACGTTCTTTTGTAAAAGAGGTCAGAAAACATCTGAGGGAACTGAGGCTACAGTATATATAGAGAATACTGGTTTATATTCTCAGTTATACCAGAAACACTCTGGACACAGTATGTAAATATGGATGACTTTGAACCATTTTCACTTGTTTTGTTACTATGTAAAAAAGAACATTAATTATACCACAGGAGAGTTCCCAATGAAAATCCATGAGCTTTTTCCACTCCCAAGGCACCTTTCTATGGAACCAGAGAATTAATTTACATTCTTGTATTTTTAGTGTAAAATCAAGAAAACTTTGAGGGTTGTGTGTGGCAGACAGAGAAGAATTTTGAAAGGAATCAAATGAAATTTTCGGAAATCCTTTTCAACTCATCTTTCATATTGCATAAAAAGCAAATACAGAGATCTCATCCAAGCAGCTCAGTTTAATAAATAACCCCACCATATTGCTTGCATTTTTACTAAAAATAATAAAAAACAAAGTTTGTATTCAGATTTAAATTATTCTTTTCAAGAACTTATTGACATTATATTAAGAAAAAAAAAAGTATCTTGCCAAGCTTATAAACAAAAATAAGAAAAACCACAACGGGAATGAAAACATGCATAGCTTGCCTAAAAATCTGGGAACACATTTTAAAATACTTTAATACCAGTGCAATAGATGCAAAGGATCGTTTTTCTTAAACTCAGTGTAAAATATAACTATAAACTTCTTGGTAACTGCAATGTGTTGGCATAGCATGCAGTCACTAACCACAGACAGGAAAATGGCAGTGTACAGGTGTTTTCTATGCTTCCTATCAGTACTGACTGTATGAATGAATGTGATTTGCAATTTGTATTTCGACCTTTACTACTTTTGCAGCATCACTCATACTACCTGCTATTCATTCTAAACTAAGAAACTTGCTCATAATTTGAAGTATGGGCATCTTTAGCTGTGTAGTTTTGTCTACCATTTAGAACTCTCTAAAAAATATAACACCACATTTTAGGTTAAAGGGAGTAATGCAAAATAAATCATGGTGAAATTTATTTAAATCTTGGTAAAAAGTCATGTTAAAAAAAATGAAAGAGTAAACCCTTGCAGAAAAATGATGCTAAAACATTAGCCCTACCCTACCTCTCTCATATCTAACCTCTATGATATCTTCACTTAGTAAATGCTGTCCTACAATTTTTTAAATTGATCAAATTAATACAACTGAATACAATAGAATTCAATACTGACATAAGTGGAGATAAGCCAACAACTTTTTTCCCCTTATTTTATCCAAACTACTCTTGTTCTTGTTAAAACAAACTTAGTGAAGTCAAGAAAGCAGAATAAACCCTCACAGGATCTTTGCACACAGAGGAATCTTTCCTACTATGATCTTCTGATACTCAAGTATTAAGAAGGACAACAAGAAGTATCACTAAGAAGAATAAAATATCTTGTAGACATGTATAAACTCTGAACACTGGATTCAGAAGACAAATAAAGCAGAACAACCTAATGCAATGCCTGTGTGTCGAATTATACATCTGGAATGCTAAACAGGAACCCTAACAGGTGATCTACACTGAGTTAGGATGCCAGTGGTAACTCTGTTTTCGTGTGTTGGAAAGCATTAGATCTTAAGCTTGCATACAGCTAACCATTACATGAAAGTGTAAATGTTCTTTCTCAAATGCTTCAATCATTTGTAGTGCTTTCTGCTCTTCAAAACGATGTTTTTAAGAACTGGTGCTATTCCATCCATTAACTCCAGTTTTCCTGCTCTGTAGGGCTACATTGGCTCCTTCGTTCACAAGTTCCACTCTGCCCTCTACCGAATTTTTACGTAAGTACAACTCATACTAGTACTACAAAAGGTCTCTGTTCTCTATGATTCCTTCCAACAAGTGTAAATTTGCTGGACAATCTTCTGTGTTGGTTACAGAGCTCCTCAAAATATTGGCACATGTCTAGGAAAGGGGAAAAACTTGCCTTGTAAACTGCTATATGATTTGGATTTTTTTGTCCATTTGTCACTCTACAAACATGCCTGCAATAAGCAAGTTAGAGAAGTTATGCCTATAGACCTTAACTAAGCCTAAACAGAGCCATATATATCTATGATAAAAAAGGTTAGAAAATAGTTTTGCTAGTTTAAAGCAAGGACCGTATTCACCTGCTTCTTCATATAACCTTTCAATTTAGGCTAGTGATCAAAAGAAGATCCAATTCTCTCTCCTTTTTGTTCCACTATTAGATAGTAACTTTCTCAGTCCTAACAGCCTCTTTCATCCTTGTGTCTCCCAAGGTATCACGAGTTCATTGCTCTCAAAAAACTTGTATTTTTCTATCAGGTATTTTACCATAGGACCGTTGATATGGAAGTGTGGTGCTGTAGTCTACAAAGCAGTGGAAAATTTCTACTAAATAACTAAAGGGAGCTGCAAAAGGTACTTCATATAAGCAAGCCTCAGGTCTGCAGTTCCCTGCATATGGCTCTGAACTCCCTTAGAAAAAACCCAAAACAGCCCACAACTGAACTGATGAGGGGTTAGACACTAAAACACAAATACACAGATCAGTTTTCCACACTTCACCAAAATATTGTTTGAGAATCATTCAGGATCTTCCATCTCTTCAGTACACTGAATTTTATTTGACAGATTCCCCACTTGTTTCAACTTTCATTGAGCATCTCAAGAGTTCTGACTCTACATTTTAACATATGCTGAAACATGTAAGTAATATGGTTATTAGCTGTACGTTCAGAGCTCAGATACCTCCTTCATGAAGTTCTGCAATGTCTCTATAAAGAGCTCAGAACTTCTGTGCACATCTCTTTTCACTAACAGAGCCACCAGTAACAGTCAAAAGGTTGCAGACAAAAACTGAGCTTCAGCTTGCTCAAGGCTTCCTGCTACTCATAACCTGGACTCTAGTAGCCAAGCTCAATTTTTACTTCATAATTTTTACAGTCACTCAGCACTTCACTGACATATACAGTTTAAATTACAGTATTTAAACAGCTACTGTAATTATAATATTTATTCCTGAAAAATATAAGAAAACAATTGGAGACACACTGCAGATACACTGACTTCCATTAAAACAAATTGTACTAACCCAAATCAAGTTCAGCCTTTTTGACCAGATGTATTTGGTTTGTGTAACAAGGTTCTGGTAGAGGGTGGGGGCTTAGAGGAGTGGCTTCTCTGAAAAGCTGGCTGCTTTCCCCATGTTCAACAGAGCCAGTGCCAGCCAGCTCCAAGACAGGCTTGCTGCTGGCCAACCCTGAGCCCAACAGTGATGGTGGAAGTGCCTCTGGGATAACATGGTTAAGAAGGAAAAAAAAACTGTTGTGCAGAAGCAATTGCAGCCAGAGAAGAGCAGAGTGACAACACGCGAGAGGAACAGCACAACAGACACCAAGGCCAGTGAAGGAGGAGAAGGAGGTGCACCAGGAACTGAAGATAAGATAACCCGGCAGCCTGTGATGCAGACCATGGTGAGGCAGCTGTGCCCCTGCAGCAGCCCCATGCTGGAGCAGAGGGATACCTGAAAGAGGCAGTGACCCTGTGGGAAGCCCACACCAGAGCGAACTCCTGACAGAAACTCTGGCAAGAGGAGCCCACATTAGAGCAGGTTTGCTGGCAGAACTTCTGACCCCGTGAGGGATCCATGCTGGAGCAGCCTGTACCTGAAGGACAGCATCCCATGGAAAGGGACCTACACTGGAGCAGTTCACAAAGAACTTCAGCTCGTGAGAAGGATTAATTTTGGAGAAGTTTGTGGAGGACTGTCTCCTACAGGAGGAACCCCACGCTGCAGCAGGAGAAGGAGTCCTGCCTCTGCAGAGCAAGCAGTAACAGAGAATGTGTGAGGAACTGATTGTAAATCCCATTCCCTGTCTTCCTGCACCTCTGGAAGAGGAAGGAGATAGACAATCAGTTGTAAAGTCAAGCCTGGCAAGGAGGGAGGGGTGGTGGAAAGGTGTTTTTAAGATTTGTTTTACTTTTCATTATTGTACTCTGATTTGATTGGTAATAAATTCAATTTCCCCAAGTTTTACCTGTGACAGTAACTGGTGATTGATCTTTTCCTGCCCTTATCTCAACTTATGAGCCTTTTGTTGTATTTTCTCTCCCCTGCCAGCTGAAGAGGGCAGTGATAGAGCAGCTTTGGCAGACACCTGGCATGCAGCCAGGGTCAACCCACCACACCAGATCTTAGAATAAGAGCTTAGGTATTCAAATATTTTATCTTGACTAGCTATAAAAGGCATATATTGGGAATACCCTTAAATTTAGATCTTAGAATCAGCTTTGTACAGCCTTCTGCTTCACTTTCCATGGTGACTACCAAACCTGTTTATTTTCTACCCTTGATAAACACCATTTTTGCCACCTTGGATCTTTACAGGTCTTGTCTCATTGTGGTTCTTCATGACCCAACAGCAATCAACAGTATTGTCTGTAATAATATATTAAATGCAAATTATATTATGTAACAATTTTATAAAACACTTAAAAACAACAACCTCCACCAAGTACCAAGTCTTTTACTCATCAAATTCACCCAAAATGCTTCTAAGACTTCCAGAAAATGTCCTCAAGGAAAAACTCTGGAGTCTTACAATTAGAAACAAAGTAGGAATAAGAGTAAACCAGCATGAAACTGGAAAAAACATCCCAACTTCCACAAGTACAGAATTCACAGTGGAAGCAATAGGTTCAGGATTTTTTTCTTTTATTCTCTCACCACATTTATTTCACATTTTCAAACACTGAAAAGCTGTCATTTTTTCCCAGCAAAAAATACAGAACGTTCATCTTTCAGCAGAATTGCTGTTGGCAGACATTCACTTTCAGTATAAATCTTTTCTAAATATTCAAAGTAAGTGTTGAATTCTCTGTTGTGAATTCAAACTTCTCCATATGGGGAAATATGTGCAGTATCAATCAGAATATCTTGAAAAATTATGTGTGAAGAGGCTGATCATAACATTTACAGAACACACACACACAAGCTCAAAACCACACTGTTCATCTAATTTTCAGTAAATACTATTCCAGCATCTCTACAAATGAATGTGAAGAGTTCTTATGAAAGAAGTATTAAGTTCTTGATCCCAAAGTGGCTAAACTTTCTTGTCCACTATTCAATTTACCACCTTACACCACCTTATTCCTTTTGAATAGAGGACATGCAAAGAACCAAATGATACCATCTACAAGTGTCCAAAAGTGCATCAGACTCAGAGAGTTGTGTCTTTATACCAGAAGGAGCTCTGCGGTACTTCAATAAGAAGGCAGGACCCTAATAACATTTCTATTAACAATGTGAAGTAACAGCTTTACTACATTTCCGTATTCAGATTGAGAAAGGAGTCCTGTGACTGCAACTCTGCAACCTTTGAAAGCAAACTGCATTCTGCCAGATGTCATGAACAAAGCCCAAGGCTTGTGTTTTAGCACAGAAACATCCCTCATCAGAAAGTACTATCCTATGACCTGAGACAGCAGGAAGCAAAAGATGCCATCTAATTTTAACATCAGCAAAACCATTTTTGAAATCCACAAAATATTAAGAGCAAATAGTTAACTGTCCGGCACATGCTGGGGCTAAGCACTACCACTGCAGTTAAGTTCTGCCATGTCCTACTAAAATCTTCCACCAGCTACTTTTGGAAGAGATTCACAGAACAAAATTAATCCATTGGAAAAAAAGCTACCACTTTTTTTTATAATTTATTCATGAGCACCTGACTATATTAAGGACCATTCCCTTCCCTCATCCCTCTCTTCAAGGACAAACTATGCAAGTTCTAAAGAGCTGCAGGGGATCACCTGCTACAACACTCTACAAAGCCACAATCACAGCCACACAACTTCTTATTTTGTTCATACAAGAACTGTTACACACGGTCAAGGTCGGTTCTTGGACAAGATAAAACAGCAGATCCAGGTAATTAAAATTGATAGCCCAGCTGAGAGTCACTTTCATTTTCTGACGTGCACAAAGAGAATAAGACCTAATTCTACCATTCAGATGAATTTGTTTAGAAGGAGCAGTGTCACGTCTGGAAACATAGCAAAATGTTTTCATTTTTTTTCTGTTGAATCATACACTGGGTAGCTAGTTTGAAGAGGATGAGGGGAAAACGGAGTGCTGGAAGGCACTGGAACACAAAGGACTAGAGACATTTAGAGGAAACAAAGTTCCATCCAGGGTGAAGCTCTGTTGTATAATCCCAATGCCTAAAAGGAGGCATGGCTTCTGTCCTTAACAGACAAAAAGTGGGAGGACAGACATAAACAGGCACACCAATGTGGCCTGCTAGCACCTGGTTAAACCATAACTTTCCTGACAGTTTGAAGCAATCCCTTCTTGTCTTAATATAGACAAAATATGTTGGACTTAACACACCTATACTGGTACCTTCAAGACTGAAATGGATTTAGGAAGGCAAAATTACAACAGATCATAAGAATTTTTTAACTGAATAATAACTTTTCACTCTTACTGGAACTTTTGTATAGTGACAGGGACATGAATAATAATCTGTGTTTTTTAGAGGTATCATGGCTCAAGGCTTAAAAATTAAGAAAGTCCTGTAACTTCAGCAGTTCTTTTGTTGTTATTGTTATTGCCATTCTGCACAACCCATTTGTCTCAAGTCACAGATTTACCAGAGGTGCATCGCAGCCATTAAGAATCCCTAACCCCAAGTTTGATCCTTGATCTAAATGGTGGAACTAGGTAATTACCTATTAGAAAATCAAGGTAAAAAACCCTTCTGATCTATTCTGATGACACTTGACTGTCCAGGAAGATTTCAATCATGTTTTGGGCCCAAGCATCTGTTCTTTCAGTGATTTGGTTCCATTCCTAATACTGAAATATTGATGATTGATGCTGAATTTGCTTCACCATCCAATTTTCAAATAAGTTCATCTTCAACTGTGTAGATTCACAGTGTATCAACATCATAAAGAATTATGTTGGATCATCTTTCCAGTCTGCAAAACCAACTAATTGCAAGGAATTTATTGGATTCAACTAGAAGTTTTACATTCTAAAAGTCAGTGTTTTTCCTGCTTCTATTGTTGAATTTGTTGGGGCCATATCTTCAAGACCAGAAAGAACTCCCGACTGATTCAAAGTGTGCCAAGATGCAAATTGAGGGCTCTTACCTGAGATTAGGGGACATTGAGAAATCTTGCAAAAACTGACTTCAGTTTCTTAGTGAAACCTAAAGGCACACACACAGCTAGGCCAGTTTACCTGGAGAAAAGATCATGTGCAGCAGGAGAATTACACAGAACCTTTTAACAACCAAAACCAATCAAATCCTTTCTCACTAGCTGCCTGTGAAGAAGACCTGCAGACACTCACATTATACAAAGCTTTAACTTCTTACATTCTTTACATGAATTTGCCCACTCAGTTTTTGCCATGTGCCAGCCACTTGATATTCACCTACCCAAATCATCAATTTTATATTTTTTTTCACTCCCTGATGGAAGTGCTTCTCAGACAGCAAGTGTGCTTCAAGAACACTGCCACAAAGGCCAATCACACCCTTTCTACCTCAAACAACCCTTGAATAGAAAAGGAGATAAACACCTACTGTCAACCCCACAGGAGATGGATGGCGGGGACATGCTATCCTCTGTGCATGCAATTCCCACACAGAAGCAGCTGCAAGTCATGGA
The DNA here is from genome assembly GCA_035221455.1 of Xenops minutus. Lineage (NCBI taxonomy): Eukaryota > Metazoa > Chordata > Aves > Passeriformes > Furnariidae > Xenops > Xenops minutus. Next base: position 97,203,767 of record JAWWEE010000074.1, on the reverse strand, counting down.
AACTAGTAAGCAGTACAGGCAGCAAAACACATTCCAAATGAGGAAACTGCTCCCTATCTCTTCCCAAAGCAGCAAAACTTTGGAAAATCATTTTACATTTTTACTTGTAAGAGCAATGACATGTCGGGGATTAGGTAAAAGGAGGAACACTTTCAGTCTGAGAACTGGCTTTGGTAAGGAATTGTAGGATACTTCAGCTACTGCTGTCCAAAGTAATGTTTTTCTCTTTTGGGACAGTTAATAGAGGGCATTTCAGAAACAGACATAAGTGAGGCTGAACATGTAGTTTGTAATACCTGACATAAACCCATGTTTCACTTAATAGCCTTAACAAAAATTCTGCTGACTTCTCAGTCCGACTCCCTGGATACAGTTAATTGCCAGAAGCAGATTATTAATGAGAACCATAACTAACATTAGACAATAAAACACTTGTACAGCCACTTCAAGCAGTCTAAAAAGCCAAGACACCGGCAGGTCTTGGGAGAGAACTCCCTTATGGGGCACAACTCACCTGCGGCCCTTCAGTGGTACCACAGTATCGTGGAATATCCTGAGCCGGAAGGGACCCACAAGGATCACCGAAATCCAACTCCTGTCCCTGCGCAAGACACCCCAAGAATCACTCCACGTGCCTGGGGGCGTTGTCCAAACACTTGTTGAACTCTGCCAGGCTTAGTGCTGTGACCACTTCCCTGAGGAGCCTGTTCCAGTGTCCAATCACCCCCAGGTGAAGAACCTCTTCCTAATCTCCAGCCTAACCCTTCCCTGACAGAGCTCCAGCCGTTCCCTCGGCCCCTGTCACTGGTCACCAGGGAGCCCTGATCGGTGCCGCCCCTCCGCTGCCCTTCCTAAGTCACGTACGGGACCGAGACCCCCTCCCCACATCCCTTCCTGTCCACGCTGAGGCCGCAGCAGCCCAACACGGAACACCCAGGCCCTCCGGATCTGTATTTACAGCCTCATCTTCCTACGAACAAACCTCCCTCCGTCCCCGCTTCTCCCGTCGCGGCCGACCTGGCTCAGCGCCGGAGGGGGAACGCCGCGGGGAGGGAGGCGCGGGCACCCCGCCTGCCCCCCAGCCCGCCGGGGGCAGTCCCGCCGCTCCCCCCCGACCCGCTCCCGCTCCCGTCCCCAGCGCGGGTACCTCGTGCAGGCCCCGCCGCTCCTCACGGCCCGGTGCGCTCCCCGGGCCCGCTGCGGTCACACACACGCACACACCGCCCCCTCCACGGCCCGGCCCGGCCCCCCCTCCTCCCGGCCCCTCCGCCCCCCTCCTCCCGGCCCCGCCCCGCCCGCCCCGCGCAACGTGCAGCTCTGCCCGTCCCCACCGTCACCTTCAGGCCCCACGGCGCCCCGGTCTGCGCAGGCGCGGCCCCGCCCCGCCCCGCCCCTGCCGCGCGGCCCGCTGGGACCCGCAGTCCCGGTGCGCCGGGCCCCTCGCACACCTCGGGGGCGGTCACTCCACCGCCTCCCTGGGCAACCTTGTTCCGGTGCCTGACCGCCCTAACACTGATCTTTATTTTTTTCCTCCTAATATAAAATCTGAATCTCTGTCATTTGAGGCCGTTCCACCCTGTCCCCTCACTGCTGGCACGGCAGAACAGACCGTGCGACCTCGCTGCAATCCGCTTTCGGGCACTTGTGCGGGCCGATGAGTTCCCCCCGGCCGCCTCAGCCGCTCCTCTTTAGGACGAGCGCCCCCCCGCGCTCCCCACGCTCCATCCCCCGGACATGACGCCCACCGCGGCCGCTGCGCTCATTTCCGCAAACAGGGATGGCGCAGGACCACACGGCCGGGTGAGTGCCGGGCCTCCCTCCCTCCCTCCTTTCTTTCCCCCGTCCGTCCCCCCGTCCGTGCCTGGGCGGGCCCGTGGCGGTGTCCGGACCCATGGCGGTGTCCAGGCCCGCGCCCCGCGCGAGCGCCGGTAACGGCCGGGGGGGCCCGCGCGCTCCGGGCCGCGTCACGGCGGCAGCGGGGGATAAAGGAGGAGGAGGAGGAGAAGGAGCCGAGCCCTCAGTGTCCTCCTCCCCATCCCGTCCCCGCCTCACACTCCGGCGCGTTGCGAGTGTCGGACCGTCCCGCGGTTCATCCGTTCAAAGCGTCTGCGTGGAGTAGCCGCGTGAGGATAAGGCGGGAGGGCGTGCTGCGGCTGCGGCTTTGGAGAGGGAGACGGGTGCCGCGGCGTAGTGGGGACATTGTTTCTGTAAGTCGCGCTTTGAGGCCGTCTGCTTTGAGGAAAGCTGCTCTGGTGTCTCTCTGTAGTGGCCCCCTTAACACATGCGTTCTGGCATTAAGAGGCGAGCTTGGATACGGTGGACTTGGATGTGGTTTTCGGGCATGGTTGTTATTAGGCTGATTTAGGCCACTGTTTCAGGAGAGGAGTTGCCAAATTGCTCCCCCTTGTCCCTTATTAAAAAGTAGGCGCGCTGCTTCCTGAGGCTGGGATGTGCTGCAGACCAAGTGAGCTTTGTGGCAGTGCTTTGTAGTCCTACAGGTATTTGTGGAGATACGGGAATGCTGTTGCAGCTGAATATTGCAGGTTAAGCTCAAAGCATAGTGGATATTCTTGGCAAACTGGAAAATCCGCAACTGATAGGAAAATTTGCTTTCAAAAAAAAAAATCTTGATTTTTTTTTCTGAGGACCTCATTTTCAGAGCATATCAGGTTAAATAATGAATTTAATAATTTGAGAAAGCCTGTCAGCTTGTGTTTCTAAACTTAGTGATTTGTAGTTTACCTTTCATGGGGAGGGAAAGAAGGAGCTCATGGTCTCAAAACCAGTAACATGTTGCAGTTGAATCAATAAAGATACCTAGGAAAGACTAAAAAGTGAAGAGTAAATATTTATCTTAATTTAATCTTGTTATAATGAGAGTACTTTGAAATTTTACATATTTTATTGTGTTGTCATTATTAAATAACTAGTCAAATTTGAAGTCTATATGTTGTCTAGGGCAAAAGCATGCTATTCTTTTATAATGCCAGTGTTGTGTCTGAAAGTTGCAATTGTAAGCACGAGTAAATGAAATTCAACACTGAAAGTCTTTGTTTCTTTCTCCTGTATAGATTTCTATTCTGATTAGTGGACAAGGACACTAACCAGTGAAAAATGGCTGATATGACCAAGACAGAAGAACAGGAAGTAGAGAAGAGTTTGGTTGAAGAAGTGGAAAAAACCCCTGGTACTTCAGAGTCAGAATCAGGGCTTGGGTGTAAAGGTGATAGTTCCACTTCAGGTACAGTGCAGCCCACTGAAAATGAAAAAGAAGTTGAACTTGGTGGTCAGGATGGCAGAGAAAAGAGGAAGAATTTAGATTCTGAAGATGGACCTCCTAGGAAAAAAGTGAGTATCATTTATTTTGACCTGTTTTGAAATCCTTTTATCAAAGTCTTAGCTTAAGAAAAGATTGAAAATATTTATGCTAAACATACGTGAACCAGCATGAAACACCAAATATCAAAGTATGTGGGTAGCTTCCTGGCAAAATAACAGGTGCACAAATTATATTGGTTTCAGGGAAGAGAAAGACAGCTGGTAATTAGAATGTTAATCTCAGCACATGCTTAGTCTAATTCTAAGACTGTCCTGCCATCATCTGTGTGGTAGCAATCTGGTAGTGCAGAGTTTACTGGCACGCATCTTGCGTCTTGAACTCAGGTCTCATATATGTTGTTATGTGGTGCGTTAGTTACCCGTGCCTGTAAGGTTCTTCCAGAAAACAATTTTGTCCTTTCATTTTGTCAGTAAGTATGGTTTACAAAACTCTACAAACTGCATCCTCTCTGCTGTAACTTAAGTCTGGTTTGTTGGCAAAGTGAAGTGCTGAAGGATTTAAGATTTTTAAGACTACAAAAGTAGCAGAAAATATGTGCCCTTTTGGTTGGGAGGGTGAAAAAGGTAATGTTTTATATGATGCTGTCCTTTATTATGTTTGAGCTTGTAAAAACTGATGCTTTAATATCCAGTCTAATTTTGACCTTCTGGGATATTTAAGTATAATTTGAAAATGTCTTTGACCTAATGTTTTGTTTCTCTGTCCAGAATTTTCCCAGGATGTTAATTTATGGCTGAGCAGTATGATAAAATAGAGTGTCTTTTGTTGTGGTAGAAACATTATTAACCCTTTCATCTTTTTAATAATGTGGGATAAGGTTTAGATGAACAAGAAATACATTGGTTTTGTGTAGCTTAAGGGTGAGGAGAGGTGATTGAACGTATCTGCCAGCATCTAAATTTTATTGCTGATGGCTGCTTGCAGCTGAGGTGTGTCAGTGGTTTGTATGAATATGTCTCCCACATTTGTCTTAAGTCAGCCATTGTGGCTTATGTCACCTTCAGTTGCCATTCAGGGAGCCATCTGTGCTTACCCTAAAAAAGAATAGAAATGGTCAAAATATTTGTTAGTATCAGTCAGCCCAGATGATGGGCTCATGGAGGTTCCAGACAAGTATGTCTGTGTTCATTCTGAAAGTTGCCAAAAGTAGATGAAACACTGAAGAATTGACGTATTTGCATAGAGTCAGTCAAACCTTCTATTCCCTCGAGGAACTGCTATTTGAATAGTAAAATGATGGTATATTGATTTCTGTAGTCAGCTGTGGGGAATGCTTTAAATGGTTGTGTGAATTTGTACTGACTGGGCTTTGTAGCATGGTTGTGTGAATTTGTACTGGCTAGGCTTTGTAGCATATTTGTGGATTTAACTGAGAATCCTTCATTCTGGTTTGTACTGCTATTTCTAATGCTTTTGTGCCTCACAGAAATTGTGTTGGTTCTCTGTGTTCTGTTACTTTGTGTTTTATTTATAATTTATTGTCATTTCATGTATGTAGTTAAAGATTATTTTCAAGGTGATGAAATGTTGGGAGCTAAATATCTGGATATGGACTACTTCTCTGTGTAACGCAGGACAAATCTTTTGGAGTATTTAAAGTTAAGGCTAAATCAGAGACCTTTCTATAACCAACTGTTAAGCATTAGATGGAATATGTTGTCAAGTGATTCCTCTCATTCCCTTACCATGGTTTGTTTAAAGCTCTGGCAGTGGGGTCCATCTACTTGGGGCTTTATGTGACATCAGCTAGTTGCATTTGGATTAATTTGGCAGTTTATACACTTTTGTCAGATGGAAACACTGAATTTCTGAAACAAGCTCTCTGAAGAGACTTAAAAGTTCCTTGAGAAGGAACATCCTCTTCTTCATTCCAGGGCTTAAGGGGAATGAAACTGAGTCCTTGAAAATGGTGAGAGTATTTGAGAAATGAAAGTTTAGTATTTCTGTGAAGGAAAGATGCTGGGTATTATCCATCAGAAATTACTTGGATGAACCGAAAAAGGGTTTATATTTTAGAGGACATGAGTGCCAGGACAGATATGGGAAATCTCTTTATTATGATGGTGCTCTTTTTTGTATTACTTGTTTGCTTTCTTTAATCTTTGATGTGAACATGCATGTTTTTTGGTTAAATGAAAGAGTAATACAAAGAATTCACTGCTTGAGTATATTACTGTAATTTTTACAGTCTCAGATAGGCCACGGGCAAGCTGTCGCTGCACATTATAATGAACTCCAAGAAGTTGGATTGGAAAAACGTAGCCAGTCTCGCATATTCTACCTCCGAAACTTTAATAATTGGACAAAGAGTGTCCTCATTGGTAAGGTTCCTTAATTGATCTCTTAGACTTAAGTATTACTTAATTGTAACCACTTTTTCTATAAAGATATAACTTTTTTATCTTGCCCCAATGTGGACTTCCCCTGTCTCATAATACTTAGTAAGTTTTTCAACTGCAATAAAGTGTCTATATTTTTATTTAATTTGAATGTCTGTGTTGGTGTTTTGTATTGTTGGACAAATGTATACTAAAATTTTAAATATCAACTGACTTGAAAAGTAGAAAAAGTTCATGCTGGAAACTGTTCTTTGTGACATTTTTGAAGAGAAAAGTACAACTTCAAATCATAAAGAATTTAGCTGTTCTTAGATTGAGATGTTCTTGTTATTTAAATCTAGCTCAAATAATTCCTTAGCCATTTTCCCAAAGCAAAGCAGTCTGTACTCTAGTCTTGGTTAAACAATTCTGCAGGAAACTTAAACATATAAGTATTTTCTCTCTTACCCATAGTCAATGGTTTAAGAGATAAAAAAACTAGAGGATGTAGTTCTTTAAGAATTGGCAGTTTTTATTAGAAGGCAGAATATGCTGGCCCACAGATTAATTCCTATGTGAGGAAACAAAACCATCAGATATCTGCCAGCAAAGAAAAGAATTATCGGCACAGCGACACAGGTTCATGGAGAGGGATCTGTGCCAGGAGATGTTGGCACCATTTGTCTCAGCATGCTGCTTTTTGTTGTGTTGTATCAGAGCAGTTAGAAGCAATATTTAGATTTATATAAAGCTGTTCCTGAAGCCTGTGTTGAAGCCTTTCTGTTGTAAGGATTTTCAGCAGTGTGGCTTTATAGCAGTTGTATCAAAACATATTTTGTGTCTCTTACTGTGAAGAAAAGTTGCTAGCATGCTGATATGTTTTACACAATATGCCAAAATCAGTCAGAGCAGAGAGAATCTAGGCAGAGTGGAGATAGAAGAGAAAATTAAACTGGTATATGTAGGGTAAAAAGGCAGCAAACAAGTAGCTAATGTTACTGCAAGGCCTGGGAGAGAGTGGGAAACATTACGCATTCTTGTATAGTGACTGGGAAGAGATGTTGTTGTGGCTGATGCATTTAATTGGCTTTCCCATGCTTTTGAATAACATCTGCCTTCATTCTAATGGTAATGAAAGGGAATCCCGTTTCCCTACTCATTCACAGGGTGGCTGTTTAGCCATGTGCAGTTTTGCCTTAGCAAGGAAAACAGTTCAGTGCTTCAGTCATGTTACATACGGAGCAAATTAAGTACAGAAAATGTTCATTATCTTCTCCGTAGTTTTAAAAGTTTGTGGTTCCTTTCATCATTCTAGAGATTTAAGTTTAGACTTAAATGTTAAGAAGACTTATAGACAAAGTAAGCTCTGAGGTGTTTTAAAATTCTCAAACCTTTTTGGTCCTTTAGGCTTCTCTGTGCAATAGAAGTGAAATACAGAGAGATCTATATATGTTCCCTCTTTTTTTTTTTTTTCCCTAGGTGAATTTATAGATCGAGTACGACAGAAAAAGAATGATATAACTGTTTTGGATCTAGGATGTGGCAAAGGTGGAGACTTACTGAAATGGAAAAAAGGCAGAATTAAAAAACTTGTCTGTACTGGTAAGAAGACATAACTTTCTAATAAAAGTACAACAGTGTTTGATGGGAAGACTGAGTACATCTCCAGTATTTTGTTGTTTTGGTTTTTTGCAGTAAACCCAAGAATGCAACGAACATATTTTATCAAAAGTCTTTATTTTGTGTTTAACCTGAAGACATTGACTTGATTGCAAGCAGAAATACAAGAATCATTGGTTTTCTCTGTCTTTAGCTTTCAGTTCAACTCCTAAATACAAAATACTATCACAATTGTCACAAATTGTCTTAGGCAAAATGTGACACCAGGGAAAAGACCGACATTTTGTATTTTATGCTTTTTCTCCCACATCTAACCTCTTGTAGTATTTTTAACTGTTTGGATAACACATACAGAAGAGTTGCATTTAAACAGCAAATAAATCCCACAATGTTCTGGCAAAAAAGTGGTCTTGGGTGTTACAATCACACACAAAAAGAGGGAAGAGCTGAAAGCTAATTAAAGAATTCTCACTTGCATAATTAGCTTAGATGTTGGGAGGAAGACACCATCTTTCCTTTTCCCAAAAAAGGTTAATTAGAGGAAGTATTACTTCAGATTTAGTTAGATCCTAAATTTCCATAAGATTCTTTTAGAGGGAATTATTCTGGGTATTCTACATTTTGCAGTTCTCTCTTGCATTTTTCAGTGGGCAGTATTCAAATACAGTTAATTCATCTACTTAAAAAGTTCTGATGTAAATTTATTTCATATTGTCAGAAACATGATGCCTGAGAAAGGAACAGTGTTAGAATTTAAAAAAATTTCCCATAATGTAACATATCAGAAATAATTGCATTTCAATGTCTTTTGTATTTGTATGAACACTGAGAATGAGAATCCCTGGGAGATGAACTGTTTTAATGGAACTGAAGAAAAGCTTTTTATCTCTGCCATATTGTACCTTCCGTGTTCCAGTAATCATTCCAGCTTTCTTGTCTCAAGAGCAGTGTACACACTTCTTTCTTTTTTTTTAAATTATCTTTTCATACATAGATATTGCTGACATTTCTGTGCAACAGTGCAAGCACCGATATGAAGAAATGAAAGCCCGATGTCGATATAATGAACGTATTTTTGATGCAGAATTCATACAAGCAGATAGTACCAAGGTACAGTTTCTATGCTTTGTAGTATTTTGGGGATTTAGCATTCCTTTGCTAAGCAAGTATAGGAAGTTGATGGTAGTGCTGTAATATTTTGGGAATATATATTTTTAAGATCAGATGATTGTACTACCAGGAGAATCTGCTGCATGGGTTCCTGGAAAGTTGCTTAAGATGTAGTTAGATGTGTTTTGCTGCTGTTGTACAGTGTAACATTCTTGAAGCCTGATTATCTTTTTCAGATAAGAAATCTGGTGCTTTCAGTGTCTTTTTCTTGACAAAGGGAACAGAATGACTTCTTTCATCTGGAGTTTCTGTGAGCCAGCATGGAATGTTGGAAACTGTCTTGGTGAATGTGTTTTTACTGCTGGAATAAAAAAGGGACCTTTTCTGATTTGACTTGTACATTTTAGCTATCCCAATTTTTTTCTCTGTCTGCATTTTAGTTGCTATGATACGTGTCTTCAAAACTTGTATAATAGAGCAGGTTAAGGGTGAACACATTGCTGAGGCTTAGCAGACAGTCTTGTAGCCAGAACTGCCTTTGCTTCCTGGAAATGCAGGCTGGGAGTGCCCTGCTGATTGCAGTCTGAGTGACAGAACCTACCTGGTTCCAGTATATCTGTAGAAAAGCCGAACCTGTTCCCTTGCAGGAAGTGTTGTTTGCTTAATTCTTGGTTGTTTCTCTTTCTTCTGAGAAATAGTCTGTTGCCGATTCATGTCATCTCTCTCTGTTCAAAGTTACAGTCAGGGGAGAGAGAAGAGAGCCTTGGTCAGGAAAGAAAGGAATATCTTCATGTTCTTACTGCAGCTCAGTCTTAGATACTTAGTATTTTCTGCTGCATGCTTTGTTCTGTCTGTCCTTGCACACAAAAGTTAATTTCCCTGACTTTGTATCTCTATCACAAATGTTGTATATCCTGCAAAATATCATTCTCTCAGCTTGTCTAATTCTTCCCACCTCTGTTTCTCACTGCCCTGTATCTTTCTCAAAATGTGGAGGAAGATTAAATGAACTGATAAAATTGCTATGGGTATGTTTTTATCTTGCCATATAAGGAACGTTGACAATGTGTGGCATGAACTAGTAGAGTTTGGGAGTGAGTGAATGGGAAGGCTGTGAGAGAAGAGGAACTGTTAAGTTCCTCTTAACAGTTCTTGGGGGCCTTGGGGAGAACTTGTGTGCTCCTGTGTTGTTTATTGTGTGATTACTAGTAGTATATAAAAGAAGCTTGATCAGGAAGAGTTAGAACCGCTCAGTACAGGGTGAAACTTTGGCAAGCTTTAACCTGACAAATTTCAGGGACTCTGAGTTCTTTAGATTTTAGTTACTTGGTCTGGGATGGGGAGGAGTATGTTAGGTATGCGTGTGTGTGTGTGTGTGAGAATACAGGCAAATACAACTTGGTGGGCAGTGCAAACCACCATATTTAAAACAACCCTTTCTTTCAAGTATCTGTTTAATGAGTCAATTCTTAGTCTCTCAGAGACTTAGTAAATTGAAAATTCATTTTATTACAGTCTTATTTTTTCCAGCTAAACGATGGCCAGTTTTAAACCCTCAGCAGTAAAGAACCCTTGGAAACTATTAAGTAACTAACCTTGGGTTTTGGCCTTTCAGGTGCAGTGGTGTTACCCGAAAACATGAAAAGAATTTGAGGACATAACTTTGAACTTCTGCGTATTCTTGTTGTCCTAAATGTTGTGTATGGTTTTCTGTGTAACAGAGAACTTATTCTTACCTTTTTCATCTTGTCCTTACTGAACTTGTGAAGCAATGGGCATTAAAAAGAAAAACTTCAAAGGATTATGGGAGTAGTGTATTGGTTGGAAGATTTAAGTGCATTATGCTTGTTTCTGTAGCTTTTGTTTCTTTTTAATCTATTTCAGGACCTCTTGTCTTCCAAATATAATGATCCAGATATGCGCTTTGACATTTGCAGCTGTCAATTCGTTTACCACTATTCATTTGAAACATATGAGCAGGCTGACATGATGCTTAAAAATGCTTGTGGGAACCTCTCTCCTGGAGGTTATTTCATTGGCACAACTCCAAATAGCTTTGAGCTTGTGTAAGTACTTCTATATTCTATTAGTCTTTCAAAAGTCTGTGAAGGCTTGTTAAGTGATAATTGTTCTTGCAGTGCTTCAATACATTTGAGCAAATAAAAGTGAGTTTTTTGCAATAATCTTGAATTCTAGTAAAAAAAAATGTCTAGAACCTGACTCAGGTAAACTAGTACTAATCCTTGTCTCTTGCATCCATAGCTCTTCTGGTATAGAGAATAGGTCTTCATACACTTAAGTCTTCTGTAGTGACTTAAATAGTGGCAAAATGGCCATAGCCTGGGCACAAACTCTCAGTGTGTTGTGTTCAAGAAGCCTGTCTTGCCCATTTACACTGTGTCTGGGCTAAAGGTTAATCCGTGTCTGTTAGGTCCATGTTACATTGTACAGGAATGATAAACTGTTAAAACCTAGCATATGGCTTTGTTTCATTGTTTCATTGCCTTACTAGATAAGGGAGGTGAGAAACTAGAGAGATCACTGAACTTTGCAGTACTGGGAGAAAACAGTCTCAGGCTTCTTATGTGTAGTTTTTTTCTACCTGTTAAATACCCATCAATTAATGTTTGTTTATACCTTATTTTATAGAAAGAGACTTGAAGCTTCAGAAACAAATTCATTTGGGAATGAGGTGTACAACGTAAAATTTGAAAAGAAGGGAGATTATCCTTTATTTGGCTGCAAGTATGATTTCCACTTGGAAGAAGTGGTTGATGTCCCTGAGTTCTTGGTTTACTTTCCATTACTGGAAGAGTAAGTTATGTTTTGAATTCATTATACAATGAAAGCTGTGGAGCATAATAAACATTTGTTTGGTTTGAATGTCATTGCATAGCACTTGCAGAAAATTATGTTTTGGTTTTCTCATTATATTTTGCAGTTCTTAGTTTTCGTTGCTGTTGCTCCAAATGCAGGTGTTTCTTGCATTTCCATCCACAGCTGTAGTCTCTCCATTGCACACACTTGAAGGTGTTCTGGTCAGAAACTGTGAAGACTTAAACTAGGTCTCACATGAGAACGTCTGCATCTCATATGTTGGATCTGTCAGCAAACCTTTACTGCTGTCAACTTTTTCTTTTTTGATCTTAACTTCTTGAGGTGTTTCTTTCTACCTTTTTTTAGTCCTTTGGCAGCTTTATTGTGTATCCTCTTCATTATGGTACCTCTTTCTTGTCTTTATTTTTGTCTTCATCTGTGAGCATGTGTTTTGCTGTTACCTCTGTGTAAACTCAGATTTGCTTTTCCCAGCCTGTGTCCTGAGTTACAGGGAAATGCTTCCATATGGGGATTTTTCCTGCCACTCGAGCTCAGGATTGTTAAACAGTATTAAGCTTTCTATTCAAGCCTGTATATTTTCACACACTTCATTTGTTCTCGATGAAAAATGCAAGCATCTGTCACTGATGCATATCCACAGTGTCTACGTATAACTGAGATGTAAGGCACTAAATCTAATAGAAAGAAGTTCTCTAAATATATTCCTAATGTCTGACATGACAGATACTGCAGGAAAAAGAGTGTAGTCTGTCTGGAAGTTCCCCGTTTTAGGAGAAGAGGCATTTTTCTATTAAAATGATTGTAAATGACTTCTGTGTAGATTTTTGCTGTCCTAATTAAAAAAAAAGTACAGTTTGTGATTGTGCTGCAGCTTTTTTCATCTAAATGTATTCACTTAAAAAAAATAAAATTCTGAAGTGTGATCCTACTGAATACCATAAGATGTCACTGTGGCTTAAAATTGTTCCTTTGAAAATAAAGCTACAATAATTTTGGTGCTTCTCTAATCTTATTATTTTGACAGAATGGCAAAGAAGCATGGTATGAAATTAGTCTACAAAATGACATTTCGAGAATTCTATGAAGAAAAAATCAAGAATGAGGAGCATAAAATGCTGTTGAGGAGAATGCAGGCCTTGGAGGTAAATTTGGAGTTGACTTGTTTCATTTTAATAGCATTTTGCATCTTGTTAATTATTTGTACAGTAATTGAAATTCTTGCTGTGAACATTTTGCAAAGTAATTAAGGGCTAGCAATAGAAAGAAATTAATTCCTGGGACTAAAAGTGTGACTGTGCTGGGTTGGCCTTGACTGGATGCCAGACACCCACTGACCTGCTCTCTTGTTCCCTTTTCCAACAGGATGGGGGAGAAAATAGGAAAAAAAACCATTTGGGTTTTTTCAAGATAAATTCAAAGAGATTGCTTAGCAATTACTGTCTACAGCTGAAACAGAGTAAACTTGGAGAAGATTAATTTATTGCTAAGAAAAAAGTAGTAGAAAAGTGAGAAGCATAGGCAAAGCTAAACATACCTTTGCCTCACCTACTGCTTGTTCCTAGGCACAATTTCACTTGGCTGTGCCCTGTGGGGGCTTTATTGGAGCTGGTGGAACCAACTGTGTCTGTCCTCACAGAGGCCACCTCTGCAGCTCCCACTGCCATCACCTGGCCACCAGCACCCAATAGAGTGATTCAAGTTTCGAAGATAATATTTCAATTTTGAGGCAAGTTTTCATTTTTAGGAAATAGGAGCACAAGAATCATGCCAGGTGTCAGCGGTGACTGTAATCCATTTCTTCCTCAGCACAGAGAGACTGAAAGCTGAATCGTTGTGCAAGGAATATTAAGTGAAAAGACAGAAAGGAATCTTTGTAGGAATAAAAGGACAGACTGTGTTTGTAGAAGAAAATGGTACTTAACTATAACTGAGCTTATGTTTTTGCCAAATGTTTTTGCGGTTTTTATCCTCAATCTCTTACAGTGAATGACCTTATCAGCTTCGGAGAAGCTTTCATGCAATCTCTGAGGCTTTGGTTTTACTTGTGGTTTTCTATGCTTCCCTCCTCCCTCAAACAGCAGAATTCTTCAATATAAAACTATCAAGTCGAGTATCTGGTGACTTAGTAAATTGAGTCACATGGGCTGCAAGTGAACTTGACTGTCCTTGTTGACTCTGAAAGTGCTGGTGCTGCGTATGGGCTCACACTGTCAGTAACATGGTGACACAGCCTTTGACATACCAGCTTCCTTCTTAGAAAAGTGAGAGTTATCTTAAAGTAGTGGCCACTTACAGTACTTCTACTTAAAATATGCTGTTTATTTAGTTGCTTGTTCTAAAATAAGGTGTATTTAGGTAATGGTCATAATGAGCTCTGTGTGGAGGGGGATTTTTATATTTATTCTGTTTCCCCTCTTTTGGAGACATAAGGATAAAACTTAATTTATAAATCCTTGGTGTTGGATTTTCTGGTAAGTAGGGAATATCAGACCTGTTCCTGTGGGTACTATAAAGGAGAGACTTAAATTTAAAATCTTGTTTAAGAATTACTGACCTCTGTTCTGGATTATGTTGTGGCAAACCCGTGACTGATGTGATTAATGTGTCCTACTATGCAATTAATGCTTTTTCTCTTATTTTTTATGTTCTCCAGCCATATTCTGCACTTGGTGATTCCAGGCTTGTTTCTGATAAACCTGATGATTATGACCATGCAAAAGAGTTCATCAAAGATGGCAAGGCAAAGTTGCCATTGGTAAGTGCTCCATACTTCACTAGAGCAAATGGTGTCTAAATTGAGGTCCTAATTTTTCAGATATGTGGTGCCTTCTTCATTTCAACTGCAATAGAATTAGTATGAATGGTTCTTTGCATGTGAAAAATTGTAGAGCTGCAGGGCTGAGTAGTTCATCTGATCTATATCCCATACTCAAAGAATCAAATTCACTTAATTTGGTTGCTATTAAGAAATTTGTAATAGTGCCAAGGATATTTCTCCATTTTACTAGTTCTTTCTAACTATTCCTAATTTGAAGAATTTTCATGTGTTTCTGAACCTCCACACTACTGATTTAAAGCTTCAGTTCCAGTCCTCTGATGGAAAAGTTGAAAACTTTGCTCATGACACCATATATATTGGAAATCATCCTTTTCATTGTCATAGATAGAGCATGGGGCTGGTCACCTTGAAGTTTTTCCTATTGGATTTTTCTTTTTTTAATCAATGGTTTTCATCTATTGTTTGTGTTGTGAATTCTTGAGGATGTAGTCCTTTTACTGTATGTATAAATGTATATAATAATGTATATATAAAAATCCTACATCAAGAAGGAAATGAAACATGCATTCAATATTTGAAATCTGAAAACTTTAAAATGAAAATGGTTTCTTTTAAGAAATGAGCCTAAGACCATGAGAATGGCCAAGTCAAACCCTTTTGCCAGGTGCTGTTTTAAAAGATGAACCATTTGGTCAGGGTTGGTAAGCGGGTAGTGTATGGGCTAAATCATGCCCCCAGTGAGAACTCGTGGGAAGGGAATGGAGTGAGTAGATCTTGTTGTTGTTACCTTATATTTCTTAATTGGTGAGGTAAATGGCAGCAGCTTTTTACTTGTGGACTTGCCCTGATTTCATTGGATCAGCTGTACTGGGAGTGAGTTTCCTAGGCTGGAAGGCAGGCTGTTTTTTCAGAATGTGTGAGTTGAATTGGGAGTTAGAAACTTTGTTTGCAAGACACTGTGGACTGTGGGGAAGTATTAGGTGGAGGGAGACAGTGCCTGGGGAAGGTGGCAGCACTGTGATACAGGGCCTTGTCTTTACTTTGCACAAGTGCTGGGTATCTTAGGCGGGACAGCAGCTTCAGCCAGGTCAGGTCACACTGATGTGTGGTAATGGACCCAGCATGCTCTGCATTGCGGAGGCATCCAGACAAACAGGCTGTTGGCCCATTCTCCTATATCTGTGTGATCTAGGTGTGCTCCATTATCTGGGGTGTTCCACTTCCCTACCATTATAGTTATTTGAGTTATAAGTATCTATGGTCTACAGTAATGCTCTTTTTTTCTCTAAATAGCCAGACAATGTGGGTGGTTAGAGTAGGTTAGTGAAAGATTATCCTGAGTTAAATCAGTGTTTTATTGTTTCCTCATTTTTGTTGACACTGTGTCTTTTTTTGTCCCCTTCTAGGGAACCTTGAGTAAATCTGAATGGGAAGCAACAAGTAAGTAATATTTTGAAAACTCAATATTGACTGAATAACCACTATGGAAAGTGTGTAAAATAGCCTGTTGGTTATGGAAGAAAATACCAATTTTAAATTTAACAAGATGTTATTATTTGTGTCATTCAAATGCATATGTATGCATTATGTAGTTAACACATCTCAAGAAATTGGGAGGAAAATGCATAAAATAGGTTAAAATTTTGCTTTATTTAAATATCTTCTAACACACAAACTTTTGGGCTAGAACACTTTTGGGATGTCCTACTTGGGACATATGAAAAAATGATGCCACTGTTAAAGGACTATTTTGGTAGTGTTAGAGGATTAAATACTACACTTCCGTATGGTACACTTGGATGTTATACCATTACCAGTCAAGTAGAAAACAAACTCCAGTTGGGACATATATTCACCAAAAATAATACAAACCTGTTTGGGGAAGACAGGGACTGGAGCTTTACTCCTTGCCTGTAGTGATACATGTATTAGGAAGAAGCAATTAAAACATGGGTAGTAAAGAGGTATTTGAATGTTTTATAAGGAGTACAGAAAAATTCAGTGTCTCTGACACCACAAAGGTGTTAAATATATTTTGAAATTTTGTAAGCACATGCCATGGAAAACTTTTGATGTTGGATTTTTCCAATGTTAAGTTCAATAATACTCAGTTATAAGGGACTGAGAGTTTTTCTAAGGATAAAAATTGATTCCTTGGATAGATTGTTACTAATTCTGTGTAAGTGCAGCCAACCAGGATTTGCATTTTTGCAGACCATTATTCTTGTTGGTTTAGTGGTTTAAAATCAAACAAAAAGTGCTGTTTAATTCACAAGTGAAAAAAGTCTTCAGTCTGCTTTCTTAAATTATTATCGAATTTTAAAAGGTATGAATCATAAGGAAGACATTAATTCCAGCAACACAGAAGTATTACGTAAACTATTAGTCAAATCGACAGGGACTTTTTATACATTTAGAAATTCAGTCATTACTGTATTTCCTAAGTAGTCTCATTTTTCAGAGAGATTTGGAATACAGAGCTTCTGATAGAGTACAAGCACAGCTTGCTCATTACATGGAACTTTGCTTTGTTACTGAGGAATGTTTGATAGATTTGTCTTGGAAGATTTGCAATGTAGCTATGGCACCTCATCCATTAAAATAAAAGTTGAGTTCAAGTGGAAATCCATAAATGTTTATTAGATTCATGGCCTCAAGTAACTGGTTTAACATATCTGTCTGGTATGGAGAGTAAGAACATCCAACATAGCTGACATTGATTATGTGCCAAGTAAGAGTTTTCCAAGGTTGCTGGTGTGGATTGGACGAGTATCCATTGCTAGAATCATACTGCTCTGGACTTGAGAAAATGCCATAATTTCTTCCTTGTCCATCAAAATTTTAAAAAGTGAAATTAATAATATGTATCATGAGTTTATTCACGTTTAAATTAAAAATGAAATTGATAATTTCACCCCTAATTGTCCATTACTGTGTGTACAAAGGAGTCTTACCTCACTCGCATATGACTTTTTATGCATGAGTGAATGTTGATTATGTGTAGAATGGCATAGTAATCAATGAATTCCATTCATATATCAATAATATAATTAACTGAAGTTACTGTTGCTTCAACCGTATCTGCATTTCTTAAAATATTTTACTTCTGTGCATTCTGTGCTCTATTGTGGAAAAAAAGTAAAACTATCCTGGACTTTAATGCTAGAGTTACTCATTGGGAAACCGTAACATTTTTTATAATTTCAATAATCTGCTAACAGGCTGTTTGGACAGAATATCACCCTGGTAACATTTTGAAAACTTAATTGAGTTGCCAAGGAAGCTGAAACTTAAAATACCCCCATTTTCTTTTTTAGGTATTTACTTGGTATTTGCATTTGAGAAGCAACTGTGAAAATTCACATACTGGATTCAGCAAGAAGAGATCATATCCATGTGGAAGTTGGAATGGTTGGAAATTCATTGTGGCAACTATTTTTTTATTTTTTATTTTTTAATTATCAGAAGTGTGCAGGACACTACCAAAAACTAGAGCAAGCTCGTGATTCAGAGTTACATTGCCTGTCTGTGACAGATGGACTTGTGTGTGTATATATAAGAAAGATTCTGAACCAGTCTTTTTAAGCATTTGTAAGCAATCTGCATGCTCTCAAAACGTGTGTTTGAACTGACACAACTTTATGTTAGAAACAAATGTTTTGTTAGTAGAAGTGATTACAAGCCTGACCCTGCACTTTCTGAAGTTGATGGAAAAATGACTGTTGACTTTGATGGTGCAGAATGAGGGCCTAAATACTGTACTGCAGAGCTCAGTTAACTCATAACAAGATCTATTCAGACATAGAGGGTATGTCTACATTGCATGCAGAGCAAAAAATACCTGAGTCAGTTCAAGTACCTTTGTGCTGTGCTTGAGCCTGCAGTGTAAATCTACCTTAGTGGTATTCATGGTGTGGTTTACATGGTAAAATCACATGATGCTCTTGTTTTTCCTGCTTGCTGATACATAGTGTCACTTCATGGTGCTTTGAAGATTAAACAAGTTTGTTCTGTACAAAACTGCTCTCAATGTACTCAGTTTCTAACATTATACATCTCTACTTTGTTTTTCCAAATATGACTATGCGGTAATCAATAACAATTGCTGAACTTAAATTACTGAGCATTTTCTATTGTATTAAAGACTCACCTTTTTGCTAGTTTTAATGTTTCTTGAAATTTACTAGGTAGATCTTAAGATGCGTTCCTTTCTTGTTTCATAAAATTCCAAATGGGCTTGGCAATAGGATGAGCTGTTGAGAGTGATAGGGACCTCAATGCAGTCCTTAAGGCATTAAAAACATGATCATGTATCATGGATCATGATCAAAAAGGGGAGCCTGTGTAACATTTGAGAATAACAGCAGTTCACTCTGGAAGGGACGGCTCTGTATATGTGTGCAAATCCTGGTACATATGGGTAGCAATCCCCAAACTAGAGCCAAATATATTGTTTGGTGATATAATCTAATGATACCAGTAGACAGAACTGTGCCTAATTACCATCTTAATTGCTTGTTAGTCTGTTAGAGCTGGCTTAGGGATTACTGGGGCAGTGTTCGCTCAGATTTCCAGTGTTTGTAGCTTCCTACTACTGAGAAGGCCTGTATACTTCACGTTTTTTCTCTCTCTTTTTGGGTTAACAGGAGCTAGTGGCTGCTGTTGGCTACTGTAGTTTACATAGAGACGAAATGAGGAAATTTTGATGGTACATGAGTACTTTTGAAAGTTATAAGAAAATTAGAAAAGAATATTTCTGTTAGAGTTAAGCATTCAAATTATTTGAGTTTGTAGTTGTATTGCCTTCTTCCTGTAAGTAGGTCATGTTCTTTCCTCCATGACTCTTTTTTTTATTGTATAGAAGAACACCTATAACCTTCACTGGAGCAGCAGAGTTAGTTCTGCTGCTGAGATTAAGAAAACAAGACTTTCTTGTGTGCTAGAATTAGTACTCATGAAACTAGCTGAAAAATGTTTACACTTTATAGAAGTGCTGAAGTGTTTCTTTGAAATTTGTGTGTGTCAAAGCTAGTTTTGATAGATTTCTTGTATCAAATTTCATTTGAAAGTACATTGTTATGCTATTTTTGGAAGAAATAAGAATAATAAAGAGGGGGAATATGGTGAAGTGTCTTTCCTCTTTTAAGCAAATCTCGAAATGTCACATAGTCTTGTAATAGCTGAGGTTGTAAGGGACCTCTGGAGGTCATTTGGTCCAACCCCCCTGCACATTCAGGTTCACTCAGAGCTGGTTGCCCAGGACCAAGTCCAGACAACTTTTGAATAGCTCCAAGAAGGGGGGCTCCACAATCTCACTGGGCATCCTGTGCTAGTACTCGATCACCCTCACAGTAAAAATGTTTCCTGATGCTCAAAGGGAACTTCCTGTGTTTCGGTGTGTGCCCATTGCCTCTTGCCTTGTCACTGGGCACTTTACGTCCTCCCTTTGGGTATTTGTACACATTGATAAGGTGACTGCCCTGAGCCTTCTTTTCTCCATGCTCCAGGTCTCCCAGCCTTTCCTTATATGAGGTGCTCCAGGATTTTGAACATAGTTGGACTCAGTATCAACTAGGGTACACTGTTAGTGGCCTCCAACTAGACTTTGTTCCCCTGATAACCACTCTCTAAGATTGGCTGCTCAGCCAGTTTGCAATGCCCCCTCATTGTTTATCCATGAAAATGTTAAAAAAGCTTTTTGAAGTCAAGGTAGACCGTATCCACTGTTTTCCCATCATCTACCAAGCCAGATATTTATTTTCTCATAAAAGTTTATCCTGTTAGTTAAGCATGACTTCCCCTTAAGGAATCCATGTTGACTAGTCCTGATGATTTTCTTATCCTTCATGTGCTTGGAAATCATTTCCAGTATCTGTTGTTCAATCACCTAATTGATGTGAGGGTGACTGTACTGTTGTTCCCTGGATCCTCTTCCTTGCCCCATTTGAAGACAGGAGCGGTATTTGCTTTCCTCCAGTTTTTGGGCGCTTCTCCCATGAGTATTCAAAGATTATTGACAGTGGGCTCATAATGATACCTGTCATCTTCTTTCACACTTGTGGGTGCCTGTTTTCAGGGTCCATGGACTTATGCATGTCTAGTTTGCTTAAGTATTCCTTGATCTAGTCCTCTTCAACCAGGAACATACCTTCCTTGTTTCAACCTTTCATCCTGGTCTCTGAACCTGGGGTTCCTGAAGGCTGGTTTTGTGAGTAAAGACAGGTGAGGATGGCATTTGGCATCTCAGCCTTTTCCAGGTCCTGTTGTCACCAGTGCCCCAGCCCCATCCTGCACTGAGCTCACATTTTTCCCAGCCTTCTTTTTTTCACCCATATACTTATCAAAGCCCTTGTTGCCTTTGAAATCCCTAGTCTGATTCAGTTTCAGGTGACCTTTTGGCTTTCCTAACTGCATATCTGAATGCTTGCATAATGTCTTCGTATTCCTAGTAGGTTACCTGTCTGTGCTTCTACCCTTTCTTTGTATGCTTTCCTCTTGTATCTGAGTTTTGTCAGGAGCTCCTTGTTCATCCATGCAGACCTCCTGGCATTTTTGGCATTGGTTGAATTCCTATTCATTGGGATGGATCAGTCTTAACCTTGGAGAAGGTGATCTTTGAATATTAACTGGCTTTGTTGGGCCCCCTTTCCTCTAGGGCAGTATCCCATCAGATTCTACAAAGCAGATCTTTAAAGAGGCAAACATCTGCTCTCCTGAAGACCAATGATGTGCTTGCTTTTTGCTCTGCTAATGAGTCTTAAGATCCTAAACTCCACTGTTTAATGGTCACTGCAGCCAAGGTTGCCTTTGACCTTCACATCCCAAACAAGCTCCTTGGTGCTGGTGAGTTTGAGATCCAGCAGAATAGCTCCCTTCATTGGTTCCTCTATCACTTGGGTCAGGAAGTTGATTGCTCTTCAGGAACCTCCTGAATTGCTTGTATCTTGCTGTGTTGTCCCTCCAGTAGGTATTGAGGACCAGGGCCTGTGAATGTGAAGGTGCTTCTAGCTTTAGAGAGCCCCATCCACTTCTTTCTCTTCAGGTACCCTGTAGCAAACATACACTGTAATGTCACCTGTACCTGTCATCTCTTTAGTCCTTACCCATAAGCTCTCAGTTGGCTCATTTTCCATCCCGTGGCATCCATGTATTCCAGTTACATTCTCATGCAAATGGCAACTACAATGCTTCACCTTGTCTTCCTGGCCTGTATTTCCTAAAGAGCCTGTATCCCTTCATTGCAGCACTCCAGTCATGGGAGTGAGTCATCTCACCATGTCTCTGGGACCCTGACAACATCCTAGCCCTGCAACATTTCCTGATAAATACGTACCTTCCCAGTAGAACTGGTGGATTTAGAGAAGCAATTAAAAGTGAGCAGATCATCCTGATACTCAGGATTGCTGATGAGAAATTGAAGATGGGGCAGTGCTGAGGTCATATGAGCTGGAGGATTTTTGCAATAGAAGGAGTTTTGGTAATCTCCTTGTCGCGGGTTTCTCTGATTAGATTTTTTGGTAAGAGGATAGAAGCTGCTAGAACTTTTCCCCTATCCTACGGAGCCAATGATAGCTCTGAGGAAAACTTCCTGCTTTTGAATCATACTAACTCTCTTGTGGGAGAATATTTAGGAATAGGAGTTGTTGCGCAACTGAAAGTTTGCAGCTGTGGATTAACAACACAGACATCAAGGTCAGTGCAGGAAGAGAGGGAGGAGGAGGGACCACACGGGATCAGGGAAAGGACTCAAAACTGTGATTCCCTGATGACTGCGGTGATGGCCATGGTGATTACAAGCTGTCCCCTTGAAGCCCATGGTATCCATTGGGGTGCAAAGAGCCCCCTGCTGGGGCAGGGGATGCATGAAGGAGGCTGTTACCTCATGGAAGGCCCCAAGGTGGAGTGGAGTCCTGCAAGAGATTTGCAGCTGAGACCCATGGAAGGACAAACCCACACTAAGCAGGTACAGCTTATCCATAAGAGACTACACCCAAATGGAGTGACCACGGGAGAGCAGAGGATCTCTCTCATGGGAGGGACCCCACAGAAAGCAGGGGAAGGACTCAGAGTTATGATTCCCCTGTGACCGTGCTGATGACTGTGGTGAGGCAAGCTGTCCGCTTGCAGCCCACAGGAAGACCCCTGAGACAGCACATTTGGAAGAACTGCTGCTTAAAAGTATTGGGCTTACATCTGCACGTGGCTAAAGCAACAACTAACTCTAGAGAGTGGTTGGAAAAGTGTTTCTAAACTGTTTTATTTCTAGTTCTTAGCTTGTTAGTAATAAATTTAAGCATTATTCTGAGTTCTGCTTTGCCCTTGGTAATTAATCAAAGCTTCTCTCCTGGCTCTTATCTCTAATTGTAAAATCCTAGCTAGTTTTTTTTCTCCTTTCCCTCTGGAAGGTGAAAGGCGGGGAGAGGCCTTGAGCAGTTTGGCTGGACACTGGGTGTTCATCCAGGCTTGAGCCACCACAATTTTTGGTGCCATGACTCGTAGTGGCTCAAACCACCACATTCCTTTCCTTAAGAAAAGAGGGAGGAGTGTTACATGAAGGGTGCTACCCCAACTAAGTAGTTCCATTTTCAACTTTACACAAGCGTATTAGAAATGACAACTTAGCTTTGTAGTTCAGCTTGTCCTCTCTCACTTGGGTGTTGAGACATATGAATTGGGAATAGCAGCTGGAAAACATGTAACCTTTTCCTCTACTTTCTACCATGATGGCAAATAGTTGAGAACTGTGGTGGAACCTAGTGGCTCAGCATGGAGTTGCTGTGGGGAGCCAGCAAGCTGAAAAACTGATTTGCACTTAGGCTAAATAAATTCCTTGCTACATGAATCAAGTCAGCTTGCCATAAAAGTGGAGGTAAGAAAATCATTATTAAATAATTGATTAATATGTTCAAAAGTGCAACACTTTGTATGTATAATTTTGTGTTGATAAAGAGTCAAGTCAAACACCGACACTTTCTATTTAAGATGATTTCAATGCTCGTGAAAGGTGTATTTGCCAAGATTAGAATGGAAGACTTGTTCAAAAAAAGATAGTTTACTGCCAGTGGCAATTTGTCCTAATGCTTTCTTCCATCTTTCTTCACTTTAAAGAGAAGCATGTACATATTTTGTTTCCTTGTGCTGTAGCTGAGGTTAAGGCAGGGAAGTTGTGCAAACACTGTTAGTATAGGTAATTGTTCCTTTTTTGGGTATTCTGTAACCTTACAGAAAAAACAATGAAATGAGATACTGTACTTGTGGAGGAAATGTGTCATGCTTCAGTATCTTACTGTTATATCAGTGCTATATTGTAGGAGTTTACTTTTGTGAATTACAAACCAGTGTGGCAGAAATTGCTGCAAAACACTTAAGCATGTGCTGTGTTTTGTGATTAAGTTTCAAGCAAGTGCTTAAGGAAGAAGTGTGTTCCCTGGTAGAAGGTATTTGATTGACTTAAGAAGCTAGGCTTAGAATCATTGAGTGGCCTAGGTTGGAAGGGACCTTAAAGATCATCTAATTTCAACCCCAGGGTGTGGGCAAGATCACCTTTGACTAGACCAAGATGCTCAGAGCTCCATCCAAACTGGCCTTGAACACTTCCAGGGATGGGGCATTCACAGACTCTCAGGGCAATCTGTTCCAGTGCCTCACCACCATCAGAGTAAAGAATATCTTCTTAATATCTAACTCATATCTACTGTCTTTCAGTTTCAAGCCATTCCCCCTTGTCCTGTCACTACATGCTCTTTTAAAAAGTCCCTGTCCATCTTTTTTGTAGGCTCCCTTTGGATAGTGGAAGGCTGCTCTAGGGTGTCCTGGTTTTAGCTAGGGTAGGGTTAATTTCTTCTCAGCAGCTGTTACAGTGCTCTGTTTTGGATTTGGAATGAGAATGGTGTTGATAACACACTGATGTTTTGGGTTTTGCTAAGTCGTGTTTTTCCTAAGTCAAGGACTCTTTTTTCCCTTGTCTCATGCTCTGCCAGTGGGAGGGAGCATAGATGGAACAGATGACTCAAACTGACCAAAGAGATCCTCCATAGCATTGAATGTCGTGCCTGGTATATAAACTGGGGGGAGTTACCTGGAAGGGGAGCCAAGCTATGTTCAGAAAGAGGGGGTCTGGTGTCGATCAGCAGATGCTGAAAAATTGCATTGTGCATCACTTGTTTGTTTCATTTTTAAATATTATTATTATTATTTACTGTTATTATTATTTACCATTATTATTGTATTTTACTTTATTTTCAATTATTAAACTGTTCTTATCTCAACATACAAGTTTTACTTCGATTCTCCTCCCTGTTCCATAGGGTGGGAGGGGGAAAGAAGAGGGGTTGGACAAGCAGCTGTATGGTGCTTCATCCTCACCTGGGCTTAAACCTTGGAGCATTTTCCAGGCTGAACAATCCCAGTTCTCTTATCCTTTCCTCAGGAGAGTTGCTGCATCCCTCTAATCACCTGGGTGGTCCTCTTCTAGACTCATTCCATCAGGTCAATGTATTTCCTGTGCTGGAGACCCCAGAACTGAATGCAGCACTCCAGGTGGGATCTCACCAGAGGGGAGTGGAGGGGCAGAATCACCTCTCTTGACCTGCTGGCCATGCTGCCTTTGATGCAGCCCAGGATACAATTGGCCTTCTGGGCTGCAAGCATGCATGGCCTGGTCATGTCCAGCCTCTCACCCACCAGCACCCACAAGTCCTTCTTTGCAGGGCTGTTCTTGATCTGTTCATCTCCCAGCCTGTGTTGGTACTGGGGGC
This sequence comes from Xenops minutus, assembly GCA_035221455.1. Lineage (NCBI taxonomy): Eukaryota > Metazoa > Chordata > Aves > Passeriformes > Furnariidae > Xenops > Xenops minutus. The sequence continues at coordinate 97,179,005 of JAWWEE010000074.1, read as the reverse complement.
TGCTCTGATCCAGGTGCAGCACCTTGCACTTGGTCTTGTTGAACCTCATGAGGTTCCCTTGGACCCAATTCTTGAGCCTGTCCAGGTCTCTCTGGATGGCATCCCATCTTTCAGGTGTGCTGCAAATCTTACATGTTCTCCTGTTAAAACACTTGAATAGTTCAATTTACATAATGAACACCTCAGTCCCTTGACTATGAGTGTTTTCCTTTTGAGTAATAGTCTATTTAATAAAGCACTCTCTTGTCTAATATCTATTTTTTATGAAAATAAGTAGTTATATGCCATCTTCTAATTGCTAAACTGTGTTTTTAAAGAATCTGAAAACCATTGATTTAGGCAATGTTAAGCTGGGTAGCAAGAAATTTGAAACATCTGCAGAGTATTCAAGGAGCTGATAATAAATCCACTCTTGCAATCCACTTATTGCCAAATTAATAATGCTTCTGGAGAAAGAAATGGCTCATCTAATATCAAACAGGATTAACGGTAGTCTTGTAATCTCAGTATTCCTTGTATGCCACAAATGAGAACCTCTCTCTGTATGAAAGTGAGGGAATGGACATCTATGAATGAAATAAGAATGAATGAAATAAGCAGCCTGATTTTTCAGAAGTGTGAAGCACAAAAATCAGATCATTTAAGTGCCAAAAGATGTGGAGACAAATGTTTGGGTGGTTTTTGAACAATAAACCTCACTTGAGATTTAAAGAAAAAAATTGTAAATCTGAATCCTTGTGCTGAAGACATTATGAATGTTGTGTACTGAACTAACAACAGCTAATATAGTGTGGTTTTTTTTTTTTTTCAGCTTCAGTGTGTAGCATCTTTCATGGATGTGCTAGTACTGGTGAAATGGCTTTCCTTTAACCTCCCTTATAGCATACTCCTATAATGCATCACCATCATGGATTTATGTAGTCTTGAGTGTTTCTGTTACTTAGAGAATAGATATAAGGCAGAACAAGGCTAACTTGATCAATTAGGTTTTGATAAGTTAAAGGTTTTCTGATGCCATTTAAATGGAAGCTGTCATCCTTTCATTTTATTAAAGCTGGTTCTCAACACTGTTGTCTTTTTATTTGCATTAATGTGTCTCCCAGCAACTGAGAACCACTGTCAGGGTGAGGTATTTGAGCATCTAAAGTCTGAGTGATCTGTGCTGTTAATAGTTGAAGCCCAAGGAAAGAATATTTTTTTTAATTCATGGGCCATATTGTTTCAGTGGGCAACTGCATAAGGGTTGTGCTCTCTCCGTCTGAGTCTCACAGTCTTTTCTGAATTCATACAAGTTGTGCTTCTGACAGTCTGCTTTAATCACTAATTGAGATTAAACTGCAAATGAATATTACCATGGGATGTAGAGTAACAACGTTCACACTGCTGGAGTCAAGTTTTCTCACTCCTGCCTGGGTGCTTGGCTCTTCTTAACTTTTATGGCTTTTTCATAGTCTTGGAATAAGATTACTCAGCTGGTGACTTATTAGCTCTCAACTAGTAACAGCTTCCCTCTAGTCTGCGCTCACTTCTAACTGGACAGTGATGGAATTGTTCTGACTTTAGACACAAGACTAGTCTTTGTAGGTTTTGAAGTAAAAAAACTACAAATAATAGACACAAAAGAAAGCCTTGGTTTATGTATAAAATCCTTTAAATCTCTAATTTTTATAGTCCAAGGAAACTTCTCTGTGGAGCAGTAATTTTCTGGTAGCAGAATTATTCTGAATTCTTTGATCCAAGTAGTCCTTTTTCTTTACTTCACTCTGACTCCTGGAGTGTACATCTTTGCAACATGCAGCTGGAACTGAAGCCTGCTTCTTTATAAAAGAGCTGTGAGCTGAACAAATAACAGTAATTACAGGGTTGGAAATTGTTGGCTTCCTTGTATAATTAATAAAAGATTTAATTAAATGTTTCTTCAGCTGGAAGCAAATTACTGCTTCCTCTTAACAGCAACCCCAAGGAAAAATTGGACTGCTTTACAAGTGTGTAGGGTCCCCTGAACCTGGAGGATGATGGTAGGGACTGTTGGACCTCTTAGAAACTGGTCCATCTGGAGTGGCTACTGAGAATCTGAGACCACAGGAGGCTTTAAGGCAAAACCATGGAACCTCAACTGTGGTAACCAAGGGGCTGATTACATAGTGTATAGTTTGTCTAATGCCTGTTTAAGGTAAAATTTATATAAAATTTAACACAAAGTGAGAAAAAGACATAGTCCTAATCTGCCCTAAAGACATATCTGTCAGTGATTAGGTTAAATATTTCTTTTTGCTTGTGGGTTGTATCACTAGTTTGTGTTGTGATAGCACTTGCATCTTTGATGTTGTACAGACAGAAAGAATAGTTTATCCTCTGAAGACCAGTCTTTAAATCAGAGAACAATAATTTTCTGTGTTACCCTACATGCATGGACATTGCTTTCACTAGTACTATGGTTTTGTGCCTGAATAAAGATGAATTGATATTTCATTTTAATTCTGTAAGAATATTCTGGCTATCATAGAATCATAGATTGGTTTATGTTGGAAGGGACGCATAAAGATCACTTAGTCCAACCCACTTGCTGTGGACAGGGACATATTCCAGTTGATCATGTTGCTCAAAGCTCCATCCAGCCTGGCCTTGAACACTATCAGGGATGGGACGTCCAAAATTTCTCTGGACAACCTGTTCCAGGGCCTCACACCCTCACAGTAAAAATGTCATTCTTATATCTAATCTAAACCTATTCTCTTTTAGTTTAAAACTGTTACACCTTGTTCTTTCATTACAGGCCCTGGTAAAAAGACTATCTCCATCTATCTTTTAAGCCCCCTTTAAGTATTGAAAGACCTCAATAAGGTCTCCATGGAGCCTTCTCTCCTCCAGACTGAAGAATTTTAAGCGAAGCAGCAATATTTTATTGTATCTTTGTGGTGAGTTGATCCTCACTGGATGTCAGGATCAAAGCCTCTCTAGCACTTACCTCCTTAGCTAGGCAGGGGAGAGAAAATATAATGAAAGCTCCTGGGTCAAGATAAGGGCAGGGAGAGATTACTCAGCAGTTACTGTCTTGGGCAAATCAGAGTAAGCTTGAGGAAATCAATTGAATTCATTACCAATGAAATCAGAGTCAGATAATGAGAAAAACTAAATCTTAAAAAAAAATTCCCCCCATGCCTTGTTTCTTCTTGGGCTCAACTTAACTCTTGAATTCTCTACTTCCTCCCCTCCAGCAGTACAGGGGATGGGGAAAGTTTTATGCTTTATCTTTTCAAAGATTTCGGTTGAGTCCTGAGTTAAATGGGAATGAAATGTGTAATTTGGCCACTGCCAATAGAGTGTTTTCATATGCTAGGAATTTTGTGCCCCTCCTTCCTAAGGACTGAAGAGAAGAACGTCCTGCTGGTAGAAGTCTGTTAATTCTGCAGCATTGTAGGCTCATTGTAGTCTGTCATTCTCATGGTATGATTTAGGAATCTCAAGACAAAACAATGGAGTTTTACAGTGATACCCCTTTTAAAAGACTTCTAAAATGGTTTATTAGATGACTTTCATTTACAGTGGGCCTGATAGAAGAAGCTGGAGCCTGCTGTAGAATTTTTTGTCTCAGCAAGTAATTTCATTAGGGTTTGCCTTAAAAATAGTATGTACAGGGTAGAGCAATACATCTTACAATAAATAGAAGAGCAGGTGAAAGGATTATTTTTCTTTTATTTCCTGTGTTTCCTTTCCTCTCATTGTTCTTTATTCTGCTATCTAATACAATGCTGAGTGTTTTTCAAGTTTCCTTTCGGAGTTGATCAGTTCAATTATTGTAACTGAGACTTTTATAGTGAGAATATTTTGGGGAGAAGAATATTTATTAATAAAATGCATTTTCTAGCTTTGCAGGAGTTCCTTCAAACTGTAATGCAGAATAGACAGTGCCTATTTCTTTGTTTTACTTGAATTTCAGTGTTTGGTGGTCACTCCCTTAAATAATCAATTTGTATTGTGTGAAACATTCATTTCATGAAGGAAAAGATCCTCTAGTACAAATATGATTTTGATGGAAATGTCCATTACAAAGCAATGTAAACATTCTGAGTCTAGCAGGCAAGGAATTTTCCATGAGCTGTTCACTGTTGAGAAAATATGGCATTCTGCTTGCAGATTCAAGGCCAGAATCAGCTCATGGAACACAGAACATGACCTCATTGTGCTTAGAGTAGCAATTTTTACTTTAAATTAATGTCTTAAATCAGGTGAGTGTTATCTTTCCTCCCTTCTTGAAGATGCACTTGTCTCCAGACTGTACCTATGATTTTGCTTACCATGTTTTCTCCTCTGACAGTGGCCCTTTCTGGTAGCAATCTAGCAGTTATACACTGAAGAATGTCTTATAAAAAGAAAAAGTAATCTTTCACAGGGTCACTTGGTGTGCTGAAACTCCTATGTGAGCATGAAACCAAATCCTGATTGATTGATATTAATATTGCCCACTTCATCCAATATAAAGACAGATGCACTCAGTGTGGTGGAGAAAAACTAATTCATAGTCTGGATTTCTGTATTCAGCTAGTGGGACTAACCACATTCCTTCTCAGCCTAAATGGAAAATGACATTTATTCCCTAGAGGATGTGTTAATTTTTCTTTCCTTCAGTAACAAACCAACCTGGCTAATCTTGACTTTGCATTTACATAGTAAAGTATTTGTTTTACTTCTGTCACTTTGAATCTCTTTTTAGATTTAAGCATGTTGGATCTAAAAACATAATTTGCTTTGATCAGCTAAGGTGGTGACATTTATTTAGAGACCAATGACAGGCTTGCTTGTAAATCATTCACTGAGACCACTAAGACTCTATACAACTCAAGCTTGTGCTGTGGGGCTAAACTTTGTTCTGTTTGGCTAACTTGGCACAGGATTATACAAATGGCTAGTAATACAAAGGTTGTAGATTTCTAAAGCTGGGCTGAGGAGGAATTTTAAGTATTTGGATTTGAAATTATAATTCACACACACCTGCTCAGCAGACTCCAAATTCCTGTAGAAACCGCTTCCTCCTTTTTGCCTCTCCCCTTTTTCTTACTTTCCCCAGGTTTTACCTCATCTGTGGCTGACTTCTGGAGAGCCCTGGTCCAGTGGGTTTACTCAGACTGAGTTGAGCAGGGTAAGTGTGGCCTAATAGAGTATTTTTTTTAAAAGAGTGACTTCACTGACGTCACTTTCTGCAAAGAGAAGGGACAGCAAGAGAGCTAGGGTAGATGAGCCAACATGTTAGGAGGCAGAACAAGTTCGTTCATATTTATACTACAAGACTTACATAATTCCAGCTGAAATACAATTATTCTTTTAGTTGCTACAGCCAGCAAGTAGGAACTAAGACAGAGAAAAGCTCAAATTAGCATGAACATTTACTAACTGGTCAAATAAGCAATAAAGGAATTTCCCAGACTCTTGTTTACTTACGGTTAATAAAGTGTGAGATAACGAATTAGGACAAATTGCTTATTAACTGGCAACAGCTTAGTCAAGGCGATGTGTTGTCATGAACTACCAGAATGAGGTATAGATATCTATAAAAATGTCAGGTCCAAGTTGAAGCCAAAGCTTAGAGATTAGTTTATAATCACTTTTGTATTATACAGTGAATAGTTTTCACAAGTACATGGCACGCCATTCAGCCCTGCTGTAATTAAAGAATGCTAATGAGATATGCCAGGCAGTGCTCTGCTGGGCAATTATACCAATTCATAAAATGGCATATGGCAGGCAGCGGAATGAATGCAGGGTAGACATACAGACCACCAGCAAAAGCTCAGGAGTCTGGGAAATGCTGAGTTAATACAACTACATGAAGAATTAATTGAATTCTGGTATCTATTGATATGCTGATAGAGACAGAAAAAAGTGACTCAGCAAAGGTGTTGTGTTGCACACAAAAATATTTCTTTCTCTCCTATTTGGGTGACTGATTTGGCCAGAAACAGGTTTGTAGAAAGCAACAGAGGTACTCTGGAGTGTTTTAACACTGTCAAAGAATCACTTAAAAGCCATTTGCTTCAGCTTTAGCTGACGATTTTTTTCCCTGTACCAAACATCTCTTTGGTAAGTCCAGGTTGGCTCTTGTCTTTCTGTCCTCTTCCTATGCACTCAGTTGCATTTCTATACAGTAATGATGTGATAGTGTGTCTGTAAAATTTCTTTGCTAGAATGAATTTCTCTCAGATTCAGTTGTTCATGGAATATAATTGCAGCATGCCTTTGTTCTCATTTACCCAAGGCCATAGGTTCTGACTTAGTGCTTTGTACAATGCCTGTACAGAGATTCAGGCCAAATAATTTCTTCGGCCCAAATACTGTAGCCTAAAAACTGGCAAACTGTAGTATAGGTACTCAGAAATAGGAGCAGTGCAGGAAGGAGAAAAATGAAGTCACCAAAAATATATTTCATACTTTCACTAAAGTTTATTTCCAATCCCTCTCTAAGTCCTTTTATTTCTTTCCAGAGGCCAGAAAAGAGGAAATGATCAGTAATTTCAATTTATATTTCATTATGAACTATGAATCATTAATCTATTTAGCTGATGAACATTTTTATTAAATGAAGGACATAAGATATTCATAATGTTTTCTCTGCTTAGGAGAAAAACCAGTCTAGGGGAGGTGCTTCAAGGACCACAAGCTGCTCTGCGTACAACAAGCTTATATGCAGATCTCCAGCTTGTTACTGAAAAATGGGGTTCCCACAACAGAGTAATCTTCTCTGTTTGGAGGCTTGCTGGTACTCAGAAAGGCAATCCCTTACTTAGGCAGGACATCCTCAAATGGCAGAAGAGAAGGCATCAGGATCATATTGAAATGAGCGGGGAGGGTGTGTCCTTGATATTTGGTATGTGACATTTTCTGTAGTCTCAGGCTCAAAGGCAGTATCTTGCATGCCAAGTGACAGTCATGAAAGTTGTGTGGAACAGAAATAAAGAGGTGCACAATGACAGAGTTGTGCCTGCTACTCAATACCATAGAAAATTGTGGTTAAGCTACAGTTTTATCAAGGGAAGGAGAGTAAGGCTGTAGGTATTTTTGCAGTAGATCTATGTCAAAATAAAAGTCCACTTATTTTCAGTTCTATCTGTGTACAACCTACTTTTCTTAAACTTTGCAAGTCTGTTTATCATTGAGTCCTCCCATGCTTGCTGAAAACCTTTGTCTAGCACATGCTATTGGGATAAGAAGCCACACGAAACGAAGATCAAGGTTCAGTCTGAGTTCCACTGTGGTCAGAGGAACTTTTCCAATAGTCTTCTATAACTTGCCCCTATTTTTTTGAAAATGTTCCACAGTTCCTCAGGAGAACCCAGGTGTATCCACATTGGGTGCATTGTGCCTGATTCCAAACTAAAAACATATACTTAGGAAAATTCATTTTATGCTGTTAGCTGTTGTCTTTTAAAAGTCAGTTGGTCCCTTGCCTTGCAGATTTCAGTACTAACTTTCCTTTCCATTGCTAGAAACCAGACCATACCTCAACACTTGGAAACTGTTTCCATAAATCCTGTGGGACGTTGAGGCATATTGAGAAGCAGAATTTGCCAGAAGCTGTAATTAAGAGACAAACCCATTAGTGACACAAATTACAGCATGACAGAGGAAAATGAGTCAAGTACAAAATAACAAATATTTCCTTAGTCACATCCAAACGTTGAGGTATCTGGAAGGATACAATAGCAATATGGTAGTACATTTTATTAGTAGAAGAGATATTTGTTGCAGCCCTTAAAGTCATGTTCAATGTGTCTTTAAACTCTGCTTTTTGCATTAACCATTCACACCTGGTCATACAACTATTTTACTTGAAAATTTTTAATCATTTTTCAAGTGTAAATCGTCAGAGGGATCCATCTATCTGGAGGATATTTAACTCAACAGGCTTCAGACACTTGCATTTGGAGTTTTCCCTTTCACAGCAGCAGCAGCAGGGTGAGTACTGTATATTTAGGCTGTGTATGTCTACTCTGTTGTACTGTGAGTACAGTAGTTTTAAAGGTAATAAAGTCAAGACTTTAAGGCAAGAATACTCTATTTTCTTTAACTTCTCTCTTCAACTCCCAAAATAGCAAGGTCTGGGATTTTCCAAGGAGGCTGCAGAGAGCTAGGGTCTGTCTTTGGTTCAAAAGAAATTATGATTTTTTTTTTTTTGTCCCTAACCTTTCTAAGCTCCTTTTAAAATTTTAAATTCTGACTTTTTTTTTTCAGTAGGGCCCAGTGTAGAGAATACTGTGTAAAGAGTTAAGTTTTGGTACAGACTTATGGAAAGCAGGAGTAGATGACAAATGGGACTCATTATATGCTGTATTTAGAGGTGTAATTGCCCATTCCAGTTTCTGGTGCTACCAAAGAAACACATGTGAAATACTGATGCAATCAAGGCTTCTTGTGCTGAAGGTGGGTTATTTTTGCTACCCTAAGTGTGTTTGGCTTGTTAGTGGAGCTACTATACCTTCTTTCTGGAGAGAGGTTAACAATCTAAGGAAGTGATTTGTAATTGTCTTTTGTCATCAGTCTGCACAATTGTTCTCTCAAGCTAGTTCACAGTTCATATTGCTCCATGGTGTTGATTTTGCACCGATGGGATGTGATCAGTATGCAGGCTCATCATATGTTTGTATTAATTCTGAGCAGCCTCAGGGATATCCACACGTGAATGTCAAACATGTGACTTGTCCTATTCTCGCACTTGCCTTTGTCACTTTGCTGAGTGGTATCAGATGTCCAAAAGACGTTTTGTCAATTTCTCAGTGGAGATGAAATCAGAGATGCTTAACTGAGGGGCACCATGATGTTATGTGTTCTTTTTATTCAGTCCCCTCTTTGTCAGTCCAAGACCAGGGTCAGGTTTCCTCAATGCAGATTTGCATCAGAGATCCAAATTACCTAAGTCCGAGGCAGTGGCTGCATTCCCCTAAGTTAGGGTAATTTTTTAATTGTCTCCAGGTTTACCCTGACAAAAACTGCTGAGGAATCCAGAGAACTAGCAAGGGCAGCATACTTTTCCAAGAGTCAAGATTGCTCATAAAGTGGGGGGGAAAAAGTATCCTGTGCCTAGCCTTGCAAGGTGTTAATGCCCATATGCAGTTTTAGATGTCTGCAGTCTCCCCCTTAAAACTGAATTAATGTTGAGGAGTAGCTTTAAGACTATAGTTGGCTGATATCAGAAAGAGGAAAGGGTACAGGGGTACAGGGTCTGGCTGGCATGAAGTTCCTATCAGCCCATATAGTGGTGGAGAAAGGTGGAGAAAGTTCACTGGATTAAGGTGTAGTAAAACCTAATAATTGAGGTTTTCCTTAAAAGTAGAAATCCAGTGTCTGGTTGTACAATTAGGCTGTGGTATTAAAGGATTATATTGTTTATTCTAGACTTGATGAAAGTATTTTTCAAGTACAATGCTGTAATGCTTTAAGTATTCTAAATTATTTTACTATAATCCGTCTTCTACATAGGCTGAACTCTGAGGGCATTAGTTTACTATTTATTATAAAAAGGTTAGCCACATTGCCCAGTGGGCTTGCAATCAGCATATATGCCAAAATAATGGATGGAATAGCACAAATAGTGCCCAGACAAACCAGTACTGTCATACTCTACAGGAACACCGGAGAAATCAAATATGGAAAGTACTTGTCTACTGTATAGAGCCTGGATGGGTGTGGCAGGGTAGTAGAGAGAAGACTTCAGGTCAGGCACGAGCAGTGTGACACTGATTATGGGGATGATTATGATTAGGCTTATTGATAATAAGATATCTAAATATTACCAATGTGATTTGCAATATAAGCAAGTCTAAAGGGTTACATTATAAGCAAGTTTGGCAAGAACCACACAGTTTTGTATCTGTATCTGGCCTTGCAGAATGCACAATCACAAAGTATCAAAGCATCTCTGGTGCCTACTTTAGGATTTTATCTCCTTATGTGACCAATTCTTGCTCAGAACTTTTACTCACTCATCCAAAAGTGAGTGTTCCCCATCTTCAGGCTGGACATACCCTGCAGACATCTCTCTTCATGGGATTATCCATACAGAAGCTGTCTGCAGCCTCAGGAGACAAGTTTGCCCAGTTGGCCCAATATCCAGCAGCATTTTATAACATTTTGCAGGCAGATGTTTACCAAAGTCATTCTCAATCATCACAGCTCCCCCTATCTCTGGAATGTATTAATTATACAACTTTCCAGACAGTTCCTCCTCCAATTCCCACCTGATGTTCCTAGGAGGAATCACACTGCCCATCAGAGATGGCAAGGGGAAGTGTGTGTAAGATGAACAAGAAGACCCAACTAGCTTTTGTTGCTGTTTCGCTGGGATGGAGTTCATATCAGCCCATAGGATGCTGTGCTTTTCATTTGTGTCTACAACAGTGTTGATAACACGCCATTGTTTTGGCCACTGCTGAGCAGTGCTATCACAGCATCAAGGCTTTCTTTCCAAACCACCCCTCCAAAGACCAGTAGGCAAGGGATTGGAGGGCACACAGCTGGGGCAACTGATCCTAGCTAACCAAAGGGATGTCCTGTACCATATGATGTCATGCTCAGTACAACAAAGCTGAATTTTAAAATGTTACTGATTTTTGAAATTATGTTTTAAGGCAACTTACTAGATATAATATTAAAAGGTCTGATTTTTTTTTTTTTTTAAAGATGACGTGCTCAGCAGTCCTTGAAAATCAAGTCCCTCTTAAAATCCTACATATAATAATGAATACTTGCATTAGCTCCTAGATTTATGTGTGCAGGTGGACATTTTGAACAGCAGTGTGTACCACCTAACAAAAGTAACATGGTAGCAAGATGGGCAAGTTTGGAAGTCTGTGATTCTCTTCTCTCTCATGGTAAAACAAGTAAGTTACAGAGCTATAGGAAAGATTATTGCTGGTGACTACCTTTAAGTTATCTATTTTTGCTCCATCTACTGAGTAGTAACATGATGTGATTTTTTGCAGCTTCTGCAGCCTTCTCTTCACTCAAGCACATGTAGTCATTACAGTGATCTACTTCATCACAGCTACACAGCATAATTTTTTGCCTCCTTAAGACCCAATTAAACACTTGTGGAATATATTGAAGATTCTGTTTATCAGTGCATTGTTTGAAGTTTCAAAATTTGGTGGCTGTGCAATTAGTGTAACGAAGTGACAGCTGGCATGCAGCTAGATTATGACTCTGTTTTTTGTGGAGGCAATACCAGTGAATGGGGAAAGTGCTAATTGCTGTAGTTGGTTTCAATGCACTACCTAGTTTCTTGACTATGCCTTCAGAAGAACCTAGATGTTTTTTTTTTGAAGTTTGGCAATGTAAGTTCAGTGCTAATCTCAGTGGTGTAGACACTTTTGTAATAAATTTGTCCTTGATACCTCTTTTACTCATTGCTCTTCCAACTTCAGGAACAGAGGTATTCTTTTATCACTGCTGACTTTGTAAGAAGTTTTTTGTTCAGCCTGGGATCACTTTTTATATATTATTACATGTCTAGAATGAAACAAAGGCAATTAAGAGAAAAAAGAAGCAGCCATTATTTTTTCTTTCCCAGTTATATATCCACTAGGAATTACTGAGCAGAAAAACATTGAATTGTTGTATTGGTTTTGCTGGGATAGAGTTAATTTTCTTCCTAGTAGCAGGTATGGGGCCATGTTTTTGATTTATGCTGCCAACAGTGTTGATAACTCAAGGACGTTTTCATTATTGCTGAGCAGCGCTTGCAAAGTGTCAAGGCTTTTTTTGCTTCTCCTATTGCCTTGCCAGCAAGGAGGCTGGGGGAGAGGAGGGGGAAGGAGTTGTGAGGCGACACAGCTGACCCCATCTGACCAGAGACATTCTGTACCTTATGGGGCCATGCTCAGCATATAGAGCTGGGGGAAGAAGTAGGAAAGGGGGGTGTTTAGAGTGAAGGTGTTTGTCTACCCAAGTCACTGTTATGCATGATGTGGCCCTGCTTTCCTGGGTACAGCTGAACCCCTGCCTGCCCATGGGAAGTGGTGAATGAATTCTTTGTTCTGTTTTGTTTGTGCATGTGGCTTTTTCTTCACCTATTAAACCGACTTTATTTCAACCCAATGGTTTTCTTACTTTATTCTCCTGGTTCTATCCCCTTTCCCCCTGGGAGCAAGGAACTGTGTGGTTCATAGTTGCTACCTGGGGCTAAACCACAAAAATTTTATTATCTAAAATGAACATGAGGAAAAAGATCTGTATTGCCTCTTCAACATCAATAAAACAACCTACCACTGAAGAGAATATCCGATTTTACAGTTCCACACTGCAATAATGGCAGCCATATGTACTCAAGGATATCAAACCCTACCTAAATCATCAATGTAGTTTTGAGTAACTTTCCACAAATACTTGCCAAGACAACTTCCAGTAACTTCTATGGGTAAAACTCTACTGTGGTGACCCTAATAATAGCTAAGAAAAAAGGAGAGACAAAGAGAGTGAATTTCTGAACAAGGCTTTGCTCACACCTGAAAGTCACATCAACCTGTTCAGTGCAAAATTCAGTTTCCATCTGTTCCTTGAAACTTTTACAATTTCATAATCTGTGGTCAAAGTGCCCTTGAGGAGAAAAAGTCATATTAGAAAACAAACGGTTTTGAACTACTTAGGGACAAATTTACCATTATGTGCTTTAAATATTGGGTAGAGTGCTCCTGTGAAAAGCTGGAGTCTGGAATTTTCATTATAATTGCACCCTGTTGATATTCTGAGAGGTGCCATTGCTTTCTCTGAAATCAGTCAGTGTTTCTGAGTGTGAGGTTAGCTTACTGTGCTTTCTCTGCCAATAACAGTTGAACTAGACATGCTAATAATTCGTAATTTAAAGTGAATGTATTCAGAAGTATGTCTATCTTCCATTGCTCAACAAATTTTTTTGAAGTCTTCTAATTTTTATTACTTGATTTTAGTAGTAAAATCCCAATGTGTCTTTTGTGGTTTTAGAAGATAACAAATCACTTCAATCTTGTATAATTACATTTTTCTCCTGACTGAAAGCAAATAGTAGAATTTCTTCTAATGGGAAGCTTGGAATTTGCAAAATACTATTAATTTGTTGATGCTATTACTAAGAAACAAGCCTACTCATCTTAGTGATCAAGCAGAGGGCACTGGCTTCCCAAATGCTAACTGAAACAGAAACAATTAATGAAGTAACTTTTTAATTTGGATCAATGAAAGAAAACTGGGAATGGTGGAATATATTTACATGAGTTCCTTTAATTTCTCTCCTCTGACAGAGAATGGCAAGTGACATTATAGATATCACGTAACAGCTGGGGTTTCCTGCCTTCTCCTACTCCAGTTCCACTGCCTAAGTGTCTTCTCCAGCTTACTGCCATGGTCAGTCCTCAACACATGTGTCTGCTCATGGCACAGATACAACATTTTACCTCTTATCAGTTACCTTACATATCCTATCTGGAGCATAAACTGGAAAAAAAAAAAAAAGGATATAGCAGCAATCAGAGGTTAGTGAAAAGCTGTTCTCCTTCCCTCTAGAATTCTGACTTTCAAAATCAGAGGTAATGTTTATTTGTTTTGCTTTTTTTCCCCAGATGCAACCATGTGCTGTACTGTAAGAGAAGCTTTTTTCCCCACAGCTCTCCTGTGCTGCTCTGGAATCCCTTTCTCACCCACAGCATTGGATGGTATAGTGAGTGATATAATCTTGCTGAACCTCTGTCCTGGCCTGTTCTTGAACAGGCACTGAGATAAAAATCCACTCCTCAGTGAGCTTCAACACCTGCATGTCTCTTACACAGCAACCTGACCTCATGTGAATAAGCAAAACCTTTGGCTGCCAACAAGAAGCACTTTTTTTTTTTTTAGTAAACAACAAAGAAGTGCAGTTAGTACTAAAAGAAGAAGTTCACGCAGAAAGTTATTAAGGTGTAACAGTTGTTTCCAGGGAGAAACACCAGAGCACAGCTTCTCTAAAAAAGCAAAAAGATGGTGTTTTTAAATCAAGATTTCAGCATTAGACCTTAAAGAAGGTTTCTGTGCCCCTCAAGAAGGGCAAAGAGTGCCTTGCTGACATAGTTGCCCTGCCTTTTATCAGGCAGCAAATAAAAATGGTGTGAACAGATATGTCATTTCTCTTCTCAGAGGTTGTATGAGCATCCAAATGCACAGTTTCCCACAGGGCTTACATGCAGACAGCAATTGTTTTGTGTTAGTGCCACCAGTTATGTGAAAGTGGTACAGCTTCTCACTGGAGGTGTAGTTGTACTGTTACAGACCACTGACAGATGCAAAAAGACAGATGTTATACATAGAAGCATCTCAACCCATTCAAGTAGAACTAGGTGTGCCAGGAGAAACTGTCCTGGAAAAGATGTCACACCTCTTATGGATAGAACTATTCTAAACTAGATAAAGAAAGCTGAATTGGAATTTGATCTTCCTGTCATGTTTGTGTCTCCTCCCTAATAATGGGCTGTGCTTTGGTAGTTACAAAAAGCATTTGCTATGCATCTGTATTCCTGCTCAGAGATGTCATTTGTCAGCAAACACATCAATAAATAAGGTCAGTGGTATTTATTTTATTTGTTTATGGAACAAACAGCAGAGCAGTTTTGGTGCTTAAGGCTGTGGTTTAGCACAGATTTCCTTTGGTGGCTTGCTAACAGTTTCTATCTCTCATTGGCCACTTTTTCCTCTCACTTATATATCACAGATCTATATGTGAATATGTAAGACCCAGAGCTCAAATTCAGCAGAAAAACAACCATCCTTATAAGACATTACTTTTTTTTCCAACTGAGAACTTCTCCCTGATCCCACTAGTCATATAGCTTCCAAGTGTTTCTGCAGGCATGACCAGCGTGGAGGCCAGGCCAGGAACTGAGGGCTGCTTAAGGGTCCATAACTGTGAAAATAAATGGATTTCCACTCATGCCATACTGCGTGCATGCTTCTGTCATGGTTTTGTTTTCCAGTGTTCATTTGCAAATGATAATTTTTGAGATAACTTCAGACAAGTTTAGTTATACCAAAGAAATAGGAAGGACACAACTCCCCACCCCCCCATCCCCAAACTAAACAAAAAACCAACCCTCCAGGTCCCAATCCCTATTATAGTTTCATAACTCTAGGCTGAAAAATATATGGGGCATACGTGTGCCTGGAGCTAGTCTTTAACTTAATACTTAATGACCCAAACACATGTCTTGAATCTCAAAAGTAATAATCATTGTGCTGTTAAGGAGAATCTATTCTGAAATACCTTTTGGAAAAAATATCAAGAATTCAATGATTTTTTAGGTCAACTTCAAGAAATACAAATAATCAAAAGTTAAGCAAAATAAAAAATGAGCTCACAGAAGAGGAAAACATTTGGATAGGGCTAAAATTTTAAGATCCAATGTATTTTGGTTTTATTGGCAGTGTGTAGTGGATACATACTCAGATGGAAAAAGCCTTATTAACACAATTGCAAGTAGCTGGCACATTAGCCTGCAATATTAAAATTGGCAAGAATCTCAAGTGTAAAGGATGTAAGTGCTTCAGTTTGACATGGCAGTAAAGTTAATGTTCTGATCCTCTGTTAGGCATCTGGCTGTGATGCAAAGCTCTGATGCAATACAGACTCATTCAGCTGGTTCAAATTTCTTTAAACAATTTTGATAGGTTAACTTGATAGTGGCACACTTTAGCGCAGTGCTTGAATTGCCTGTCCACTCTGTTCCAGCTCTATTATACGGTCAAGCATTGATCATCCCATTGTAGGGCATAAACATTATACTGTGTGCTAAATCTAGCACAAACCATCAGGATGAAAAACATATCTCTTCCACAAAGTCAGGTGTCCTGAACTTCTTCTCCCTTCATCCTCTAACTTGTAGTGGGCATGTCTTCTCAAGTAATTCCCTTGGCCTTCTTGTTATTCTTTGTCAGTTCATGAGCTCACTGTGTAAATATCAAAATATTTTGAAAAGATGCTTCTTGCGTGTAGTTACTGACAAATTTACTGCCTTTTAGACAGACTCTAATGAAGATGACAAGGTGGAAATTTCATTATTAAATTCTCTTTTGTAAGTTCCATAATGTTAAACTTTCATTTGCCTTTGTATTTTAATTATTTGTGTTATTTTTAACTGAGAAGCACTGCAGTATTTTCTAATCTTGCTTAGTCTGCTGAGAATAGACTTTTATAAATCTGAAAAAAAGACCATGTGTTACTGCTTTATTTTCTCATTGCTATTATCACTGCATTAGTAGTAGTTAATTTTAATTCAGCACAAAAAACATCACTTGGTTGCAAACACCAAATTCACTGCACATGCTCAATGAAATAAATGAAATGATTGATTTTCTCTAGTTTGTTTCTCACTGCGTATTAAAACTCCAGCTGTCCTACTGTTAAGCCTGAATTAAGGTTGTATTGGGAAGTATACTTTGTGTTGCCTGTTTTTCAGAAATGATGGTATCACTGAACTTGGTAATGTTGGTCCTGCAGGTCAGTCTTAATTCTGTTTCTAAAACTGAGATGTATACTAGGCAAGTGCATTTGTTTCTCATTGCTGGAAATGAAGCTCCTTTTGTTTCATCTTTTGTATAAGAGCCTGTGAACTTGCTGTGCCTGCAAATTTATTCTCTGGAGAAAAATCAAGAGACTTGCAAGTTCTCTTTGCCCCACTTGCTCTAATTGATCTAAATCTTTGGATTAACTTGTTCCCTTTCCTTGAACCACTACTACTTTCCCTGAAGCTTTTTTTTTTTTTTTTTCCCGCCAAGGAACAGAATTCTAGGGGATGATTAATTAGTGGAAGTGGCTCCAACTAGAGGCACTTTAAAATTATAGTTAATAAACCTCTTATTACTCTTTTGCAGTTTAGAAGACTAGTTACAGCATCACCTGGTTTAGGTTATTAAGATATGTCTTAAATGCCTTTTATATTGTACTGCATCTTTCTTAGCTTTCTACTCTAATGCAACAACCACCACTCATACATACTGAGAGTGGCCATTTGAAGGCTCAGATGAAACGGTTGATGGACAAAAGTTCTAGTACAGTCATACTAAGTATGGCTGATCCTATCCTTTCACAGGGCACAGTTTGTGTGATATTTTGATGTCTTTTTTCAGCCTTCCTTTTCTTTCTGCAGAAAAAAAAAATGTTGATTTGAAGATTAGGGCCATGATGTAAAAGAAAGTATTCACTATGCCACAGTTTACTGCAGAGCCTAACTTCTAGGCTTTCAGTTGTTTCCTGGACAGGCAAGGGGACTGAACTACAAATAGCCTATCACCACTTAATCCAGCTTTTTTATTTAAGGACAAGAAGTAATGGAGGGTTTTTTTTAAATTTTATTTTAAAATTTTTATTTTATTTTATTAAGATCTTGATTAATTGCCTGTCTTTATTAAAGGCTAACTGGCTGGTAATGTTGGGGATGTAACAGTGGGGACCTTGATGGGGCTCAGACAAGGCTACTCAGCACAAAGGTCAAGAGAAATAGTTTTCTGAGTGTGAGAAATTAGAGAACGTTTGTTATGTGATTCAAGTGCAGAGAAGGCCATGATCTTCCTTTTTGTTGATCCATGGGTTATCTCTTACAGCAATCCAAGAAGACCCTTTGTGGCTGTGAAATGTTATGCTAATGACAGCATAGACAAGAAGTAGACAGAGGAGGGATTTCATAAATAGGCCAAGAGCACCAATCCAAAGCTATCTTATGAAGAACAAATGTGTTTTCATCAAATAGATAAAAATAGCTTCAGAAGAACACTGGAATTGAATCACTTGAATGTATTAGCACTAGACAAGTTTGGTAGATTTACATTAACATCACTAACATTCTTGTCTGATGCTGTTTAGAACAGTTTAATAACAGAATGTGTCTGAGTGTAACTAGCTCTTCTTACAGAAACTGTGGATATGTTCTACCATTGGCCTCAATTACCCATTTATTGATAAAATCATGATCTTGCTGTCAGGAAGGTGGCATGCAAGTCCCTGCTTGTTTTGACATGATGTAACTTGACCTACATGTCAATGTAGTTCCAGTGGATGTGCTGGGAGAAGGATGATCGTTGGTTGTGCTGATGACAGGAAAGGGCTGGTTGTTTCTGCCAGTGACATTGTTCCACTCTGGTTGCTCTTGAAGCCTGAGAGGCAGGTATGTGTCTGGAGCAGCTTCTGCTCTCTCTCACCACTTCACAATCGCAAAAAATGGCATCAGACAGAAGCAGGCCCTGGCATCTCTTTTTCTGCTGAATTCATATTTTACTTCTTTCTTCTGTTCACTGATGTCTTTCTGTAACACTTTCTATCTCTTTTCCTGGAACTGAAAGAAATTTCTTCGTGAGTTCAGTGGAACAGAGGCTTCTAGCGTTTAGCATTTTCCTTGCACCTTGTAAGATGTTACATGAAATACAAAACAAATGACATCTTCCTAAGGATACATTTTAGTTTCCCATTTGGGATGACCATGGACCTCAGAAGCACTGCCAGTGGCTCCAAATCCAGGCTTCTTGACGTATGACCCAGCTGTCCTTTTTTCTATGCTGCGGGGAAACCTGTGAACCTGCACCCCACGTGTGAAAAGAAAACGGTGATCTGAGAACAGAACAGGGGCTTCAGTGAGTTCCTCAGGGTCAGGTTTGTCCTGTGTTGGTACAGTCCAACAGCTAAATACCAGCTCAGGCTTTGTGATGCATAAATTACTGTTTGCTCTTGCTGGCAGTCCAGCGCATCTTTGTGACCTTGCAAAAGACTGAGTGCTAACTTGTTTGTAGAGTTAGAGAATTCATTTAACTGCACAGTCAAGGAAGCTGAACACTAAGGTCATGAACATCTGAAAGACAAGTCTATTTATTCAAGAGTCCTCCAGCTGGAAGGTGAAGCCATTCTTGGATTCTTCCCAAGAGAGTCCAAAGATCTACTCCTGTACCTCTTAAAATCCCTATAACTCACCTGCATGCCTCCACCAACTACTAATCCAGTGTCCCTTCTCTTACTTATTTATCAAGCTATAACACTTTTAGCTGTTTACTGCAACAATATAATAATAAACCCCTTTTTTTTTCTTTTTTTTTTTTTTTTTTTTTGGAGTGGTAGGGAAGAGGGAAGAGGGAAGTATTTTTTAACTTCATCATCTAACATAAAATAAATAAAAAAAAAAGCATCCTTACCACTATCCAGTTCCCAGGCAGGCAATTTTTCTGCAAACTTTGAAAATAAGGGAGTTTCTTAGTGTAGCATAGACACTTGTACCAAGGTTTACACCTGCAGTGTCTGGCTTGTGGAACAAAAATTCAAAGGCTGATTCATAATTTATATGTGAGAACCTTGGCATTGCTCTGAGGAATAATAGCCAAACTATCCAGTCTGATGTGCGATTTACTTCTTGTAATTGGCTGGTCTACTGAGTCTTACCAGGTACGCTGAGAACTTTTGTAAAGGCAGCTAAGCTGGATTGCAAAGAACTTTGTTGAACTGAACATACAGAGGAATTCATAAATGGAAAGAATAGAATTTAAAAAGAGAATGCAATAAACAACATCAATAACAAAGCAGAATACTGCAAGAGAAGTAATTTGAAGTGGAAAGAGCACAATGTCTGCACCGTTCTTTCCAGATATACGAACACTGACAGAAGTAAAATTTTACCCCTATGTATCTGATTTCCAAGGTCTACAATGGGAAAATCAAAGATAACTAAAAACCTGGTTTACATTAATGAACAGAAGGAGAACAGCAGATGACCCTTTTCTATACTTTTCTTATGGGCATAGCAAAGAACTATGAGCTCAGAATTGGCACACAGATGAGATATAGCAGGGAGTGTGTATGTTGGCTAGCTGGCATTATCCACTTAAATTTAACAGTGCACTTGAGCATAGTTTGCTGCCTCTAGTTTGTGATAACCTAAATTCTCTTTCCAGTACTGGGGAGAAGCAACAGGCAAAGTTCATCTCCTAACTATAACTACATAATGCTAGAGATGCCATTTTACTCAAAATAATAAAAATGCTTTTCTCCGTCACCTTTGGCGCAGGGACTGTTTGTATATAAGAGTATTTCATGCAGGTGTTTCAGCATCCCTAGAGTAAAGCCAGTGGTAAAAATAGAGAAATCTCTTGTGGAACATAGTAATTCGAAATAGGGATTTAGCTACTTTTCAATGATAAACTTTAGCTGAACACTGAAAACACAAAAATGGCAAAGGATATAGCAATAAAATTAGTTTTTTGGTGATGATTTTTTAAGAAAAATACTACAGGTTGAAAATACGCATTTGAAGCTGCCATACACCATGAAATAATCCTAACCCACTAACTTGTGGAAAAGCAGTGATTCGGAGATGCAGAGACTTTGTATCTCAAGTTAACTTTAAATAATGCATGGTATTTGACCATCTGGTTAGCAGCTGATATGGAGGGCATTTGTCAGTGTCACAAAGCTGTGAGCTTTGCATTCCGCAGTCTACACACAGAAACAGAGACCATTTGTTAAAGACTTGCACTAATTTTGTCACCTTTTGGGTAAAACCAGAAGGAGCATTGGCTGCCTGATTGGTGGACCCACAGAGGAACTTCAGCCACTGGAATACTGAGTGCTGAGTTTAACAACTCTTAGACCCATGAAACCTGAGGGAATTCACATCCACCTTGGGAAGCCCTGGTTTCTGGCATGATGTATTGTGTTTTCCTTCCATTTCTATGTTGAAGTCTGCACAGATCTGAGGGGAGATAGGGATCGACCACACCACACACAAACGCAGGGTAACGTGGAATGGTCCTTTATTCAACAGAGCACACGGGTTATATAG
>JAWWEE010000074.1:97136777-97158101 GCA_035221455.1 Xenops minutus | reverse complement strand
TTCCTGTCTTCTTTTTTGCTTTTATTTCTATTCTTCTTTTTCCAATTTCGGTAGTCCTCTGACTGTACTCCCACAGAAGTCCCTATTCTAGTGAGGGGGACAGAACACAACCCTTTACTGTTCTATTTCTTTTCATACAAATTAATTGAATATATCTTCTATTTGTAGCATTATGGGTTTGACTGTATGTTCTCTGAGATTTGTAGCAGTGGGATTCTTATTTAGGAAAACCCCCAAAACTGAATATAAGACAAATGCTTATAACAGTTATGAGCCTCCTACTTCAATAAAGTCTTCTGTTCTCACCTCTTTTGGAGTATTATTGCAGCATGAACTTTTTGACAGTGTACTAGCAACAAAAAAGAAAACAAACAAACAAAAAGAAATAGTTTTGGATAGGAGCACACCTAGTACATTTTTTCTTTTAATATTATAGAAAGCTCATTATGAATTTCAGACCAGAATCACTGTTCAGTTACAAAGACAGGAGAAGACCGCTAGATGGTGGTAAAATCCCAAGCCTTTTCTACGAGATCTGTGGAAAGAGAACTCCAGAGGGGCAAAGAGGGGGAGGAGGAGCCACAGTTTGAGTACTGAAGTCATTATTGCTTGGAGTCTATAAAAAGGCAGTTGCACAGTAAGTTATTTATACGTGGCCAGCTTTGACTCTATGGATTTGCTCATTCCTTTCCCTCTATTTCTTTCATCTAGTCCCAACAAGGAGTCCCCAGCCCCAGATGTTGGGAGAGGAGGGGGGCTGAAACTTCAGCTCTCTGGAGGAAAGGTTGCAGGCGATGAAGAGGAAAAGCAGCGGAAGGAGGAGCTCTGATAAATAGGTACAGTTAATTCTTGATTGCAAAAAACCCCTACTTTTAAAAACTGAAAATTATTTAGTATTGTGTGCCTCGAATTTTATTTGCAACAAGTCACTGACAAGCAGACCTAAGTGCTCCCTTTATTAAGAATTGAATGGCTTACAATTTGACTTGAATACTGTCATTGCAAAAAAAATTGAATAAAATAGTCATGATCTAGAATTGAAAACTTATTTTATAATAGAATTCCACCCACAGTGTACCCTGAAATGTGTGGATTTGTCTTGATTAGGTGTTTAATACCATTAATGGTTTTAAATGAGCATGTTAGTATTGCACAGATAAGCTGTTCGTAATACAGTTCATGCAAACTTAAAAGTACAAAGGTCAGGAGAGTATTTAAATATTTTACTGAAAATGTTCAATTCTTAAATGTGGCAATAATCAAAACTCATTATATTCAAGTGTTCAAGTGAGTGATTTCTGCTGGACCTCACACTACATTCTCCTGCATTTCTGGGGTCTGAGAGTTGGGACTGTGAAAACTGCTTGTTTGTTTTTCAGCAGAATTTCCAGGACATTCTGGGGAAGTATTCCAGGGGACCAAACAGAATAAACAAAAGAATGAATGAAGGGTGCATGGATCTTTTCATTAGTTCGTGGTTTTAATTTCCCAGTAAGGATGGGAGAAAACCTCTGAGCTGACCAGAGGCTAATTTAGAATCAGGACAGGAATATGGTGTGGAAGTGGCATGACATGTATGAGATGAATTAAATATAAATGGGTGATATTTATGTTGTCAACTTCTGCCTGTACTCATTATGCCTTTTTATTTTTATTTTTTTTTCTCCCCAGGATCTTTTGTCTTTTGGAAAATGCATTTATCACACTCCTTGGCAAGCCCCTCAGAAGGAACAGAATATGTTAGCTTCCAGAAATGAACACCTCCTCTCAATTGTATGTTTCTGAACTAAACCTGAGTACCTTTGGTAGCAACTTTACTGTGCCTACTGTCAAGAGCAAGTCATCGCCATGTGAACAAGTGGTCATTGCAGCTGAGGTGTTCTTAGCTCTGGGCATTGTAAGCCTGCTTGAAAACATCTTAGTTATATGTGCAATAGTTAAGAATAAGAACTTGCATTCACCAATGTACTTTTTTGTTTGCAGTTTAGCCGTGGCTGACATGCTGGTTAGTGTGTCTAATGCTTGGGAGACCATAACAATATACTTAATAAACAATAGGCACATCATTATGGAAGATGCCTTTGTCCGTCATATAGACAATGTCTTTGATTCAATGATTTGCATATCTGTGGTGGCTTCCATGTGCAGTTTGCTGGCTATAGCAGTAGACAGATACATCACTATCTTCTATGCCCTACGTTACCACAACATCATGACAGTGAAAAGATCGGGCCTTATTATTGCATGCATCTGGACCTTTTGCACAGGCTGTGGCATTATCTTCATTCTTTATTATGAATCAACTTACGTAGTCATTTGTCTCATCACTATGTTTTTTACCATGTTGTTCCTCATGGTCTCACTGTACATCCATATGTTCCTCCTGGCTCGTAGTCATGTGAAGAAAATTGCTGCTTTGCCTGGATACAACTCTGTCCGTCAAAGAACCAGCATGAAAGGAGCCATCACTCTGACTATTCTTCTTGGCATCTTCATTGTTTGCTGGGCTCCATTCTTCCTTCATCTCATCCTGATGATCTCCTGCCCTCAAAACCTCTACTGTGTTTGCTTCATGTCTCACTTCAACATGTACCTCATTCTCATTATGTGCAACTCAGTGATCGATCCCTTGATCTACGCCTTTCGTAGCCAGGAAATGAGGAAGACCTTCAAAGAGATAATTTGTTGCTATAGCCTGAGAATGGTCTGTGGGTTATCAGGCAAGTATTAAGAAAACAAAACCAACCAAGGAAGAGAATAAAAATGCAACATCTTGCAGCATCTTGTAATTCTGCTGAAATGCCTATGGAACATTTTCTCCATTCAGCTGTCATGATTTCTGCTGCAATCAGAAACCATTTTTTAACGTGTGATTTTAAATTTCTTTCCCTTCACACACCTCTGTCATGCTGGTGGTAGGAACTACTCAGTACATCTGTAGTATAGGAATAAAGAATATTTTGACTCTCATTTACCCTACTGAAGACTGGATTTTATTAGGGAATTATAAAGGGAAAATCTTCTTTTTCTTTCTGCTAAGTGCAATGAGTGAGTCCCGCCATGCAAATGAGCCCATCAACCTCTCAAAGTGTGTTTCTTTTGATATTATTTTTCTTTCTAGATGAAAAAAAAAAAAAAGAAAGGAAAGAAAAAAAAGATTTGTCTCTCCAGATAAAAATAATAATTATTTTGATATCCAGAATTACCAGGGTTTTTTTTTGCTATTTCCTTCTGAAGACATAAAATCAAAGAAGTAGTTCCAATTATCAAGCTTCACATACCTTGATGAACAGTTATGACCAATATACATGCACATATCAGCAGTCTTGTATTTCCAGTCATGACTGTTACTGTCATAAAATATGTATTATGTAAGAGGCTTGTGTTACTATGAGAGTTTTCAGGCTGAATGCAGTACTTTGTCAAAAACAACTGTGTTTTTATCATGCTGAACAAGAGGTAGATTTTAAGGCTGAATATGAAGACTGACCTGATTCTAGTCTGTCTGTTTTCTTTATTTGTCAGGGCTAGGGAAATAAAGAGTACATGCCTCTAGATAGTCATGTAATGTTTTATGGAGATGGAAAGACTGGGTGAGTGGCTGCCTTTGTACAGACATTACTGTGCATTTTGGCTGTGAGGAGCTTTTGTTACTGGAGGAAGTTGTACTGCAGATTATATCTTTCAAGCTGGGAGAGAAAAAACAAGTTTAGTAATCAAAAGGCATAGCAGACAAGGGCAAAATAGTGATTTCAAAACCTCAGGCAGCTGTGACAAAGAGTCCTGACTTTTGCTCCCCAAACAAACAGTGTTTGTTGAGAGGATTCTAGGGTGCAACTCTCATGCCTTTTGTGTAAGCAATTTGCATCTAGTCATGGTTTCACAAACATGCTGTTCTGCAACAGCTGTGTAATGTACAAAATAATGGATTTATTACAGATGAAGGAAGTGCAAGTATGGCATTGATTTCTTGATGACCATGGATGGTGCATATCTTGCACTGTGATTTAAGCTATGAAAATGTTTGAAGTGGTGGTAACCCACTGACTGGATATCAGAAATATCTTGGGGAACTGAGCTATTCCTTCTGAAATCTGAAAGAATAATGCTTTTTATACTTGTTTTACAGATGCAGTAAAACTTGTTATCAATATAAGGAATATGATTTATTCCATGGGTGTTAGATGATACCTTCAAGGTGAAAGCCCTGATTGTGTTTCAGGAAATTTTTTTGCCATAAGATTGGTCAAACATAGGAACAGGTGCTCAGTAGTTGTGCAAGCTCCATCCTTAGACATGTTCAGAACTTGACTGGACACAGCCCCAAACAATCTGCTCTAAGTTGAAAGCTGACTCTAATGTTGAAGTTGGCCTTGCTTTGAATGTTTAGGAGTAGATTACCTCCACGGGTCCATCTCAACCCAAGTTATTTGGTGTTTCCATGAAACAGTTTGCATATTATGATAAAAGTATAACTTCCTAATCTTATCTCTCATGTAAGAAAAAATGTAAAATATTCTCCTCCACACATTTAAAAAGATAGAATACTTTGTGCCTTCATTCGCTTTGGAGATCTCTGACAGGAGATGTACCTTTAGCACTAGAGTTATATGTTTTGTCTGCTGCACCTTGAAATATATTATTCTTCCAGCTCACACATATTTCACTCTAATATGAGTGGGAATGTTATTCTCAATGGCGATACCTTATTATGTTGACTGATACAATGGTCATATCAGTGCACTAGGTTCTGGAATCTTCCTTCAGCTAAATTTGAAAATGGGATTTCAGAGATATGTTTGTGATCAGTAGTGAGAATCTTGCCTTGTTTCAGTCCACCTCTTGACCCTATCCATAAATAGCCCTAAATGTGGGCTCTTGCAGCTAGGAATGTAATGACAAAAGGAGACAGTTCCATTGCATAGTGAAAGGCACCAGCTGATGTAAATAAATCATTAAAGCTTCAGTGGGTATTGAAAATAAGACAGTCTTGTATACATAATTGTAAAACAACAAGGGGGAAGCCAAAACTGTAATAGTTTAGGTATTTTCTTGAATTGTATATTAATTTTTTTTTTTGTTTTGGGATTTTTTTTGAGGTTTGTTTGATGTATAAATACAGACATATGAAGAAACTATTAAACTGCATTGCTGGAAACCCCACTGTTACTAGTTATTCATTGCAATGTGTCTGCTACCTTATGGATTATTCACAGAGCAAATATTGCATTACAGACTTTCACCTCTCATTTTAGTCAGATGCCTTATTGAGAAACACATTTGGAATGAGAGTTACAGACTAATACAATGTATTTACATTCATACCTATATTCCTCTGGGTGTCAGCATCACATCTTCATTATAAGCTTTAGGGGTGGAGGCTGAGGGAGCTGGGGCCGTTCAGCCTGGAGAAGAGGAGGCTCAGGAGAGACCTTGTGACTCTTTACAACTACCTGAAAGGAGGTTGTAGTGACGTGGAGGTCGGTCCCTTCTCCAAGGCAACTAGTGACAGGATGAGAACGCACGGTCTTGAGCTGTGCCAAGAAAGGTTTAGGTCAGACATTAGGAAGAAATTCTTTACAGACAGTGTTCAGACATTGGAATGGGCTGCCCAGAGAGCTAGTAGATTCACTGTCCCTGGAGGTATTCAAGAAGAGACTGGATGTGGCACTTAGTGCCATGGTCTAGTAGGTAAGGTGGTGTTAGGTCAAAGGTGGGACTTGATTATCTCAGAGGTTTTTTTCCAACCTGTTTAATTCTGTGATTCTTTGGGGAGCTGAAACAGCTTAAGGGTGAAAGGAAAGTATTTTCAAGAACAGGCTAGAACAGTTCCTGCAAAAAAGGCTGTTTACACTATAGGAATGCATGTAAAATACATATCTCTAGAAGATCAAGCGTTTTAATATGTTTCTTTCTTCTATTTAGTTGCAGAATAAAAAGAACATTTTGCATGCTCTCATTTCTGTCAGAGCCTAGAAAACACTAAGTATTCTGTTAGATTGGAACAAGCAAACATTGGGTAAGTAGGAAATTTGTTGTCAAAGGACAGTCATGAAAATGAAGTTGTTAGGCTATTATTGCACCATGTCTCTGCAGTTAACAACACTACTCTTGCTTATGCAACCTGTCATTTACTGTTTAGCTTTAGTCACTGGAAAAAAAACCCCCTCGAATCACACAACTTCTGCCCCAGAGCTCCAAAACTAATTTATATTGCCCAGTGTCACTTTGATGATAGAATACTTCACTGCTTCTAACTTCTATGTCACTACTGAGACGTTTTTAATAAGCAATTATTCTGATCTCACTTCTGTTGCAGGTGAGACTTCTTCAAAGTCACCTGCATTTTAAGCAGGTTAGTATTAGCAAGATTATTAAAAGACAAAAGTCTCAGTCTTTTCTCCAGGACAAGGCCACAATAAGGTATCTGGAAATACTAGTTTTCCAAAAGCCTTAGCATGTCCTCTAAAACAAAACAGTCATAACTGGATGGAACAAAAAAGTTGTCTTTGATCCTGGGCTTTAAGATCCTACATCCCAAATGGGCACAAATCTGTCACAGAGGGCTCTAGTTGCTGAGTACCACTATCTCTGAGTCTGGACTGGGAGGGATGACTGCTTTCAGCACTACAGCCTATGAACCTGCACCTGCTGTGCAACCAGTGTCCAACAGTACAGACGGATAGAATGTGGAGCCCTTTTGAGAGTGGATTGCACTTTCATTCCCACTGCTTAGGCTTTCCTTCTTAGAAAACCTTCTCTTGAGTGCCTTTCTGGAGACGTGAATTATGTTCACGAGTTCTGTGCAAATAAGTGCAAAAACCACAGGAATTTCCTGCACACACAAATTTTAAGAAGGCAGAGAAGATTTATAATCTTTGGGAAAACAACTCCCTCACACAGTCTGCTCTCTGAAATCTCCAAGGACTCTGTTATACCCCAAAGCCTTGTTGGGAATTCTCTTGCCTATCTTTTAGTAAATCCTTCTTCTGTTGCTCATCAACTTCTTGCACAGAAGACCAACTCGTGGTGACCGCTGCTGTGTTCAGGAATTGCAATTGATGCTCGCTGTCTTCAGCTGTGTTGGAGTGCATGCACAGTGCTCTTTCTTTTAGGCAGGGTGGGTAAAGAAGACAGGGGAACATGGATGTGGAAAGGGGGATCCCCACATTAGGGATGGAAAGTCATGCAGGCTGTGGTGGAGCTGCCTGCATAAATCTCTGTGCTAGGTTATCTCCAGGTGAGATGTTCTCCCTCCTCTTCTAATCTTATGTGTCACAGCCTGAGCTGGATGTATTTTGGATCCACTTGTTCTTCATACAGGACAGAAAAGGAGAATCTGAGGTATGTGTGTGTCTATACTTACATATATGCCTACATGAGTTCTTACAAATATAAA
Organism: Xenops minutus; assembly: GCA_035221455.1. NCBI lineage: Eukaryota > Metazoa > Chordata > Aves > Passeriformes > Furnariidae > Xenops > Xenops minutus. The sequence goes on along the minus strand of JAWWEE010000074.1, from coordinate 97,150,702 downwards.
GTACAATCACAGACAACATGAAAAAATTAAATGTATGCGAGAATGTGGTTTCTTTTTCTCTAACCTTTCTGCTTCTTATAATTCAGTTATTTGTTATACTACTTTCCAATCTGCAGGGTTTCTCACTTATTTCCTCTACCTGTGAACAAATTAGCAACAGTCTAAATCTGAATTAGAAGGAAAAAACCTCAAGTGCTTTTTGTATCTTGAGCTTTTGAATATTATAAGAAACCAGTGTGACAGAACAAGGAGTTCCTTTAGCACCTATCACTAAAGATCTAGTAAATTAGTTAAATTCTTATGGTCCCTAGGCATTATTCCTACAAGTTTTTTCTTGAGCTGCTTGCTGAAAAAGACCTAAGAATGAATGACTGGCTATGCTGAATACTGAGAGTGAAGGGTCTTCATCAAAATAAAGAGCAGCTCTTTAAGCCTAATGCAGTCTGGACATGTGCCTGGTAATCCTGTGAAATACCTGTAGAACTTCCAGCAAATTATGGTTTAGGGATTCGGGCAGGAGGTTATATTTACAGCTTTATAACTCATAGCTCTCAATGAATGTGTCTTATACGAAATTATCTAATAATTTTTGGATTTCTTTATTTTAACCTGCAACACTTTTTTTCTCAGGTTAGATATACTGAGTGGAAAAATTATTTTTTTCTCTTACAAAATATCTGCCTGGAAGTTTTCTTCAGTGCACTATAGTCCTTGTGTTGTAAATAACTAGTCTCCATTCACTTTCCATGTGCCACTCATTATTCTCCTCACTTCTATTCCTCTAGAAAGTACATGTCTTGGCCGTGTCCCAGCTCTGTACACAGCTTTCATTTCTCTACCTCTGATGGGATGAAAGTCTAGCCACAGAGGCTGGAAGGGTCTTGCAGTGTGTTCCAGCCATACTCTGGGTGCCTGAGGGTCAGGGACCCCAAGTTCAGACTCAGACTTCTGGAAACTCATCATTTCTTTGAGAATGTCATTTGTGCAGTTACCTCCAGATGGTGATTCATCACTCATCTCCTTTCAATTAGGTTGGTTTTAGACCTGATTAAAGCAAGATGAGACATGGAATGATGAGCTTTGTATGCTGGGTCCAGATGATTTTCAAAGGCATCAAATGAACTTTTTAATGCTCTATTGCAAAAAAGCAACAAACAGCAACAAACTAAAACATAAACTCACAAAGAAAAAATGAAGATAATTTTTCTCCTTAGTTTGCCAGTTTTTAACAGGACACAATTAATTTTGGCAGGCAATAAGCAGAGTTGCCTGCAAATTAGCATTTTCATGCGTTTTTGTGTTTTTCACAGAAACTTTGTGCTTGCTTCACACACCCTGAAAATACGACCCTAGGAATGTCTACCATGTTTGTATTATGCCTTTTCCTTGTCATGGCTTTTGTCTGAACTGCTTCATGGAAAGCTTTGCATGGGTTTGGAGTCAGGATCCAAGTCCCTGAACTTCTGTATCCCCATGGTTCTTAGTTCTGGGAGAGCCTTACATAGACCTTACTATTATTTTTGCTTCACAGGTTTCTTGTGCCTTTTTTTTTTTTTTTTTTTAAGTCAGGAGAATCTGTCCAAGATATTCATCCTTTCAAAGAAGAGTGGGAAGTATTCCTACACTTTAATTTGTTTTAAATCTATAGTAACATCATTATTAGTATTGCCAACATTGACCTCAACTCAGAGATACTTCACCGAAACCAAGAGTAGCTCTTTGTCAGAAGTTTTTCCCAGAGAACACGAAGTGCCCTGACTATAACAAGGAGAGGAGATTGCTCCTCTCTGCTTATGGAGTGGTAGGTAAGTGGTGGAGCTTGGCCAAACAAGCAATTTAAATCTGTGCTAAGTTCACACTTGAACTCTGTAAGAGGATGAAAATAAATTGCCTTTTTCTACTGTGAGGATTAGACTGCATTAAAAAATGTCCTGGTAGACCCACTTGTGCCAAATTCAGTTTTAGAGGAATAGAGTCAGTGAGTGCTGGAAACTTGGCTAAAAGTCTGTGTCCAAGACCCTCACCAGCTATGATTGAATCCCATTCTACTGAAGTGTCTTGTAAGACATCTTCTCCCCATGAAGACATATAGCAGGAATTCAGGATGTGGTACCCCTCAAGCTTCTTCCTCTTTGGAAAGGAAAGTAACAATATTTTAAACATTAGCAGAAAATCAGAATGTCAAAAAATACATTTATTTCTCATGTTTCTCAAACCAAGAACCCATCAGCTGTCCTCAGTGGGCCTCCAGAATGCAGTGGTCTGGCTGTGGGTTTCTGCAAAGTCAGGTCATATAGAACCTGCTTAAATCCCTTGAAAAGGTAGTGAAACCTTTAACTTCTCCTGGGCTAAAGTGTCGTGCTTGGTACTCACAGTTTGAAAAGCAGGTGCTTTAAAAGTTCTCATTTCAAATGGCAGAGAAAGGTAATTAATCACTTGAATTTCAAGTGCAGTTCCAATGACAGTTCACGTCTCTGCATAAAGTACATGAAAAATGAAGAGGTCGGAGGTAAATCCTTGAATTAAATCCAGGTCTTTGATCTCACAGTGAAACTCTAAATATTCACTATGAAAAGGGACATTGGCATGGCCACCTCTGAATCTGAACGTGCATTTTTGAAAGAAAACTTTGTGAGTTAAAAAATGGTATTTGGTGTGTAGCCTGCTGGTTTAGATACACTCTAGAAAGTCTAACATTTCCTTTGGTGGAACAAGTGGAGAAACATCTTTCTGGCTAATTTTGGCTGAATTAATATTTATTATGGCATCTGCAGTCTGTGGCCCTCGGTGTGTCTGTTGCCCAAAGCTTCCAGAAAACTGGAAGGTGCGAGGACTTTAGGTATTACAAGGGACAGGTGAATTTAGGCTCCCAGCTCCTCATGCAACTACTTGGTTTTGCTGGCCACATGCCTGGTGCTTTGGTCATGTGCAATTAATAAATGAACTTAGCTGTGGCATTTCAAGAAATACACTGGACTCTTATTTAGAGTGGGGGATATTGAAAATACGTCCATCTTAATTAGAAGGGAACAGAAAAGAGGAAAGCCACCCTAGAGCTACCTCATGGGAGACAGCCTTGGCATATAGACAAGCAGGGGATCAAAGGCCTGTTGCACAATGTAATGAGTAAATAGATGACAAATACAACATTAGCTCTGGTGGACCTTTAGAGGGGCAGGCAGGCAATACAAGGAACACTGTATGTATTTCAGATGACCTTTTTTTGAAAATGTCAGTAAGAAGACTGTACTGAATTTATAAAGAGGGTAATAAATAACTGAGCTGAATAATAAAAGGTTTAATTCTCAGGGAAGAACCAGAGTGAAGATGCAGGGAGGCTGGGTACCTGAAATTACACATACTTTAAAACTTTCCTGAATTAATAATGCTCGGTGAAGCGCCAGTGCTGTTAGTGCTGTGAAAAAACAAAAGCATATAATGAAATGAGTATGGCTAACAATAATAAAGGAAATCTGTGGTGAACTAGCAGAGTTGACAAAGAAGAGGCACTGCAGAGGCAGCTCCCAGACCTCATCCTAAGTCACCATTGCCTGCAGCAGCTCCCCCTTACAGGCACTCCAGCCCTGGAGGGGGGTGTCTGTGGGTCCTGGAAGTCATACACTTTGGAAGGCATATACTAAGCCTTCTCCACAGAGAAATAGGAAGGTATTAAACCATGTCCAAATTGACTTTGTTTTGTTTTGCAGTTTATTTTTCAATTATATGTTTGATCTTTCAGCTTGACTTGGTAAAATAACTGCTGACCAAAGCTAATTAAACTGATATTTAGAATTCAGTAACATCCTCCTTCTGAGAGTCTCGAGGCATTTTGCAAACACTAAGGAAGTCTCAAACTATTGCTGCAAGAAAGCTTTCAGAAACACAGAATTGTCCTGAGGGTAAAGATAGGGAGATAAAGATGTGGTATTTTTGAAAGTAGAGCTGTAAAATACTGATTTTATACCTTTGTGGTTAAGTAGCACTTCTCCTTTTTTTCCTTTCTCCTCTAGTTTTTCAGCTATGGTTCGTTGCTTGTGAGCAGCATCTTTGTAACATATCTGGAATCTCTTTGCAATGTGAAAAACTCTGAAGCAACAGCTATGATCACTGCAGCTTGAACAAACAAATAGATACATTACTAAAACCTATATTACGTATAGTGAGTAGGACACTGTGACTTGCCGGGTATGAAAGTGTCTGGAGTCTTTTTCAAACTGTTTCAGAGCACTTTGCACACTAGCAATTCTTCTTACTAATGCATCCTTAGTCCTTTGAAATGCTCATGATGACTGGAACTGTTCTTTGAAAACAAACAAAATAGAAACCATTTTCTTTATTAATTAACTGGAACAGTCACAGTTGATAGGATTTCAAGGCTTATTCATTGCTACTGACTTGGATGCTAGCAATTGTCTTAGCTGCTAGGTAAGGTTTTATTAGACTGATAATCCTTTTCTAATAAGCCAGGCCATGGGGAAAAAACCACTTTAGAAGCTGTACTTGAGGGGTTTCTACATTTTCCTATGAATGTTGTAGTTTAACTGTGCTTTCAGCGTAATATTTGCTTTCAGAAAGGGAGACTTCATAAGGCAGAGACAGGATAGTACAAAGACATAGCAAAGTACCTCTAGCTAGAAGAAAATGGCATAGTTCAACTTGACAAACTATTGATTCTTAAATTTAGTAATTTTGCCACTGGAATTCCTACCAGATGCTGTTTTTGAATATCTACATCCACTTTCTTTCAGTTTTGGTCTGTAGCGTGGGGCTGAGTAGCTCCAGAAGAAGGCATGCTCAGGCTGCATTTCAAGGACTTATAAAGGAGGATGATAGTCTAGAAACAGTATTTATAATGCAAATACCTTGGCAAAACCACAACAAAGGCAAAGACAGAACCTTGTGTCTAATTCTCCCTGGGTTTTTTTTTCTGGGAGAATTTGAAAATTCTCTGTAAATTTTGCTACAACTCGAGAAAAAAACACAACATGAACGGAAGTGATTTTTATTCTACGGAAATTTTTTTTCCTAAATAGAGTAGGAATCACTTAAAAATCTTTTCTGCTTCTTTACTAAGGCACATCTGACTCCCAGTTTTTTTGGGGCATTAGGCCTATTGCTGGCTAGCTGCCAGTGACCCTCTACCACTGTCGCATATGTTGTGTTGCAAACGAGGCAGTTGTAATGGTTTTCTTTCCAGTTTTAGTTCTTCACCAATTTACTGCTCCAGTCTAGTAGTGTTACAGGTTAACTGAGAACTTCTTCCTTAAGTGACTGTGGACTTTAACAGAAGTGCTAAGCTAGTGATAAACACTGCTTGTGCCTGCCACAGCAACACATTCCTCTGCTCTGTGGAAAAATACTAAATTTAAAATGTATTCATCCTGTGGGAAAAAGAAAATCAGTGATGGATGAAAACCAGTAAAGGTTTTTAAAATGCTTTAGTTTTTCTAAGGGTGCTGTCTTTGATTACTCACCTTATACGTAGCCATCTGGTCTAAAATCCCCTTAGTCTATCTGCAGTCAGATGGTTTGAAGGCATCTTTTTTGGTTTGCAGGTTTCCTTTGAAAAGATCTGTAGTTAACTGGAACCTGCTGTTCATTAGCTTTATGGCAATGCTCTTGATTTAGTCTCCAGTTCAAGCAAATACATAAGAACAGACCGCTCTTTACAACTGCTGACTGTCTTTCTGAACTCTGCAGGACTGCATACTTGATGACTCTGGGATAAGGGAACTGTGCTAGAGATCCCACTACTGGACCCAATACCCCTGCAGAACAAAGGATAATGTGGCACAAGGACTGACTTGAGGGTCCCAGGTAATTCAGCCAACTAAGATACGGGCTAAGTGTAACAATCAGCTCCTGACAGCAGTGTCAGTGCCTGCTGTACCCCACAGTCTTGGCACCAGCTTGCTTAGAGCTTCTTTAAAGATGTCTGCATTGAGGCCCAGTGCAAGAGAAAGATTAACCCTGAGTAAATTGCTTAGCTGGATCAATGTCTTCAAGTTCTGTACTTGACAAATTCAAATGCCTAAAGATATTAGATGACTCATCATGTAATTTGTTTTTACAAAGTGTCATTAATCTCTGCCACTTCTTCATACAGTGTGCATGTATCATTTTGAAGCTAGAATGAAGCAAGAAAACACAAGTAAAAGGACTTGTAGCAGGTAAAGGTAACCTTTAAGGTAAAGGTAACTTGTAAAAGGTAAGCACGAACAATGGAGTAATTTTTTTCTGCAGACTTGTGGAAATGTGTCTTTTCATGTCTGTTGCCACCATTGTGTTAAAATAATAAATCGAGAGGCCATGAAAACTGTTGTGAGGAGAACTTGATGAAACTGAGTTGTTAGTGGTGATGAATTAATACACCAATCATCTTGGTGCAGAAATCACAGGATGATATTTTTATGGTCTTTATTATGGAAATCAAGACAGAGGATCATTTAAATCCATTCTGGTCTTAAAATTTTGGAATAAGTTTAATGAAATTTAGTAAATGTTCAGGTCTCTTTCCCAAGAAAGCTACTGAACAGTGATAACTCTGTTCTTCTTAAGGGGCAAAGTAATATGGTCCAAAAGAAATCTTCCTACATTTAGAAATGTGAAGTTTTATGCTAGAAACTTTCATAAGTTTAGGTGAAGAGCATCAGAAATGTATGAAATTTAACGCAAAGACTGAGTCACAAATCACAGTACAAGTGAACAGCCTGAAAAGTGAAGTAGCTTTGTACAAAATTCTGCTTGAACTGAGAAACATTGATGAATTAATCAATTGAAAAAAAACCCCAAACAAACAGAAAGAATAAGTAAGATCATGGAATAATTTATGTTAAGATTAATTTATCCAGATCTAGCAGTGACATGACCCATTTAATTCATCATATAATTTCCTGGAATTTTTTAACCTTATGTGAATCAACCACAATTAACCTTATTTAGTTTTGCATTGATTATGGTTACTGCATCTCTAATCATCCATAGCTTTGGCTATTTGTGTATTTTTCTTGCTACCAAAATATTTAATGCAGGTATCAAGGAGTTACAAAGGCAGGAGGTGGTAAAGCAAAGGTCTAATAAAAACCGCCTTAAATTCATGTCTGCCAATGTTCATGTTTAAAATCCTGCAAATGAAAGGATAAGACATCATCTCAGACATCCATTCAACCATCAGGATGAAAACCAGATGGTTGAATGTGTAAATAAAATTGCAAAAGATAAATTAAAGCATAATTACTGATTGGGATGGAAGAATTCCTTTGGGATAAATTTAGAAATAAGTATTTAATTATAGGTTCTAGAGCAATTCTGAAGTTTTCAAGAGTATGTTTAAAGTCTAACTTGGTTTGAGCAGAAATTCCTGTTTAATGCTAACACCTATGATGTCTGGATATCCCTTTAGAAGCCCCATAATCTAGCAGTTTAAGAATTATTTTTAAACAGATGCCTTTACTTTCTAGGGTTTGCACAGTTTGTGTTCCTGTTTACTTAGATTTTGTTTTATAGTGGCTCCTCTTAAAATTTATTTGAGTTCCCCTGATGCAGACTGTGCCAAATTCTCTGTCTGCAGAGCAGGGATCACAGGGCCATTAGGAGTTACCAACTCCTTGACTTGTTGTGACATTGGCATAGGGAGGAGCAGTGAGGGGCGGTGTCATACAAAGACTGTGATTTAGATGTTGATTGGCAAATGTATAAATAAGCACCATGAATTTTTGCAGCAGGAGGGATATTTGGAAGGAAGAGATATGTTTCAGATGTCCTCTGTTGGTTCTTTTTTTTTTTTTCCCTCTAGGCAAGATGAAAGACAGTGAGAACTTTAAAGAAATTGATTAATTGCAGGTTATATGAATGTTATGAGGCTGATCTCTATTTTATATACACTAATGTGCAACCTATGAATAACCTACAATTAGGTGACAAAAGAAAAGGCAGTCATTACTGGTGCTCTGGAGATATTCTTCTCTTTTATGACTGTTTATTTAAAATTTTTACTGTAGTGTGGAATATTCTGATTTAGATTTTGTTTATCCTAATGGACTTATAGAATGAATGAAAAATACCCACATGCCTAAGCCTGTTTTTCTCAAATTAAAGGTGAGTGGAAATGCAATAAATACAGGGTAGGAATTTCCCAAAAACTGTCTCAGCTGTAGAATGCCATTAGACATAAAATATCTCAAAACACCCATTCCTAGTCCAACAACAGATTTCCTGGAAGTATAGTGGGCTTTTAAAATGAATGAAGAGCTGAAGAGGCAGACTATCTAAATCATCCTGGAGCAACTTTCACATACTTCACATGGCACATAATTCTACTTAGTTCCACAGCTTGTGGGTCAGTAGTATATGAAGCAGGACTTTTCTCTTTGTGACTTAGACTGCAAGTTACAGCCTGGCCATAGGGGCACTTGCACAACTCAAGAAGACAAAGGAAAAACCTATGGCTGAATTTTCTTTATTTTTCCAGTCATCTAGTAGTCATGCATGAGTCATCCCCTCATGTAGGGGAGAGGGGAATGGGAAGTGCTGCTCACTTTCTTAGTGTGAGACACTGTGGGAAGTAATTTTGCCCACTTTCAACCAAGCAGCAACTCAAGGGCATTGATCTTAATATCTTATCCCATTGCTCCCTTTTATCCATCCAGTACCAACTGTCTAATTGGCCTGGAAACTTGTCACATACCATGAGAAATTTTTTTTCCACTTCTGATAATGTACTTAAACTGCTCTTCTTATTTTCCTAACCCAGATTTGCTCCTGAAGTCCTTAGAGTCAATTGCAGTTGCTTCAAAAGTAGTGTGGGCAGAATAGACCTGATAAAAAAGGCAAAATTCCCAAGAAGTAGCTCCTTCTATTTCTTGATCTACTCTGAAGAATTTTCATCCCAACTTGCCACCACTGTCTGGGGCCTGGATCATGGTGTATTCCCGGTTGGGGCAGGATCATAGAATCTCAGAATGGTATAGATTGGAAGGGATTTTCAAGATCCTCTCACTCCAACCCTCTTGTGATGGGCAGGGACAGCTTCCACTAAATCAGGTTGCTCAAAGCCCTATCCACCTGGCCTTGTACACTTTCAGGGGTTGAACATCGACAACTTCTCTGTGAAACTCTCCCAGTGCCTCACCACCCTCACAGTAAAGAATTTCTTCCTAATATCTAACCTAAACCTAACTCTTTCAGTTTAAAACAATTCCCTACCATATGCCTTCATAAAAAGTCCCTTTCCATCTTTTCTGTAGCCCTTTTTATAGTACTGGAAAGCTGCTATAAGGTTTCCACAGAGCCTTCTACTCCCCAGGTTGAAGAACTCTAACTGTCTCAGCCTGTTTTCACAGGGGAGGTGCTCCAGCCTTCTGATAATTTTTGTGGTCTCCTCTAGACTTGCTCCAGCAGGTCCACATCCTTCTTATGATGGAGGCCCCAGAGCTGGATGCAGTACTCCAGGTGAGGTCTCTTCCATTTTAACCACAGCTGAATGAATGTTTATAGGACAAATGCTTTTATGAGATTTTTAAGGTTCTGATATTTATTGTGCTTTGTAACCCATTTTTTGAAATGTGACAGTGTCAAGGTTTCAGATTTAGATCTCAGGCTCTGCCTGACATTTTTTTCTGGGATTCTGAAGTAGCCATGGACCCCTTGCCTTTGGAAGCATTCCGATACAAAACTAATTGCATCTAATGCAATTTTTACAGAATGATTTGGCTTTAGCAGCCTAGGACAGTTTCAGAGCTGCAAAAGCCTTTATCAGAAAAGAGTAAAAGGTGATAATTTAGTATATTATCCATCATACTTTTTGCTTCAAATCAGGAAAATTCACTGTTCTCTAAAATGGAAGGAGATATTTCTTCCTATTTCTTCCTGCTGATCCTTGGGTTGCTTTTCATTAAGTTTTATTGGAGAATTAAAAAAAAAAATTAAAAGAGCAACAAGGGAAGAGTAACAAATAGATTCTTTTGGTTTGAAGGAGTATGTTTTTGATTGTTTTAAATAAAAGTTAAAATTTCAAGGGGGCTGAAAGTTCCTGTTATTTTCTCTGAATGAACTGTCTGGCTTTTTATAAGCTCTACAAGATCCTAAATTGTTTCATCTGTAGCTTGGCAAATGATTTGGTCTCATGTGGCAACTTGCTTCTTCATGAATTGAAATTATATTGCTGTAATTCCAATTTTGATAAACACTTTCATAGCTAAAAATCACCATTTACCTCATAACACCACAGAAGCATCTGAAGAGTAGCTTTCTAAAGGAAAAAAACTACTGTGGATGTCTTCTTACAGATTTGAACTCTGGGTTTTCCATAAGCAATTGGATTCTCAATAACCAATTGAATTGATGCAAAGTGTTGGAGAAAGAGGCTTACATCTTCCAGGTTGAATTATTTTCTTCTGTAATTATCAGGAATAAAATATTTCCATCCAGTAAATGTCTTACACCCTGAAAGTTACATATGTGAACCTTCTGAAGATACAGGGGTTTCTCTTTGTCTAATTCATCTCTTCTGTAGGAGCACAAATGGTAAAGTTCTGTTTCCCTGCAAACGCACTTAAAAGGATGCTACCACTGAAGGAGTATAGTCTCAGATTTTCTTTTTCTTAGGAAAACCAATGACAAGCCAGTTAAGATTTAATTTTTAAATTACTCCAAAGCTTTTTGGATCTAAAGGATTGGATTTAAAATATTTGTATGTATTCAGGCTTATCATTTTGCTGTCTCCTTTTATATTAGGTGAAAGATGACATCACTTGACATTTCACTGCTTTGTTGCTACAAAGGAGGGAGACAGGAGATTTTTCTGGAGAGATGGATTTTGCAATAAAGATTAATTTTTCTTTTAGTATCAGAAACAGAGTCAAAACATGAAACCCATCTATTTCATTTTAATAATTCTGCTTCAGTGAGCAGCTAATACCTGTCAAATAACTCTCAAGAGGATGTAATACAGATGATTTCCTACAAATGACAACTTTGCAAAGAAATATGGCTTCAGTGGAATATGGTAATACTTTAGACAGCTCTAGGAATATATGCCAATGTATCTTAACCCAAATTTGCAAAAAATACACATTTGTTCCAATGTTGATCCTGCTAGATTGTCTGAACTGTATTAATGTCAACTCTCTTATGGGTCACCATTTATTTTTTATTCTGTAGGAGCACTTGAGTGTCTTGCCTCAGAAACTACAGCTTCTTCCATCTGAAAAATGAGAAAATATAGGTCCTTGACTGTTCCCAATGTCCTAGCTGAAAGCGAGATTGAGTACTGGGAGTCAAAACAGGAATACACAACCTACTTCTTCACTTTCACTTAGTGTGGTTTTGTGCAAGTTCACTTCAGTGAAGTGTTGTCTCTGTAGATCAGAAGTGAGCAAGCATATTCCATATAAAAAAAAATAAATTTTTTTTGCTCTTTATTCTCTATTGCATTCTTGAGAAAACATCTATTTGTAACAACACATTTTTGTATGAAGGAACACTAAGGACAAAAATATAAACCTCCAAAAGTGTAGAGGTTTTAACCTCCCCTCTTTCAAAAGGGTGAGTCAATCTTATTTCTACTACTTTATGGTATGTATACCAAATATGCTGTATTTGGTAACTAGTACAGTTGTACTCTACAGTAGTACAGTATATACTAAAAATATACGTGAGAAATTAATGGATGAGTTAGAATTTGAAGTTCCACCTCTAAAAGGATTGAGGAAGCCAAATCCTGGCTAGAAAGTTAATGGCATATTTACAATATTTTCTATTCCTTCAAGGTGGCTTAAATATTTTGTGAGACTAAAGAGTCTACTGGTGCTACTCCTATTTTTTCATTGATCGTATTTCCTATAGCAGAAGCAAATAGAATTTCTATACACTGAGTTACTGTTTTTGGCTTGCATGGTGCTATGTTTTGGATTGGTGACCAAAACAGTGTTGATAGCAAACTGATGTTTTAGTTATTGTTGATCAGTGCTTACATAGCAACGAGGCCTTTTGAGTTCCTTATGCTGCTGCTCCATCAAGGAGGTTGAGGCTGCACAAGAAATTGGGAGGAGGGCACAACCAGGACAGTTGACTCCACCTGACCAAAGGGACTTTCCACAACCTATGGCATCCTGCTCAGTAATAAAATACTCAAGGAAAGAAGGACAAAGAGGCAACATTTAGGGTGATGATGTTTGTCTTCCCAAGTCACCATTACATGTGATGGAGCACTGCTTTCCTGGGGATGGGATGGCTGAACACTTGCCTGTCCATGGGAAGTGGTGATTGAATTCCTTGTTTTGATTTGCTTCTGTGCCCAATTTTTGCTTTATCAATTAAACTCTCTGTATCTCAACCCACAAGTTTCATACTTTTACCCTTCCTTTCCCTCCCCCATCCCACTTACAGGGGAGTAAGTGACTGGTTGTGTGGAGCTGAGCTGCCACCTGGGGTTTACCCACCCACCTGGCTACTTAGAACAGAACAGGATTGACTTATATATAACCAGCAGTGTTGTAAGAGTATTTTGTAGCAGCAAAAGCCTTGCTATTCGGCTTAGAAACCTGTGGTGCGTGAGCTGCAGGTGTCACTATGGCCCTCTGAAGACTTTATTCCAAGCAAAACTCCATGAAAGAATAATTTCCTAAGGCAAATTATGCAGCTGTCTATACGTCACAGGGTGCTGAGAGTGCATCTCTGCAAAACTCTGCCAAATTCTCTGGCTCTTTATGGCACTCTGAGTCACAAGAAGAGTTTCCGCTCTCCTCAAAGCCTTTGCTGTGTGGTTGGAGGTAAGTGGATTACATAGGTCCAAAAATAAGTAGATAAAAAGCTGAATACATCTCCACTGACTAAAACAGTGACAGAGGCACTTCACAGCTCACAAGTGACCCATGTTATTTTGAAGGCATGACACTGGAGTTCATTTTGACTTTGCATTCTTGCAAAAGCTGAAAGAAAAAAAGGAAGCTTCCCTCAAGCACTTTCGATCTGCTTGAACAATGCAAGTAACAAAAGGCTCTGTGATGAAACGTGAAGTTGTCAAAGATGATTCAAGAAGTTCAGGGAGAAGCAGAGAAAATAATGAGTTGACCAGAAAGAGAACATTCATGGAATGGTAGAGGGACCATCATCAAAGTACTGGACCCCTTTCCAGCTTCTCTCCTTTTGATTGTCCTGTTATGACAAGGTCAATGAAGATTACATGCTTAACACTTCAGAACTCTTCATATTTTAAAAACTAGGCTATCTCTTTATTAAGAATTATATGTCTCACAGAGCAGCTGGTAGCATCCCACCACATGCAGAATGATTTATTTTTCCACTTCCTTCTCCTTTGCAACCCATGCTGTCCTTGCCAAGTTTTTATCACACCTCTTTACAATGATTATTATTGCTGAACTGTTTTTGTGAAACCTTTTGACAATTGAGAGGAACTAGAGGAATTTAAAGGTTATTAGGTCATCACTAAAAAGTTTAACTCTCTCCTGGATACTTTACTGCTACAGCATGTTGGATCTTGGCGCTCTTTCAGGATGCAATTACGTGAATCATTCTTGTTTGTGTTAATTCTGACTGCAGGGCAATGGCTGTTGCTACCAACCTTCATTTGTCAGCTTCAGGTTTCTTTCATGGCTCATGTTTTCTTCTACCTGGAGCAACAGGAGTTTTTTTTCTATGTTCTGCTGTTGTGAGTCTCAGTGAGCCAAGAAGTTTAATGTGTTTAGCCACAGCTCCTGTCAGGTTACTGACAGCATGGCTGACTCTCTAGACAAACTGAATTTGGATTACTGTGCTTATTCTCCACTTGTGAGTGCCATAGTGTTAGATCTTTTCATGAAAATGAAACCAACCTTCCTAAGCTAGTATTTGTCCTTCCTTCCTTCCTTCCTTCCTTCCTTCCTTCCTTCCTTCCTTCCTTCCTTCCTTCCTTCCTTCCTTCCTTC
>JAWWEE010000074.1:97082696-97136677 GCA_035221455.1 Xenops minutus | reverse complement strand
CTGCCTTCCTTCCTTCCTTCCTTCCTTCCTGCCTTCCTGCCGTCCTTCCTCCCTCCCTCCCTCCCTCCCTCCCTCCCTCCCACTTTGTTTCCTACCTAATAGGCCTGTTGTAGAGGGAAAGGAGCAGGGATCCTAAATCTGCCAGTGAAGTAAAATCACTGAGACCTCAGCTTACATAGAGACTTCTGAGGTCTGTGGCAGAATCCAGGAGCAGGTGGTTACAGTGCGTATTGACTTGACTGGGGGAAATGAAAATGAGTGGAGGAGCACGACTGCTTTTGCAGGTGAAAGATGATTGATTTTATTCCCCTTTCCACCAGTCTCAGGAGAGCCAGTACCAGGATTCTTTTTCTGATTCCACACTAAGCCTTGACAAACATTTTGGCTTTAAAATAGTGTAAATCAGTTTAAAAGAGCACAAGATTAATGATGGATATCTATTAGAAGCTCAAGAGCTGTAACTTCTGGAGGGAAACATGAGGGATCCCCAAAGCATGTGACACTTGGAATGATATAGTCATGCACTGCTGGATGACAAGTTGGAGAAGAAAGTATACCTTTCTCAATCAGTATACTTCTATCTCAGCATACTCTTTTATTGCCTACTGTTGTGGGCTGACAGAGTGCTCTAATTCTTTCCACATGTGGACCAGGTGTTGTAAGCAAGGAATTCTGTGTTTATGTGCTGAAGTATTACCTAAAACATATACCAATTGGAGTATAGCAAAGCAGAATGACTGGATGTGCATTTGTGGCCGATGTCTGGCACATATGAGTGCATGTGGGCAGCTACTGAATAGGCACATGCTGGTGACAGGAATTCCTTATGATCTAGAGGATACTACAAGTCTATCCCCTCTAAGTCACTTGTCTGAAGCCATGTCTCTGAGCAGGAAACATTTCCCTGTCTCCTGTTGCACAATTATTTGGGAAGGTAAGGAAGCTTGATTTTACCTTTGCAGCACCAGCTGGGATAAGATCCCAGTGGTAACACACTGCTAAGAGCCAGAGGAATAGGTACTGATTTGGAAATAGTGTCTACTTGGTTTGGAGTTGCCAGGACTTTAAATGTTGCTTCCCAGTGATTCAAGACTGACTTCAGTGATCAAAGCTGGAGTGATTGCTGAGTGGGAGCATAGGCCTGTACATTGAAATCCCTCTTGTGCCAAAAGGAGGCGTCTCTTTAAGATCATTAGGAGTGGTTAGAAATATGAATGCGAACAGACCTAAAAGCACAATACGTTGTCTTTATGCTGTTGTGCCCAAACAAAACAAATCTTACGAGAAGGCTGGTCACTAGCCAGCAGCAAGGTACCATGCCTCACATTCTTCCAGGGTGAGGTACCTGATATTCTCAGGTGCCTGCTTACTATTTTTATTTTGCCAACTTCTCTCTGGACCTCACTACATGTATTTATTCTATTGCCTACAAACACAGTCAATCTGTGAATTCTCAATTATGTACTGTAATTATAACGGTAATAAAAGAAGCTGAAACATGTTTCCCTGAAATACAGATATTTATCTTCTCTGGCTGGGTAAGGGACTAATTAGTAACTATTCACTCTGGCTTCTGTAAATTTAGTAACTATTTTTTTTTTTTTTTTTTTTTTTTTTTGGCTGCACTATTAGGTTTGTTTTTTCTACTCTCTTTCAAAATCTTCAGTTACACAACTACTAGAGATGAAGAGGATTGTGGTTACCAACCTTTGTCACCAAGATATCTACCTTCACGTTATCAAAATGTCCTTTCCATGTTCCCTTTATCCTTTTAAATAATATTTATAGATTCCTACTTCATGAAAAAGGTACTGATTTTGAACTATTTCTGTTTGAAATATTTTAGTTTTACTGCAAACTTTTACAAATGAAATCAATAGAAGGTTTTAGCAAGAAAAGTAATTTCTTTGCATCACACTATTTTAATTATATGGGGAAAAAGTAAATTAATACACAATAAATTCATCTATTAAAAGCTTTTTGAGCAATTTTAATTTTTATTATACTGTTTGTCAAAGCAGGAGTTACAGTGGCTGGAAAAGCAACAAAGAATACTGTGAGTATAGCTGCCATGGTGATAATGATGTAAGGACTTAGATTCAATCTGACAAGACTACGTAGAGAAATAGCTTTTTACTTTAATCAACGTGGCAAAAAGGAAGTGAAGAACTTGTTGTCTGATACCTTTTGATTTAATCAGATGTAATAAAACCTCTAGTGAAAGATAAAGAAAAATACTTCATCTCCTACTAATGTGACACATGTTAATCCATCAGATTCGGATATGTCTTTTAGAAGGAAATACATTACCTGCTTTAATGGAAATTCCATTATTGCTCCTTGGTTAATTACTGTAATTGTTTGATTTTTCCTCTGTAAGAGATACAAATTTTTGATCAGTGGAGCTTTCAGAGGTCAGGCAAAATAATGGCTTGTCTGCAAAATAAGCTAGGGATTTCTTTCAGTAGTCATTTCATTGGCTTTAAATCAAGTGCTGTCATGGTTGAGTGCATAAAATTATGCTGTACTTACCTTGAACTGAAAAATACTAATGCTTTAAAAACCAATGGCCTCAGTAAGAGATTGTGAAACTCCTGTCTGTAAAACAGATGAATAAAAGTAGCAAGCCCCTTACATTCTGAAAAATAAAATACTGTGACAAAATGAGGAAGAAAATATAAAATATAGCTTTATGCTTCTGTTTTGAGGAATTCTGGACCTTTCCCTGGACTGCAATTCTGCCTTTGGCACTAACGTGAAAGCTGTCCTCATTAATATAATAATTTATTACATACACAAAATCCCTGTATATAAAAACTGTGGCTACAGTTACTTGTAAGAAGATTCTGACTTTATAATTCTACATTCTCTCTTTTTTTCTCCCAGTATTTGAATCAGTAATTCTTTAGATTTTTTAGAGGTTTTCCTTCATTATTAAGGTTTTGAATCTCATCAGTGCTGTAGATGGCAACACTATTTCTGTGTTTAGTTTTTGCTCCATTCTGTACTAAAGACAAGGATGTGAAGTTCTTATCTCCCCTATAAACCATTATCCCTTCATGTCCATTTGTTAGTGGGAAATAGGCATTTTCCTTTGTGCTTTGATCATACTGACCTCATTATTTGGGCTGTTTCCATTTGTCCTTCCCAAAATGTATTTTTTCTTACCTCTCACATTCTGTCTCTGAGAATTTTGTGCTGCTTTATTAGGTGGCTTCTGAAGTGGCAAAATAGCATAATAATGGTAGGACATTCTCTCTCTCATCTATCTGTCTGTCTATCTATCTATCCTTTATTCATCTGACAAGTGAGACATATTAGTGATTTAAATGCTAATGTCTCATCAAACACTTCTAAATCTCATGATCAAATTTTTTAGGTGGCTGTTTTTAATCTTTCTGTTTCGTACACATATACAAACACCTCTGTGGAATTTCATCCCACGTCAGAAACATGCTGACAGTCAAGAATATGTGGTTTAAAAACTCAGTCAGTTCTGAGAAGATAAAGTTGTGAGATGATTAGTGAAATGTCAAAGACTCACCCACTATTTCTTTTCAGTTTTTTTCAGGCTAGGTAGAGCTGACCTCCTTTAAATGAAAGGAAGAGGAGTGCTCTCTGTAATGCACTCCTTTGAGAGCCTCTGTTTAGACCAGATTCTGCATGGACATGTGTTCCTCTGGCTCTTCTAATTCCTCCCTGCAGCAGCACAGACACTTGTGACCTTTCTAAGTGACTTAAAGGCATACTGGTGTAATTGCTCAATTTTTCAACAGAAAACTTGTGCAACCAGCTGAGAACTATAGCTGAGAAAGACATTTTTCCTAGAACAAAAGGGTACTGAACAACAGGCATCTGTATACAGATCCAAAGGTCATGCGCTGCAAAATCAAGGATAGACTTAACCAAGCTGTGCATGAGCATGAAAGGCATGCAGTCCTTGTCAGTTGTTTCTCTTGTCCTGATGGATTATCAATTCCTCATTTCATCATGTGTTAAAAAAAGGGTCTACTTTCATTTCTCCTCCCTGTTGTTTGCTGCTTTCCACTCAGCCTTGGGGGTAGATACAATTGTGTTTCAAGTATATGTAATTGTGATTTTGATAACTTGTCAAATGGTCTATAAAACATGCTAAAGATAACACACAAATTTATTTTAAGCCAGATGACGACACGCATCTGAATCTTGAACATGCGCACAAACATTTGAAATGCAGACAGCAAGATGGGGTGAGGAAGTGGAGAGGAAGCAATGCTGGCTGAAGTGTGGGTACTGCCTTCCACATACTATGGCTAATTTGCTCCCCTGGAAGCATATATTTGAAAGTGTATTTCAAGTATCTGTTATTTACTCTCACCATTATGCTTTGCTACAGCAGTTGTCCCCTGAAGGGATACTACTATTCCTTAAGGAAGCTAGTGTACTGGATGTTAAGTTCCACGCAGGAAATCCATTGCTTTTGTTGTATGTCTTTGGCAAAAAGTAGAGTCAAAAACAAGAGTTAGAACAAACTTGTTAGAAAGCCCCTGTGTTTCAAAGAGGTGCCAAAATCTCATAAAATCAGTGTACACCAGTAAGCATTAAAACTAATTAATTCACTGCTCTGTTTATTTTAGGGATGATTTTTCTACCTTTAATGTCTTTCTTCCAGGGATGAACAATTCCTGAGTTTTGACTTGCAGTTGTTTTCTTCCCTCCCTGGAATATCATCAGACTGTTGCTTACCTCCTCTTTCCTTAACCTCCTCCTCAAAAACAAGCTGGCTGCATTCTGGTCTCTATTTCCAGAGACAGTCTTTTTTTGACAGCTAGTAACAATTTTTTCCTTTAATTTAGTGTCCTAATTCCTTTAAAGAACAATTTTTTTCAGCTGCAGAGACCTACTGGCGTGTGTGTTCTGGCAGCACAGAGTTCCTACTTCTTGGGGTTCTTCACCTGCCAAGGTGAGGGTGGGATGAAACATTTTGTAGCTTTTCCTGTAATGAGGCTCAGATACTACTATTTATGTGGCTCACCTAGGCTTTTATAGTGGAAAGCATGGCATGAGGGAGCTCCTACACTTGTTATAAGAATATTTCCTCCACATGGTCAAAATATGTCCTCATGACTTTTCAATTTGTTTATTACTTAATTGGAAGACTTTTCCTCTAGCTAATATTATTGTAATAAATTTGAGCATTGCCCTTCAAGAAAATACCCTGAGGTAACTAATCCAGGAAAGAAACACTAAGATTTCATCTTGCAACTGGTTGAAAAAGGTGGTGAGTAGATTATGACATAAGGTGTTGAAGATTTAGCAGCAAAGAATAGGTATTCAAAGTACACTCTATGAGTTTTGAAAAAGTGATTTTTTAAGGGCAACAATATGTCTCTAGTGTTGATGGATAAAAGGGATTCTGGTAAATGTAGGCTAGAACAGATTTTAGAATATCATTCAAAAGCCAAACATTTTAAAAATCAGACTGCACTTCAGGTTATTCACAGATTGCTAGGCTTGAAGCAGAAACGTTAGAATTAAATTCCTTTTTTACCAGTTATATACTGTTTTAAATTTCCTTCCTAATATTCTGTCTTTAGTCCTTTCTCATTTCTTGATTTTTGTGCCAAGGAACTTCTTGCACCTCACAGTATCTTGGCTGCAGTTGTTGTTGACATTTTTCTCTTGATAACTATGATACTGTTTCTACTGTTGCTGGAAAGCACGACTGAAATGAAACAATTATTTTCTTTGACTTTTCTTTCTCTTAAGGTTACATTTGCTGACAACTCCTTTGCTCTGTGTCACCTATGCTGTAACTCTGGCTGCCTACCTGCCAGCAGCTGCCATGCTTTGATGAAGAGGTCTGTGCACTTTGGAGAGCGTGGCTTCTACCCATATCCAATCTCAGATCCTGGAGGAATTGTCACCCAGTGTGCTGCAGGCGCTAGCAAAGATCAGATTTCTCTTTTGTGGGAAAAGCCTCTTCTCCCCACTGTTGTCTTAATTAATGAAGCTTTGTCTGGAGTACATAAACTCACAGGCAAAGCAATCTGCCCTGCAGTCTGTTGTGGAGAACTTGGTAACTGGTCAAGTGCACAAACCAGTCCAAGTAGGCCTTTCCAAGGCCTTATTTAGCAGATCTGAACAAAGATATTTGTTGAAGAGATTCACCAACTGACAAAAACGTGTGCCTCAGCTTGAAATCAGTGTGAGAAAAATTAGTCTCATGTAAAAACACTTTCATTTTCTTATTGCTTCATCTGTGACCCAAAAATACCAATATGAAAGTATCATTAACAGAACAGATGCATTTTTGAACTGTGCCAAATGCTATTTATGACCCTTATTTTAGGAATTTGTTTCAAAACACTGCCAGTAGGTACAGCATATTCCTCAGGGGAGAGGCTTTGTCATCAATATAGCCAGAAGGGCTGGGAGAATAGACTTGTTTATTTCAGAAGACCTTTTGTTTCTCCCTCATTTCCTATCTCATTCTTCCAGAAGAACATTTTCCAAACCCTTGAACTGAAAGCTTGGCCTTCTACAAAGCTAGCTGGGGGAATTTTGAGATGATTTAATAAAGTTATCTCTCTTCTTTAGAGGAGAAATTCTCCATTACAGGCTTAGTGTAATACAGAGGGTCATCTGAGCTCCTGTGCATTTCCTTGCAAAGAAAACAGAAACAGCTGTTCCTGTTTTAGGCACCAAATTCCACCGAAGTCCCTCATTTTATTTAGCCCTCCTCTTTCATACTGCTTTTTATTCACATTTTCTCTTTCAAATATAAGAAGACAAGCTTTGAATAGACTACTGAATGTTACTACAGATATCACATTAGGTAATTTTAGTAATTTAAGCAAAATTTTGTGATCATACCTCAGTTGCTGGGAGGACAGTCAGCTGAGGAAAGTGTACTGTAAGGTGCTTACTTATAGAGTGGATATAAAGCATTTTGCAGATATAATGTATGAAATACTTTTAAAACCTTGACATCTGAAATTCAAATGACTCCGCAATACATTTTAAATTTTAAATTACCAGTTTATTTTTGAAATACCAGAAGCATCACTGCCTCTATTATGACTGATCTCTGGACATGATACATTAACAAGGACTAGGATCATGGCAGGCAATTTTATGATGATGATTTAAGGAAGAAACTGAAAAAATTGAAAGGAAATGGAAAACAGATTAATAATTAAGCCATAAAGCACAAACATTATCCCTGTTTACATGACAGATTCTTCAGGACCTGTTCCGAATTCCTTCCATGAGATATGGTGTCACTTCATTTACACATGTCCGAAGAAATAATACTTTAAGGTTTCTTTGGTCTTTAAATCAAATGGATGCAGGACTGAGACTGAAAGCCTATGGGATTGAGTTGAAAGAATCTGTATGTCTGTGAAGATACATATGATCCTTTGTGCATGACATTGATTCAGATAGCCACAGCGTTGCCGTTTCTTCCAGGCACCAGGCACTCCTGCCACCACTGATATCCTGTCTCCTTGGCAGCAGTAATGGCTGATGGTGATCAAGATAATTTTTCTCTATTAGTCACCTCTTCACTGGAATTTCTGAGGCAAGTGCTTTTTTTGTCATGTGGTACTGACTGTAGTTCTGGCACTAATATGTCAAACAGAAATAGCTATTTCACAGGCTGTGTCACTTGTGCCTATTGTCTACATCTGGCTTAAGTATTGCCAGAAAATCTTGACTTCGACATGCTGAGACTTGAGTTGGTTCAAAAAAAAATTACAGGGTTCAAGCTTGAACAACAGTTAGATAAACAGTAAATATCTGGACCATTTTGCAAAAACTCCTCAGCAGCTGTCAGGGAATATTCTGTTCAATAAACTACTGCTCTGCATATTCAATGTAAAACATTATTCTTGAGGTTTATTTGGCTCTGTCAGGGCAATAGTGCTAAGCTCTCAGACCATTTTACTATCATCTCTCTGAGTAATTCACTTTGTCTCCTAACTGTCAGAGTTTTCACCCACTTTTCACCATCATATGGGAGAAGGCTGGCAGATTGTACTCAGCAGAAAAAGCCATATATACCTGCAAAAGGAGAGAAGATTTTTTTTTAGTGTATCCCAGGGCTTTGAGGTAAAAGACTATCCAAGGCTTATGCATAGAACCCAGTTTATCATTGTTATCTATGGTTTATTTGTTAATTAGTTTAAGTCAGCATTTTCCTGTCAGTGTAAGAGCACGTAAGGTTGCTTCACATTGGGATCTCTAAGAAAGGTGGTGCAAATTCACTAAACTAGTCTACTGCAAGCCATTTCCTTCACCTGTGATATGCCCATCATTGCAGTTCTTCTGCATCTGATCTCTTAGACTAGAACTGTTCTTATTTGTAGGACTGATTGTGGTGGGTTGACCTTGTCTGTCTGCCAGGTGCCCACCCAGCTGACTCTCTCACTTCCCCTCCTCAACAGGCCAGGGGCAGAAAATGAGCACATGTGCACAGAGGTGCCACCCTCTTAGCTGCAGGGCTTAGCTGTGCCATCTGGTGGGTTGTTGATGCTGGTGGAACTGGCTCTGTCCATCATAGGGGAGTCCTGGATTCTTCTCACAGAAGAGATTCTTCTCACTGGCAGCCCCACTGCCAGTGCCTGGACATTTCCACCCAATAAATCAATATAGAGAAAAATGCTGTTGAAGAAATCCACCAATTATTGGTTGTTTATGCAAATCAAGAACAAATCCAGCATTCTGGACATCTCTGCTTCTTTCACTCATCTCACAACATTTCTTTTGTTTGCCTGACTCTGAATGGTACTTTTTTCATTTCTGCCTCTCTCTCAGCTCTACACACTTCTTTCCAGCAATGCAAGATGAATATGTCCTCTCCACCTGTTTGTTTCCCTGTTCTGCTTACTTCCATGCTGTGCTATCCAATCCTAGAAATTACTTTTTTCTTCCCTGCCCTTGTCTCTCCTAACCTGACCCTGGCTTTGCTGGCAACATTTCCAGCTTGGGAACCCAGGGACCTCTCTGTTCTATGAGCTTTCTTGCACCCCTGACACTCCTGAGCCACCCAAACAAAAACTTCAGTATGGAAAAAGGCTGAGCAAATTCATTTAACAGTGTTATTTAAAAAAAAAAAAATTATTCATCAGCCATTTTGCCATGGCTTGTTCACAGGTTTCTAACTGCCCCTAGTGTCAGCTCCTTTAATAGGAAACTGCCAGTCTCAGCCCCTTATTAACCAGGCAGCTCTTACTTCCAAAGCTGTGCTTCTTTCAACTGCCTGCTCATCCAGCCTGTTTCAAAGGCTTTGCTGTGATCTGAGGGGAAGCACAGATGAGAGCCCCAGGCCTCCATCAGCTTGTCTTGGCTTGCCCTCTGACATGGGCTGCTCCGTGCTGGGCTGAAGCACATTTTCCTCTCTTCTTTTTTTTTCCTTGTTGCACAGACTGGCAGTTAAGACAGGTTTAGCTGTCACACCAGGTATGATTACCCAAATTGCTTGGCAGTGGTCTCATTTCTCAAGTAAATGAAAATGTAGGGCTGTAGACTGTAAAACTGAAATGGTGCACTAGTGAAGCAACTCTGTAGATCGCTCTTTAAAATTCAAGTGAAAGTTCAAATGCATATTTAGCATGGTGGTTAATATTAATTAACTTTGAAAGTCAGTAGCTGCAGGAGTTCCTGGACTGGGAAGTTAGTTTTCAATTGGAAGACATCTACCCTATAATTTTAGTGCCACCAAACACTGACACCAAATTTAAATCATCATGCAAAATTAGCCAGAAAAACCTGTGTGACGGGATTTTAAAGGCTCTGAAGATGTTTCTTACTGGATTTAGAGGCCGTACCAAAGCTCATGGTGTTATGCTGACACCAAGACCCCCTGCAGAGCTGAATGTTCTCGTGCTGTCACAGTGCAGAGGCTCCTGAGTGGCTTCAGACTGTGAAATTGGCTCCTAACAGCCCGACCTGGTAACTAACAGGTCAGAGTCAGGGTACTGTGGGGGCCTGTGGCCATGGGGCTCCTCTGGGGTCCATCAGGGCAATCTGTCTTTTTGCTCTGGAAACCTTTTTATACAGCTTACTATGGCTGAAATGTCAATACAAGTATCCACCCAGGTCATATGCTCTATGTCCTCCATCCTTGGTCAGGTTGTCAGGGGATGTGAATTTGCCCATGGAATAACTCCTCTCTTTTACAAATGGTTTTTGACTAACTTTACCTTTATTCAGATAGTTCACACAAAGTTTAGGTGTAATTGTTCAAGAACTAAGGTTGTAATAAATGGTAGCATAAAGCTGATGATGGAGCAGTGGAATGTGGAGTAACAAACCCATCTCATAGTCTAAATGTATGAAAAATATATTTTCTGGAAAGCAATAAATAATTTTAGTTACTCAGTAGGCATTTGTACTCCAGATGGGTTATGCAGAATTACTTGATAGTTAATGGTCACTCATTAGACTACGTGTGACAGTTCATTAGCCCGATCTTTGTCTTAAGGAGATGAGGGGATTTGAGGACATGAGAAAACTGCTTTCAAGTGAACATGAAAAGTTTTCTTAAATGGTCACATTCACTTCTCCAGAATTGTACTTTGAATCATCCTCTTTGGATCGGAAGCTCCCAAACGCATTGTGTCTTCTGACAAAATTACACTTCAAATGAAGACATATTAAAAGTGCTGTTGAATGATAAAGACACAATGAGTGCTTTCTGCTGCAATTACCTTGGAAAGAATTAGGAAACAGACCCTACTTGGGTATAATTCTGTTTGAATACATGCATCATTTGAAGAGTTTAGTTTTGTTTGAAAAACTGAAATTTTATTCAGCTTATAGGAGTCCAAAGCACCTATTTTTTCTGAAAGTCTTGCCTACAACAGTAATTAATTGAAACAAGATTTTTCTTATGTAAATAAACTTTCAACTATATTTTCTCACAAATAAACTGTATCTGTATTGCTAATTTGTGACAAACATCAAACTGCTCTGCAAGTTTGTCTCTCACTGGCATACTGACTGTTTCAGTGAAATTAATTCCCTTGGATGCCTTTATCAGATTTGCTCACTTTATTCCTGAACATGATGTTCAGTTCAAAACAACAAAAACAGAGGAGGAGTTTTTCTTAGTTGATTTTGCAGTAAATGACTAGGAAATATTTTGTTGCCAGAGGCATATGTAGTTCTGTGGATCCTTCCAAATGAAACACTGATTGTAACATTGCCTGTGATTTTCAAGGGACTAGATGTTCCTTTCAGGCTTGTTAGCTTCTGGTAGAATCCAAGATGAACTTTTTTCTCCCAAAGCTAAGGTTCAGTTCTGCCTCTTAAACATTTGCAATTTAAAGCTGGACAGATGAAGGGAAGTCCCAAAATCCAAGGAAAGTGTTCACTGTTATACATTAATATATCAGAGGGGAATTTCAGCACAGTACAATTAAAGCTCCACAGATCATGCCCTAAAGAATCTGTTCAAAGAGCAATACTATCATTTACATTTGGAGAGCTCCATCTGAACATGGAGACTTTGCATGTGTAGAGTTAGAGTGGACTTCCTTCAAGATACTTGGTGGAGGCTACTTAGGTCTCTTAACTGTGTCTGTTTTAGAGAAGCAGACTGGAAGGTACATTTGGTTGATAATTCATATATTGCAGAGTTAATATAAGTGCTGCTTAAATCACAATTTTCTGTCCAATATTTTTTATAATTTTGAAGCTCATCATTTGTGTGCACAATTACAGTACTGTAGATATTTTGCTTTGCCTTTTCTTTAATATTACATATTTTTTCTTTATTTTAACAAGTCTAACAGTTATTTCTTGCTGTTTGTGTTTTGTTCTTTATGTTCTGCTTTTAATGGAAAGGAAAAAATTCTTACTAAAATAAAACATGATTATATCTGACTTTCCTTCTGAATTTGCTTTCTATAGATAAAACTATTTTTGCAATAAATATGTAGATTTGAAAAATTTTAATTTTAGTACCTTTTTGCTAATTTAAAACATTTTCTTTACTTAGTTCTATAGAGGTTTATTGCCCCTTATAACTTTGTCTGTAAGCTCAAGTCCACCTGAATATGCAATTTTTGTCCATATTCCATACTCTTGAAATTCTCTTACTACTTCTCTCTGGCATTAGTTGAGTGACTTCCCTGAATTCTGGTGAGGTTAATTCCTCACCATATGTTGTGGACTGCTTGTCCAGGATGTTTTGCTGTTAAAGACTATTCTGCATTAAAGTTTTGTGACTATTGTTATTATCTTGGCAGGCATAATTCAAATTTTTCTCACTAGGATATGTAAATAACTACAAACTGCTTTGTAACATCCTTTCAGACTGGTTAGTTTCTTCCTTACCCAAGTGGCTGACATCCTTGGAGATATTTGAATTTTGTCACTGGTATTATTTTCTTTAAATTCTTTGCTGTAGCATGTCATGGTTGAATCAAAGTGCTTTTACTATATGTGAAGCATATTATTTTACTAAAGAAAATTGGCACTGGCCAACTCAGCAATTCCCTTTGGTAGTCCGGACCTGGCTTTGGGGATTTTAAAATTAAAAAAACCTGTATTTGCTTCCACAGCAACTTTATATTGGAAATAACTCTTCAGTAACTAAAAATAGCCTTTAAACCAAGGTATCATCTTCTCTTGTACTTACACTCCAAAAACTGTTTTTTAAATTTAGAGATCACTAATTGCATGATCTTAAGGAGACTAGATGTTAAAGAAGAGTCGTGAGTTCACTTTTTGAGCAAAATCCATATTTTCTATTTAATCACAGACTTTTATACAGATGTGAAGTTTAGAAACAAGTGTTCATTTCATTACAATTTAAACAATGGAATTTTAAAGTAGTATACACCTTAAACTGAAATTACTATGCAAAATGAGTTGGCTCATCTTTGTGGTAACATAACACTTGATGCAGAAGACTTAATTGGAATTTTTCTGAAATGGCAAAAGAGAGTTAAGGCAATTTTTTTTTTTTTTAAATGTGCATAAAAATTGTCAGCAGAATTAGCTTGTTAATATCTCTGGAGGTCTTGTTGACAAAGATCTGTGTGCATATTTAATTTTTATGTATTCTTTTGTAGCTCTTCGAAAAATCACTGGCAATATACTACAAGCACAGTATTACTTTGGACATAATTGTTGTTTTTTTTTATCTCTGCAAATGGATGTTGCACAGCACCCCATGGATGCTTCTGTAATCTTAATTTTTCACAAAATGTTTACCAGTTCCAGTTTGACCTGGAACAATGGAACATCTTTCTAAATGTATTCCTCAATTCTGGGCTTCGGAATGCGAAAATTATGGGGTCAATGATCGCATTGCACATTATGAGCGTTCCATTCACATGGAAAATGGACATGTAGCAAGCACAGTATGGGTTATGGGGGCAAAACCTTGCTAAGAGAATGTGAAGAACAAAGGGGGCCCAACAGCAAAGGAAAACTCCAAGAAAAATAGTCAGTGTAATTGCTCCTTTCATATTCGTTCTCTGATGGACTGTGCTGGTGGGCAGTGAGGCAATCATTTTAGCATGAGAGCGAGCCAGGAGGAACATATGGACATAGAGGCACAGTATAAAAAACATCATTAAAGGGAACAAGATCGTGAAGGGAATGATTGTTGCAGCTTCATAGGAGAAGAGGGCAATGGCAATGCTACTGCCAGCACAGAACATCCAAATGATTGCCAAGATAACCAAGGCCCTTCTTAGGGTCATGATATTATGGTACCGCAAAGCGTAGAAGATGGTGATGTATCGATCTGCTGCAATAGCTAACAAGCTGAAAATAGACCCCAGTAAAGAAAGGATGAACATGGAATCCATGGCATCGTCCAGTTTTTTCTCAAAGTCCCCATGACGTGTCAGGTATCCCATTTTGCACAAGATAATAAAGATGTTCTCCAGTGTTTTGTACAAGCTACCTAACATGTCTGAAATAGCTAAACTGCAAATAAAGAAGTACATGGGCAAGTGCAAATTCTTATTTCTAACAACAGCAATAAGGATAAGCAGATTTTCCAGTATCCCAGCGGCAGCAACAGTGAAAAAAACTTCCTCTGGCACCACAACCTGGATGCAGTCAGTTCTATTTAAGGAAAAATCACTTGTATTTTCAAGGGAAGTAATGCTTGTCTGCCCTGGGTGTTTCATTAAATTGAAAGGTCTCTCAGTGCTCATCTCTTCTTGTGGTGGAAAGATTCTGGATTGCTGCTTTTTAGGTTTGGCTTTATTCTAAATCTGACCTGTGAGTCAGATCATTCTTCTTTAAGTCCAGGCTTTCTTCTTCATCTGGAGCAATTTTAGAACTTGACTGAAATATTTGGAATTTCTCCTACAACAAAACATGTAGAAACATAAATATCAAGTAGAAATTTACCAATAATAAGACAACCCCCCCCACATTTCAAATATCACCTGTTGCAATGGAAAGCACATATATCATCACTAGAGAGGGGCACAATTGGATTGGATAAAAAATGAGCTGTTCAAGGCTTTGCTGAACCTTAGAGAAAATAAAAATGCAAATTTTCTTTTAGCTTCAAAGTAATTTTAAAAAATAGGTGTAGTTTTCTTTACCAATGGACATTTCACACTTACTGGAATTAATCTGTCAGACTTCAAGAGTTTGGCAATCTTTCCTGGCCCAGCTGTTTGCTTTGAGAAAATCTGGCATTTCTCATAAGATCTGCAGTATTATTAGGCACAAATAAGACCAATGCCAAGATAAACTGTTGTCCAGAACAGTAACATGTTTACCACCACACTGTTGATTGTGTAATGAGATGCCCCCAATTTAGATGTGAACATTTGTAAGTATTGATATTTTTAGAGGCATGTTAGATACTAGTGAGAGGCTTCCTGTTAATTTAAATTAAAAACACCTTTTCATTTCATGAACATATTTCTAAGATCCAAAGTACAGTCTTTTCTTGCCTGTATTTTACAAGTATCTAAAAGACTGAATATTTATTTCAGCATCAAGATGATGTTCTCCTTTCTCCATAATGATTCTGACCTAAACTACCTCAAAGTATTTAGGAATCTCAAAAAGGATAGGCTCTTTACTTTTTTCTTTAATGTATAAATAGATATGATATGAATTTAGCTCAGATATGATCCATAAATTATAAGAAAAACTTTTCTCTGTCTTTTTTATAGCCCCTCTTGTGAAACACATGCAGTTGCTATTTGGAAAGTCCCCTTCTTTAAAGAACTGATATATTTTCACTGAGAGGATTGTCAGGCATTGGAACAGGCTTCCCACAGTAATGGTTGAGCCACTGTCCCATGAGTTATTTAAATGATGTGTAGATGTGACTCTTAGGAACATCGTTTAGTGGAGAACTTGGTAGTGCTGTGTTAACAGTTGGACATGATGATCTTAAATGTTTTTTCCATCCTAAATGACTCTGTGTTTCTATGATTTTATACTTTTCTCCTCAGTTTTTAAGTTTAAAACTGGTTTGTTTGACACTTTCATACCAATACGTCTTGAAATTACTTTGGACATTTGTTCAAAGTCAGGGTTGCTGACTACCATAACACACTGCTACTGTTCCAAAGGGAGAAGTCAAAAGTTTTAATTATTTTGTAAGCAAACAATACGCTATGCAAGTGTCAGTATCTGCTACTGGGACAACTGAACTGCCTCCTGGATCTGATTAGCCTTAATGCAGGTGGAGGTATTTGGCCTCTTTTCAGTGGAAAACAGGTTTCTAAGTTGAGATTTATACAGTCATCTGCTGAGATTTCCAGTAAGGTGTTACTTGTGGTACAGAATGCTGAAATTTGGACGACCTGCTGTCATGAATTTGATTGAAACAAGCTCATTTAAGAAAGAAAGAATTCAGGAGGGTACCCACACATATCTGAAAATACAGGCTGTGTAGTGGAATAAACGAACTATATTGTACTGCAGCATGCATGAACATTCCAAAGAAAATTAGGTTAACATCTGCCAGTAGGTAAAGGAGGGAGTTACTAAGAAGAATAAGAGTCTTGACAATGTTTTTGTAATATGTTTTTCCTATTCTCATCTAGAGCTGCTGTCACAGTTAAGTTTTATAATTTCTAGTCTAGAAATCTGTTTAACAACCTAATTTTCACTCTGTAGAAAGCCAACACAGACACTTCAGACAAAATATCATTTCAGTGGGATTTAAACAGGAGAATCAGTTGACAAAATTTCACTATTTTCTCAGAACTGTTTTTTCATAATGCTTCTTTACTGAAATAGTCACATTGCTGAAATAATCTGCCTGAAAAACATGAAGGTTCCTTTACTGAAAACATATATTTGAATGACATGATATATTATATCCGCTGCTTATAATTTTACAGTAACATTTTAGTAAGTATAGCATTTGGGCAGAACAGAGAAATTACAAGGGCTTCAGTACATTTGCAGTAAACTGAATAAGCACATCCCTTAACGTTGTTTCCAAACAATTAATAGAAAGCCAGAAAAAGACATTCTTGTTTCAGAGTCTCATTTCAGCATATTGCACACTGTTTTATTAGGTTTCCATTGAGGATCTTAACTATTATCTCTTATTTATGGTCTGAGAATAAGTTTGTCTGACTGTATCAAGAAATGTACAACAGTCAAAAAGCAATAAATGACAACAGAAGACGCTTTATGTCTGAAACACATTTGCAAATGTAGCTGTATAGCAAAACCTGCAGAAATATCAACCCATTCTTGTTCATGTTTAAATCAGGTCCTGGAGGGTGAAATCAACAGCTTGGTAACATTGGATATTTAGAAATACTATTTATTGAGAAAGAGGCAGTCTCCTGAGCAAGTATGGGCAATGAGCTGATGGCAATAATGAAGTTACTAAAAATGCATGTATTTTTACTATTATCAGCAATTTCTATTTGATTTATTGTTATCTGAAGAAAGACAAAGCAGCAAACTGAGAGACTGAAAGCCAGGACCAGAAACTATACTGACAATATTGTATAAACTTAGTAAACAAATCAAAATCAGATTACCTGTCAGTTGTATTCATCAACATGGTTATGATGTGGCTCTTTACAACACTGCTGTCACTTGGAAAACATGTTTGAACTGGTTTATATGACAGGATTAGCCCTGGACAAAATGCATAACTCTCTCCTGTGTGCCCAGTGCCTACTGATAACTAAAATATAATTTTGTCTACAGTAAGAATGCAATGACTTAGCATCTGAAAGTTCTGGGAAAAATAGGCCAGGCCTGCACTTGATTTTTTTTCTTAAATTGGATGAAAACTTATTTATTAAATAAACAATACATTTCTGTCAATCCCAAAATGTTAAATAAACTGACCTGGCCAGCTGTAATAGCAGTAAAAATAATTTCAGTTGCCAACTATGTTAAGATATGGTAAAAAATTATATCCTTTAAATACCGTATAATTTTTCAGGGTTTTTTTTTGCTTTTTTTTTTTTTTAATAGCCAAATATATATCCCTTTATCAGAGAGACCCCAGGGTGTATTTGCTCTTTAACTAGCTGTCAGTAAATAAAACCAGAAAGGGTACTGAGTAGCCTCTTCAGCTTTTGAACTGCACGAAACAGCTAAGATAACTAGACAATTATGTAGATGCAATGATTTCTTTCCAGAACTATGAAATGTATTATCCTTGTTCTACATATAAAAACGTTTTGAAAAATGTAATTTATTAGGAATGAAACAGAAAACTGGTTTGTGTATCAGACACAGTATATGGAGTATAATTGACAACCCATCCAGTATATACAGAGGTATGTACAAAGGTGTTTGTTTTTCACTTGAAATTCCATGACTTTTTCTCAATCTCAAAAAGTCTCCAATATATTAGCACTTGCCTCTGGTGTCATTATCTCTAGCATTTCATTTCCAAAGCTATTCAGTGTATGTACTCTCATTGTTTTAAATAAAAGTACCTCTTTCATCAGGGCACCTGATAATCTGTTTGGTTTGGTTCACCTTCTAAAACTTAGTCTAGTGGAACAAGAACCCCTGGTGGAGGTGGCTGGACAAGCTGTGTGTGACTGGTTATGTTGCCTGGTGCTGCTTAGGATGACCTTCTTTGTCTGAAAATGCTAACCAAAGTCCCATGGATGGGAGCTAAGTATTTTTTCAGCCCTGAACAAGCAAGTAAGTGGAAAAGAACACACAGAGCCCGATTCTGCCTTGCCTTGCACATTGTGTAGTTCTTTACAGTTGTTAAAAGTAACTGCATCAGAAATATGTAGACTCCTTAGGGCTCTCTTAACTTCTCTACCTCCTGTAGCTTCTCTGGCCATAGTTAAAGTGGAGATCACTGGTTATCTCAGAGTACTTAAAATATCTCCCTGAATTCTAGGTTGACTCTGCTTAAGGTAACTCAACATGTCCTATATAAAAAAACCTGAACAGAAACCTTTCTGCTTGAGGAACAGTAGCAGATCATAAATGAAACATCCTCAGCTGCAAATGTTAAACTCTTGAAGGAAATTGTTTCCTCAGATAACCTCGATTTTAAATCTCTCACCATTTATTAAACAGACTCAAATAGTGCAGGAAGCATCCAAGAAAGTTGCTAAAATTTAGTGGAAGCACAGTTCTTCAATAATGTTAAAGTATTGTTCCTTTTTGAAGCAAGCTGTGAAATGAACTTGGAGTACTCTTTTTTTTTTCTTTTCTTTGAGAAGGAGAGCTTGCTTGGTTTCACAGAAAGCTGTGAGCCACCCGAGAACCTCACTATGCTGAAAGACTAATTTCCCACCCTCCCTTCCTATCTCCTCTTCTCTCACTCCTGTTATCTCCCTGGAGACTTTCCAAACCTTTTTTTCCCTAAACAGCTACAGCAGTTATTATGTGTATGTGTCACACTTCCTCCTTACACCAGGGCGTACCCTGAGAATGGGGTATGCTGGTGGGGCTGACTAGGGCAGGGGCTGCAGCATACTGAACTGACCTGTGAGGCAGCTGCAAGCTACCACACAGAGCAGTTTGCTCATGGTAAACTAACGCTAACTTTGTGAGCTTTTGGCCAACAGCATGCTGTTGCTATCCACTCAGACATCCTAGACAGCGTAACAATGTACAAACCGCAGCATGAGTAGTGCCTTGCTTGTGAAACTTGAATGCCAGGGTTCCTCCTCCACGAGGGCTGAATAACCAGATCCTTCCTCTTAGGAAACTATTCATAGTCCTAAGGTCCCTGCCTCTGGGAATCCTGCTGGAAGTATTGGTGTTTCTCATCAGTAACTGAGATGGCAAAAGAGTGTGCATTTAATAACTTTCTTTCATGCAAAACTAAGAAAATCTGTATTTTAAAAGCTTTGTTTAGCAGACACTGAATGAAACAGCAGCTGTGAATGGCAAAAGGGTGATAACATTGATTTCTATCCTCTTCTCAGTGTGAACAGTCTCAGTTGCTGGAATTTAGGTGTAACAGAAAGATCTCTGTCCAGGGAAGGTCTTTCAGAAAAAACAATTTCCCCTGCTTACTGCTGTAGGTACACGCTAGAAAAAAGTACCACATAGACAGAGAATAGTGGACTGAGTAGCTGGGCTCTGCTTATGTTTCATATTTTGGATGTTAGAAACTGTATCTTTTCATCAAAGTAAACATATTTCATAAGAAAAACTAATTTAATACAGAATACAGTAATTGTGGTTTTGATATAAAAATTTTCCTTCCAAGTTTTTAGTATTTTTTAAAAATTATTTTTTATTCTTTAAAATTACAGTCTAAAACAATACCAAATAAGGATATGTGAGAACTGCAAGTAAAAATTAAGATACTATGATACCTGGTGTTGTTTCATTATATAATCTTTTGAAATTTTATAAACAACTGCAGTTAGTATCCATAATGTATTAGATCATTTATCCTTTTGCTTTGATCTCCCTCTAGTGTTCAAGAAAATAGGGTTAGCCAGGTATTAATGACTAATTACAGCTATTCGGATTCCTCACACATGTGTACACTATATAATATTGTTGCCTAAATTCAAGTTCATGAACTGTCATCAGACCCAGGCAAATGTTTGTTGTATAAGGGTGTTCCCTGCCATATGTCTTGGAGATTTACTGCATAAGAATGAGGAATGTGGTTTCAATGTCTACTATTTTCTTAGAAATAATTTTACACTGATAGAGACAGTAATTTTTGAAGAAAGTATCAGAGACAAAAAAGGGAAGTGTATATGTATACAAGCTAAATAAAAAAAAAAAGTATCTAAAGCCATACATATACCAATTGGGCTAGTTGTCAGCAAAATATTACTCATATGATTACAACTGTGACTTCTCTGTAAACAACATTCCTAGAGTGAAGTTAGGCTCTAAGTAATAATTGCTGAAATTTGAAAGGTAAGATATGTGTGCATATATATATATTGAAGAGAATTCTATATAATATGTTTTTACTGAGTTTGAAAACCATATAAAAAGAGTTTTCCAATCAAATTATAAACTGGGCAGATTGGAGGTCTTGCAAAGATTGCAGTTGAAGAAAATTTGAAAGTTTTGTTTATTTCCTATGGATGCTTCTTTTACTTTTCCCCTTAAGATCAGCATTGAAATAACACAATTATATGTTTGGTTTACGAATAATGAAAAATGTCACTATCAGGAAAAATTTTCTTATTCTCATTTAAGGTTAGGTATATTCAATATGCCATGATTTTGTTACCAATAATAATAAATGCAATAAGGTATCTAAGCTATGCAGAAACTAACTGGCCAGGACTACTGTTCTCTAAACGGTACAAGTGTAGCTTCATTCAAAACTTATATAGCCCTGGGTACTTCAGCAAAGATACTGAAAGTAAGAAAAGTAAAAATTATTAAGAAAAGATGGACCGAGTTCTCAATATACTTAAAAAAAGTCTTTGTAGTAGCAGAAAGCAAAGGAATTACTTAGGATGTTTATGAGTAAAATTACAAGAACCAATAAAATAACAGACAGAAAAAGAAATTAAAGCTGAAAAGTCAGGAAATGTTTTCTAATTGTTTGACTCCTTGCAGAATTTTCCACATACTATTGCTGAGACTGTAAACTATGCTGTTATCACAAGTACCTGGAACTAAAAAAATCCATTGTATAAAGAGTTGGTTATATAAAAACACTTGTTTTGGCATGAGGCATAAATACAGAATGTTCACAAAGTCAGTGAAATAATCTTCATACCAAGTGCATGGATAATTTATTAAAAGCAAGATATCTATATAGACATAAAACTAGGACTTGTAGATGTACTATTGACTGGTGTTTTGCTTCCTTGTCCACTACTTGCACTTTACAGGGGCCTTTCCCCTGGCAGAGACAGCATGCTGTGTCCTGGAGAGGGGAAGCTTTTGCAAGTCATTTAATGCACGGCTATCAGGGAGGGGAATGAAATTCAGTGAAGGTTTCCCCTGTCTTTGCTGCTGGACAGTACAAGAGATCATGAGACTTGTTTTTTTGTCTCATTCTCCATAAAGCTGCTGTTGCTTTGTAAAGTTGTGATACATTAAGAAATATAATTAGTATGATACACTACAAAATATAATTATTAGTCTGTTGCAGTTTTGTACAACATAATCTACCTAAAAAAATCCCAAACCAACCTTGCTGTGCTTGATGCAGGTTTGAAATTGATGTACCCTTTGGAATTGCTTTGGAAGTGATGTACTTATACTCTTTGGTTACTCCCTTCAGCCTAGTACATCAGTCTCAAGCCATTGGAGTGACTTAGTGACAAGCTACAATGATCAATGCCTACTAAATATATCTTTCTTTATTAAGATTGTAATGGGATGATTCAAGTTTCTTTGAAACATTAGCTACTGTGCCCCAGATTTGTAATCTGCTTTTATTACACTATTCTTTCTTATTTGTTTCCAGAATAAATTAATTTTAATCCTATATATAGCTGTAATTTTCTACAAGGAATGAAAAATTATATTGGATTTGAAAACAGGACAAGTAGTTCTTTGGGATCTTTGTGAAAATCAATCAAGAGGCCTTCAAGTGACATTTCTGGAGGCCACTGTTCTGTTCTCACTCTTTTCAATAAATCATTGTTTGTCAGTAATAATGTCATCACAGAAATATTA
Organism: Xenops minutus; assembly: GCA_035221455.1. Classification (NCBI taxonomy): domain Eukaryota; kingdom Metazoa; phylum Chordata; class Aves; order Passeriformes; family Furnariidae; genus Xenops; species Xenops minutus. The sequence goes on along the minus strand of JAWWEE010000074.1, from coordinate 97,114,633 downwards.
TCAACAAGCATCAAGAAAATCTCCGTTATAGAAAAGCATTAACCTTTTCTTGAAAAACAAGTTCTGTGTTTCTGCTCTAAAGAAGACAGCACTCCTAAATGTTTCTTTAGGAGCCATTCATCTTTTTCTTTTGCGGTGTTTGCTCCAGTAGTTGCAAACAAAATAATAGTAAAAGTAGATGGTACCATTAGAATAATATTTAATATTTTTAAATGACAGAAAACAAGAATGTGGATTTATAGCATGTACCCTGCTGTTTAAGTGCATTATCTTGTAAACCCACCATGTCTTATCAAAAAAAGACATGCATCAAAGATGGAGTATCTTCCTTCCTGAGAGCTTTTTATCTTGACACAGAACAAGTCAATTTACAACCCCTTAATGCTAGAAAGTAAAAATGGTGAAAAGAAAATGATAAAAAAATGAATTCAATAGATGATTATTTTCCCTGGGAAATGTGTGGGCTGGGCAGCGTGAAGAAAATACCTCTTTGAGATGTGTTTTTTTCAAAGCCACCTTCATCCCACATGTCTGAGGGGTAGAATGAATAGGAAAACAAATGTGGAAAGACTAAAATCTGAATTCTGCAAGCCCATAAAAATCTGCTTGCATTTGGAGTAGTGATCACATAAAGCTTTAGTCTGCTTGCATATTGGCATTCAGTACTAGCATGGCTTCTACTATAGGCAGGAGAAGATACAGTCTCGTTGAAAAAAGGTATGCTGGCATCCAAAGCCACTTCTGGACAGGTGTAGGAGGTTTATGAACGTAGCCTAAATTAGGTCATTCTAGCTTGTCTTTTCCATTCATTAGCATGTGAAGCCCCCAAGGAAATAATTCTGTGGTAGAACAGGCTATTTCTACTTCACAGGTATCACAGAACTGCAAGCATATATAGGGATGTTGGGTGTGTGCATGTGGTGAAATTGAGCTTCTGCTTCTGGTCTGAAGAAAGTAACAGGGAAAGTTGGAGGATAAATATTAGCTTAGGTATCTCCGACAACATGTATTAAAATAGGTATTTACTCTGCCCCAATTTTCCTTGTGGTTACCTGCTTCAGGGCAGAGACTGCTGCTGTCCTCCGCCTTCCTCTGCTATGTGCTACAGACTGACCCAGGATTAACTATCTAAGAGTACTGGCAATTAGAATGCACCAAACCACACAGTCTTCTGAGAAATCTGTAACTATCAGGTACATTGATGGAATTATTCAATGTTTACACTTGAGTAAGTGAGAATGGAATTTGGACCCCCTGAGCAGAGAGAATGCAACAACACTATACCTGACAGCAGTAGCCCTCCTTAGATAATTCCCAGTCCAGATCCAGAAGAAGACTCATTGATGACCAGTTAAAAGGTCTCTGAGGGATGTGTAGCCTCTGGCTGATGCAGTGAAAAAAAACAGATGAAGCAGGAAAAGCAGTATACAAAAGATAACAAACATTTCAGTAGAACCTTTCCTACTATATAAATTAAATTCTTCAGGTGGTAAAGATGAAAACTTACTCAAGCTTCATACAAGAGGCATAAAACCCACGCCAAAATTTTGTTTTTAAAGAAGAATGATTGTAAGATGAAGGATTTTAGAGATCATTTAGAAATATGGCACTTCATCCCACAAATAACATTGCATATTTCACTAATTTCTCCAAGGAGGCTTTCTGACATTAGATACATTTAGTAAACCTCCACTTACCTGCTAGTGAAACAACTTGTGAGTCAGTTGGCTGGTATCTCTGGGAGCAAGATTATTTATAAAGGAAACGAAGCCAACATAGTCTTTGCGTAAGGGAAAGGCTGGAACATCTAAATCAAAAAGAATGACAGTTGTTTCGCTGGCATAACCTTGAATTAGGGTCACTTTAAAATAAATCATCCACTGTCTCTTGAAACATTCATAAGGAAAAAAAAATAAAATATACCCATTCAAAGGAAAAATATTCTGTTTCAGATGGATTACACTTTCATCTACTCCTAATCCTTATAACGTCCCCTTCTAATATGTGGTAGAAGGAGTCTGTAATTCAAAGAGTCTATTCACAGAGAGACCATAGCCTGTATTATAAATGGAATTTAAGCAGTCAGGTAGATGATTGAGATGTCAAAGGATGTTTGCTGCCCATCAAGATGATTGTCACTGTGTTTATTTTTCAATCTAACACCTCTACTAAAGACAAAACTGCTGGCTAAACTGAAATATCAGTGAGGTAGGGAGAGCTCAGCGGCACCAAAGTCCAACTGTACTACTCTGAATAAATTTAAGTGATAATTACAGAGAACTGAAATTCAGGTCATGAAGGTAAAAGTGTGTACTGAGCTTTAAAAAGAGGTGGGTTTTCCATAAAGAGATGGTAGGCCCTATTACTGAAACAAATAGGAGGGAATAGCATAAGTGAGTTACCTTAGGGAAAGAATTCACATTTGGTTCTGTTAATTAGCAATTAAATAGCAATGCCCAAAAGCAGAATTATATTCTTAACAGTACAAAGTGAGAAAATTTGATTGCTTCCAGAGAACCAAAGAAAAACTCAAGTGTACTACAGAAAAGGTGAATTCAGGTTCAAGAACTGGGGATTTAATTAATCTGTGTGCAGAAGGACTGGTAAAAACACAAACCCTCTGCAAACAGGAGTTTGACAGCTCTAATGAGAGTTATTTGGATCCCTGGAACATAATTGTTAGAGAAAAAAGGTCTTAGCTACACATTCAAAGAGAGGGCACCTGAAAAACAAAAAAACCTCTTCATAAAATGGAAGGTATATTCATCATCTTTGAGTGTCCTTCAGATGTCCAAGGAGGAAAGAAGTGTCTCGCTCTTAGTCTTGATCCTCAGTTGAACACAGGTTTCATCTTTGCTTTTGACTTCCTCTTCTTTAGACAAGTTGGACCTGCTGAGTGCCATTGTGGTACACAAATGGGTCATGGAAGAATAGGGCAAAGTCAAGATGACTGATGTCACAGGAGTGCAGAACATTTTTTTACTATTTGTTTTCACCTGTGTTGTCCAACATTTGAATAAACTCCTTAATATACCTGGTTATGATCCTTGTTCTTGAGTGCCAGCTTCAAGGGTACTCACACTTTATTGTATCAGGCAGAACTCATTTCCTTATGAATTCAGGTCCTTTGCACTGCTTTGGACATCAAGACAACCACTAGGTGCCTCAAAATTTAATTGTGGTAGGTCTTGACTCCTTTTGCTGTGAATTTCTATTCTACACTAAGCGTGCAGTACAGACCCTAACAGTCTACTGCACGCACAAAAAAGTCTGTACCAAGGTGTAATCAACAGTTAATAAGGAAAAGTGGATAAAATTGTCTTTACACTTTATTTTGGTTACAGAGAAAATAAACACACTGGAGGGATAGAAAGCTCTTCACTCAGCCTTAGGAAACCTGTAGGTTTGGATCCAGTCTGAATTGGGAATGAAGTAAAGAGTCAGAACTCACAATAGCAGTGTTTACTCTGAGAGATTTTACATCATCATTTGAAGTGTTCAAGGCCAGGTTGGATGGCAGAGGTGTCTAAATGATACTAGATGATTTTTAAGGTCCCTTCTAACCCAAATCATTCTATGGTACTAGATGCAATAAAAACATTAGCCTAAAGTTCTAGTACCTCTCTACTAATATTTCAAATACCTGTGTTCAGATGTAAAGTGAATGTTAGTCCAGCAAGCCCAACAAAGCTGGGATTGTATGTGTGTGAGGGACAACATCGTGCCTGTCATTTTAACTGCAGCTGGCAAAACTCTCAGCCTCCAGGAGGCCCATTAAATACAAAGCTGCAGTAAAAGAGCTTGAGCTGTATTTACTATACTTTTGACTGGGCCATAGAGGTTCTCTGCTGCTCAGCAGAGATGTATGATGAGAATGTTTGAGGAAGCACAATGGTGAGAGATAGGAAGGTTAGTATTTATCAGAGTTTTATTCTGGAAGGTACTGTGGGCATTTAGAGAGGGGATCAGAGGTGAGAAATATATTAAAATGCCCCTTAACAAACCACCTACCTAAGCATAAATCACTATAACTCTAGGCAGATCAGTTTTTCTAATGTTAATGCTTGCATTTTCTGTTTTGTGAAGGGAAGGTATGTAAATATGAAAGGACATGTCAGAGACGGGCCAAGAGTTATTTGAATTTTTTAAAAAATATTACTGTGTGAAACAGATGTACTATGATGAATTATGATGAAAACCAGCTAGAATTGCATGTCATAAATAAAAAATGAATCCCTGTTATCACACTACATAACATTTAGTATTTCTATTTGTTGAACCATTAAGGCAGTAGATAATTCCAGTCTGAAGGATGAAAAATGCAAAGTGATTAGAGAATGACCTTATCACCTGACAAACTTCTTGCAATGATTTTACCAGTTCTGAGCTTAAATGACTCTAGCCAATCTAATACCTGTATTACATGTGTTTCCATCCCACTGTGTTTCATTTCCCCAGAGCACACCAGGAAATAAACAGTATTTTCACAACATGTGAAGAGACAAAGAGATCTAGAAACTGTAGCAGTAAAGAGCTCTATAAATAGTCCAGGCTTTCAAGGAGGAGACATGATTGGTAAAGTTGATGAGAAGAAGAGTGAGTGAAAGCTGGGACCTCAGATGGCCAAGAAAAACACAAATGCTATTTCCACAGTATACCACTTTTCCCATCTAGTATACAGGGAATACATCAACTGTAGTTTATTAGCTCTTTTAGATACTGAGCAGAGTCTCAGATTCTGTAACCATGACCTTTATCAAGTAAGCATGGCTTTAGCCTGCCATTTGATTCGTACTTAAAAGCAGATCTGCTGGGTCCAATTTTCCTTTCATGGCATTTTCACATCCTGCGCAAACTTGCAACTTTGCAGAAAAAGCAACTATTAGGCTGCTCTATCATCAGAAAGCAAATACTAATCTTTTGGGGACAGATGGCTAGAGAAAACATTAGCGGAAGGTTCTTCATAAGCAAGAAGACAGCCTAATGCTGATTGTTTGGTAAATCAAAAATACGTAAATATTTGCAATTTTATTGCTAGTAATCCATTATTTGCACAAAAATACTCATTATTTTTTGGCAACTTGTAGTGTGAAAAAATTTTAAGTTTTAGGGAATTTCTGAAGGTACTCTGGTAATGAATTCATCCCTGAGGCAGTGCCATATGGTCAAACAAAGCTCCAACATGAAGGATTCTGCTAACTTTTCAGATGTCATCATGTTTTATCTTGCACACTGAAATACAGCAAGTGTGATGATAAAAGCTGGTACGAAAATGTCAGTAGAGAATTTCTTTTTGATGAGTCAGGGTTGGAAAGAGAAGCCCAAGGTGCCACGCTGGTGTACCTCTGTCTCCAGCCACCACATTCTGCTTGGTTCCCAGCACCTCACAGCTGAACACTGTTGAGCATAAATGCAGGGTTCCCCAAGGATGCTCCATTGATTCATTAGTCAAAAATACTTGTGCTGTTATTTTCTTACACTGTGTAGTTGTATCTAGCATATTAGAGTGAGAGGAAAAGAAGAGATGGAGCCCTCCCAGCTGGTGTTCCCCTGTTTGATGAGGTGTGGAAAAGGGCAAGTCATGAGCCTGTGGGACAGTAGGCGGTGTTGGTATGACACCTTCATCAAGGTAGGCTGGAAAGAATAATAAAAGAGAGTGGGAGGAGGTAAAGTTGGCTATGTGACCATGGTCTCCTCTGGACTTCTTTAAAATTGAAACCTCATTTTCTGATCCTCTTACCTCCGAGGTTATGAGCAGTCAGTTTCTAGTGTCAGCCCATGTAGGAAGCTGCAGTTAATATTGTCAGTCCAAACATCACAAGAGTGCACTGTCAGCTTTTCATTTCAGATGCCTCACATGTGTATTAATGCAAATCTGTGCAATAGAATGCTTTCTTTACCACTTCAATTTTTGCAAAAGAAATTGTCTATGAAATTTTGTTTTAGTCAAGGAGTGTATTGGACTCAGTGCATGCAAGGGTTAACTGCAGTTGCATGGTTTACTTAAATGTTAACATTTACTTATTTTTAAATACTTGGATTTTCTGTTTTTATCTCCTGCAAGTGTTTTAGGTATAATATTGATAGTGAACACGAAAGATTAGAGAAGTTTCAAAAGGAAAAGCTGCAATTGCTTTTGGCCTGTGAGATGGTGTTCATGCACATAGTACAGTGGTCAGGTACTCCTCAAATGATGGTATTCAAGGGGACCAAACTATTTTCCATAGATATTCAGTATTTTCTATGTCAGAATAATGTAGTAATCTTATAAAAAGTACTTATAAAAGTATTTCTTCAAAAGTGAGAATGAGAACAGTTAAAAGGAATGTATGTTTTATTAAGTGATTGATTGTTTAGGATAATTCTCCTTTTCTTTCTTTCCTAATTACTGCTTGTTTTCCCTGCTTTTCCTCTCTGTGGAGCTTTTGGGTGACATTCTAAGAGAAGAAATAGAGGGTACATTTGTTAAACGTTTTCCACATGATTATCCGCTACCAGAATTACTATGTAATTATTTTCACTTTCAAAAAGCAAGGACAGTGCTGCATAACAACAGGCTTTTCAATTTATAAATACGTTTCTATGAAAAACTTTATTTCCATGGTTGTCTTGCATTTGTTAACAGTCCTGAACTTCTTTTTGCTTTTTCTCACTAATTTTGCTTTTACAGTACTAATTTTGCTTTTACAGTACTGCCAACAAAATAGTTGCTCTTGATGTAGTTTTCAAAGAAAGCTGTATTAATTGATGCAATTTCCTTTAAAAAACAATCATACCCTTAATTTTGCATTACACTTAGATAAATGACATTTGCATATAGATTGGGATCATTATACTCCTTAAAAAGTATCTTTTAATATGCTAAGAAACGTAGAGATATTCAGTATTATATGAACTTTTAACCAATAAACCAATCTATTCAAAATAGATACAATTTAATTTTTTATTAGGTCTACTCTTTCAAAATTCAGGAGAAGCAATACCTTGGAAGGGAAGTATCTGGGACTTTGCATTCTCCTCTTCCAGAACCTCCTACAAGGCAAGAGAACTTTTCTCTTTCTAGCCTTATTTGTGATAAGCATTGCTAATGGCACACTGTGGCACAGGTCAGGTAGCTTCTGATCTGAAGTCTTCCCTGGGATTTCTTGCTTCTTTTACCATCCACTGTCCAATGGGTAGGCTGTGCTTTATTGCTTAATTGCAAAACATGCATCACATTAAAGACAACAAAAGAAGTTTCGTGTAAAGGGATAATATGCTGGCTTCTTCTACTTAGATATTAACAGGAAGAAATTTTATTTTTAGTTAGTGTAGTTAATTTTAAAAAAACCCTCATAAACTTCAAAATAATTTGCATAGAAATAAATGCATGAGAATTTTCTTGATGTGAAATTTAGTATGATATTTGACTTTTTATTTCTCATTTAAAAAATAAATTTCTGAAGTAATCTGAATGTATAAATAAAGTTTTATACCTTTGTGCTTTCTCTTCAAGTAGGAGAAGAAACATTAATGGTTTTTGCACTAATTAAAGTTAACAAATCAAAATATGGAAAGAAGTAGGTGTAATGACAGGGATAAATGCTAGTAAAATACTCTACACTTTCAGGAATGTAAAATAATTTGTCCATTTATTGAAATCTCTAGCTGATGATTCAGATATTGAGGATTTACTGCAGCTGTTGTAACTCTACTTTCTTATCTTGCTCTCAGAAAATTCTTGAGCCCTGGAGCCTCGGTAGGACTGTCTGAGGGCAAGAGTAGCAGTACATCTGTTGTTGGTACTGAGCAGCAAGGAGGAAAAGTGTAATCCTTTGATAAAGCAGGTTGAAGAATTCCTTTTATTTTTGTTGTTTCCTTTTGTGCAGAGGCTTCATGTCAGACTGAGACAGTATCATTACAATCCTGGGTTTTGTACTGCACTTAACCTGACCATGTGTACTACTTTTTGTTCTATAAAATTCTGATTTATCCTTATGCTTGTAGCTATGATAGTAGAATAAGCTGAATGAGAGAAATTACTTTGGAGAATGGAATAATGCACTTTAAAATATGACCTCCTAGTGTGGTTGACTGGGTAGGCAGAGGAGGGTTCACTGGAATGTCAAAGACAGCTCATATAGCTTTTACATCCCTTACACCCAAAAAGGCAGACAGCTGAAAATGCTGTTAGTGCTGAAATATCTTCATTTACTTTTTCTAATGACGTAATCACTACCTGACTAAAAAACCCAACATTGTCCAAATGGGTTTTAAAAAAACCTTGTCTGGGTAGTCCCTAAATGCATTGGCAATTGTTGTCTCTTTTTTCAATAGAGACTTTTCTTTGACACCTAATTTTTCTTACATTTAATTTCTAGCTTTATGAATCAGGTAATTTTTAAAAATGCTCTTTGTGTACTTTTATATTCTATTTAATGTGAAATGATTACTGTCTGAAATGACATACTTACAATTGGCATGCAAAGAACAGAGATAATCAATATAACAGCATTCTCTATCAATTTTTCTATTTTAAGACACTATTATTCAGCTTTTGTTTTAGTTTTTTTGGTAGATATTGAAGAAGCACCCCAATTTCTTCAGGCATTCGTACCTTTTTATTTCCCTCTGACTATTAATTAGTCTATCACACACTTTTATCGAATGCTTCATTTGTTAAGTGCAACAGAAAATCAACAAAAACTTGTATTTTGTTCTAATTTATATCTAGCTGCTTGCTATTCCCACTAAGCACATTTTCTATAGACAACATTTGGTTATCTGTTATGTATAATTGAAAAGCCTCTTAAATTGTTGATTTGTCGTTCTCAACTATGCATGGGTACTGAGACTTGGAGCAAAAACTTGAACAAGTTTGTATCAGTAAATTGATTTTTTTTTTCTTGTCCTAATCTTCATGAGTGGCATTTAGACTCAGTAGGAAAAATAAAAAGGGAGTAAAAAGGGAGCGACTCTTCTTTTTCCTCCTATTTTAAAAATCTTGCTTTAATTCCAAAGCCAGAGGATAGTTGGTAGGATGTTGGGGCAGTGGGACTTGTGGAAGCTTGACTTCTAATGTTTGGCACTGACTGTTTAATTTCTGTAATATGGTCACATACCCAAACAAATCCAGTAATGAAGGTATGTAAAAGAATAGATTTACAGCACAAACCGTCATCAGGATAAGAAGGTAGCATAAGAAGACAATGGAAAGAAAATGAAGAAGACTGGCCTAGCGGCAGTAGCTTGGTCTTTATTGCTCCAGAGTCTGAGCACACCATTTTCGGTATGTCTATCTGCATAGTACCCTTGAGATAAGAAAAGGGTCTCAACTCATTTTTTCTAGTTGCCTCTGCCAATGGGTAATTGAGTCATGGAGAAGCTGAAAAGGACTTTGCAGTATCTTTGCAGTAAGATAAAAGCTCCTACTGTTTAAGCCTTCAAGAATAAATAAAACAGAAGCTTAAAAAATATAGATGCTATAAATGGTTTCCAATCCAAATATATGTATCTGTAGATTGATGGCACAAAATAAAAGGCTCACATCTACACTAGACATTAAAAAATGTGGGCTACATACTCTCTTCTCCTCACCTAGAGGACTTTCAACTCCTGTCAGTCTCCATTACGGAGTGCAGGATCTTTACATCTCTGGGCATGGTACTGTTTTTGCAGCCCTAACTCTTCCTCTCACTCCTGCAGAAAGCCGATTGCTTTTAGCTTCAACTCCTTTTTGCCAAATTACCTCTTTGCTGTGTAGTTTTGTATATCTTTTGTCAAAGGATTCACCTTCCTATCTTGTAGTCTCATAACTAACAGGCACTTTCCTTTGATGTGGTTTGGTGGTGGTGGTGTATTTTGTTGCCCAAGGGCTTGCTTCTGTTTCAAAGCAAGATTGTCAAGGTTTAATGAATATTGTTGTTTATAGTCTCTCGTCAGCCCTTGGAATTGCATTGTAAATGTAATTAAAAAAGCCACAAAGAAAGCAAACATTAGAAATGTGGGGAATCTTCATTTTTAATCTGACTGTTAGAGTCAGTTTTCAATACTAAGCAGTTTATAGGTGACAGATGGAAAAGTTTCCCAGATCATTACATGTTTAACTAGTTATAAACTACAGTGAAGATCCTATAACAGGAAAGATCATTGCAAGTGGTGAGAAGGTCTCAAGGAATGCTTCTTGAACAAAACCACTGTTGAGTAGAGTCACAACAGCCTGCATGATTCCTGCTAAGTTGCCTGCTGTGGTCCAAGACAGCCTGCAAGGCAGAACCAGAAAGAAAAATGGTCCTGACAGACCTGCCCTGAAATGAGATCCTCTGTCTATGTGGATACCACATAGTATTTACGGAAATGATGACTCTGGGAGTGGAATTTCTTTCTTTTTTTCTTTCTTTCCACCCTCCCAAACTCCCTGAACTTTCCATGAATCAGGAAGCCAAGTTTTGAAGACATCCTGCTCCAGAGAATGATCTCTCATTCCCCTTCTCTAAGAGACAAGACCTAAAGGCTTACTGCACCTACAGATGTGACATTTCCTGATCATAAAGAGTTTGACTTTTTAATTTCTGCTATATTTTGATGAGCTTACTACAGATATGTAATAGAAGAAGAAGAGATGAAGAGACTTTGTATTTCTCAGCAAGACTCCATTGCTGCTGCAGTCCTTTTCTTCTCAGACTCCTTTGGTGTTTTCAGGTACTAAGTTGAGTAAAAGGGCCAGAAGAGAGACCAGGCTGTTTCCAGCATCCCTCTCTTTTCCACCAATGGGCAGTGCAACTGAATCACCCTAAAGGAACACAAATATTTGGGATTTTAGTCACAGTTCATTCACTGTGATACAATTTGTATGAAGTGTGAACACAGAATGTGTTTGTGAGATGGGTCTGCCATAGCCAGGGAAGCATTGGCACAGGCCAGCTCTGATCTCAAAGCTGTTGAATCAAAGAGTTTAAAAAAAATCAGTTGAAGAAAGATTTTTGCCACCAGAATTATTATGTGGAACAGCTAAAACTGAAACAATTCTAAATACATCCAAGAAACAGAGGAGTGAAAGCATTGTAACAATCACATTAATTTGGAAAGTTAACACAGAATTCCTGCACTTTGACATTCATGTTTGATCTTTGATGTTTTGTATTAAAGAAAGCTTCCTCCCTCAGCATTTTATTCAGAAAAGATTTTTCTTTAGCAAGCTATGTGTACTTTATGTTTTCATCTTATCTGTTATAGTTCAGGGCTGCTAAAGAGCTATATTTGCTCTCAGCAGACCTCAAAATAACTTGCTCTTTATTCAGAAAGAAGGCATAATTACATTAAGCCTGAAAAATGGAATAATTCAGAAAGTGAAATAAAAAACAACAACAAAAATAATTTTGTATAGTTTCACACATGCAGTGTACTGATTATGAAAGTTATTTCTATTTAGAGTTAGTAATGATAATTCTGTCATACTAATTTGCTTATGGAATACAAGGTTAATGAGAGAAATGTAAAAATATGACAATAAGGAACAGTGAATAATTAATCAAAATTTTATTTAAATCTGAAGTTTGAAATAATTGTAACCATCACCTTTTAGGATAATTGTATGGCAAAAGGGAGAGTGAATGCATTTGGCCATCTGTGAGAGATTCATCTTCCTGCGAATGCTTATGCACAACTATAAAGACATCTGACAGTGATTTTGGTAATGGAGTCTTGCTGACAACCGGAGTATAAGGAGTTATTTTATTTTCCCACTAAGAGAAGTCTGTACCAGATGAGAAAATACAAGATGCTCAGCAAGAAAGAGATCAAAAAAGGAAGTGAAATTGAAGGTCATTATGCTAAGAAAATATGAACTGTCTTAAAAGAAAGATTCCTGTAGATTATGCCCATTTCCTTTTCTATTTATAAATCTGTTTATTTTGTAAAAACAACATTGCAAAGGGCATGACTGTGCATGCAAAATATTGAATAAATGCAAAAGTTTTCATAAGCTCTCTGTACTTTATGGATTTTGGAATAAAAACTGTTGCATGTGAACCCTAAGGCATCACCAGTACTAAACTGAAAAATAGGGAGATAAGTCTTGTCATAAATGCAGACTATCCACTAGGAGCCATTAAGTTCTTGCATAAAAGCAGTTGCATGTTCAGAACACCAGCAGTGGTGCAAGGCTTGCTCAAGATGTCTGGAAACCCGTTTGCAAATACAACTTTGACATATAGTGCTACAAATGAGCATTCCTTTCCAAACTGCCCTACATATCAAGCATTTGCCAAAATATGTGATTTCTAAAGATATGTACAGAATATTCTTTAACTTTAGACTACTTAAGAAGAGTTGAGTGAATAGCACAGTATAATAGCAGATTCTATTTTGTTTATCCAGATGACAACAGAGAGTTCAGGGGTGATCTCAATACAGCTTACAGAAACACAAGTATCAGCTTCATTAGTAAAGGGTTTTAAACATATGACTGAAATAAAAAGGCCCAAAGCTGAAGATGGATATATTCAGGTTCTCATTTTCTTTTTTCTAGTTAACAAGAAGGACAATACGTGACTGGTAAAGTAGTGATAATTGAAATCTATGACCTGCATTGTGCAGGGTGCCAGAATGCACAGTCCTTACAACATAGCTTAATTACTAGCTATTGCTCCAATCAGTGATATTAACATCATATTCTCAGACGTATTTAGTCACTGATTTCAGTGGAAGTAAGAGCCTGGATGCATCCCACTTGAGACAAAATCCATCACTGGTGTGCTCTCTGGGCGTTTTGTAATGGGCATTTCTCCAGCAGCAACCCTTAATGTGACACAGAGCACTAGCAAGGCCTTGCTCTGCAGCGCCAATGTCTAGGAACCACCTACAATCTCACAAGATTTTAGAAACATGCTTTCCAAATCACCTGGCAATGTTTTAATATGATATAGCAAACCAGGTACTTTACAGGTACGGTACATAATTGCCACATGCTGTCATAAATATTCCATTTTTTATCAGGGGAATTCTATTTGTATAGGAATTCTGACTAGTTTTGTGGTCTTTTTTCCTCTCAAGTGTAGGAAAAAGGCTGGTTCACATGAACAGTGTTTGCAATGGGGCCTTTACATGAAAGAAACCTTTCAGTTGACTACTTCTACCACTATATTCAGTTTTACACATTTCACTTTAATTAGTAAGAAAAGACTAATTATTTCTCTGTTTATTCCCTAAATCCCTTTAGGTAAAGGCTATCAAATTATATCAACAGTCACTTAAAAAAATAGTCTAGATATTTCCAATCTAATGGAATTTAAATAGCTCCTTACAGACCTTTAAAATAGATTTTGGAGGTTTGTTGTTTTTTTTTTTTTCATGTTAATGTCTGCTTTTACCAAAAAGTACTGTTCCCTATATAATATACAAGTTTGTAAATATGTAACCATTTTAGGCTTTTGACACTGTAGCTTTGATGAACACTTGTGCATCAATTTTGCATTAAATGTCTTATTTTGACTTTGCTGGTGTCTGTCTCTTGAGCAATGTGGTAGCATTTGTGAACAGTGATGAGGCTGGGTTGAAACTGATAGTGAAGTGCATTGACTTTGCTCTGTCACGAATCGAGACACCTTTATTAGCACCTGATGTGTGTAATGCATTTTTCAAGCTTTCTGGTACTTAAGCATTTCTGCTGCAAGTAAACTACCTTCAACCCGTTTTGGGATTGATTATTAATTACTTTATAGGACAAAGTCACAGTATTATTAATGGCAAACTGCATGGATTAACTCTGGAAGATTCAGCAAGAAAAGACGAGTGCACTTCACATATTGTTTTTTACACAAAGAATGCTGGGGAAGTTTTATGTGCTGCAGTAAATGAGAACAGAGAAATTAATACATGGGGAGTGGTTGCTGATAATACTAGTTTTCTTCTCCCTCCACTACACTCTTGCTTCTTTATCAACCAGATTTTTATTACAGATATCAGAGTTTCCCTGTTGGATTGTGTCTTTGAATTGCAGTATTTGTTTAATCAAACCCTTGTGTCTAAATTGATTTATGTGCTGATTTAAGAGACAATCCTTTTGATTACCTTCTGTTGCAGGGAGAGGCATACAAAAATATGATTATGTGACCCCCATGTATCGGGCTGGTAAATGAGATATGATTGCAGGCAGAAACAGGCGCACTTCTTTCTGCATTCAGGTCTCCATGTTGATTAGAAGCAAAAGGGACAGATTACCTGGATGCAGAATCTAAGCTAACAGCCTCAGTTTGGACTTGATTTGCAGCTGATTGAATGAAGAAACAGGCAGAACTGGCCTGTGTCTATCTGTAAGATGCTGCACAGACATATTCACCTTGATTCTTGCATTCTTTCTTCCTTAATAGGTTAATGCATGACTTGTAGGGAGATGTCCAGGTTTGATTAAAAAACCCAATCAACCACCCACCTTCAACACCTCAAACCTCTAAGCAGTGGAGAATTGCTGCCTGGCTGTTTTCTAGTTTTATACTTTTATATATGCAATTACACATAGACCAGGATTCCACCAGAGTCAAAGAATGCAGCTGGGGAGCACAAACAAGCATAAAACTGTTGCTTCTGTATGTTTCTCCTTGCTGAAACCTGTCATTGCCTCATTAGCTTCTGGTAGATGAATTGCGTTTAATCAACATCATGGGTTATTACTTTATATACAGAATATTTTTTTAGGAGTATAATTATAGCAAGTCAGTTCAGAATAGCTGAGATATACAGGGAATGTAATGAAAAACCACCTCTTTTCCTAACTTCTTTCAGATCTGGTAGTCAAGGTGTGATATTTCATAAGTGTAATTGTAAACACCTATAAATAGTTCAAAAAGGAAAAAAAAACCTCTTTGATGTAGTGACACGATAGCTAAGTATGAAAAATAACAATCATCCAGCAAATTAATATAATTAGATAATTACTGACTTCTTGGATTGTATAAGTCCTCTATCATTTGCCTTAGCACTGTGTTGATTCCATATTCTACCATAAGAGGGTGACAGATTATAATTCTATTATTAAACACTTATCACCTTAGGCCTGTTACAGATGTCTTATGTGGACTCTACTGTATTAAGTTTAGAATAATTATTACTGAGTTGCACTTACAGTTGGTTTGTCTAGCTCCAATAAAATTACAAAAAATACTCAGAAAACAGGTCTAACTAGACTATTCCTTGGTCCAAGGCTGAAAGACCTACACCTATTCTGATTTACACAGGTTAGTTTTCTAACTGCTTATCAAAACCCTTTATTTCTGCATATGTCGCAACCTCCTTAAGTGTTGCTTTTCCCTATTAGCTGCTATAAGAAAGTGTTTCCTTATATGTAAATTAAATTTCCTTTGTTGCAATCAAAGTCAGAGTGATATGGAAATAGCATGAATTGAAAAGTGAAATTGCATTTTGACAGATTTGTTCTAACTTTTCATATTAAGTGCCTACTTTTTCCTTTCATAAGAGAAAATGAAAAACAAAGTGAAGGCAGACAGTGAACTGTAAATTAGTTTGGAGAGACTTGCAGTATCCTGTGAGACTTTTAGGCCAACCTTTCCCTGATCCTGTTTCTTGTATGGGACAGGCTCTTCTGACATATAATATTCTTGTAAGCCTTGGTAACTAGTTAAACACAACACACTGTTTCTAGTCATTTTACCTCTGCAAACCCCTTTATTTAATTTTCCAGGGACATTAGAAGGAGGTTAGAAACACAGGACCAAAAGAAGACTACATATGTCAAGTTCACTCCACTGTAATAGAAGGAAATCAAGGAGAGTACACCAGGAAGTCACATATCAATTAATTCTTTCTTCTCACATCACAAAACATTTGACATTCCTCTGACAGAGGGGATTTGACTGCTATGACTGAAAGCATGACCACTGAAAAATCTACCATGGAAGAGAGCAGAGAGCTCACGGGACAGAGTCAGCATTTTAGTACTGGCACACAATCAGAATAATAATAGCCCCAGAAAGCAATTTATGCTCAGGGCTAGCAAAAAACAGGTGGTAAACCAAACCATACAACCCAGCAGACACTCTCCATCCAACCTGTAGAAGTCAGGCATCTCATCTGACGTTTGATGTTCTCTGTGTATATGTGGACAAGCTGGTGTGACGGATGCACTTTATGCAGTAGTAATAGTTTGGTAGGCATTCCAAAGGAGATAAAGGAAAGTGATTTAGATGAGCCAAGATTTCTCCCCCCCAAAACCCACGAGGGGGCAGAGTGACTCGATGAGCATTGATTCATATGAGTTTGGATCATGGATTATGTGATTAACATAGAATAGCGGGTAGTTTTTCCAAGACTCATTTATCAAGGAACAAAGAAAAAAGTGGGCACAAGGAGTATTATAATGCAATTTGACCATGAGCCAACCACTTTAGCCCATAAATACGACAGCCTAAGTGAGCCTTCTTTAAGCTCTCCCTGCTAGGCAGCATGGCTGCATGGTGGTGATCTCCCCTTTAGCTGGAATGCCTCTCAAGGTTGTTTCTCAAGGCAGAGAGAACTTTCTGCTAACAACAGTTCTCTGGATGAGTCCACTTTGAGTTCTCTGTAAATTGCAACTTGACTGCACACCAGTGACTTTCCCCTTGAGCTGGGACATCTCTCAAGATCTGAGATTCCTTACTTGAGACAGAGAGATTCTTCCTTACCCAGGAAGGAGAGACCTCTCATTTGTAACAAATCCTCAGTAAGTAGCTGATAGAATGTTAAATTAATACTAATGAAATCCATGTAGTTAATTGCTTTAGATGCAAATCATTGCCCAACTCTGAGACTAAGATTGGACCTAGTCATACCTAAGCTCTGTGAGGAGTTTAGAAAGTGAGGGGGTCTACTCTGAATCTTGTGAATCAACAGGAGAGTCTCCCATTCCCTTTTTCATCTTTGATCTCTGTTTCTATCACTCTAAGTTGACTCTAGCTTGATTTTCCTCTCTATGTTTGATCCATATGGTGAGTCAGAAGGGCTTATAAGAACAGCCTTTATCCATATAGTAGGAAACAGAAGGACTAAGAACCAAACCAGGGAGAAAAATAGATTATGGCACAGAGCAAAGAATGAAAAAAGAAAGGATTTAAGACTCAAAGGATAGTTTGGAGCTGGAGGCAGACAGAGCTGAAACACTACAAGGGGCTAGTGGATGCTGCTTGCTGGTGTTCTGTCTGGAGACATACCATGCAAGAACAGCTGTAAATAGGTAACTCTGGCAAGAATGACATGTGGCTTGGTGTGGCTGGAAGAACAGTTAAAGAGGTCAAATATGCAGCTGAAATATCAAACATCTGGAAGGAAGAAGGGTTGCACTTTGTGTGCTTAATATATGTCCATGTCAGGGTTTTCCTCTTTTCATGGGAAGACTAGGAGCAACAGGATTCCTTCATGAAAAAGACTATGAGTTCATAGGACTCTGCTCTGTGAAGTCAGATCACCCTCTATGGAGGATTTTCCAGTTTGCGTGTGTGGTGGTACCTTGGAATGCCAGAAAGCCTGCCAGGGTTCGTTGTTATCTCCTGGGTTTGAGGGGCACCATGATTTTGTGCATCGGAAGTGTGCATGGATTTAGGACGGGCAGAGGGACATGAGGGTGGGAAAAGGGAACAAGTATAACATAAGTATGTTGAGATTTCCAAGGCAAAGGTCTGAGACTGACTTTACAGCTACTGTTACACCCTATAACTGTCTTTCATGAGGTGCTGTATTGTGTTTAAGTGGCAAGGTTTTGGTCCCAGAGGAGATAAGGAGCTTTCTGCCTCCATGTTGGACAGAGCCAGTTCCAGATGGCTCCAAAATGGATACATGGCTGGCCAAAGCTGAGCCCATCAGTAGTGCTCGTGGCAATGATCTGAAAACATATTTAAGAAAGGACAAAGAATGCTGTGCAGTAGCTGTGAGAGAGACGAGTGGGAAAAATGTGAAACACCTTTTTTCCCTGCCTATGAAGTGCTGTTGACTCATGTTGCTCAAATCACCTGGTAGGAGCTCCAAAGATTCTGGGATTAAGCAATACATGATCACTGATTCTGAGACTATTGTTTCCTGAACCAGGACACAGTAAGAAGGACCTTTGATGGAGAGTCAGATGACATATAACTTATTTGCCCCTTGATATTGCAAAGGATTAAATGGAGCCTACTAATTTCAGTTTGTGAATGGATTTGCATCTGTAAGAGTTTATATGAGGGTAAAGGAAAAATAAATATTGTTTCATCTGCCTCTTATGTAGCATGATGTTAAAATATTTCTTCAAATGTCAGTGATTGCTAAATGTGTCAGAATAAATTAAATCCTGTCTTGTATGAGCCATACTGCATTCCAGGGGCTTTTATTGTCTTTTTTTCCCCTTTCTTTTTTTCCCCCTGGATTGCTTATACAGTGTAAAATCATTATTACCTTATTTACAAAGGTTCTTGTGGCTTTGGCCCCACAAAATGTGCATTATCCATTTTAAAACTGTGTTTCAAGCCCAACCAATTAATGATTTAAAGATCATGGGAGAGCACCAAACCCCACAAAGCACTTGAAAGTCATAATTTATTTAATAAGATTAAAGAATAAGAAGGTGTTCTAATTAATATAATCATAGAGATGAGATGCTTGCCCACAGTTGTCAACACTAACACCAAAATGCATTATCTCTGACTATGACTCAAGTAGGCAGAAGAAGAGAGATTTTAATGTTCAACTGCAATGTGTAGAAACTAGGTTACACATTAGAATTAGGGCTTATGAACAATGCAGTGCTCTATTGGAGTAATTTATACTATCAGAATTAGGAATAAAGAAAAATGATGACAGTGTATGCTTCAGCTTTTTTTTTTTTTTCTTTTTTTTTCTTTTTTTTTTTTCTTTTTTCCACCCCCTAAGAAAGTTTGAAAACTGTTTCCAGCAGGTTATGCAAATCAAAGCAACTGTGACTTCATTATGAGGTCAAGTCCATAATTCGAAGTCAGAAATTATAAGAATGGCAACTGCTTGGAGCACAATTATCAGTTACTATGAGATTTGGCACAATACTATTCCTTGGAGAGGAACCTGTATGCTGAAGCAGAGGAATAGAGTTGTGATCTTTGTTCCAAAGAGCAAATGTATGTTTAGAAAAGAAATTAAGAGAAATATAAATAAATACAAACAGAAGGAGAAAAAGTGATTAGACCAAGTAAAAATGGAAGAGAGGCCAACAATCCTGTGTTTTCCCCCAAAATACAGTAACTTTACCTGGGAGGAAACAGTAGAGGTCATCTGCATTGGCCCCTTGCTCAAAGCAGTGCCAGTGTAAACCTGGTTCCCCATTGCAACCTGAAGGTTGTTCAAGGCTGTTTTCAGCAGAGTTTCGAATAAGTCTGAGTGTGAAGATTTTACAGCTCCTCTAATTAACCTGTAGCAGTGTTTGACTTCTTCAATTTAGATATATTTATAATGTATGGTATCAAAAGTTCATTCCTGGGTCGCAGTGAGAACTAGTCTCAGAAAGTGTTTTAATCCTGTTTATGAGATGAGGTAAGACAGCAAATTGCATTTTAGTGGTAGTGTGATGAATTTCCTTTGAGTTTATTCAGTTTTTGTGACAGTGAACTCAGTTGAGACTAAATATATGAGGCAAAAGGACATTTTTGAGGCACTAGCACATTTTTAAATAAATGCTTCTCTGATCTTTTAAAATTCTTTTTTGTTAACCTCATAAACTACAGAATGTTAGCGACCAATGTTCAGGCACTTGGCAACGAGTTGTGTAGATTTTGGTTCTAGTTGCTTTGTTTATTACCACTAAATCATAGTAAAGAATTGATAAGTGATAGATATGTGAACTTCTTTCATAACATTATTTTCCAATTAGATGCAGGCATTTTTTAGGGTTAATACTTCATTGTGAGTGAGTAAAGAAGAATGTTTATACACATACATATTATTCCTTTGGCATACATGATAGTTCTTATCATTATAAATATTCTCAGACTTCCAATTTCAATTCATTTTCAATGTCACAGAAAAGCAACTGAAATGATTATTTTTATATATGAAACCCTGCAGAAAACTAGTTCCAGAAAAGCAGAAACAATAGGAGAGTTCAGATATTACAAAACTGTATTCACTTCAGAAATATATTAGCTTTGAAATTAATTCAATTTAAATGTTTACACTTTAAAAAATACTAAATTGAGGAGAGAAAAGTATTATAATCTTCTTTATGGCTTTTAATCATACAACTAACCTAAAAGATGTTTCAAATAGGCATCAAAGCACAGGTTGCAAAGCTAAGTATTTTGTAATAAAGCCATAAACTTTTGGCTCATGGAAGGGAAACTTTAGAAGCAGCAAGTGATCCTATGGTGGCTGTTGCCACTGAGTGATGATGAGCTGCCAGTGGGATACAGCAGTGTGTAGACAGAGACTGAGATGTCTCCTGCACACAGATGGGTGCTCATCCACTCGGCTATGTGACTTCCTCTGGATGCATGCAATTCACTTGCACAAAGTGGAATGATGATGCTGATGGGAGAGGCTTCAAGAAAATACAACACGGAATATAAAAAATTCTAACCACTTGCCAAATCTCTGTTTGTATGTGGAAGAGGGTCTCCTGTGTCCGACCTGAAAAATGCCTGGCACTGTTTCATCAGTTAATTCCTGGCCTTTGCTGCTGGTTAGCTGCACTACTAACTGACCCACAGGTTGCTGAAGATCCCTGCTGTAGGCAGTTATCACCGCACTGAAGGCTGGGTGAAGCAGCTGATTCTGTAGAATAGAAGAGAACATTTCAGTTGGAAGGGACATACAGTAATCATCTCATCTGATTACAAAAAATGACCAAAAGTTAAAGTATGTTGATAAAGACATTTCCTAAATGCCTCTTAAAGACTGGCAGGCTTGGAGCATTGACCACCTCTCTAGGAAACCTGTTTAACCACTCTCTCATAAAGAAATACTTGCTAATACACAGTTTAAGGCTCTCCTGTCACAGCTTTGAATCATTCTCATGTGCCCTATTCCAAGGAGAAAAGCTCAGTACCTCCGTCTCCACTTCTACTCCTCAGGAAGCTGCAGAGAGCAATGAGGTCTCTCCTAAGGTTCCTCTCCTCCAAACTAGACAAGCCCAAAGTCCTTAGCCACTACTCACAGGACATGCCTTTGAGCCCTTTCACCAACTTTGTTGCCCTCCTGTGGGTGAATTCAGCTACCTGAACATCCTTATTAAATTGTGGTGCCCAGAACCGCACACAGTACTAATTTAATTGTATTGGGTAGTGTCCCTGAAAGCCTTAAAATAAGTTCCAATTTTTAATTTATTAATTCCACAAATTGCTGATTAAATGCTCCTGGGAGATAGTGCAATGATGTCAAGTGCCTGGTCAGAAATGACAAACTAAACAAGATCTTTTGATATGATTTAAAATTAATCTTTTTGGTTTACTGTTTCAAATGGCAATCTCAACCATTCAGGCCATCAGGCACAAAAATTGAAAAGGCAGTTGGTTAATATGCTAGCTCAAGTTTCTAGATACAGTTTTCCTTCCTTTAGGAATCAACCTCAGCTTTGGTGTCACTGCTTTTATTACAAGGTCTAACTTGTTGTCATTCTCCAGCTGTTCCCAGCCTGAGGAGTCAGAAGCTGTCAATTGACCTGGAAGTATTTTTCTTCAACACATGTTATTCTTCTTCAAGTCTGAAATTTTCAATATTCTCCTACCAGGCAAAGGTAGCTGTAAGAGATGGAAAAAACCATGTCTGTTAGAGAATGGCTGTTCTGCTTTAATTTTTTGAAGATGTTCCTGAAGAGTAAACATTAGAAGTGAACAAGTATAATGTGTTTTAACCCTATAAACTATTACTTTCTCTGTCGTCTCTTGTCAGAATAGCCTTTTTATAAGATAGCTCAAGTTTGGCAAGAGTTATTCTCAAATTGTAGAAGGAGAAAAGGGGAATGAGTTGCCTAAGCAGAGATGTGTAGTATTAGTCTAGGTAGTTGTGTAGGATATCCCTTCAGATGCCCAGATGCAACTCCAAAAGGAAGTAGATTGCAGTAGCTTTTGTGTCCTGTCTATCATAACCACCAGACCATCCATCAGATGTTGTGTGTAACTGTTGGAGTTTCAGATGACTGCAAGCACCCATGTTTTGGCAGCTGATTAATGCACTAAGATGCCAAAGTCCAAGCACTGGGATCTAATGTGCTGTTTTACTCATCCCAACAAACATACCTACCTTTGGTCAGCTGAACATCACTCTAGGATACACTAGTCCAGCCACTGACTGTAGTGGAAATGCAGACACATTGCCCATGCCTGGATAGCAATCTTTCAAATGCCTAACTTGAAATATTTGAATCTGGAACTAAAGTCTGCCTTGAGGAAATAAAGCACACCTGTAGTGAGGCTTACATGTATGGATTGTCTCCCTGGTGGCTGCAGTCACTTTGGCTGGGTTCCCTGTTCCCCATCCTTTGGATAGGTTTGCACACATCTTATTCCTGCTTTCAACGCTGACTGTGTTAACAGACACACACAGAGCCCCAACAGATTTCCATGCCTGACCTAATCTAATACTTCCACTTTCACTGGTTCAACAGCTGAGAATCCTGTAATTCCTGAGACAAAGTAAAGTGGCTTTTGTGACCTAAAGAACCTGTTCTACCACTAATAACTGAAGAAAACTCTTGAGTAAAGCCTATTAAAGCAACTGAACTTACTTTATTTCCCTATTCATAACAGTTTTTCAATGTTGATGCGTTTTCAGGGAGTGATTTGTCTGAAATGATAGTACCTCTACGTGAATAAGTTCTGCAGACAGAGTGCATTTAGGAGTGAAGTAATACCTCACAGCCTGAGCTAATTAGTCCCCAGTTCAGCCTCTTCATTTGTCTACTCCTTCTACTTGTTCTGAGGCTCATCTGCTATGTCAAATAGGTTCAGCTAACCATATTGTTAGCAAATGAAGAGAGCAATCAAAAATGAGTATCTTTATGCTAAGTTAAGGAGCTGACTCTGCTGAGCAAAATAGCCACTCAGCACCTCAGCCAGTGTGATGTGGAGAGGGGAGTGAGTCCTGTGACTGGCAGTGAGGAAGGGCAGGAAGATGGTGAAGTAGGACATCAGGTGGGCTGCTGTGTGCTGCCTCTCCTTGGACACTCCACTAGATTCTTTTTATTCTAGTTAATTTTAGTCAGATACTAATAAGTAACATGCACCCTGCAGTTTTTGAGGCAAAAATTACTCATTCTTTAACCCAGCACTAAGATTCCTGTTATGATTACACTTTGTTGTCAAGCTGTTCCTTAGAAAATCTGTCCCTAATTTGTGCACATACTGTAAGGATTAAAACGATCATGTGAGAAGAAAAGAAATGTTGATATTTTAAATGTCATAGTAAATGGAATTTCATGTTGAAGAGGGTGAAGTGATAGGATGGAGGCTTTCTGTAGGGTTAGGAAAGAGATTATGAGCAAGTAATAAATGCAAGAATAGAGGAAATTACTTATCTATTTTATTTCTATGTAAGTGAGAATATAATTAAGCCAAAATTTTTTACTTAAAATGTGAACAAAAATGGAAGAACTTTTCTGTTAGTCTCTCTGCTTCCTTTTTGTTTCCTTTTTCTTACTTTAAATACCACTTTTTAAGAACCCAGATGAAAGCTTGCCTATGTTATCAAATTTCTGCTTGTATACTTGCACTGAACTTATTATAAGTCTAATAGAGGAGAGGCTTGTACCCGTTAAAGGAGTTCTTACTGCAGGATAGCTAAATTACCTACTAGACTGACATAAATTGTCAGGTACAGATCATGTCTACAAAAGTTTGACCCCCCCTGATTTATATTCACATAACTTTAACAGTAAAACTGTAGTTCAGGTTGCTGTTATTTCAATGAACAGTGCTTTATTCAATCAGAAATTTTCTGGAGTGGGGTATTGGTATAGTTTTTCTCCGTGTACAGTACGGCAGTGAAGGCAGCTTCTTACACTTTAAGAGACACAGTTGCAGACTGCTCTTATTAATATTGAATCAAACGTGTTCATCAAACACTTGTTTTTTCCTCATCAAAACAAAACACATCCATTTCATACAAAGATTCTGTGATTTAAACTGATCAATGCATATCACATTTCGATTTCTGCACAATTTATGCTAAAATTGCATCTGGAATGGTTTCATACATAGAAAGAGAAGTCTGTATCTATTATTTAAAAAAGCCAAACAGCAACAAACAAGAAAAACAAAAACACAAAGATAAATCCCCTAGAGAGCATATTCTACTCTGTACCTCAGTTGTGACAGAAATATAAATCAGCATGAGATGTATTTTTGGATATATTCTCTTTAGCTAGGGCTAGCAGAAAACTCTATTTACCTTCACTGTGAATGCTACTCAAAGACTCAGCTAGAAATCTTGTACAAATGGGATATGAAACCAGAGTATGTATCTGGGCTTTTTATCTTACCAGCAAGTTTAAATGAGTCAGGCATTAAGTATAGTGAAGGAATATTTTACAGAAGCATTAGATTTTCTGGGAAACTGCTTTCCTTCTCATGTGTTGGTAATATCCAGCATTGGCATCAATAGCAGCTGTAGAAGAAGAGTTCCTGTGAAAAAAAAAAAAAAAGCAAGCATGTTGCAAAGCAATGGAGATAAGGAAAAGGCAAAAGAATAGGGTGGGTTTTGTTTGTTTTGTTTGTTTGTTTGTTTTTGTTTGGTTTTTGGGGGTTCTTTTTGGAGGGTGTTGGTGGTGTGCTGGTTTGTTTGATTTTCTTGGTTTTCTTTTCTTTTAAATGATATAAAGGAATTGTGATCAGTTGCTTGATCCAGTGAAATGGAAACACACATGCACATGCCAGAATATGGGAGAACAAAACTTTTCAGACTGACCAAGTTGTGCCTATGTCAGCAGCAGGACCTGCTGATGTTATCACTGTAGCGATGTGGTGCCCATTCCCATATCCCCAGCTTGTTCTTGGAGTACTGGTGAAGTACTCTTGCCCTGGCACTTCTGCCCTGGGTGAGTGTGAGCTTACCAAGTCTTTACAACTCAGCATGTTTGGCAAAGCATGATTCTACAGGTAGTCTCAAATCCTGTTTTCAGTTGGATCTAGTCAAATCCCTTGCCTTGAAACTAAATGGAAACACTCGTTTTTTTTGTTTTTTTGGGGTGTATTTTTGTTTGTTTGTATGCTTATTTTTTCCCAAACACATCCCTCTAACATTGCAGCACTGAAGACATCAGCTTCGATGAGTTTTTGTCACTTCATTTAAATCAAATTTATGTAAATATGCTCCTGAAACCATCTATGCTACTATCTCACAGCATGTGGTTTGGAGGCTGTTCACAGAATCAAACAAAAGCTACTGGAAGTGTGATGAGCAATCTTTTTCTGTGAAACAAAATGGTTGAATCTCACAGGAGTTTGCTCCAGGCAAGACAATTTTCCTATGATATTATTTCATCAGTTCTAAAAGATACCTCCCACTTTCACTGTGATTAACTACAGAATAAATTTTAAAAACTTGTCTGTTGAAAGGAAGATCCTGTGATCTGTTTGACATGTAATGAGACTTTTCAAATGCAGATGTTTGTTTTCAGGACCATTGTAAATGTGTTTGGAGTATCAGTCAAGCCAAGTATTTCCCTCCTCTCAGGAATTTACTTTAGCAATCTTTTTCAAACAGCTTACTGATTTTTAAATTATATGACACATTTCAGAAAACTATGTAGCCAATTTAGTTGTACACATACATAGTATATATGCATAATTTAGTTTCATTAACAGATGCAACAGGGAACCTGAAATTCCCAGGAAAATAATATTTAGTTAAAAAACCCCAAACTATAAAACTATTGTAGCAGCCAATAAATCTAGATCTAAAACATATAACAGAAACAATACAGGAAGTAAAGTAATTTTTACTATTTTGTCAAAGTCCAAATCTGAGAGACAAAGTTTCTTTTCTGTGTATTCATTTTTCCAGTGCCTTGGTCTTCTGCTCCCCCAAAGCTTCGGCTGCTGATTGCCAGCATCGAATGAATCCTCATTCTACTTGCAATGATCAAGGTTAGGCTTTCTCCAACGCATTCACCATCCCAGCACTCTGTTTAGCTCAAAACATTTTCCTAATTCTTTTTTTCTCTTCGTTTACCTTAGGCTCCCCATGCCAATGTCTCCTCCTCTCTGCTCATGAGAAGAGTAAGTTTTTATACCTAGCCACTGCACCCAGTGCATAAATAAGCAAAGCAAATTTTGCATGACAGTAGCTTGGTGATACACAGAACATAATTAGCGCTGCAGATGCCTGTGAAGATTAAGACAACTCAACTCCTTTCCTGCCAACAATACTCTATAGTATTACTGATTATACCATTTGCTTCTTGCGTTTTGTTTGCTGGAGCTAGAAGACAGAGAAGTAGCTCTAAATTCAAGGACTGAAGATGGAGAATCTCAACACTACATTGTTTTTATTGTCTAGGCTAATATATTTGGCAATTTTATTGTCTAGGGTAATTTATACGGCAATTTATGATCAATTTATATTCTCTGAAGAAATTTATATTATCTGAACTAAACCCTGGTGTTAGCTCTGATTTTGGTGGAAATATAGCATCAAGGAAGACGACAAAAAAAGCCACATCATAGTGAATATCTTCTGTTGCAAGGCTGCTCAGTGGTTAATGTGAATGCATGATTTGTTTCTGAATGAATCCAGAAACTGCCTGTTTTAAAACATCACCATTTACAGACATAGTAGCGCTGATATATATCAGTTATATAAATAAAAATAAATAGGGGAAACTAAGAGAGATATCAAAGAGAGAGAATGAGATGGTAACGTTAGAGAAATACTGAAGATAAGAACCAGGAAATTTTGGATCATTCTGCTGCACACATTTAATACCTCAATGCAGGACAACTGTGAAGGGATAGTCTGCAGAGCAAAAGTGGCCTGGAGATAATTTTTGTGGTTCTTGTTTGTGAGAGAGCAAAGCTTTGCATATCCTTACACAAGGTCCCTTGATAGTCCCTTCTAGTAGAATTACTAAAGCCTGTTCACTTCTCCCCACTTGGGTGTCTAATATTTTTAGGTGATACAGACGTGACTCAGACTTGTTCTTCTGGCCTCAAGTATCCAATATGACAGCACCAAATTTTAATATTCTGTCTTTTTCACCTTTGTCAAGCTGTCCCTAAAAATGTCTGTGTTACTTTAAGAGACTCTATATAAATGCCTAGAAATTACACCTCAGTAAAGAGAGTATGAATGGAGAGGCTGGTGTTTTTAGGCTAACTACAACTTTGCTATGTGATGTCTTATTTGTAGGTATCAGAATTGTTTAAAAAGTGTTTCATTAGCAACTCTATATGAGTTCCTGCTAATAGCGAAACTGGATTAAAACGCACCTCAGTAGCCAGAAGGATACTTTGACATGGGAAGATGTTTGGTAGTTTTTTCCTATGTGGCTCCGTGGAATTTCCTGGGATAGAAACTCTTCTCTTACAGTACCTAGAGACATGGCACATTCTTGATTCACATCTCCTCAGAGTTAAAATAAGAAAGACAAATCTTTCTGTGTCACAGGGCTTTTATAGACTATTCATGACTGAGTCACTTAATGCTGGTTCTGCTTGGGAGTTGAACAGATGCAAGGTAGTGCCTTCTTGCTTGCTTAAGTAATGGAAATGTTTAAGGCTTTATGAGATTTCCCTTTCAGGATTTATCAAAACATCAGAAAAGCAAATGTACAGTCTGCAACTTGTGATTACATTTTCTTTTCAGTAACTGTGATAAATGCATTGCATAATGTAAATCCACAAATTAGTTTCAACATTACAAACTCTGAGGGGAAAGAGTTGTTCAAATAGACTGTCCAGTCTAATGGAGTGCCAGATTTAGAACGTGGTTATTAGGTACTCTACAATGCAAATAACAACAGTAATATCTTCATAATAGAAAAGACAGAAGTATGGAAGATGGGTTTTAAATAAAATCTCAATTATGTTCCATCAGGTATTAGCATTTGTCTGCTTCGTAGTGCACTTGGTCCTTTACAAATATTACATAATGAAAATCCCACTTTCATCTCCCTAGTATGAGTATCATTTTGAAAACTTAATTTGCCTGAATAGGCTCAATTGTATACTTACTGCGTAATGCAACCATGAGGGGAAAGTTAATCATGAAAGCACTTCACAAAAAACCTCACTGAAACCCAGCCCATGTAATTCTCAAATAGCTAGTATTTGCTCATGCCAGTCTGAATGCCTTTTATCTTTTGACAGAACAGGCAGCATAAGCTAAAGCAAAATCTACCTACCTTCCCATCCATACAAGAATTATGTCTAGCTAACTGGAACTCTGTGCTACCTACATTCAAGGGTATAACTGTCAATATTATCTTTCTCAAAGTTACAATCTGTGGTTCCATGATCTGATTTGAACTTCATTGCTCTATTTAGATAAAAAATTTTTAACGTCCTGTTATGCTTGATACACTTATGAGAGGTAAAAGTACAGCTATTGGCTAATGGAGTGATGCCTCAGCTTTGAAGGACAGTGGGAAAAAAAGCACAGAATCACAGAATCAGTGATCAAGGTTGGAAGGGATCTCTGGATGTCATCTGCTCCAACCTTCATGCTCAAGCAGGGTCACTTACCTCTATTCCCCAGGGTTTCTGAACATCTCCAAGAACCTGGGATGCCTGTGCCAGTGCTTGGTCACTCTCACAGTAGGGAACAGTTCCCTGATCTTCAGAGGTCTTCTGCTCGATGTCTCTTATTCTGTTCACCGGCATCAACCATTCTTACATTTTTCTTGCATCTAAGCCACCTGAGTTGGAGCTATGAGGTGGTGTATCTGCTTTGGTGACACATCCCAAGGCATGTGAGCGTTATTCACTAAGAAATCATCTTCCAGCAGAACTCGTGTGCTGAACTGAAGATCAATCTGATACTCTTGAACCAGATTTTAGTAAAATAAAAATGTTTGCTTTTCCCCCCTACTTGTAGAAAGGAGACAGAGTTACTGCAGAAACAAGAACAACAACAAATAACTTTTGTTATGTACTATGCTTGCAAAATTCCAGTTAGAGAGATAATTCAAAGAATACATCTCTTGCAAAAAAAGCTTGATGCTATTAGCTGATATGAAAGCTTAACCCTACAAGTAGAATTGTTCTTCCTCTAACTGAACTAATAGAACAATAGGACAAAACAATGTACTATCACATCAAAACACTCTGATTTATAATGTGCTGTAAATCAGCAATTTCCCTCTTTCTTTCATGGAGAATCGCCCAGGTGAGTCCCCCAGCTTTCAAATCTAAATGCATATACACGTCCATACCCAGAATGATACAACGTTACTAAGCCCCTGTGTAGTTTAGCTAAAAGTTCAAGCCTATACCCTTAAAATCCAAGGAAACTTTCCTAATATCACTGACAACAATATAGTGTTCATGATAGTTTGTTTAATTCTTCCTCTCTTCAAATATAGCCCTTTGATCCTGAATGGCTTGGAAAATGACCAGAAGGTGTGCATAAATGTGAGATTTATCTCAGGGAATCAGCAATTCATTCCTTGATGAAAGAGAAATTTTGCCATCCAAAATAAAGATGAGCTCTATATGAAAGTAAATGAATGACTTCTCTAAAACAATTCAGACTTTCTTGGGTTAAAGATTTTAGTTTTCAACAGCACTTGTGTGCTGGTAATTATTGCACATATTCTACATAAGACAGATGAAGACATATAATATACCTTAAAATTTTGCAAAAATTACTGTGCTGCCCAGGAAAGAGAGGTCTCCTAGCACTAATATCCTATTTGCTTCAGTGGCATTGTGTTAAAGCAAGGCTCTTGACTTACTAAAAACATTTCAGCTTTTGTCTGTGGGATGTTACAGTTCATGGACATTTGAAATATGAAAATGCACTTCATTAGCGCCATGTTCCATTACACACAAAATCATGGTATGAACAAAAGGAATTGAAACTTTTTTATGGAGTTGAGACATTATTGTTTATCTGTGTAATCAAAATAGAAAACTGAGTTGTTATGAGTCCACTTGCAGTGATACTAAAACTGATAGTCCAAATTAACCTAGAAAGGTCTCATTAGTAATACTGTGCAAAATACTATTCCAGAGCTTCCTAGCATCAACACCTTTTCTTCAAATGAAGGCAAAGTTGACCCTCCAGTGTTGCTCTTATGATGTCTGTAAGCTGATATTTCTGACTTCCCTAGGAGGACCAGAAGGGATGCTTTGCAAAGTGCTGACAGTGTACTGGCATCTTCACAGGCTAAGTGAGATGTTCTTGTCTTTCTCCTCAGTACCTAATCTGCTTGTTTGATTTTGTCTGCTTGGTTTTTATTGTTTTGTTTTCCTTAAGACTGGCACCTCACATGTACTCTTCATTCACTGCTTCCCAGTTTATGTGTTTTCTTCCATTCTTCTTGTTGTCTCTGAAAACAGTTGTAACTAATTCACAAGCCTGCCCTCCCATAGTTACTGTGACGTGACCACTGCGATTTTTGTTTGTAGTCTGAGACCTCCTGCCATCAAGTGTGTGTGCACTCTTCCCCTGCACATTATGTTCTAAAGTCGTGATTCCAGTCACTGCTTCTTGCACTTCTTATTGCACTGTTTGTTATTTCCGTCAATTAAATTGAAACTGACAAAAATTTAAGCAAGTTAGTTGTCTGATAGATAATTGTTACTGTAACTAAATGAGGTAAATGTTGTCAGGCCAAGACCAGCCCAAACAAGACCCAAGATCCTGAGGCATCAGGTAACTGCAAAGCATATGGGCCTTTATTACACATGGCAAAGTTGTATTTACCAGGCTATAAAGTTAAGTCTGATTATCCGTATGTGGTATATCCTGCTGGTATAAGTCATCTTTTAAAAAACAGATGTTTTGTAGGAAAAACAAGTTTCCAAATGTTCTCTTGTTGACATTTTTCTGTTTCATGAATCACTTTGACGGTGTAATAGAAGAGCCTGAAGTATCATTCTGACTTCTCTCTTCTCTTAATAAAGTATTTTTAAATTGAGTATTTGTGTGTACAAACTCTAAACACTTATCCCTTTTCCCTGAAAATATTTGTCAATATATTAACTAATTTTTCTGCCCCTTAACTTCATTTCTACTATCAGATTGCTTAATTGAAAAAAATAAAATAGAGCTTAGGCTTTATTTCAGCTTAAGATTTTATGTCTGTACAATTTTGGAATATTTTATAAAAGAAGCGAAATGCAATGCTTTTTTATTGCATTTAAAGCAAGCATGCAACCTGCTTTTTAATTTAATATTAACAACACTCTTTTTCTATTGCATTGTGAGATTTTTGTAAGGATTAATGGTAACTTTTCTGACTGACTGAAACTTTGTAATTTCTATGAATAGCCTGCAGCTCTCTGGGCTGATTTGCCACCCATAAAACACACAATAGAACATGCTAATGTTTATTCAGTGTTTGCTCAGACAGTAGGAGCTAGCCCAGGAGATTCCTATGACTAATGCTATTATTAATAATAATTCAATATCTCAGGAAGGATTTGCTGTTCTATGAGAAAGTGATAGGAAAATTAGCCTTTTAAGTGAAACACTGAGTATGAATGGGTTGTGCTGGGATAGAAGATCTGTTGTATCTGATTCTGCCACTGGAAAGTCTGAGCAGAAGATGGTGAGGAGTCCCTCTTGCTGTGAGTAGCATCTCCTGGGATGACAGGAACTGCCTCAATTTCTCCCCAAGTGGAAAATGTTCTGCTTCCCAAAAATGGGTAATGTATGCGTTGGCAAAGCCTTTCCTTGTAACCATTAGATAACTGCAAAAAATGAGGTATCAGTTGCATTTCAAGAATCTTTTCAGTTGTGCTGGTTTGAAGGTAAACCAGCAGAAGAAATGGACCCACTACCAGAGAGATTATGAGTCAGAGTTACAATTT
>JAWWEE010000074.1:97064627-97082617 GCA_035221455.1 Xenops minutus | reverse complement strand
ATAGAGGGGGTAGAATACATAGCTTTTTATCACTCCCACCCAGTGATAACTGGTCCCTCCTGCTGAACTAGGACATCAGTCTATTGAAGAAAAGTAAAATTAGAAAAGTAAGAAGTTATGGAAAATTCTGCATGTGCTCAATCTTTTAGTAACTGAGATGATTTGCAGGATTACTTATTCCTGGTCTAACTATGATTGGGGACCGCTAAGTCTTTACAAGACAGAGTAGCAGAGGACAGAGCAAGGAGAGTTGCTATTACTGCAGGGCAGCCTCTGTCAGGAAAGACCAAGGCTCTATTGAACTTCCAGCCATATCCAACCCTATCTCCCAGCCCCTAAAATATGTTGCAGCTTGAATCCCTAGTCTGGATTTATCATATGGTATAAATGAAGATCATCCTCAGAGTGTTCCCTGAGTCCATCAGCCAGTGTTTGCACTAGCAAATTAAGTAGGTGTACAACTGCTCCCGGTTCAAATGCCAACTGGCATTGAATGATCTGTAATTAACTAATGCTATTAGTTAACGTTCTTAACTCTGCAAATTGGAGTGACTGACTGGCAGTTTTTTGCGACCTCTCACAAACCTTGCCTGAGAATGATTTGAGAGAAGTGTGAATTTGCATAGTCCAGACTGTACTAGGCATGGTAAAAATAATTAAGAGATGTCTCAGTTGTAGCATCTGAAGAGGTTTCTTGCCCCCCTTTTCTTCTGAATATAGAAATAATTTTATACTTCATAGTTTTATTACTTCTGTTTTATAGAAGTAATTTAAAAGCAGTTACTGTATTGATACTCCTGTTTAATCCCTTTCCTACAGTACTGTGTATTTGCTTGACTGCTTCTAGTAAAAGCCCAGAGTCCATGAATCTGCTAGGTCTTTCAAACTTAGGTGTCAGGTTTCATGACTTCTGTCTCAGTTTTGAAAACTAATTGTAACACTCTTGATTCTTCAGATCCTGTAATCTGAGCAGCCGTGTAGGTTTTTTGTATGTAAAATATCAGTCTCAAGATAGCAGCACACAGAAAGGTGCAATTTAGTTTGACAAACTTCATATGCGCTTTTCTTGACAGGATTAATCTTGCAACTCACATATTTATTTCATATAAATTGCACATTACTAACTTCTCAAGGGGTCTTAAGAAAAGCCTACTTCTGTTAAAAACATTTGTGTTTACAATACCTTGTCTGTGCTAATTGCAATAAAACAAGAAAACTGCTAGGAATTGAATTTCTCATTATCTGGGAGGCATTTAAGTTGCATTACGTAATGGAATTCAGTTCTGTCTAAAAAAATATAAATGTAAAAAAATGAAATTTTTGTTAATGATAGCAATTATACTCAGTATACATCTTAGCTGAAAGCGAAGAGTCTGTTTCTCTTTCCATCACATGATTGTCCTTTCAGTGAGAACTGAATCCAACCCTGCTACATGGATGGCAAAAGTTCTGCAATTGCATTCAATGGAACAGTCTTTCAAAGTTTTGTTACCTCCTTGGAGACAGAGTTTGCATCAATCTGTATGGTGAAAAGATGCCTTGACAACAAATGGGAACAGAGTATTTTCTTGGCTGCCAAGTACCCCAACTACCATTATTGTTGTAATCTCTGGTGTTAAGGACACTGTGTACTTAGTCTCCATAATCTAATTCTGTTTGGTGAGTAACATTTTATATTCCGATATAACTGCTTCTGATAAAACTATTTGGTAGAATATTCTATATTGAAGTGTTTCAAAGTAAAAATACAGATAAAAGACACCTACTTAGGCTTATGTCTGATTTTATTTTTCAAGTCAGACCAGTCTGTTTTATTCTGTCCTTGACAGGGGTGAATACTAAAAGCTCTCAAGGCAGTTTGTCACTAGCTTTGAAAAGGTAAAAATGTTTACTTTCTCTCTGATATAGGAAAATTAAGAAGAGGTTAAGGCAGGATTTTAAAACTTGAATAACTCTTAAACTCAGAGAATTGTAGTCACTTTTGTTGTGAAGTTGAATCAAACCTACAAACTCCATGAAATTTCATGTTCTTATTTTGCCTCTACATGTCTAATTTTCTCAGGTTTAGCTGAGCTGCATAGGGCAGAAAAATACATCCAGCTATGTACTTCAAGTTTTTTCCTGGTCCTCTATTAAATGAAGAAAGACTTGACTTGTCTTTCTGGTTCTAACGCTTACCCTGTGTAACTTTATCACTTTTATGTCTCCTCTGTAATCTAAACAATACAAACCTTCTTTATTTTATGCTACAGAGAAATCTCACCCGTCTATTTTAATCTGGTGGTAATGGACTGATTATTAGAACTATTTGTCTCTTTGAACACCTGATGTTATACTTCATGATAACTTCAAAGGTCAGACACTCTCCTGACACCGCAAAATGCCATTAGGTAATAAAGATCAAGATTATATATCATCTCCTTTTTAGATAACACATACTTTGTGACACTTCTGGAATCTGTGTCAGACACCTCTAAATTTCATAGTTTTAACATAAAAATCAAGATATGCAGAGAAATGGGTACAGGAGCAAAATAAGCTCTGTACAGAACAGTAACAGGAAACTCATATAGGTGAAACCTAAACTATTTTAAAAGCAAGTAAGCTCTTTTTGTTTTAGCCTTGTGAAACTTGTTAATAAAGAACATGGCAAAGATGGTAGAAACCCAGTAATGCTAACATTAATGCTAGCATTTCTAACAGTTTAATTTCCAAGGGCTCACAGGGGACCAAATCCTTTAACTGAGCTAAGGAAGGCATTAAATAAACCAGGTAGATGGTGGAAAATGAATTTAAGAACACATTTTCAGAAAAACAATACAAGAAAATACCTGACTGGTGCTTGCAAAGTCATCAATGCTTCAAGTTTTGTGCAGTTTCCAAGGTATCTACAGTTGTGTTATTGGATTTGTTGAACTTATAGACCCTCCTCAGTAGGATTTCTTCAGACTGAACTAACTGGTTTGGCACCTTCCTTTGCCGGATTCTTTCAACTTGACAAGTAAGGTCACTTGATCCAGGGAGTCTCTGGATTATTTCTGTTTTCTCACTGATATTGTCCAAGGTAAAAGATATACGAGAATATGGCATCTCAACTTGCTGATGCAGACTCCAGTTTCATGATTTAGTTTTGCAAGCCCCTATCTGAACAGTGGGGTGCACAGACCATGTAAGCAACTTCAGCAGAAGCTGACTTTTGGCATTTCCTATGGGCATGGCTTGGTGGCATAGAGCACTGGCACCCTCAATCCCTAACTGTCCCTTATACAGTCTAAGGGGGACTTTCACATCTAACTGTACTCCCCAGTGGCTGGGCATGAAACTTCTATCTGCTACATATGTGCTGCTTTCACTGAATGTGAGCACAGAAAGCCAGCAGAGAACTAGTCTTTACCAGTCTCCCTTTATGCACTTGAATCACTGTAGTAAAATGTGCTGAAAAAAGGCACCAGAGTGATCAAGTAAGTAGAAGATAAAGAGATGAGAGTGCAGTTCCTCACTTACCGAAACCCTTACTACCTCAATTTTCAGGCTGCTTGAACAATTCTTTATTCTCTTCAGGAGAATATTTATTTGAATTTACAGCTGTTACTTCCTTTGTGATGCTTCCCACCTATTTGCACTGCTCTATACATCTTTGTATTGCCTTGCTCATGTATTTAATTTCTAGATGATACTTAAGAAATTAATTCATTTGGAGATCTTTTCCTAATTATTCTATCATGTTACAACACCTTTGACTGAGTGACCATAATATAGGTACACTAAATTTTGAGGAAATTATTTTGAAAGAGCTAGAAATTCTCATCCAACAAAAGAACTCTTCCTATGTAAGGGAAAGTACATATTGAATTTTATTATTTTGCTATATTGCTTTCTCGTTGCTTTCATGGCTGTTATTATCAGTTCATCCACTTGTACTACCATTGTGCTAGCCACTAACTTAACCCCTAATAGGAAGCCCATCTGTAGGAAGCTACATTAATTAATTCACCTACAGAATAATATAAAAGATTCTTCTATTTGTGCATCTGGTCTTCTCTCACATAATGATGCAGGATATGGAGAAACTGGCAGCATGGAGTTCATTATGTGATCCCTTTCCCAGCATATCTCTCCAGTTACTGGTCACATCTATGAGACAGATTTAATAGCATACTCACCCATTAAGCAGCACCAATAAAGTTCATTCCTCATAAATATAAATCATTCAGTGTAGTTGTTGCTTGCAAGTTTTGATCTTGTTTTATCTTGTGCTAAAACATATCATTGTAGTTTTGAATCACAAATGCCTTTCTGTTCTGTAGGCTGTGTATACTGTTAGAAATGGCCATCCTAATTTGCATGCAAGGTTGGGAAGGCACAAGGAAGGGGAGTCTTCCTTGCAGATACAGCTTGCTTTGAACAGCAGAGCATGCTTCCCTGTCACTCCCCCACTTCACAGATCAAAAGATGCCTTAATGTGTACCACAACAAACCATTTGGAGCCAAATGGATTCATTCAGGTGTAGAAGAGAATTTGACTCTGTATTCTTGTATGAATTCTCCTACTGCATGGAAAAGAGATCCAGGCAGACATTAAGGTTTCCTTCCACTAATTTTAGAGATAATTTCAGAAGTTTGGCCCATGTATTACATTTATAAATATCAAATAAAAAAAATCAAAAGTATTAGCTCCTTGTTATGAATATCTTAAAGAAATTAAGTAACTACACTATTTTATGCTGTTTCTAATGCTAACTTAATTAAGTCTTAAAAGTATTTAACAAGCTTAACCAGTCCCTCTGGAGGCCAAACCCCAAATTATTTAAGCATAGAATTATTACTGAAAATAGAGACTGTGGAATATTTGAGGCTTCAATTAGAGAAAAATTACAGAGGGACATCTAAATCTGGCATAAATAGGACATCCCTTTTCTCTCACTGAAGATGTCAGATGTTAAAAGACTTAATTATTTTTCTTGTTAAGGTTGTTGAGTCATTTTGCTCCTTTTTCTTGTGCAAGCTCTGTTGAGTTTTGGGTTGCTGGATCTCGCACACTGATGAGCAAACAGTCTCTATTTTCCCTGTGAAGTAAGCAAAAAAGTGGACAGTCACAATAATATTGGTGGCCCAGCATTCAAACAAATTGTATGAGTCCTTAATTTCACTCCCTTAGTAACATGAACTACTCAAAAGTTGCTCCAATTGCTTACACTATCCTTCAAAATGTGGATTAAGGCAAACTGCATTGAAAGACCTCCCAAAAAATGAAAATAAAAAAGAGGTTATAAAAACAATCGTCAATGTTCACAGAAAGCTATTCAAGGCATTGTGTTAAAAAAAGAAGTGGGTTTTAAGAGTAAAGAAACTGTGATGAGAACAGGAATATTGGGGGTAAACTATAAGAGAAGAAGATTTATAACGTATGTTTGCATAAGCATACATCACTAAGAGGGAATATTCAAAGTATCTTAACATAATGTTGTGGGTTTTATGTAACAAGGAACATATCTGAATGAAAAACATTAAATTCAACATGTGAACAAGGACACCAGCTTTATTCCCAAATCTCCATGTCCACCAAGAAGCAAAAATAACTAGATTATACTGTCAACTTAATGCTATACTTAATTTTAAATCAGGGAACTTTTCTGATATGGAAATAGCACATACAGTAATTGAAAAGTTCAGTTCCAGTGTAGCATTGACTTGTAGTTCTTGTCAGCACTTGTAATTATAGAAGAGTTTTACTGTTATCATTCTTCTTTTTAAGTGTTAAAGGTTGGAAAGGACCTTAAAGATCATCTATTCCCAACTCCCCGCTTCCACAGGCAGGATCACCTCCTACTAGACTAGGCTGCTCAAGGCCTTATCCAACCTGGCCTTGAACACTGCCAGGGCTGAGGCAGCTGCAGCCTCCCTGGGCAACTGGTTCCAGTACCTCACCACTCTGGTAGTAAAGAATTGCTTCCTAATATTCAGTCTAAATGTTCCATATTTCAATTTTTACCCATTACTCTTTGTTCTATCATTACGGTTTCTGATGAAGAGTCCCTGTCCAGCTTACCTGTGGGCCTCCTTCAGATACTGGAAGGTTGCTATAAGGTCACCATGTAACCTTTTCTTCTCCAGGCTGAAAACCCACAAATTTCTGAGCCTGTCTTCCTCAAGGAGGCGCTCCAGTCCTCTTACCAACTTTGTGACCCTCCTCTGGAGTTGCTCCAACACATCCATGTTGTTCTTATGTTGGGCGCACCAGAACTGTACACAGAATTCCAGTTGGGGTCTCACAAGAGCAGAGAAGAGAGGGAGAATCACTTCCTCTGAACTGCTGGCCATGGTCCTTTTGATGCCCCCTAGGATTTGTTTGGCTTTCTGGGCTGTGAGCACACACTGCTGGCTAGTGTTGGGTTTTTCATCAACCATCACCCCCAAAACTTTCTCTTCAGGGCTGCTCTCAGTGACTTCTTCTCCCAGTCTGTAGGTATGGGATTCCTGTGACCCAGGTGTAGAACCTTGCACTTTGCTTTGCTGAACTTCATGAGGTTTATATTGGCCAATCTCTCAAGTGTGTCAAAGTGCCTCTGGCTGGCATCCCTTCCTTCCCGTGCATTGACTGCATCACTG
Organism: Xenops minutus; assembly: GCA_035221455.1. Taxonomy (NCBI): domain Eukaryota; kingdom Metazoa; phylum Chordata; class Aves; order Passeriformes; family Furnariidae; genus Xenops; species Xenops minutus. The sequence goes on along the minus strand of JAWWEE010000074.1, from coordinate 97,076,008 downwards.
AGTTTTCCTTGTTTGTTTTTTTTATCCATCACAGTGAGCCAACTATCCCAAAGCATTTTGGCTTTGCTTTTGAAAGTCAGAAAAAAATCCTCTCTCCTCTGATCTCCACAATTACCTTTACCTCATTCTTCAAGTGCATAATAAAGAAAATATATGCAAAGCAAATTTTCAGTGTTCAAGAACAAGCTAATTGGGTTCTTTTCATAATTGGTAGTTTATTGCACATTTGTATTCAAAACTGTTTCCACTGAACTCCCTGAGTTTTCAAAAAGAGACACAGTGCTTTCATATTACATGCTTCTCTTGGCTGTCAAGCCTAACTAAAGAATCTTCTTTTATTTAGAAAAGACCTTCAGTATATCTTAGGCAATCAGGAATAGGCTTTTACAAGTTAATGCTTGAACTCGTGCTGTGTCAATATTACTGTCCCATTCAGAGAGAGTGCAAGATCCTTCGTTGTTCAAACCTCCTACCTGAGCATCCCATTAGAGAAGTATTACCTGGAGCTAACGCTTTTTTAGGCAGTAGCCTACACCTGCATCTTCCCACAGTCTTCTCTTTTCAGTTCCCTTAGACTGTATTTCAAGAGCAGGGGTAGAGCAATTTCTTTGCTCCTGCTTTCAGGAATGGCATGTGTCTCAGAGTACTATAAAAATAGGGTTCTAATTCTGTTTAAAGATTATGCACACTGGTTTTCAGTAAAATTCCCTGTCAATGATATTGCAGAAGAAGAGAAACAACCATCAGCAAGTCGTATACTTATTCTATTGTACTGATGTCTACAAACAATCAGATACAGACTACTTTTGCCACAACAGCTAGTCCATGCTGCTGAGTAATTTTGCCTTGGATGTTTCCCAAGTATAGTAGATGAAAAGGCTAAGTTAAAAAAAAAAAAAAAAAAAAAAATCAATCCTGTTCACAAATGTAATTTTTCTTCATGAAACAGAAAAGGAAAACTGCTGAAACCTGGAATCCAACACATGCCATTTAAGGTATTTCATGTGTCTAGCAGAAGTCCATAGATCTCTAGATACAAAGAATTTAAGATTAAAACTAAGAAATTATGGCAACCAAGGGATGTTTTCCCTGCCAGTTGCTCAGCTTTGCACTCTAAATAGTTAATTTTAATGAATTAATCTTCACATGCTGATAATATTTTCCTAAATTCCAATTAGCTGCTGCATGGTCAGAGCTTGCTGTTTTGCAACATACATTGTTTTTGGGCATCTTTGTTAGATGTAGCTGTGTGGCAAGAGAGACTATTCAGGATGCAGTTTATGTGCTAGGAGAAAACATATGTAAAGGTTTCGATTACAGATCATGTGGAAAACACATTATTAAACAGAAAATTCTTGTTAACAGCCTTTGTTGCAGATAGAATTAAACCAACGTGAACTTAAGTATCAAAGAAGTATTTATATACTTGCTGTATAATGTCAACATCTTGAGGAGCTAAAATACATTTTTCAGATTCAATGGATTTTAATGGAGAGTTGCCTTCTCAGATGTGTTATGTAAATAAATCAAACACTTCAGAAACAAGAAGCTGTGTTTTTATCCATGATGAAAAAAAGACAAAGTCGATTTCATTGGTTACTTGATAAGCTGCAATTTGGCAGTGATTTCTGTCAATATTATCCACAAGTCCTGACTCTTCTTAAAATCTTAGTTCTATACACCTTTGTGTGGATTTCTGTCAGCCTATTATTCCTTATTCCCTTCCACAAAAGTATCTGTTTGCCTTGTTTATGTGCGCCGCAAACGCAGAATATCACAAAACCATCATTCAAGCAGCAGGGTAGAGGATGCTGCAAATCTAATCTCTGCTGTATAGAAGTTTATAGGAAAATCTTTGTGTGTGACTGTAGTTCTTTCAGATATAGTCTTCTTTTCATTTTTCACAGAATCTCTCTTCTGTTGCATGTTTTATTTTTGTTTGATGTGCACTGCTAGGCCTCTGTATCTCAAACCCCATTGATTATGAAAGATGTTTCCCCGATCAAAGCATGATCTTTCTGCCTCTGTGTATTGAATTCACTAGAAAGACCCACATACTCACCTTCTCTTTATGGACTCATTAGTTCAACCTTACTTCTGTGGATCACAGGAACAAGCCTTTCGTTACTCTCTCTAGTAGCAACTTATGGAAGAGATTTTATGTTATCATACATAATACCAGGGGATTTGACTTGATGTCAGAAAATTTCTAGTCCTATAACTCACTCAAGAATCAAAATTAGCTTCAGGAATAAAGTGAAGATGAAAGGATATTGCAAATCCTTGTCTCTTTGGCAAGAAGACACTGTCTGCACAAGCTTTTCAGAATATCAGCTCAAATAACTTTGCTCAAAGCAAAACTGGTAATGCTACAGATGATACACATGAAATTGGAGACTGTACACAGGATTGGATGCAATCCTGTGGTATCTTCTTTATTGATTGAGTTCAATCAACATTCACCTGAAAGGGCCACAATAAGGATCTCAAAATTTGTCCTCAACAGAGCGGGTGAAAAAGAGAAAGAAAATAATTCATCTTACTGTTGAATCTTATAGTGGGAAGAACATATGCCGTTTAGTAAAATGAGATTTTTAACAAGAAGATCAAAATACTGCCATCCCACACTGATGAATAAGTATTTGTGCAAAGCAGAAGAACTGTGTATATTTTTTGGATATATATCAATGTGCATGCTGGGTGAGAAGAAAAGAAGGTAGAAATAGGGCCACAAAAGTACATTGAAATAAATATAAAGGCACATCTCAGCACTCTGAAATAAGCCTGGATCTCAAGCCTATTTTCACACAGAGCCGTATCTGATCCACATAATTTAAACCCAGGTGGTTCAGAGGAGCTCTAGACTGCTTTGAAAGGGTTTCTAACAAACAGATGTAAGTTTCTTATAACCCAAGTAACGAGTTGAAGGCCTAGCTTGGATCTTTCTCAGCAAAATCTTTATGACTCTGGACACCAGCAAAGGTAGCAGTCAGCAAGGTGGCTGGAAACCTGTAGGACCTCTGAGCACTATGTAGGTTTTCAGCAAGACTTTGCAGTATCAATCTAGACAGATTATCGTAGAGGTGAATTGAAAATACTAGTAAAGCAGTCCCACTCCAGCCTCTGATATGTGTCCTCTTTAATTGTAGTAGAGGGAGAGAGATAAAATGAAGAACTCTCATATCTCAAAGCTGTTATCCATGAATGATGAAAGAATTATCTATGCTGAACCTTTTCCAAAGAGAAATTTGCAATGCATTGGAACAGCTCCGTTAGCAAAAATTTACATTCTACACATGAAACAATGAGATTTGGAACTTAATTGTTGATTCCAATGGTGAGAACGTGATTTGTACCTTGACAGTAAGAGAGTTAAATTACATTTCAGAAATTAAGAAATACAGTAGCCTTTTTCCTTTAAAAATTTGAAAGGTAGCCTCAAGCTGGGTTTAACAAAATAGTTGAGCATGGAAAAAACAGCACATCCCTGCAACACAGTGTCTGCCAGTACTGTGTTTGGTGAAAGGATGTGAGGACTGACTGTGCTATGATGTGTTAGGAGATATCAACATTGTTTAAACTGTTCAGGATACACAGAACAACTTTCAGTGATTGTTAATGGGATGTAGAGCTCTTTCATTGTTCTCAGTCTCTGACTGCTCTCTTCTATATTACTTCAATATAAAAAATGGCACATGAGAATTTGAGCATAAAAACCTCAGTGAAAGTCATTATTCCTCAAGATTTTCTGAATCTTGGGCAGGAAGTATGTTTTAAAACCAGACTGATTTTTCTGTTGAAATCTGTTCTTTACATTCTCTGTCAGTGTTTATTCTGTCTGCTGCCATCACTGTCTGCTACTGTGGGTTACCAGGCTGCTGCACTTGTGTGTCCAAAAGCCCTTACAAAGAGAAGCCACCTTGTGTTTTACTTTGCTAATAAATGAGAAATTTAACTACTACAGATGTCTTGGCAAGGGCCATACTGGTGTTAAGTGCATTCTGCATTTACTCCTCTTGTATATTTTCATGGTCAAGACTGCCGAATCTGGGTCTAGAGTGACCAGATGTTGCTACAGTCCCTCTTGAGTCCGCTTTCTATCTAGCTCATCCGCACCTTTAGTAAACATTGTCTTTAATTTTCAGATACACTGTCTCTCCTTTATATGTTAGTGCCATTTTTCCTCTGCCATTATATAGACTGATTTTATTGAAAGAATGATCAGTTAGACAGTTTTCAAATAGTATAATAGGCATCTTTTACCAATAATTGTAAAAAGTAGGTATCTCTCACTCAGTATGATAGCAACAGAGAGTTGCTGCATCTAAACCTAGGGAATACACATTTTGAAATTGGACTCTGATAGCCAATTACAAATTAAATTTTAAAAATGATTAGGATTTTAACATTTGTACTTGAGATTCAGCTGTGTGGAAACACATTGGGCTCACAGAAATACACTGACCCAGATCTAGGTTTCCAGTTCAAACTTGCCTTTAATATGTGCAAATGGAAGTTTGCAGAGCAGAATAATCACAATGCAACGTGACATATCAATTACTTCCCATTACAGGACAGACAGACAGCTAGGATGGTGCTGTTTGCTATGTGTCAACAGTGTGCTTGGAATCCTATGGAGGACACATGTGAATCATCCCTGTCCCTGAGAGATTACAGTGAAACAAAAGAAAACGAGAAAGACGTATGTAAAAACCATTTATAATATGTGAGCTATTTAAGATGTCATTGTGGGGGAGGGAATAAGAAAAACCTATCATACTAAAGCTACACTAGTTCTTATAAATTTGCTTTTTTAAAATTTGTTTTGGAAGATGCACTGTTGTGTGTTTGTCTCCTTCAGAAGTCCTGCTGAGATATAATTGAAACAGTGATAAGCCATAGTCACCTATGGTCTTGCTGCTTGGAAAAATCTTCACACACATTAGCAATAGAAAAGTATTCTTTGAGAATAACTAAATATTTTACTTTTGAATGTGCAGTATATGATGAAAGCACCACCAACAGAAACTTCCAGTCCTTCAGCAAAATAAAAAAGTTAATTGGTGGTACACAGTAACCAACTTAGCATATTATATGGTATAACATATTGTGGATAGTAAGTTATCTACCTAGAAAAAAAGATTTTTTAAGAAACAACAAAGATTGGTGTTAAATATGGGCTATAAAATATCATTAAATGTTCATGGCTTTCATCAAAATATGTTTGAATGAGTAAGATACTTGTAATTGTCTTACCTGAAGGGCTTGATTCCAGCTCTAAAATGTAATTCAGCCCTGGAGGAAGAGAGGTATTATTTCTTTTTGTGAAGGTCCTAGCCAGTCAGGTCCATGTTAAACTTTATTGAAGCCTTCACAACTCCTGCTTTAAGGAGCTGTGTTTAGGTCAGAGATGATTTGCTGTCTGTTAGGCAGACACTGGTCTATATTTTCAGTCTACATGGAACAAATATCTTCTGTAACTTTTTAGCCTGCACTTTACAAAAAAAGCAAAGAAAAAGAAATTTTTTTGGGGTGAAGTAAAGATCAAAGCTAAAGATTCTAGGGAGAGGCAAGAACTAGTAAAAGCCAGCAGAAAAATCACATGACTGTTCAGTGACGGAAAATGTGTTGCTAAGATTGAAGCCTTCCCTTACCTTTCTGCTACTCTGAATCTTCATGCACTGTTGGAAAATCCCCCATGTCTGCCTCCCCCATGTCAACTTATGACACCTTACAAGTCTTAAGAAATTGTGTTAAAAGCAATGTTAGTTAAGATGGTATACATAACACACAGATAATATAAAAATGCCATAAATAATGTTTCACCATTGTTTCTGCCTATCAAAACTTCCTACCAAAAAATTCTCTATTGGCTTTCTGTCAGAAGTTCTCACCAGAGCTTCCTGATAGAGTTTTTCTGCCAGAAGATCCTGCTATTGTTTAATCTGAATAGGACTACGTGCCAAGCAACCACATACAACCTTCTTTGAATGCTATAGAAGTTAAAGGGAAATTTCAGAAGATCAGGGAAGAGAAAAGAGAGAGAGAACCAGTTAACCATATTTGAGAACCTCTCACCACCTCCCCTTCACCTTTTCTCCACTACTGGCTGCTGCGTCCCTGCCACTGGAGACTGAAACTCTGACAGCCTGGAGAGAGCTGAGACCCACCATGTCACATGCATGAGTAATATCTTGCCTTTCTTCCCTTACCATGTTTTTGAGGGCCAAAATGCGCTGCTGAATTGGGACCCTGTATGGTCTGCGACATGCCTTCGGATGAGCGACAAAGCCACACATCCTGGCTGCATTCCAGAGAAATAAAGCTGCTAAAAACCCTCCTGAAGCTAAAGAGATAACATTGAAAAGCAGCAAAACAGAAAAAAAAAAAAGGCAGAAACTGCTTCTATCCTTCCTCACACACCAACTTGGCAAAAAGTTTTGGTTTTGGTGGTATCTTTTCTCTGCTTCTAGAAGTAATCTTGTTTTTTTCCAACCTTTTCTTGTTTTTTCTCTTTGCATCTCTTAGCAATTAATAAAATCAGTTTTGGTATCAACAGACAATGTGAGTTTTAATTTTGCTCAGGGGAATATTTGGATCTAAAGTTCTTTCTGCGACATTTAAGTGGATTGTAGCAGTATACTAACAGGCAAATATATTACATATCTTCAAGCATTAATGCTTAATTAAAAAGAAAATAAAAATTCTATTAATTCTATGCAATTTTCCAATGACTTAAAACTAGGGTGTGTTATTATAGCTAAGGAGATTTACTTGACCTTGAGTGCTTGAAGTTCTGTGATAAGGAGATTTTCACATCAATTAAAAACTGCTTAGTTTTATGGATTTAAAATTCTTATGTATTTTTATGTAAACATGAACACATCCATATATATACACCATTGGTGAAGCGGAATTGAAAAGTCACCTTTGTTATAATGTTTCTCTCCAAAATCCTATTTTAGATCACTTGTGGGCTTTTTTTTTAAAAAAAAAAATCAATTATTTTATTTTAAATTTTAATGCATTAGCTAAAATCAAACTGCTAAGGAAATAATTGAAACACTGCAGTAGCAGTGCCAGATGCCTGGATTTTCAATGTTCACTGACTTTTCACACCCAGAAAGGTTTGTTTTGCTTTGTGAAAGGTCTATGAAACACCAGTTTCAATTTTGTCAGAAGGTCAAATTGTGTCCCCTACCACAAAGAAATCAATTGTGGATTTCTCCGCATGTTGTAATTTCTGAGTTGCTTACCTGGAAAAGCCCAATCACTACAAATAATATATAAAAGAAAAATAAAATGGAAAATGTATTGAACAAAACAGCTTATGCTTAAAATAGTTGATGGATACTAACAATTTTTTATTTTTCCAGCTAGAAGTAGTCACATTTATAAAATGAATGGAAGAAAAAAATGATTTTTTAGACTTCATAGAAGGAGCAATTATGCTTCTTGATTTAGTAAAGGCAGTGGAAAAAATGTGGGGAGGAAGGAGCCTGAGGCATTTGGTGACATGACAAGTAAGACCTAAATAATGCAGCGTTTTCTCAGCTGTAAATGCAGGTGTTTGCAGAAGTAGTGCACTTGTTCATCCTTTTGGTTGTACAATTCCCTTTAGTCACATATCTGACTAAAGATTCTTTTACCAGCTGTTTATCTCTAATGGGCCCAGAGAAGTAGGGCTTTCTGTACATTTCCACATCCTATCCCCTGCCCCCTGTCCCCTGCTTTATGCAAGGATACTTAAGAATAGAATAAATCCTACTTTATAGCTTGTCTACAGTCCAAGGAAAATCCTCTAAAGGCAAGAAATTTTCTTTAAATTATACTCATGGCAGTCACTATCTATTTATCACCTTGTCCAGCCTGTGTAAATGGGCATGCAATACAAAATAAGACTCATTTCTCTATAGATGTGAATGAGATTTTAGTGCATGTGTGCATACACTAGGGAAAATTTGATAATGTGCATGGAAATATCCCTGGGAAAGCATTTATTCTTGTGTTTACTCCTACGTTTAAACACTGTTCTCTTTTCCCTCTCTGTCAGAGCATAGAGTATTGCCTATTGGCTCATTTCCTAGCTCTTACTTTTAATTGTCACCTGCCATTAAGAAAAAATAAAATTAAAAAAAAACCCAAACAACCCAAATCAAAAAACCCAAAATGATCCAACCTCACAAGAGAGTGTGGAAGTATTTTGTTGTCACAGTTGTATAGAAAACCTTGAAAACAGGACTAAAAGTAACTGTATGTTATCATTAATTTGGTAATGCTACTTGATGTCTGAAAATAACTTATTTGAGTCATATAAACTGACCTCTGCAGTTTGTTATGTACCAGCTTTGACACCAGCAATGATGCATTCACTGTCACTATTCCTATTTTCCTCATTACTATAACATGTAGGAACATAGGAACAGCATTTTATTTTTACTGACTTTTTTTTGTTAGTTCCTCCAGCACATTGGTTTACAAAAGTCCCTCTTACCCAGTTTAAAGAATTTAAGAGAAAAGAACCAGATGATACATCAGGTCTGCAAAGCCTGTGAGGCCATACATGACCACCCTGCATGGTTGTGGGGGTTCAGGGGGTGCTGTGCAAGAACTGGTCTAGGAGGTAAATGGTTTGGAAACTTCTCTTTGCTCAAGAAACCTGTTGTGTGAGAACAACCACTCCTTGTCTTTCCCTTAGAGGGTGTTACTCAGCTAAGAGAGATAATGGGCATTCTTTGCTCACAAGTGGCGGAAGGGAAGAGGAGGAGACAAAGGGAACAACTCAGCAAACGGCACTGTGCAGGTCAAAAGGCCCTTGATATATATAGCTGAGAGACCTGTGGCCAGTGTGTGTTTATTTACCACCTAACTGTGAGTTCTGGCAGCTGTGTAGTGTTCCCAAAATAAACTTCCTTTCTTGTGTGAAAGTCCATGGTTTAGCCTTCTGATTACCTGTTTGAATATTGGAGCTTTCAGTGGTGGTGTTTCAGAGACAATGTATGACTCTTGTTGGGTTCAGAACCACTAGAAGGGAAACAGCTGAATTAATTACTCACATAAATTTTCCGAACATGCAGAAAGTGTAGTTTTTTTCTTCTTTCCGTTTCATGACTTTGGTGTGCCAATGGCATTTTCTGTAATATTTTTTTTCCACATCTAAATAGTCTAAATCTCTCATGGAGGTATTTTTTTCTCATTTATAATTTTTTTTTAATTATATTTTGATTCCTCCCGGTATTTTCTTTGTTAATTTATTGCCTTTATCTCTCAGATATGCCTGATCTTCTGTTATTGTCTGGTCCCTTAACAGACTTTTATTCTTTTCAACATTTACATGCAGAACAGAAATATTCTGTAGTGTTCACAGCTGTAAGATAAGCTCTGATTTTAATATTCTTCTCCTAGATACAAAGGCTTGCTTACACAAGGGAATGACTCGTTCTCGACTGCTTTTAAATCTAGCAAGTTTGAATTACACTGATGGTTTAGCTGGAGATCAACTCCTTGTAAAAGAGTCAGAATTGGCTTCCTATCAGCTTTTCAAAATTACTTTCTGAGATACTGTGCTTCCTACTTGAGATCAGATAGTAAAATCTTCCCAGAAAGGAGGTATATCTAGCCCTGTACTGTGGTTGATGCTTAAATCTCTGAAGTTTAATTATTCTTATCAGACTGCCTTGAGAACTGCAAGTACTAATAAAACAAGCTTTATCAGTTCCAGAGCTGCCAGCACTGAGTGAAGCACAGCTTATTCCCTAACTTCTTTGTTCCCTACCACTCCTTCCTTCCAGTCCCAGTTGGTATTTATACATATTGCAGGATGCCTCTGAGACTTCTCTTCTGCAAGTTAGCACCTCTAGCTCTTTCAACTTCTCCGTATACATGGGATGGTCCAAGCTCTGATCTTACTCATCTTTGTGTTCCTTCACTGGACTCTCTCCAGTCAATTGGTCTCTTTTGTTCTAGGGAGTCCAGAACTAGATTCAGCACTACAGATGTGTCCTATTGTTTGTCCTCGTTCTGGCCAGGGTTATTTTTTTGCAGTAGATGGGAGGGGGCATGGTTAGGGCACAGAGTTTATTCTATAGCACCTCATGTCATTGCCAGAGATGGGGGAAACGATCTCTCTTCTGGGGTTCCTTCTGGTTGATAAAACCCGGTGGAGGGAGCTGTCCAGTATTGTCTGTTATCGGGTGTTTTTTCTGTGTGAACCTTTTGTTATTAATATTGTTGCTGTTACTGTTAGCTTTCTTATCTCACTGATGTTTCCAGTAAATTGGTTTGATCTCAACCTGTGATCTCTGCCCTTTGTGCCATCAATTGGAGAGGCAGAGGGAGAGCAGTGTGTGAATATTTTTAGCGGGAGGATTACATTGGAGAATACCATTCCTAAAGCATGACACCAGTGCTGAGCAGAAGGAAAGAACCACCTCCCTTGATCTGTTAGCAATACCCTTTCTGTTCCAGTCCAGTAGACTCTTTGCCTTCATTGCCATGAATGTGCATTGCTTGTTTGTGGCCAGATTGTTGTCCACAGGCATGCTCTGGTCTGTGTCTGCAAAGGTGCTTTCTACAAGATCACACTTATCTTAACACAGTAGTCCAACTTACAAAATGGGAACTTGATGGACATGGGCACAGCTCAGATGTTGCCTAAGTTGTTGTTCTAGTAGTTTAATAGAATGTATTCGTAATCCTTTTCTGGGATTGGGATTCCAAACCAAAACTTTGAAACAAACAGTCTAAATAATATTTAGATATATCTAGACTATCATGGCTGCATCAAAACATTCTTACATCAAAAGATCTAATCTCTATAATAGTGCCAGTAGAAATAAAAGAAATCTTTATCATAAAGGAAAGAATTTGATTCTATTGAAGATCTGATATTTTTCTTTTACTTTAAAAGAATCAATTATTTTCAACAAACAAGCCTAGGAATTTTGTCTCTGAAAAAAATAATTAGTAAGTTGTTAATTTTTCTTTAGTTAATTAAGTAAAAACCATGATGCAGGGGGCCTATTATGTTACAGAGTGCATCTAATTGCTCTTATTCCAGGTCCAAGCTGAGGTTAGGAAAATACTTTTAAAATTTGAATGGATAATTTTTCCCCTGGAGGCTACCATTGTAATCTTCCCTCTTTGTTTTTAAAACAATGAGATGGCAGCTACCTTTTTCTTGATAAATCATATCTTTATACTGTCCTAGTTCAGCAGGAGGGACCAGTTATTACTGGGTGGGAGTGATAAAAGCTATGTATTCTACACCCTCTATCCATTTCCCCAAGAACAATGGACCATTCACAGCAGCTGCCCAGGGAGTACTTAGCACCTCCACACCCAGCCGGAGGGGCTGTGGCTGCTAATGGGCCATCAACGGG
>JAWWEE010000074.1:96986707-97064527 GCA_035221455.1 Xenops minutus | reverse complement strand
TAAATTGTAACTCTGACTCATAATCTCTCTGGTAGTGGGTCCATTTCTTCTGCTGGTTTATCTTCAAACCAGCACATATACACTTACATTTTAGTATCCATAATTATCTCACACATTTCTTGAAAAGTGAATAGAGGAACCTCGTGAAGAATCTATAAATTAGAACAATTTTATAAAATGTTTATCATCAGGAGTTGACAAATACACAGACTATCCATTTTGAAATGCAAATTGAAAGGGACTTACTCAAAAATGTGTTCAGAAGGAAATCAACATATGCAAGGTATGTCAAGAACGAAAGGTCATGCAACCCTCTCTTCTCATTTGCCCAAGATTTAATTCGTTTGGTACTGCTCAGGACACATATTCATCAGCCTGGAAGGACCAACCTGTCTGCCCATGCAAACGGGTAAGGGAGTGATGGAGAAGCCCAGCTGTCCGTTGGATGGCAAAGAATTGCTTGAAACTCTGCTGGATTTTTGTGAGGAGGCAGCTGGCATCACCTCAGTTGTCTTTCACAGAACTGACTTTGATCCCACTTGTGTTGTCATGGTAACGCAAGTATCTAATCAAATGAGACTTAATCATGGAGTTAGAAGTCGACTTCTGTTCCTCATAGGAAATAACATGGCAGAAGACAAGGAATATTTTTTTCCCAACACAAAACTTAAGGCAGTTCTCTTGACCATTCCATGTCTTTTTCAAACCTCTATGTTACCTGGACTTGTGATACTGCCCGTGTGTGTGTGTATGCAAGGGAAAGTATTTGCTGTACAGGAAAATATAGAGCAGTGAGCACATAAAACCCTCTAGCTGAAGTGTGTAGTAAGTACTATTGCATATGAGTGGATGTTCTTTGGAGGTCAATGCTTAGCAGATTTGCAATGGGTTTAAGATATTAAATATTTATATAGAAATTATGGGTATGCTCTATTCTTTTGGATATAAGGACAGATGTTGCAAGGACATTTATGATTAAGCACTACTATAGCACAAAGAACTAACAGGTTTTGTCAAGGTGAGGCTACAGCAGCTTTTTCTGTTCACATAACTGCATTACTTAAAAAAGGGGGCTCTTTATAGTCTGAAACAACCTTTCCACAGCAGACTGGAGTACCATAATGTTTTTTGACATTGTAACTTAATTTATGCAGGTCTCTGTTCTGGGGTGGCAAAATTGCTTCTACTTTCAAAGCTATTATATTTAAAAATAGCTTTATATTCGTAATAGAACTGCAGTGTGAATACAAGCCTGCCTTCAAGAAGGAGCTTCATAAGCAAGAAAATATTTAGCAGCCACTGTCAGTGACTGAAAAGAGAAGTTTTCAGGAATAATTCTGGGTTATTATTACATCTTTTTAAAGATAGCATGGTGAAATGAATAGAAGAGGAGAAAAACTCAAAATAAACTTAGTTAATGAACAAAATTTGGGCTCCACAGTGCTGAATTAGCTGATGCCAGTTCATTCTATGCCTGAAATAAAGCAGAAGGCTGACAAAGAGAGATAATACCTTGTTTTAAAAATTAGGATGTCCTTATCTAAGCAATTGAAGGAACAGGGAATAAGTAATCAAAGAGTTTAGGGATCCTCCAAAAGACAGTGAGTCTATGTAGAAGAGATGAGAAAGATCACAGATTCAGGGAGGAAAGTTTCTGCTTTATAAAAGAGATAGAAATAAAGCAGAAATCATAGAAGATGCAGTCACAAGAATTAAACCAAAAGTAAATAAAATTTAATAGATTCTATCCTTTCGTCCAAGCCAAGCAATTTTGTATGTTGAAACAAGGCAGAATTTTTCATATATTCTTGGTGTAAATTACCCCACAATTGTGAAACACAGGAATTTTACAGTTGACTGTAAAAAACTAGAATTCATCTTTGACAAATATACTGTCTCCTTTAATATATTTCTGTCAACTGCCATATAATATCAATGGCATTTCAGTCTTCAGCTGAGTACGTTTGAATGGTGCATCATGGCTAGACCCTTTTTTTCAGGAGAAAAATCCACTTGGCCTTTTCTGTCTATTACTCCTTGGCTACAGAATAAAGGAGGGAAAGAGGGAAATATGATAAATAAAACCTTCAGGAAACTATATGACAGTTGTCAAATCAATATTTTCTTGAAATGACTACAGTTGCTGTCAAGAAAATGCAACTAATTTAATCTGTGTGTTTAATTAAAACCACGGATAATTAAAATGATAATGAACTCTTTTTAGATACAACATTTTCGCAAGTTTGTTGAGCTATAATGTGAAACTTATGTGTGAAAAGCTAAGCAATAACATGATCTCTCTATGGATTATTTTGTTTATGTTTTTATCATTACAATTTGAGGTAGGGAGGAAGATTCTCACAAGAAAACTGACAGAAATAGTTACAACACACTTACCGTATATTTCTCAATTTAAAACAGAAGATGGGAAGTTTACATTTTCTTCTTATTTTTTCTTAATTTTTTTAAGTTGGGAGTTATCTAAATATAACTCACTTAGCACTGTTTCTTCCTTAAAATATTTATCATTTTTAAGGTTAGGTAGTGGGTCAAGGATGAAGAATTTTTCTCAGCCTTAAATAATTTTCTATCAAATAGCAATACCCAAATCTATTCCAAATAGCAAGAACACAATTGTAAATTTTTTTAAAATTATTGATTATTTACTGTAGTTATTTACTGTGGTTATTTACCATTTTTGACAAACATGAGGAAATGTCAAAACATTCATCAATTTTTCTTTGACTTCACAGGCCCAGTATTTCTCCCTGAAGTTCTCATCATATTTCTATATACTTTGAAGATGTTATTTTCTTAGCAAACTTTCTCTCAAGTGAGAAGCTATCTAACGTTTAAGATAATTTTGCTTTCTACTAATTATTTACAAAGTTGAAATCAACTCATTCTGTGTTGTAAACATTTGGCAACTATATTGCCTCATTGGTTTAATGTTCTAGCACTGCAATTATTTTTGTCAGACTGATATTTCAGTACATGCTGATTTAATTTGAAAAAGCATTGAAGAGTATGTCGCTTTATTTTTAGGGGGCTACATTCAACATACCCTTAAATGAAACAAACAAAAGGAATAAGGAAAGGGCAGGAAGGAAACATTATTAAGTATAAAACAATAAACAAAGAGCAATTTAGAATAAACGGTAGTCTGACTCAAAAAAAAAAAAAGGCAACAAAAACTTTGTGTTGAAAAAAAAGGTAGGTTGGCACTGCCAGAATTACATCTAACAATGAGACTTGAGGTCCCTGTGGCCTCAGAACATGCTTCCAAGAGCTGCTAAACATCACTAGTTAATTTAGTTCCAGCTCTCTGAAATACTGTATTAATCTAGAAGTGTTCATTGACAGGGCTATTTTGTTTAAAAATAAGCCACCTGTTCTATGTAATAGCATTTGCTGCAAGCCAGCTGGGACCAGCAATGCTGCATGGAAGGTGGCGTGTTGTCGGGATGCTTTGAGCTTGGGAGCTAAGAGATGGAGCTATGGACACAGCCTTCACTGGCAGTCGTGGCTGAAGCCTTTGCCTTAGTAGAGTCCCAGCATTTAATTGCAGTAGAAACAAAGCAACTGAGAACTTAGCCTGGCTGCAGTTCCAAGTCAAATATAACTCTGGTGATTGAAAATGTGAAACATGGAGTCTACAAAATACAGCTCTTCTAGGGACTTAGTATGACCACTACAACGAATGATAGAAGACTAGTGAGACTTTTTCACTGTCCTACAAAATATGAGAAACAGATGTCATGCTCTATCGGTAATGAATTTTATTAGTGTCTATGTTAACACTGAGATAATCATAGGAATAAAAAAAAAATCAATTCAAGCAATCTTTCTTGGAAATAGTTTGCCTTTTTTTTGGATACATAATTCCAGAAGTGAAAACAGTTTCTAGGGCAAGAAATTATTATAATAATGACATAAAGGAAATTAAAGATCCAGATATTTTGTATGACAGTTTTTTATCATAAAATTATATTTAATTCCATAATTACACACATGTAATTATTATGATTATGAATATGACTTGTTTATTTCACACTGTTACAATGTCACTACATAGTCATGAATGAACTTTCAGGTTGCTCCCATCTAAATTGGTGGTTTGCTGGGCAGGGAGCCAGACTAGCTGCTAGCTGGCCCTGAAAGATGAAATTGCAGCCTTCCTCCTCCTCACTTTGCACTTCTCCCCATATGAATCAGATTCACTCTGGTTTTTTTTTTTTCGGTGAATTGCTAAGGGGGCAAGACAAAACAGAAATTATATTACATTAATTTCCTCTTATACACATTACATTTCACTTAATTTTTTAATACATACATGTATATTCAATAGATCAATTTAAATTTTATACTAAAATTGCATTTACATTATAAGACTTTGGTAGAGTGCCAGCTCTCCAGAACTCAGGTTGTACTACATTATCTGCAAAATTTCTGTTTTCATTAATATTTATAAAGGAATTTGGGCATAATGAACTGTAATGCACTCAAGGACATAATTTTTAAGGTCATTTTATTATAGGTTAAATCCTGATATCTTTAGGAACTGTTATTAAAACCTTGCTCAGTAACTACCACAATTATGATATGGACTGCTGAAATTTCCAAAAGTTTCCAGGAATTGTGCAGAAAAGTGGGCAAGAACTGCAGGATCTGTGAAATCACATCCTGTCACAGTACACAGACAGCTGAGATCTGAGGGGTTGGGTGGCAAGAACCGTGCCCGTATATGCATGCTGGTATATGCATATCAGAGTCTTGTCAAGAAAAAGATATATTTGATGAAACTGAAAACGTGTGACGTGAAAGACAGCTTTGCTGAGTGCAGAAGTATTTTGAACATGAATAGTTTGTGTTACAATTGTTTAGGGTGCATTTCTGCTCATTCTTCTCCGATTTTCAGTAAAGAAAGTCTTTAACAAAAAAGTCTGTAATACTAAATTTTTTAAATGAAAATCTCCTCTCTAAGTGTATCAGAAAAAAACTAGAAATCATGAGAGGTAGAAGAAGGGCAATGCTTTTGTGTATGCATTTGAATAAGCATAGGATGCTTTATAGTATACCCTAAAACAGTGCAAACATTCAAATGAAGACTGAAAAGTATTCAGTATTAAAATACAAACACATATAGCATTTTAACTCAGGCATACAGCAACACTGTTGAATGACATTATAATGATTTTTCTATGAATTCAGAAATGGCTGTGAGCAACTCAGTACTTGAGCTTTAAATCAAATTCAGAATAACTATTTCCTACTACATTCTCTTATGAAGCACAGTAATTAAGACATTCATAGCATATTTTCTGGTGAAATATAGCTTTTCAGAGAAACACACATTACTGGAAGATGCCTTAATAGTGTGACTGTGATCACTCTAATTTGACCTTCAGTCATTCCTTTCACTCACAAAAACACTGAAAACTTTTCAATTCTAAGTATTATTCATAGCACCTGGTCCCTTAATAGAGGCATGAATATTCCCAGGAATATAATGTGATCAACTGGAATTGTAAACTTAATTACAAAAAGATCTATTACAGAAATGTTTCTACTTTAGAATCTTCAAAGTTCTTTCTGTTCTATTCTTTCCTACAAGGTTCGAGTATAGTATCTCTGATAGTATCACTTTAAATAAACCCTGTAAGAGTGACACTTTTATGGTTAATACTGTTTCAAACCTTAGTGCAAAGGCTCAAAAATAAATAAAAATAATTCATTTGTAAGGAGACAAACAATTACTATTTAATAATTGTATCTAAATTTGTAATAAGATCATATTTCAGTGAATGTTTGTCAAATGTAAACATCATGCAATAATGGGTAGAAAACAGAACACTTCCTAGTGTGCTATGACATGGAGTCTCCACAAATGAGAACTCCTGAAATTTGAGTCACCTTTTATCATTTTGGTCATTTATCAATTATTCATGAAATCTGTTTATGACATCAGCATACAAACTATACTGTTAATGATGGGAGGTAGGAAGAATTTCACTGACACTTGTTTAGAACACTTATTATCTGATGGAGGGGAATATTATAAAATATAATTTTGTACCTTTAGAGCACCTAAGGGAAGTATCATTTAAGCAGCTGATAACCACCAAAATGGGCAGTCTGGTAGTCAGTCTTATAAAAACACGTCCCTCTCTCTTCCCTATCCTGTTGTAGCTTTCAGGAAGATGATAACTGGACTTTATTCTTTTGGACAATGAGAATATGGGGAAAAAAGAGACCATAGAGAAAAAATTAGGACCTTGCAGGTGTTAAAACAGTGGTAATTACAGGACCTAAAATAGTGGCAATTTTTAGCTGCACAAAAGAGTTTCCATTATTCTCTGACAAATACTGTACCTTGCATAAGAATAAAAATAGTGATTTTTTTGGCTATAACAGCCTAACTATGCCTTTTCCCTCAGTAGCTCTGGGCCTAATTGAGCCTAACAATTACACATGACAACCAGCAGGAAAGCTGTCAGCTGTTCAGGAGTTTGGTGCTGGAGGGGGAGGATGATGGGTCATGTTGCTGTTGAGAAGGTAACAAAAATAATGGCCTCTTACTTCAAGCCTACTCTAAAACTGTTTTGCTGCTTGCTTACCTGTCTGATTGAAAGAACTCTGAGGGGAAATTGAATTACAAAGTCTAGTTCATGTCTGAAAAAGTAAGAGCTCTCTGACTAAGGTAGCCTTTAGGAACGAAGTGGGTTCTTCAAAATACGCTTTTCATCCATTTTTAATAGGAAAGTGAATCTTGTCTATTCAGCTCTCAGGTATCTGGAATACATCATCACCAATACTGAAGAATTTAAGTCTCTATACACAGTAAACCCACCTCTATCTTAAGAACTACTTGTAGTGCCAGCACCCATGATGAACCACCATTATTTTGAGATCGGTGCCCTTAAAATAAAATGCACTTCATTCAGGCCACCCCTCAGAAACGTGTCCAAAACTTTATTTTGCTCAAAAATTTTAGCTTCCTCAAGTGAAAGCTTGCAGAAAAGGAAAGAAATGTGTCTGGATCGAAGGAGGAAAGTTGAGACATATACTGTTGAAGGATACTGTTATGAGGTCTACATTGAAGGATACTGTTATGAGGTCTACAAAACTCAATAAATTTTTCTTTAAGAACTTGGATTTCTTGTTTTATCTTTTTAGAAATAAGCACTGTGATAATTTTCTCAAGAAAACCCCACTTTCTAGGATGACAAAAATGATTGCAGCATCTTATTTTCCATTATAGTGTAATATACTGTTTCTGTAATATGGTAAAAATTTTTTTCACTCCTTTCTCAGTATTACTATATTTGTTCCATAAAGCATATGAAAATGTAGAAAAATCAATGCAACAGTTTGGGTAGCTTTAAAACACAGATTATTGATAGTGATCATACAAGTTGCTTCAGTAGGAGTTAGTGAGGATATGTTCTTTTTAGTATTAGATCCACATCAGCAGGAGGTCTACTGCTGGCAGACCAGGATTAAACATACTGATCCCCCTTCATGTGTCAGCCTTATCCTCATTATGTCAATTGACTAAACAGAGCTGTTTACATCTAAAGATGCTCATTTCTGCAGGCATACTCTGTCTTAGGGGGAAAAAAAAAAAAAGGAAAGAAAAAAGGAAAACAAAGAGGGACCTGTAGAGACCATTTGTTGGTAAATACTTTTTCCTGAAAGAATATGAAGTAACTGGAATTTCTATAAACAACAGCTTTATTAGTGGCAGAAAAAATGCAGAATAAAGAGTAAACATATTTGAAGTATTTTAACTAATTTCTGGTGAAAAGAATATTTCCCAAATAACTACTATCCTACCCTAATATCATCAATTTAATTCCTATGGATTTAATGATTTTCACACACCTGACAAGGTAGTTAGTGCATATTTGTGACAACTGTAATAATCTCTGTTACATTAATATACTAAAGGTCTTGTTGCCTCTGTCACCTACACTCAGAAATTACCAGACTATACTTTTCCTGGTGGTGGGAGTATCCATTCAGCATTTTGGAAGGGTTATTGTTGGCCCTTACTTCACCTCTTTTTGTATTCATGTTCATACAAAGTAGAAAAAGGCTTAAGGTCCTGCAGGTGATAAACGATGACTGTAATTCCATTTGGAATTTGTTATTTTGATGAGGGAAGACCTCTTTCCAACTTTCACCAGACTTGCTTGTCTTTCCTCCACAGCCTTTCTAAGGTCAAAGTTCTGTGCTGATAGGAAACAGAAACTTTTTAGAAATCATTATAAGCTTTATGGGGTGAGTGAACTCTTTTTCTACTTATCTATTATTGTTGTATTCACAGTAGCTGGATGGTCATATTGTGTTATAATAATGTCAGCTTTGTTGACAGGATAAAAGCCCCCTTTTACTAAAATTTTATTGGCCTGATGATTCCGTTTCACAAAGTTTAGCAGCTTTCACACCTAGATGAGGGTTAGAATGCTGACAATGACTTCTGTGAGAGGAGAAATTGGTCTAATAGTGTACCTTAGATAAAATGTGGCATTGGTAGGATGGCTAGAGAACACTAAGCCCAAGAAATGTCGTGGGGACTGGCATTTCAAAAGTATGTTTTTCAAGAGAATATCATGTTTTGCCTTCCAAAGTATTGGGCAACAGCAACTAGCACAGATTCTTGCAGAAAAGAATATAATTTCACAAAGACAAATACAATCTTACATGGCTTAAATGAAACTATAGCCCACATGAATACCTGGTTCATGGTTCAGTGTCTATTTTTTTTTGGCTTTTCTTTCCTTGGTCTTGGAGTTGTAGCACTGCAGCAAGCTATGTATGAAAAAAATAAAATTGTCATTAATTTGTGGGGAACTGCATGTCTTTCTCCTACATACTCCTTTCAAATGCAGTCTGAAAAGCTGCCACATTCCTCCTGAAAAGCTATTGTGCAGAACCACAGGTGCAGGAGAGCTTTGCAACACAACTACTGAACTTTCTTTTGCACTAAAGGGGTCAATTTCATCACAAATACAGACACTGATGGATACAGTCATATATGAAATTATATTACTGTCCTTAGAAATGAAATCTCAGGAATATTGTTGTGTTCAGACTATCTCTGTCGTATGCATTTCTTTTTATGCTCAGCTTGGGCTGGCATGTGCCTGTCTGTGACTTAGAGATAAGGGAATCACAACTCATCACTATGCACAGACAGTAATCTACCTTTTCTGGTGTTTACTGATACATTGTGATGCTGGTCTTAATGCTAGTGTATGCATTTCCTAGATTTAGTCCAAGAGGAATACAAGGATCAGAAAGATTTTACTAAGGGTATTAAGTTCTGGTGCAGATGGACAGCACTATCCTCAAGGTAATAGCTGTTCCTGCTTAAAAAGAAACCTTCTTTATGGTAAGTATCCAAATGCCATGGTACTGAGCATCCTTTACACTTTTTCCTTTGAAAAGAATGTTTTCTGATGAGGTTGCTCTAGTGCCCAGCTGAAATTTAAATTCTTATCCCAGTAGACACTTTGATGAATATTTAACATCCATGGGTATTAGTGGGATGACTTGCATATAAGAAGTAGAAACATTTTTAGAGTAATGGAAAATTTATTACATGAAATATCTTCGTGTAAGTTAAAAAGATTAAAAAAGTGATGCACAGATATGTTGTCTCTAAATGATAAAACACCAAAATTAAAAATCTTTCAATTTATCTCACTTCATTCACTTCACTAATTTGAGAGGACTGTGTCAAAAATAATCAACTACATGTTTAGAATATATCTAGACATTCAATTTGTGCTAAGTTTGAGTTTTAATTTTTTGAAAGGTGAAAAGCAGCCATAGCTTTTTTGTTTCAGCCCTTATTAGCACATCTTATTGTTGGCTTACACTTGGAATAGTTACCCAAAGAAACTCTAATGTAGCTGTGCTACATATGTTCAGACATATAAATAATTCCTCTTTTGTATGTCCTTTCCCATAAATATAAATTTGCTCTGTTATTCCTGAAAAACAAGTGGAAGCACCAATAAGGCAATAATGTTCTTAATAGCAAACATGTCAGGGCTGGTTTGTTCTTAATTTTCAGAGTTTATATGGCAAAAGTTCATGATTTATGTTGTATAGATTCATTATAAGGCAGGAGTGAAAGTACACAGAACTATCTCCCATTCCAGCTTGTGAGGATTTTTTTGGGTCTTTTTACTAACCAAAGAAATCACCATGGGATTTGCAATGGAATTCTTTCTACCACCACAAATCCTGACATTCAGAGTGCAGAAGAGGAAAGTTCTGAGGAGCAGAAGAAATGACAGGATATCTACTTCTTTCAAGAACTCAGCTTTTGCTGGTAAAATGATTTCTGAAACTTCCACCCACATCTAACTACATGGTATGTTGTACATTACATTCATTGAGCTACGATGGAAAAAAATCTAATTTTAATGTTTACGTGATGTATTAATTTTAATGCCTTAATTTTAAAAATAAACCCCCCAAATATAAGTGATAAATTAATGCTATACAGTCAATAAATATATACATTTGTAATTACTGAAGTGTTCAAGTGAGTCTGTAGAATAGATGGTGACAGAAATTTGGTTCACAGAGTTTTATTTTCTGCTTTTATATTATTTTACTTTAATTAAAGCTGTCTGATCCTAGAAAATACTATTTTAGTAATGTGACTCTGCTTTCATTCATCTCTCCAGAGCTGCTAATGGCTGCCCAAAAATTATAACTGAAATCCTTACAACCAGATCTTGAAGATCTGCTGACTATGCTCATCATAATCCTGAATATCAGGCAAGCAGTTCTATTGAAATTGCTGATTTACACCAATAGTGTGAATATGAGTTAATCTCTCTGCAATGACTGTTAGGTTACAAAGAACTTCTGACTGCAGGTGAAGATCCCAACAAAGTCTGTCCTAGTCACTATTTAATGTACTTGTTGGTAAATGGTAACATTCTTTGTCAACATAGCTGTTTGTTACAGAATGATCTCATAAACAGGAGATATAAGACTTGTCAGATCCTCTGAGCCTAAAGGTGGAAAGATACTCTTAAACCTTCACAAGCCCTTTTCTTTTATGATTTCTTCATGGGGTCTTCTGTTTCACTTTAGAAGATGAAATTAGGTATCTTTTTCTCTTATATAAAGAGGGAATATAAATGAACTTTCATTGTAGCAAAATCCCTATTATCTTAAGGACCTGAAGAAATACTTTAAAAATTATTCGTCTTTTCCGATGTAAGACAAGAAACAATTAATTATGTCATCTGACTTTAACTTCTCTTTTGGTGGTACCATACTTTCTGCTTCTTCCCTTGGAATTTTTTTTGTAGTTTCTTCTCTCTCCATTGTATAGTGTTGTGTTTCTAGGAGCTGGTCTCAAAGTGACATCTTAAAGTAATATTAATATGAAGTAAGTTTTGAGGCTTCTCTCATAGTTTTAAAGCTTTTCCCCCCTTCAAGTGCAATGTTTCTCTCTATTCTTTTTTCTCCTTTTATACTGAAAATGTAATTTTTTATGCATAGAGATCACAGGCTAAATCTTGCTGGTTTATGCTTTTATGACATTTCATCAGCAGTGTTTTTCTCTCATGTTTTTTTTCATTCTTTGCAGCCTTTCTGCACCACTGTTGCACCCCTAAGAAGACCAGTAGTCAGCTATGAATATATTGCTTTGATTCGAATGGCCCAGAAAGTGACATTGTATTTATTTAATAATGTTCAAATATGACTTCAAAGCATCAGATGTCATTATAAAGGTATGTGCATATACATACATGTGTGCTGCTGATCTGATGTCCAAAAGCTTATGAAAATTTTACTTCTCAGATATTTAGGCATCAAAGTACAAATATGATGAAAATTCTTGAAATAAAATCAGACATGACTAACCTTTTTTACATATATATACAGAGGATGGTGCAACCTCTGTATTTATGAATTCTGTAGTCTTCTTTCCATTCCACCTTTCCCATCTTTGCTCCAAGAACTAAACTGATAGTGACAACAGCATCTTAGAACATGAACAAACCAGCAATGATTAGGATATATGGAGTCTGTCTGTGGAAAAACAATGAGTATTTACCTTCACTTTATCAATATATTGAACAGTTTCCCACAGTATCCTTATGGTTCATATGGAATAGATTTGTGGGCTGCAAGGTACATACAAAATTGGCTGGACCATTGAGCTCAAAGGTTTGAGGTCAGCAGTACAAAGCTGAGCTTTCTTCAGAGGCCAATACTGTGAGTGATGCTGCTCACCATTTTTGTAACTGGTGTGAATGATGAACCAGAGTGCACCTCAAAAAGTTGAGGAATGATATCAAAATTCAAGAATGGATTGATATGCTTGGGAAGGGGGGCAAAGATCTTACTCGGAGAATCCCTGATAGACTGGAGTCATGACCTCACAGAAATCCCATGGACTTCAAAAAGGTCATTGTGCTGCAGCTGGGATGGAATAATCCCCTTCACCATTTCAAGCATCAAGTTGTCTGGATGGAAAAGTGCTGTGCAGAAAAGGATCTGGGTGACCTAGCAGACAAGTTGACCACTGGTAAGCAGCTTTCCTTTGCAGCAAAAAAAAAGGCCAGTTGCATCCTGGAATGGATTTCTTCTCAGGTTACTGAATATTCATGAATTACCAAAAGCAGGAGACTTGCAAAGCGTCCTTGAGAAACCTCATCACTTTTCACAAAAGCAGACTTTTATTAAAAATCTCCAGAGGTCTGAGAAAGCTATTTGTCTAGTACCTGCCAGATTCAAGGCTTCTTACTAAAAAGTGAACTGTAAAGAGAAGGGATGTTCTTTTACAAAATAGCCTTGCACTTGCTAAAAGTTAAGAGCAGCATTTTTGTTTTCAGGTGAACTGCTAATTCCACTTAACAATGGACTAGCAAAAAAAAGTAAAAATCATGTTTCTCTACCGAGGGAAATTGAAGGTTTAATTCTCCCTTTCACTTGAGGGAGACAAAAATCCCTCAACATTTAAGCAACTATATGATCATTATGAATACTTCCCCTTTTCTGCTAGGACTCTGATTTATTTTGAACTGGTTCTGAGTACAGGGTGTCTGAGCAATCTATCTTTTGCTTATGCAAGGGACATTGGCAGGCATCTTATTCAACCTACCAATATGTTGTCTATTTTTCTCTTCTCAGAGAGTACGTTTCTCTACTGCAAGCTCCCCCTTCATGCTTTTTGTTATGATGATTAATAGATTCAATTCATAAACAAAGACACTGACTCAGAACTTGCTGTAATCTTAAATGGTAATTTCCATGGTGATATGCTGTTGTTTACTGCAACTGAGTCAAAATCCTTTGGTATTAAATTGCATGTTTAAGAACAATGTTGAAGTCCTTATTCAGATTGCTTCTTGCTCCTGTATAAGATGTTGAATGATCTATCTGATAAAGGTGTGAGGCATTTCACTGAGAGGTCCTAAATGCCTCTTGCCATGAAATGTTATTTCCTTGAAAGCTAAGATGTGAAAGAAATGGAGCATGCAAGAAATCTCCACCCTATCAACCTTGTTAACATGAACATGTGGGCTTCATTTTCCCCTGCATACCTATCTGCAGATGACCATCTATTTAGTGATGCAGTCTTTGCCAGTGTAATGGATGGGGCTAAATGTGACACCGTAATGAGTTTCACTCGTGGTTTCAGTATAGCATTGACATACTTTGTTTTTTCCCAGCCAGCTATTGGCATACTTTGTGTGGGTTTTTTTTTTTCTTTCCTTTTTTTTTAATCTTTTTTTCTTTCCCTAGGAAAACAGAAAATAACTCCCTATGCTTCTATACTTCCATCTGCAATTCAAAAGGACAAACACAACACAAACAAAAAAAGCTATTGTGTAATTACTCAGACATTTATGTCACAAAAAAACCTCTCCAATTTTCATCCTTTGATTAGGGCAGAAGACTTTTAATTTTTGTGTTGGTAAGGAAACCTCTTACTCAAGACATCCCTGCAAGTCATCCTGTGCCTTCTCATACTCTCATTCCACGATTTTTAACAGAAAACTAAACCTGGTCCTAAAAACAATTTTATTTGTCCTGCTGCCTTTCACACAAAAGATGACAGGAACTATGTTTCTTGTGATTGCTTTGCAATTTTCTTCATAATAGGTACTTTTGAGTGAGTCATTCCTGCCCAAGTCTCCTGCAGAAGGCTTTTCCAGTAAAACAAAATAAAAAATGGATAAAAGAACACATTTTAAAACACATCTGTAATTTCAAATTTGCTCAGTATTACTAAGTGCAAGTTCCCACACAGTACTTCTGCCTTGGCAACATGACCAGAGACACAGCACACCCACATATCAGCCCTGATTTACCCTCTGTGCTCAGGGTGGTTTTGGTGTGTGTGCACACTATAGGCAGTACCTGGAGTAACACAAGGAGTATGTGTACCCAGAGGGGACTTCATCACCATGGGTGGTGTGTTCCCAGTGTGTACGACTGTCACTGTACGTTTCACCTGTGAAGCTGCACAGAGAGACAAAAGCCTGAGTGAAAGAAGATGATGCCTGGGATTCTCTACTGTAAGTGGGGTTTAAAAACCAGCAATATAGAAAAAAAACACCTAATAGGTATGACAGGCAGGAAAGACCTTTGGAATGAGAGCAAAATGGTCAGGTCAGCTTTTTGAGAAGCCCATATTTACTCTTTATTTCTTATTCAATTTGAAAAAATACTGAAAAGAACTGACAGTGTAGTACCTATAGTACGTGCCTGTGACCTGGGAGGTCTGCTTTGAAATCCTAGTATTGGGCGATTGAGAGTCAGGGACTAAATGCATGGGGCACAGGCTGGTCCATTTCTCAACCATTTGTTCCTCCTCGCTGGCACAGAGGGATGAGGAAGGGAGTCTGCAGTGAGTTCATCACATGTTAGCTCTTCTGCTCCTTCCTCCTCAGCAGCAGGACTCCTGACATTCTTCTGCTCCACTGTGGAGCCCCTCCTACAGGAGGCAATCCTCCACCAACTTCTCCAATGTCAATCCTTCCCACAGGCTACAGTTCTTCATGAACCCTCCCACTGGGTGCATGCCTTTAGGAACAAATTGCTGGAATGTGAGTCTTCCCCAGGGCCACGGCTTGTGACAGGAACCTGCTCCAGCATGGGTTTCTCATGGGATCACAACCTCCTTTGAGCATCCTCTTGCTGTGGTGTGGGTTCCTCTCTGCACTTCAGGTGGATCTCTGCTCCACCACAGACCACCAAGGGCTGCAGGGAGACAGCTGCCTCATCATGATGTTCAGCATGGTTTGCAGAGCAATCTCTGCTCCAGCATGTGGAGCACCTCCTCTCCCTTTTTAACTGACCTTGATGTCTTCAGGGCTGTTCTCTCACACTTCTCTCCATCCTCAAAATGCACAGTTTTTTCCCCACTTCTTAAATACGTTATCCAAGCTTCTGTCAGCTTCTCACAAAAGCCACCCCTGTAGCCCACTCACTACCAGAACCTTCATACAGAAACCCAATACACATAATCCATGATTTATTTAGAATTACAAGTTGAAACTCATGATAAAGAGGATGACTGGCTGGTGTGGGGCAAATGTGGTACATGCAGAGGTTGCTCACAGCTCATCCAGAGGCTGAACACTGCACTGGGTGTCCACAGGTAGAGTCTTGAAGGGTATCCCTTGGGTCCTGTTATACTGATGTACACTTAGAAGGAGTTAGAAACCTGTTTTTCTTGCTTAATTCTTGTGTCATTAGTGTTCTCTAACTTCTTTCTACATAATCTATGATCAATTTGACATTTATATTCGATTTTAGTTCTTAATATCCTGTATTAAATTATTACTATTGAAACTTTCTAGTTATGTTTTGTATCAGCTTTTTATTGGCTATTTTTTAAAGCTGAAGGTCTCATTCCTAGGTTTCAAAGAAGGTATAATATAATATTTTCAAAAGTTTAAAGGAAGATGAGGGAAAAAATTAAAATTATAAGAATGATTATTACTTTTTTCCATATTCTTTTAAACTTACTTTGCTGAGCATGAAAAAGCAAGATCATTTAAAACACATAATAGAAGTATTTTTCAGAATATATGTACTTATCTTTGATAACGGAATGAAATTTTTTTTTTGAATGTACAAATCACCATGCAATACCTCAGCAGTACGAAGTTTAGTTAAAAGATGGAGGTTAGAAAAAGACTGATGGTGAAAGATTATGTTTATCCTTCCACTGATCAG
This sequence comes from Xenops minutus, assembly GCA_035221455.1. Taxonomy (NCBI): domain Eukaryota; kingdom Metazoa; phylum Chordata; class Aves; order Passeriformes; family Furnariidae; genus Xenops; species Xenops minutus. Next base: position 97,048,297 of record JAWWEE010000074.1, on the reverse strand, counting down.
AAACGTCTGTCAGGGGAGAGTGGACATGATTGTGTAAGCTACCATGTTTTTAGTTATCTTCCCCAGTTCAATGCCAGTGTTGTCTTCTAGCCTGCATTGGAAGGCATTAGTTTGTTCTCTTTTAATAAGAAAATAGTAGATAACACAGAATTTCTGTAGAGTGAAATATTGCATTTAGATGAAGTTTTATCAAGCTTTCTTCTGGAAATTGTGTCTGTGCAGATGCATGTATTTATGGTTCTATTGTCTCCTTTTGGACACACTTACCATCTTACTAATACTTTTTTTCAATTTATATAAATAGCTAGCTCACAGATCAAATGGCCTACAAGGATGTTTGAAGGTCCCATTCACTCAGATTGTACAAGTGCTACATTTGAACTATTGCTGTGTATGTCTTATACTTCACTCTCTTTTTTTGCTTGAAGTAGTACAGAAAAGCACAGCAAGAAATCTGCTGAAGTGCATTTACACTTCAGTTAATTTTAAAGCATTGCATGCAAAATTCTTAAAAGATATGGTGAAGAAATGAGTATTTGTATTACCTAGAATAAAAGATTGGTGATTTTTCCCAGTAATTCCACCTTCCCTCCTGCAGTGTCTTCATCTCTCTGTATTGAAGGGTACTGTACTCAGCCCCAAACTCAGCCCACTCTAGCCACAACTTTTTAAAAAAGCCAAACCAGCTGCACAGTCACATTTTTAAAGAGGTTACCAGAGTTACTTTCAACTCCAGTAACAGAATCATAGAATCATTAAGGTTGGAAAAGACCTCTAAGATCATTGATTCCAGCCATTAACCTAACACGTTGTTGTGGCTTAAGCTGAGCTGGCAACTAAGCACCATGCAACTATTCACTCAAAGCCCTTCTCTCTCTTCCACACTGCAGGAATAGCGAGGACAATCAAAAGTAAAACACATAGGTTGAGATAAGAGCAGTTTATTAATTGAAAACAAAGCCAAATGCAGTAATAATAATAAATTAATAATAATAATAAAGGAAAGAAAGAAACTCCACGAAAGCAAAACAAACAAGTGGTGCACAATACTAATGCTCACCACCCACTAACCAATGCCAGCTCTCATTCCCAAACCCAGATTGGGCCCCCCTTCCAGGTAACTCCCCCAGGTTATACATTGGGCATGATATTATATGGTGTGGAATATGCTTTGGGCAGTTCAAGTCACCTGTACCAGCTCTTTCCCAGTTTCTTTTGTCCACCTCCTCACAGGCAGAACGTGAGACACACAAAAGAAAGCCCTTGATATAGGATAAACATGACTTAACAAAACCTAAAGCATTAGGGAGTTATCAACACCGTTCTCATTCTGAATCCAAAGCACAGCACTGTAGCGGTTACTGAGAAGTTAACTCTATCCCAGCTGAAACTAGGACACACACCTTATTAAAACCAAATAGAAATAGAAGAAATGTAAGTTGTTCTGCTGCCACTGGGCATACAGTTTCATAGGTAAACTCTCTAAGAATAGCTCATCTCTGTCTACTTGGTCTCTGCTGTGAATGACAGTAAGGCTGCCAATTAGTGACAGAACTGACAACAGCTTCTCTGGGAGGAAGCTGCTTTGACACCATCAATCTGTATTTCATACAGGTCACCGAACAACTGCTTTATTTTAGAGAGTTTCAGCCATTATTAATATATAGAAGTTTCAAACCTAGACGTGAATGTTGTTTCCTAAGTCACTGAAATCTCCAAAATTAAATTTGAGAAAAATCAGAGACTAGAGTAATTGAAAGCCTATGTTTGTAGGTCTTGCTGTTTGAATGAAAGTTAGAATAATTTAAAGTCAAGGGGAACAGTATATCCTTTGGTTATTAAAATCTTGGGAGAGACATCTGTATTCAAAATGCTGCAAAATAAAGTGCAGTGCTTCTCATTTGGAAAAAATGGAAAAAATTACAGAGATGGGAATTTTTCTTCAAAAGCACCAGCTTGTGTTAGAAGCCTAGTATATGGAAATATATTCTTCTGAAAAAAGATTTTTCCCTCTTAAGAGGGAAGCTACCAAAGCAGACAAAAGCTTTTCTGGGGATAACTGAATCTGAGCTTCATTCATTTTTTATAGGTGGTGGAAACTAGTAAACTTTATAATATTTACATGTGAACGTGTTTGTATTATTGAAAATAAAACGGTTTACCCAAAGATTTTTTACTGAATTGTTTTACATTCTGCCTGAATACAGAACAAAGCACAAAAATAATCACTTCTCATTTTTACAAGAGTAGCCATATGCTCACTGAGAGGTAATTGTTGTCAGCTTAACAAGTCACTAGATGTGGAGACTTCCTGATTTCCATTTAAATCACTATAGATAAAATGTACAAGAATGTCATCTTACAGTACTGAGCAGTTAAAACACACAGTGCTGGTAACACAAATCTACACTTGAGAACATGGATATGACTGATGGACCCTCAGTTCCCTTTTTCCCTTCCAGACCACAGGAGCAACCATTTCTTGTTAAGGAGAGGAAATACTCTAAAATACTACCCTGCAATGAGTTCAGTAAGACTTTTGCTCTTTCTGCTGTTTTGGGGCCACCTGTCTGGCTCTTGCTGCAGTCTTAATACCTCCCAAATTTGATGCCCCATCCAGACGTGGATATAATCTTCATGAACCTTTTCCTGAATTTCCTGGAGTGCAAGTTCTCAGAGATGGGAGAGAACTTAGTGTGCAGTGGGGGTATTTGCAGGCAGTTCTGAGATGTGTTAATATACTTCGCAGTCAACAAGTTTGTGTGAACGCATCTTAGATTTGTGGGAATGAAATCTTTTCCTCTGTTAATTGCCTCAAAACAAACTTATGTAAACACTTTAAAAATTAAAGCAAGAAAATTTCAATATGGAGAGCTGGACTCTTAAGGGGAGAATCAGTGAGATCACAGTTAAAAAAGATGAGAGGAAGTTATGCTCTTACAAATACCAAGTGATTATGAAACTTGTATGGAAGAAAGAACATCTGAACATGTTCCCTCCATTATTAACTTTGATTAAAATAATAAATGGAATTTTTCTACCTTTCCACATGAATACCCCAAGTTCTGGATTGTAAGGTTGACTTTAAACATTTCCACCTCTGCCTTCTGATTTCTTCCCTTAAAATGAGCTTCCCTTCCTGTGGGTTTCAAACTGTTACATCATCCATATGCATACATAAAAATGTACATAAATATATTGTTTAGTGTCCCAAATAAATAACTCAACCTATTAGGAGTGGTATTGTCTGTGAAAATGTGTCAGTTTTTTCTTATTTTTCTCTCAAGAGAAAAAAATAGTGCATGGTTACAGGAATCTTTTTTAAGAGAGAATAAAATCACTTCAAAGTGCTAGGTCACATTCACATGCTTTTGTCTGACTTATCTAGGACTGGGTGGAAGGAAATTGCAGTACAGGGAAAGACCTTTGGGATGCTGATATTTTCTCTGTTGATTCCAGTCTTTATTGTTCTTTGGGTATAAGCTACAGCTTTCATTTTAACTAGTAGTTAGGGATAATAACCATTGATAGGGCCGATATTTTCCTGGCTTTGAAGCGCAGGCTACTCACTAACTAAACTGTGAAGAGTTTTTGCAAAGCAGAAAAGCTGAATTTTTACCACTCTCAACCTTTAAAGAGTTCAGGTAATATGTACTGACTAAACTGATGCATCAACATTAAAATGACAGCTGGCTCTCAAACAGTGCTTTTAAAATTGACTTTTTTTTTGTGTGTAATGGTAAGTGTACTTCAGACTTCTATTTTTGTGTTAAACTGTCTTAAAAAGAAACAATATAATTTTCTTTATTATCTAACTATATTGTTACTATTCTCTTCATTGTGTTTTCCTGAGAGTTTATTGTACACACAAAGAATTCTGAAGATTAACTTTCTGCATTTCTACTTAAAAAGCCTATGGTTTATGAGTGGGTAGGAGAAAAGAATGGCATGCAATGTGGACTTAGCTCTTTCCAGCTCATCATTCTAAGCCCTCTTCCTTCTTTGACTCTGCTGTTATATGTTTTGTGGTTTGTGAAAGATTAACAGCTGATAGAGTTCAAACTCTCCCTATGTCTTGACTGTCATCACCAGCAACAGATGACAGCTTCCCAATGTTAAACCATTGCTAAATTTTCTCTTCAGGGTGCTATTCCAATTTCTGCAGTTCTTTCAAAGAGTTACTTCCTATTATGTCTCTGTCTTCTAATGAAAAGTGTCCTGCCATGTGCTAGTTTCTCTTTCTTCAGAACATGAAGGCTTATTATTTGGGCACTTTCTGTTATTACAACTTTAAAAACTCAAACCAACCCAAACAACTGCCCTATCCTAAACCTACTTCCAAAAACTCTAATGTCACATAACCTAACTACTTGTAAGCCAGCGGAAGTTGTCATCCAAAAGAGGAAAGTTCTAAGGTCTCCTCAGAATGCTGCCATGTTAAGGTCTGTGAAACCAAGTACATGATGATCTTTATTCACTTTGTCATTATATTTTTGTTTTTCAAAGATCATTTGCAAAACTAGTCTTATGAGCCATTCTTAATACTTAGTATTCATATAGACGGTGATATCTAAGAGTCCCTTGAATATGGGTGTGTGTGGCAATGTTGACTGTCATCCAAAACAAACCCTCATAAAAAATAAAACAAAACAAAACAAAAAAATCCCAATCTCTTGAAAAACAAACTAGAGAAAAAAACAAGCTCAAACCTGCTAATATGATCTGGAATGCACTGTGTTAGGGTCATAATGCATTCATAAGAGTAGCTTGATCTTTCAAAACCTTTTGATATTTGCCCAGGAGAGTTAACTCAAAATTACATATTTGGAAAAATTGTAAATAAAGGATTACCCAAGAGGATATATTTGCTAGTTTCAGAGGTTAGGGCTTCAGGGAATAATTTAAAACATAAATAAAAAACAAAACTAACAAAAAAGCCTAACTACCATGAAAGCAATTCCCAGGGTTGGAATATTTGTGGGTAGGGGATGAAGGCAGAGAATATTAACTACCTGTACTCTCATTGTTAGAGGAAAGACTGTTTGGCTTACTGAATTAATTTCCACAGTTCTTATTTTCTTTGGATCTGACAAATGCACTGTCTTCATAGTCTAAGCACACATGTCCAGTTAACAGGTTCCTTGTGTAGTGCATGAACACCAGTAATTAGGATCCTCCCCTCAAACATAATGTGTCCATGACACTACAGCTTGTGTTATACTGAAATTCCTTCCTATATTTTCAGGTAAGACTTGGATAAAGTTACATTTTCACAACATTTTCTGTATGTGATATGTTGGCATTCTGCCTTCCCCCAGCTAAACAGAAACCTTCTATTACTCATAAAAAAAAAATAAATCCTAATTTCACTGTAAAAGATCCATGGATTTGAACTCCACCAAAATTCTGCTACATGAAGACCACCATATGTATGTGAAATAGATGTGAGGCATACAGAAGGCAGCAGAGCAGAATCTTCTGCTCTATGCTAACAGTTTTTTTTACTAATTGGTGAATTTTATTTTGCCAAACATTTTTGCAAGGTCTGTTGGACATTCTAGACATTGTTACATGTTTTTAATTTTAATAAAGTCACTAATTGGGAAAGATATCTCAAACTTTATCTTAAAGGAATGTAGGCTATTGATGTGTTTGGAAAGATCTTTTAAATATCTCAGGCCTTAACTGATTGAGCCCCCTTATTTTCAATCTAAATGCCCAATTTATAGATATCTGACCTTGTACGGATACAACTCCTTTATTCTTTTTTTCTCCTCATGTTTAATCTGAGCTGTGGTTATTCAAAAAAATCCCATTTTCTCTCAACCTTCAAAGTTAAATTTTCTTGACAAAACCATCTTTTCTCATTCTGAATTTCTTTTTGTGTTATTACTTTTTTGAATAATCTCCAGTAGCCTCTTACTAGGTGCACTTTCACCTTCACAATGGTTTGTTAAACATATTTCTAAGCAGAAAGGTCAAAAAGCATAATCAGTAATATCTATCCTGTCCATAAAACTGTAATATGCATTGTCCATATTAAAGGATGATTTTTAGGGTCTTTAAAACGAAATAAAAAACCTAACAATTTTAGCATCAAATGTTTTCATAGTAGTACTTACAGCCTCCAGAAACAGAATAAATATATCTTTCATCATAAGTGAGTTTAGAATACTTCCCCCTAAGCAAGAAAACTTACTTTCAGAATATATGATTGAAAGTTCTAATAACTTCTTTTATTGTTGCTGTTGGTGATGTGAAATAGTGCAACATTAAAGTTTCCCACAGATCCACCCATGGCATATGACCCCAGACCAATGCCAGGACTGTGTTTATTCTTGCTAATTTTTTAAAGATGATGAGAATAAAAAAGTAGTTGGCTGCAAGTAAGGCTGAGAAGCAGTTGCCTTATGCACACTTTTAAAGTAACATCAGAGAAGTAAAAAGAGAGTTATATAAGTGAAAGTATAGAAACAGGTGCAAACTCAAAAGTCTATAAGCTGCCTATAATTGATTTCAGCCTGGCTGATCTATTGACAGATCTGAAACACTTTATAGAAGTAATAGGAACAAAATGTTCAGCTTGTGTCTTTGATCATCAAGAACAGAATCTGATGAGCTATAAGGTCAATCCTAAACTCAAACATTCTTTTAAACTAATAAAATCTTATTTTGTAATTGCAACCGTATGGACATCTGTCAAAAAATGCATTAAATTTTGCATTCTTCTAGAATGCCTATATCTTCATTGTTTTATGTTTACAAAAGCATGTCTCCAGTACACATAATGTAATAGTACTCATATAAAGAAGTAGAATTGTTTTGGTGTCTTCTAGGTGTAAAATTCTTTTTTAAATCATGTTTTGCCAGAACTCTGATTGACAGATTCACAGGAGTTACGACTTATTCTAGTGCCACATACAGCCAATGAAATCTATTACTGACACAGTTTTTCTGGACTGTGCAATACTGTGTCTCTTTACAGTTTATAGTGTTGAGGAATACATTTGGTGCAGGCACCTGGGTGTGCAGATACCGATTTAGCTCTGGGTGGCTGGAGCCCCTGACATCAGGGTAACTGTGGTCCCTTTGCATGACACTGAACACAGGGTGGACCTGTGGCCCAGCCAGGGGACTGGACACTGAGAGACTCGGCAGGAGCCGAAGACCCTACACTTTCCTGGGCTTAGACTGTGAGTGGGTAAAAGACCAGTGATGTCCTTGGAGGCACCAGCTTGACCTGTTATTTTGTTGCTGCACAATGATTAAATTATTTTAATATAATTAAATTATTTTATGTTTGAGACTCTGCTATGGGAAACCTGGTCTGAGTGTACGTGAGTGGGGTGTGTAGTTGTGAAGGGGCCTGGGTACCAGCTCAGGTGGTGCAAGTGTGACTGCCAGAGTGACCCCTGGATAGCTGAAAAACAAAGTTTCCTTTACTATAGAGTTCCCTTATACTTAGCTACCTGAAAGTTGTCAGTTGGTATATGTGCTTTTGCAAGCTTTTATAAAATTTTAAACCAAACTAACTTTGAACTGCTGGCCTCTCACCATGCTTCTTCTCCACGCTAGAGCTTCCTGCACCCTTTATGAAGCTAACTTCAGCTCTAATGTCTTTGTTTTTTAGTCTGCGACTGTCAAAGTCCAAGGAACTTGGAGGCTTTTTTATTGTTCTCAAAAAGATCTCAAGGAAATCAATGGCTGTTCTTAAAACACTGCTGGTATCACACCAAGACCAAACAGAAGGGGCATTTTCAAATTCAGAATCCAACAGAAACAAAAAATTATGGTCCATATGTGAACCAGATTGTGACTGGCTATTTTTCAAGAAAATTATTTCCACACAACAATCTTGGACTCTGCAGCATTTACTGAGATGCAAATATAAATTTAGTAGTATTTTTATGCAAATAAAAATGACATGGTGGTTTGAAAGCCCTGTGGAAGCAAAGCTATACATGTTATGTCAGGAGGTTGCAACGTCTTACTACAGACAGGAAATTTGACAGTCACAGAATTGCAGAACTGTTTAGGTTGGAAAAGACCTCTAAGACTGTCAAGTCCAACCTTTGACCAAACACCAAGTTATCAGCGAGACCATGGCACTAAGTGCCATGTTCATCTCCTGACCCCCCAATTGTCAAGACAGAACAGAAGCAACTTCCCTTGATTTCTTCAGCAGGAGCTAGCTTCAGACCTTACCTGCATGGTGCAAGGAGGGACTTTAACAAAACCCAGCTCCACAGTGATTCCATCATGACACGGTAGCACGTGGTCTCACTTCATCTTGAACTGAGAACTCAACTTTGGGGTTATTTAATTCATTCTTTCCAGACAACTGAAAATAACTGGGAATTACTAATGCTACTTCACATGCATGGCTTCCTTTTGCTGATGAGGAGCTAATGTCTTTATCCCTATTATGTACTATCACTCCTCTGTTGTTTTTAGCTTTAATGTAAGTCAATGCAAAACCTGATCCTAAAAATATAGGATCACTGAAGATGAAAGAGCCAAAGATGCAAGAGTCTGAATACTTAAGATTAAGTGTCTTCTTGGTGAAGTTCAAAGGGAAAGGAAAGAACATACAAAGTCAATGTTAAAATTATTTGAGTATTGTTGACAAAAACAGTACAATAATTATTTTAAATCAATGCTGCATACCAGCAGTAAGAATGCTTTATTTGTATAATATTAAAGAGTCAAAATAGTATCCAGGTGGCAAGAGAAGTACTGAAGATGATGGGTCAGAACTGTGTGTGTGTTTGCAGAGAGAGAGAGGGAGAGTGAATTTATTGAGAAAGATTTTAGGAGAAAAAAGGAATCATTAAAGTTGTGCAGCTACCTAAAGAAAGAATCTACATTAATAAGGTATATAAGAAAAAAAAAAAAGATACAGAGTCTCATTCATTCAAGTCAGTAGGTACTTTCTTTGGGCTTCAAAAGAGGTTGGATTAGGTTTGCAAAGGCTCAGGTAATATCCATGGGTGGATAGTAGAACTTTAAATAAGACCTTCACTTTCTAGGTATTTATTTAGGCATTTCCACTTCCTCAGGAGCACATTGCAAACACTTCTTTGGAAGTGGATTTCTGTTTTTCACTCTCATGAGTGAAAAATAGAAAGATATTCAGCTTTCCCTCAAAGAGAGACAAAGAGGAGATTGGCAATCTCACTGCCCTTCTTGGGAGCAAGGTTTGTGACCAGTGTCCTGAAACAGTGATAGAGGATTGTAGGATTTTTTTATTTTTTTTTTTTTCAAAATAAAAGGAAAAATTTGGTGTCTGTGTGGTTTAACCCAAGCCAGCAACCAAGCCCCATGCAACTGCTCACTCACCCCTCCTGCAGTGGGATGGGAGAGTATCAGAAGAGTGAAAGTGAGGGAATTCATGGGTTGAAAGACAATTTAGTAGACAAAGCAAAAGTTGCATATATAAACAAAGCAAAACAAGGAATTCATTAACCAGTTCCTGTTGGCAGGCCAAGTTGGCAACCCCTGGACAGCAGGGCTCCATCACTCTTAATAGTGACTTGAGAATACACGTTTTCACTCCAAATGTCTGCCCTTCCTTCTTCCGCCCCCACTCTTTATACTGACCATGATGCCATATGATATGTAATACCCCTTTAGCCAGTTGGGGTCAGCTGCCCCCTCCCAGCCTCTTGTGCATCCAAAACCTGCTCACCGGTGGGGCAGTATGAGAAGCAGAAAAGGCCTTGACTCTGTGTAAGCACTGCTCAGCAATAACAGAAACATCCTTGAATTATGAACACCATTTCAGCACAAATCCAAAACATAGCCCCATACCAGCTACACAAGGGTATTAACTCTATCCCAGTCAAAACCAGCACAATGTTTCTTTGTCATCACTGCATTATTTTAACACGAAAATTGCTAAATCCCATCACTGAGGAGAAAAACATGACATCGAAACTGCCAAATTGCATTGGAATGACAGCAATTTTGCAGCTGCTATGGAACAGGACCTAGGACACTTTTCTGTTAGTGACATCTTTACTGTTCTGACCATGTAAACAGGGTCACTTTAAAAGAAGACTTAGGTGGTGGGTTTTGTTTTACTCTTTTTTGTCTTCAGGACTGGGCAGTATCATTCACCCAGTTTAAAGCAGAGGTCAGTGTAGAGCAGCAGAATCCTTTGCTGGAAGTGAACAGATAGAATTGTGACATCCTTGACTTGAAATTAAGCAGTGCTTTTTTTGAGGATCAGTAGGCTTAACCTCTTCACAGGTGAATGTGTAATGAAAAAGACATAACAGTGATGCCTTCTGCCATCAGCAATTCCATCATTGGAGAAACATTCCTGCTGGAGATGTGCAGTGCATCTATGGCAAGGTGCCTGTGTACCTGCCTGTCTTTTCTCTGCAGCTGAGGATCTGCCAGGCTATGAACACTACCAGAAAAAAGTCATAAGAATAAAAAAAAAGTGTCAGCATCACATTGTAATGATTTTGTACTTAATTTCTTACATATGCTTCTAGTCTACGGAAAGCTGAATGTTGCAGTTCAAGTACTGTATTGAAAAATCAGTTTATAAGACTGTGATTCTACAGTTGCCTACATTTGTGCCAAGCCTAAGTGATACTTTGCACACATGTGAGCATATATCCATGTGGTGCTTACTGAAAGTCACAATGTGGGGCTTTGATCATAGAATTTGTATGCTGCACACTTGCTGAACCTGCAGGGAATCCTGTCAGCTGGTGTCAATGTTGGAAGACTTTAAAAAAAGAAAAAAAAATCATAAAGGAAAATGCAAGAAAAACAATTGTAAAAAGCTTGGTTTTGTATTGCACCCTTGCCAAGGAAGCCAAAATTAACAGAAGCTATCCACTCAGCCTTTTATCCATGAATTTGTATGTCACAAGGAAATTAACTACATGTTTTTTCAACTGTTCATCTCATAAAATAAACATTATTTCTGTGAAAAATCAGTGGTGTCAGGTGTTCTGAAGAGAGAAATGGAAACAAGAACCACTGAACTCTCTCTGATAGACAAGATGCTACGTAATCCTTTCCATAATATCATCAGAGGATGCTTTAAAGTTTGCTAGGCCTCCTCTCCTTCCTACTGCTTGATTATTAAACAAGAGTTTTACATCCCCTTAAAAATACGCATGAACCCTGGCCTGGAAGACTTCTGCCATACACCTGCCCATGTGCTTTGCAGGGGAGCCTGCAACAGCCAGGAAGACGAGTGACATCCTGCTGCTCTCCTCTGATGTCTCCTCCCAGCTCAGGCACTGTGCTGCTTCCTATAAACATTTTGAAGTAATTGTTTCTGATGTCCTACACTAAAATATTTATCTTCAGTGAGAAAAATTGGTAGTATTTCTGCAGAACTCTTGCACTAGCAGATACCTCACTGCAGCAACGTGTTTTGAGAGCTGAACTCAGCCACCAAATGTTGACTGTCTTTATGTTCTCCTATCTCTGGTTCCAGCTGGATTAATACTTCCCTCTTGCTATTGGTGCTTCTTGAAGGCATAGGTGAGGTGTTCAAGTAACCAGCAAATTAAACTAAACAATTACTAGCTACAGAAAGTAGATGTATTTTTGTGTTTATTTGGTAAGAGATAAACTTTTGTTCCCAAAAGAAATTTTCTTTAATAGAGTGATACTACAGTCTTTCTGAATTTCTTGCCATTTTTTATTGCTGTTTTGTCTTGGGACATATTCCATGACTTATTAATATTTCCAAAAGCTTTACCTTCTGTTTAGAATTCTGTCTAATCAAACATTTTGAGGTTGGAAAGTCTTAGGAGAAAAGAGTGACTGGGTATTACTTTTTTTTTCTGCTAGCCTGACATAACAGATGAGGGACAAGTCACCAACAGGCCAAAAACTTCTTCAAAGAGAATACAACATCAAGCCAGAAGGGCTTCCTAGTGAGCAGTTACATGACTATGCTACTTGCTGAAATACCCCGAAACAAAATTTCCTTAAAAGGAAAGTTGAAACACTGATGCATTGCCTCCTCCCCGGAGCTACTGTTCAAAGGTGAAGGAAAGACCCCATTTGTTACTAGGCAGTACACATGCTGGAAAGATAGGGAGGGGGAGCTGAGGAAATACGTGGACTGGATTGAAGTGATTGTGAGGAGTTGCAATGTATAGGCAGGCAGGCTATTCTGAACAGAAGGTGCATGAGAGTAGTTCCTATTGTCTGTCTCTATTTGACAGCTCTGAAACACAGCACAGTGCTCTTACATTGTTGGAAAGAACACCCAAAACTATTAACCAGCCATCAAAACATCTGAAAACAACAGAAATATCCCAAAATTTCACATAGAATGTAGCAACATGAATGAAGCAAAACAATTACATCCAAAGAGGATACATTCTTTAGAGGAGGATAAAATTATAGGAAAATTCAGATTGGAAGAGTCCTCTGGGAGTCTCCAGTCCAAAGCACAGGGCTTTGTTTATTTAGGTTCTAGAAACATTCACAGACTGACTACAGTCTTTCCAGACAACATGAGTCTATGTCTGCCTGTCTTCACAGAGAAAAAGTATTTCCTTATGTCCAGTCTGAACCTCACTTCTTTCAAGTTATGACTGTTGTCTCTCTTCCTCCTACCAAACACTACCAGGAAGAGCAGGACACCATCAATTCCATCCTCAGAGGTGCTGGGGGGCTACTCATGTGTCTTCCCAAACCCATAATTCCTGCTCCAGACTGAAGTCAAATTCCTCCCTGGTAAGGGGAATGCCCCAGTCTATATTTCATCTTGCTAGTCCTTTGCTGAATTTGGCATCTTTCTTGTGTTTCTGGGGGTGGGACTAAATTGCATGTAGTATAAAAAAAGGTCTAATGACGGCTGAGTAGAGGGGGGTTAACCCTTTCCTGCAAACTGCTGGCCATGATCCTGGTCATGCAACTGAGGATCAATTATTTAATGGAGACATGCCCTTTGTCTCTCCTGGTCTGTCATGAAAAATTCTAAGTGTGGCTTTGGATCATTCCCTGGTGTTGTAAAAAGGATTATGGAGTGATAAGAGACATCTTCTGACTCGTGGTGAGTGGTGGCAAAAAGTAGGGTTATGTTGTGTCTTATCTGGACTATACATTCATTTCAGAGTGATTCTGGGGGCTGAATACTTAGTTCTGGACTTGCTACCTGTCCTTGTTCAGTTCTATATGATCTTTGTTGAGGTCCCTTCCTCCAGCCTTCCCATGTCTCTAAATGGCAGCACTTCCCTTGAACATATTGACTGCTTCCCCCACCCTCTCTGGTTTTGTGCCATCTGCAGTGCTGAGAATAGTGTTCTCTACTACCTTCTTCAGATTGTTAATAAATATGTCCTACAGAAAAGGTCCCATTGAAGACCCATGTTGTACTCCGCAAGTTACTGAGCACTACCCATGGATCTCTACTCTCAAACTGATTATTTAGACAGTTTTCTTACCAATCTGTTTGTTTGCCCATCTAGATCACAAATTCCAAACATCCATACAAGACGGTTATGGGAGACATTGTTAAAATCCATGTTAAACCCACAGTAAATGCCATCCACTGCTCTTCCCAGTTGGTCAGGTGTGATCTACCTTTGTCAGTCTCTGCTGACTATTCCCAATCCCCTTCTCCACATGCACAGAAATATGCTGCAGGAGGATTTGCTCCATAAATTGTGTGAAAATCCTGCATCAATGAGTTGTCCCCAATACCCACCAGAAACCTTTAACTGCTTGGGTCCCACTGTGTTCCCCTTTCAGGATTTGGCAGACCCCCAGGAAGGACCAGGATCTGTTGTGAAGACTTCCATGAGCTGTTTAAAGATGTCACCCACTTTGTCTCCCATATTCCAGGGTGGTTTGTAACAAACTTACACCTTCACTGGCCTCTCTGCTGATCCTGACCTGCAAACTTCCATCTAAACTTCTCTCCATCACATACAACAGCTGCATATATTAAAGGTGCTCCTGCTTGTAGGAGTCAACATCCTTTCCTTGTGCTCTTTCCCTGCTTGTCTTTGCTGAAGAGATTATGTTTGCCCTTTGCAGCACACTTTTGTGGTGGGACATGCAGCTGTAGCAACTCCTGCTCTTTTCTCAGGATGCATGTGGTTCAGTACATACATTAGAAGCTGATTCTAGTTCATTATCTTTTACCACTCATGAGCTCTCTCTTGTTCCCATTGTCTTTCATTTTTTTCTTTTCTACCTCTGCCTACTGTTTTCTTTAAAATTGTGGTTTGCGATCTCTCCCATCATTCCTGGTTTAAATGTCTTCTTACCAGGTTGGTCAATCTGCTGGCAAAGGTGTCTTGCTCCGTTTGGTCAGATGGATTCCATCTCTTTCTAGCAGTCTGCTGTCTTCAGGGAGAATGCCATGGCTGTAAGTTGAACTTCCTGATGTTGACACCTCCTGCCTGAGGAGGTGCTGACCTTCAGACTTGCATCCTCTCTCAGATCTTGCCCTTCGTCATAGCCTCCACTGTGTGGGTGAGGTGCACTGTGCCCTGTGGTGCATCACCTCCATGGCAGTGGTCCTTTGCTGCCTTCATCCATTTCCAGTCCCCTTCTGTGCATGTTTGCACACACTGTTGTGCCTGTCTGCTGTTGTGATTTATCAACAGATAACTGTTTTCATTTGTGGACACTCACATGATTTCTGAGATGTAATCATAAGGGTTTACATGTACAACAGACCATGTGAAAACTCAAATTTAATGTGATGTAAACATTCTATAGCTACTTCCACAGATAAAGAGAAACACATTTGCTACCCACTGAGTTTCAATAGGGATCTAAATTGTCTTGCTGTGAAGCTCAGTTTTGAGACTGGAGTTGGGATATTTAATTGGCAAGACCAAAGGAAAAGAAGCTGTGTGAGAATGACTTCCTAACTTGGAAACAGAGGATAAAGTGACTGCTTTTCAAGTAAAAGGAGGAAAAAAGCAAAAAGTAATGTATGAAGTTTTCCCAATCTATGTAAAAAGATCAGTTATATGGCTGTTATTTCCCCATGGAAATAATTAACAGAGCCATGCAAGAGGTGGTAGTAATTAATTAAAATCTTTGGGTACAAGCATGATTGTCTTTCACAAGCTGGTTTGTTTTGGTCTTAGAACACATACAAGAATATGAAACAAAACTATAGTAAATATCTGCAGCTTCAAAGGTGCCATCACTTCTAATTGCAATTGATATTCCTCTTCACTCATAACCATTTAGTGTGATGTATGCCACAAGTTACATTTCAAACATTTTTAAAAAGTTAGTTTCCTTGTCAATTAGCCAATTTCTAGCTCTTTAATCTTTTTCGTTTTGTTGTGTTTGGTTTTTTTTTTTTTTTTTTTTTTTAAACAAAATTTCTATTAATCAAGGTACAGTTTTTATTTGTTTGAATGCCATTAATAACAAAGGAGGAGAAAATAAACATAAGCTGTCACCTAGATGAATCTGAACAGAATGTATCCAAAGGCTGGAAATTCTTGCTATTGTAACACAAAAGTTCTGTTTAGAAGCTGCTGTCCATGGGAGAGCTGTGGAATGTTTCACTGTGTTTGCTTTATAAATGAATTCTTGTATTCCCACTTTTGACCAATATACTATTTCTTATTACTGATTCCCTCTCTCTTTTTTAACAAGTACAGTTTAGTGCTTATTAAGTACAGTTCAGCACTTGATAAGTACAGTGCTTGCGCAGTATAAGCATTTACATATGTAGTACTTGATTTTTTGTCTGAGCTGTTTTAAGGGCATCTCACCTCCTGAACTTCTTGTTGTGTGTTATTTTTTGTAGAAAGTAACTGAATAAACTCATTATGTGTAAAATTACTTCAGTTTTAAAAGCAAAAAGAAGATATATGAAAATATAATGAAAAAGTGAAATGATAATATTACATGCAAAATATTTTTAAGAGCAAAAGGAAACATGGCACATATATGTATTCAAGATTTTATTTTTTACTTATTCAAAATACTAGCAATCTAATCAAAGGGCAGCAAATAGCTGTTATCAGTGCATAATAATGCTATTACAATATGAAGAAATGAAAAAACACCATGGAACTGTTGTTCTGGAAAGCTTGCTGCTCACTGTTACTCTGGTGTGATGCTCACCCTTCCTGTGTTCCACTAGGATGGGGCAATGACCATTTCAGTCCCTTCAAGAGGAAACTGGGAAGGTTGCAACAAGATGTTCATGTTTGTTCCCAGTCTTGGGTCTGCTTGGGGCTATTTTTATGTTGATTTGTTGGTTTGTTTCATTCTTTTTTTTTTTTTTTTTTTTCCTCTCAGGGGCTCCCAGCTGAAACCAGAGTGGCACGGTTGCCTCCCCCAGCCCCAGCTGCCCTCAAGGGCTGCTGTTTGTCACCTGCTGATTCCCAAGCAGGCGGTGGGGCCAGTGCGTTACTGGAGATCACAGAGTGAAGCTAAAAACAGGAGAGCCCACAGGGCCCTCTGCTCTTGACAAATGCCAAACCACACTCAGGTCACAGGGAGCCAGGATGAATTCTACTGCCCTAGGGTGGTAAAAGGTCTGCAGGTTGTCACTGATTATGGTCAAAATCATCTTTACAGAGATACATGTAAAGAAAGTCTCCATCCAGTTATCATAATACAGAACATGTAAACAAGAGATTTGAAGGTAGTAATTTCTAAGTGAATTACAAGGAAACTCAAATATTATCTATTCTTTATTCATATAAGTATAATGAAAATATAATTATATTAATATCACTCCTTTTTTGTTGCAAGGAATTTTTGAAATAATGTCTGCAATTTTTGTTATTTTCAAGACAAAACCTTTCACCTAATGATGGTTTGCAGGTTCCCATCCTATCCTTAAACACTATTTACTTGCTTAGCTGTATGTATTACAGTTAAACATGGTGACTAACAAAAACTTAGGGGACAAATAGTAGGCAGCTTCAAGACTGGGCCTCCAACCAAGAGTTGTATTTTCCCTTATATCATTAAATTCATTAATTCATGTTCTCAGAACTCCAAATACATTCTTAGGTTCTCAGAAATTGACAAAAGTGAGGGTACATTGATGAGCAAGTGAGTTTTATACAGTTTTAATGAACTCTTATGAGAGCTTCTCTTCATGTCAGAGAAAAACCCCTTTTTTTTCCTAGTGTTTCCTATATGGTGGCTGAAAGAGTCAACATCCCTCAAATCGTATAGTTTCTCATGCACCACATCACAATTCATTGTTTGCTCCCCTGGAGAGGGTCTGTTTCTTTAGGTTGCTGTTTATGCAGTAGAAAACACAAACACAAATACTTGTTCTCTTCTTGACATTCCCCACTATTCTTTCTGTATCAGAAATAAACCAACTTTAAAAAAGAGATTCAGATGTGTAAAGAATATTTTCATCATGCAGTGTGCAACAGAATTTATGATATCTTCTGTGAGATGTTCTGTGAAGGAAGAAAACTAAGTAAAGCTGCAGCAGAATTTCAAAAGCACTGTGACATTCTTTTTCTCTGTCATTTTTGTTGATGATGTTCATTCACTTGGGGCAGATCTCAGTGGGGTTTTCTGTAAGAAACAGATCTGAAAGACAGAAGGAAGATAAATGCATTTAGTAGGGTGTCTTTTGCTTCCTTAAATCACTGGAAAGCACAAGGCAGACTGTCAGGAATAGCTAAAGGCCATGAATTAGATGGCCAGGGACCTCTTAATTAAGTGTTTCATTTGCATTCATATCCAAATCCCTGCTATAGACTGACAATATAAAATTACTTTTAAAATAAATTCCCCCCCCCCCCCCCCCCAGTCACCACATAACTGTATCCCTAGTTCCAAGTAAAGCAGAGTAGGCTGACCACTGACTCTAGGAACAATCTTCTCCTTTTCCACTTTGGGCAGTGATTCAGTGATTTCCAGGCCTTCTAAGGACCCAGAAAGCTCAGAAATGAACACTGTATATTCACAGCATTTCAGTCACACATGCAAAGTGTAGTAGCTGTGTGTATCAGATACAAGTCTAGTAGTTACAGAATGGCCTATTATTGACTTATTTTAGAAATATTTCAGTGCAAAGATGTGGCAGAGGACCTGCAGTATCAGAAATGGGAAAAATGCAAGAAATGGGTCAGTGAAGAAAATGAAGAAGCTAGTGAAAATGACTTAAAAACTGAAGCTTTTACTGTGTTCTAAAATGGATTCCTTGTCTTTTTTCACTTAGTCACCATCTTCTTCCCAAAATCCCCTGAGAAAACTCTTATCTCTTTAGCTAAGCCTTCATGAATTCGTCCTTGAAGGTCTCTGTTTAAGTTCCCCTATTGGCCCTTAGTTAACCCTTTCCCATTGGTTGTTATCCCTGGATTCTTATTGGTAGTAGTTTGAATCCCTCTAAAACCTTTAAATACCCCTAGCCATGTTAATAAACTCTCTCTCTGCTTCCTCTCCTGTGGTTTCCGAGTGGCGCTTTCTGGAGCATCTCGGGGACTGCATGGGGGAGGGTGAAGGAGGGAGCATCTCCCACCAGCTGTTGCACAAAGACTTAAAGTAGAATTACTTCAGTCAAGAGCTGTTTCTGAAGCTCCTCAAACCTACACAGCAAGGTTCAACCTGTTTCAACAAAGAGAAGGCATCATGTGGGAGGAGTGAAGGGAATTCTCCCAGTCTGGTTCAACATCAACAGCAGGACTGGTAATGCCAGCTCCTCACTTTACCTGTTGAGACCCCACCAACAGGTTATGTGTGATGTATAGCAGAGATTATAAAAACACGAAAAAAACCACCTGAAAGAACGAACTGTTACATCCAATTAGTAAGAGATACCTCTGCCCGAATTAAGATGCAAATAAGACCGATATGTTGAAGACAACAATATGGAATTTATTTAACAATGAATGTGAGGTAGGAGAAAGAAATGGAAATAAGAGAATGAGGGGAGGAGGAGAGGGAGGGGGAGAGGGAGGAAGAGAAAAGGATCAAGCCCGTGGATCCATGTATCCAGTGGCATCCTATTGGTCCCTCTTCACCTGGGCTCCTCAGCAGTGGTGGTCCCTGGAGTTGTTATTAAGGGTATCACAGTCTATGTTCTGGCTTCCACAGAGGTGTATTCCCATAACATGAGGTGATCTTTGTTTGACCAGTGATATATGTATGAGCAGTTGCTTCCTTTCACACAGTTTGCCTCAGTGGGAATTTTCTTCCAGATGCATTAACCAGAATGTGCTAAACAGATCTTGCTTGGGAGAATCAAAATTCAAAGTTTCATGAAAACAACTGGTCAAAACCTGTGTTTTTACTACTTCAGGTTCCTTATTAACTGGTAAAAACATGTTCTCATCCTTCTGTACATATCTTGTATAAAGAATGTACTCTGCCATGAGAAGGTGACAGTTTCTTAGAAAATTAAGCAAAATTTTCCTTTTTCCTCTGTTGGAACTCTTGGATATTTTTAAAGATTGTGATCCACTGTCATTTATCTCCTGTCAGTGAGCTAATTTGCTTTTATTTTTCACAGACTTACAGGAAGAGGTTCATAAACCTACTCAGATTCCTTTGCTCAAGAATAACTATCAGACACACAGACAGCATAGATTTTTGCATTTTTATTGGATTGGATAGATATCTGGCACCAGAAACACCCTTGTCAGCAATCTGGATACTTTTTTAGGCAAATTTGCTAGTTGTACAATGTCTCCACAACTCAGATTATATTTTATTATCTGTGAGATGTCAGTCATTCACCTTCAGTCAGCTTCATTTATGTTATGCAGAGTTTAAGCCCCTTTGATATCTAGAAGTCCATCTTTTCCAAACTATAGCTCATATCCAATGTGCAGACAAAATCCAACTCTTCTAGGTCAGATTCCTCCACAGCATACACACTTCTACCTAAAAGTCTATGATTTACCTCATTTTATCATCATTATTTTTGAACAAAATCCCTTTGCCCTTTCACATGTAAGTTACGCTACATAACCCTCCACAGAGAAAACCCCATCTACTGCATACTGTGAGTGTCCTGAAGCAGGAACTCCATATCCCAGGAGCTTTCTCCATCTCGGAGCCTTTTCTGATTTGTTCACCACTTACCTCTTTTCTGGTTCTTCATGGAGCTGGGATTACCTGATTTGATTTATCCAGAGTTTCTCTGTATCTTTCTAGGATCTCATAATCCCTCCAGTGACTGATGAAAGCCATCCTGTTAACAGCATTTATGATTTATTTTGCAAACTTTAAATCTCACTTTCCTTAAAGACTACGTATTTTATTGCTTACTCTTTCTGGGTGACAGTCTACTTCTGTGTCCTCAGAGCATTCATTTATCTATCACCCAATCACAGTATAATGCCCGGGGCTTTTCTGGTATTCGGAGTGATGTAAAGTACTCAAAAAATCTTGATTACAAAGGAACTGCCCTCACCTCTTCATATTTTTCTCTCCTTTACCTCTGAAAATTAGCAACCAGTTCTGCCTCAGAAGGTTATAGTGGTGTGCAGTCAGTGTGGAAAGGACACGTGATATACTCATCAGTAGTAAAGAAGGAATACAGGTACTTTACAACCTAATGACTACAGTATAACTCTACTGGTGTTAATTAGATTAAAATAATCTGATTTTAATCACTTAGGTGCTTATGGTGATGTTGACTGGTCAACATTAATTCCCACAGATACTGTTGTGCCCTTTCTGCATTGTTTACGCAGATCCAGGTGCCAAATGCCAGCCAGCTTGTTCCCATCTCATACTGAAGCATCTGACTGCTGATGCTTTCATAGGAGGGAGTTCATCATCCTCACATAGGCCTCTGCTTCCTGTGGTGGGAGTCAAGTCTGCTTGCTTCCACATGCCTAAATCCTTTATTGGATATGCTGTTTAATAGCAGGTAATACTACAAATGTTATCTGGCTTTCATCTTCTGGCAAACGTGTCTTTCCTCAACAATGAGTAAGTTCCATAGTGAAGACTGATGTCTTAAAAACTGTGTGCCTACTTTTCTACTCCATATGCTGTATGCATCTTACAGATAGAAGAGAAATGGCCATAATTATGTGACATTAAAAACCTATTTCTACAACTGGACGGATGATACTTTTATCTCACACTGTTCAGGTCATCTGAGCTTATTTTGTTATCATGATTCGAGTAGTTATAACCTTGAATGAGCAATCTTGGGGGAAGATTATAAAGTAAGAGAATTTAATTCATCATTGAATAATTTCCTTTGCTAGTTCCATACACCTGCTACAAAGAGATTTTGACATTTTTGTTTCTAATTCCTTTCTTGTAATTTGTCATTCTGGTTGTTTTTGTCATGTCACTGCTTTTAGCAGTACTGTAAAGAATAGTCATGAAATAAAACCTCTAGGTAACCAACGACAGAAAAGAATTAATTTTACTTCTGGGGAAGTGAGTTTCATCTTGCAAAAAACTGTAATATATATGTATATATTTATATTGTTTAATACATAGGTAAGTGTGCTGCTTCTGAATAACATCCCTATGCTTGTGGCTTGGCAGAATCCTATATCCAACCTCTAGGGTATTGAATCAGACACAAAATAATTATTTTCTGACCCTTTGGGCTCTAATTTTTTACTTTAATGAGTTTAAGAATGCTGGTTTCTGCATTATCTGGGATGCCCTTCTGTTGTAGGTGGTTTGTGTTTGCCTTTCAGGGACAGATGCTTGAATAGTCAAAGAACTGTCTGAGCCGACCTTTTCTAACGTGCACAAAGATGGTATTTCTTGATTGAAGAAAGGGCAGTGAGTGACCCAGTAAAATGGAAAGCTAACCAAATTTTGTTTTCTTTCACTCTTCCAAATATAGTAACAGTTACAAAGCACCCATGTGAATTGGACTTGCCCGGATTCTGCAATTTATCCTAGCAAATCCACAACATGGTCAAATAGGAATGTGATAAAATTTGCACTGTTTAATATCCAAAGTATAGCCCTGAAAACCTCTAGTTGATAAGAGAAGGTGTCTTCAACAGGATGATTCATAGTGGAAAAGCCGTGGGTGTGCTCAGCTGTATCTGGCACCAGGCTTGAATTCTTTTTTTTTCTCAGACTTATAAAGAAAGCCAAGATAGTTCTCTGCTTTTAGGAGCTGGTTGATGAAAGTATAATTGTTGACATGCTGACAACCGGCAAAACTAATTGATAGTATAATATGAGCGCAGTTGTGGCATTTTCACTATAAACATGATGATCAAGTTTTACCTAGAAGTATCTGCTAGAATTTCACATAACTGGAATAAATATTAATAGGAAAAAAATTGTTTATAAAAGGTGAATATTTTCCTCAGATTTAAATGTACCAACAATGCTTTTCAATGACTTATAAAGAAGTTAAAATATTTCTTCACTTATATGAAAATGTTGCAAAAGGGGAAATAAAAGGTTTAAAGAAAGCCAAATCCACTCCTATATATATATTAAATGGCTAATAAATTATTCCACTCTCTTGCATATTTTTTTAGCGTTTTTGGACATTTTTCTGTTTTTTATTAATTTTTTGATTGCCTTTAAATTAGAAGCTGTCTTTGAGAATAGTAACAACTAGATGAAATTACTTCACTTTTTGATATGTTGTGATTGTTGTAACTTTATGATCTTTCTTATGTATAGGATGTGAGTTACCAACCAAATTTTGAGCAAGTACAGAAAATGGAAAGGTCTGGACAAGTTTTTAAGGAAACATAAAACTGAAGCTTAGGAACTTTTTCTTTTTTTCTTTTTTTCTTTTTTTTTTTTTTTTTTTTTTTACTCCCAAATGGTGATGTGAAGTCTGTTACATAGCTTTTTTTAAAAGACCTTCCTAAGGAAAAAAAACCCGATTTTCTTTAATCATCCTTAATCTTAGAAAAAAAAGACTGCTCATTAAAGATACAATCTATTATTGGCAAGAGTAACTGTCTTAAGGCACTGGTCTAGAGAACTTTTTCCTAAAGCCAATTTAATTATGATTAGCATGTTTATTTAGATTCATTTCCAGTAATTTCTTTAGCTAGTATATCCATTTGCATTCTTTAAATATTAACTATTTCTAAAATACTCAAATTAAATTTATAGTCTGGATTTATATGCTATCTTCTATGAAATTGAGACAAGAAATAGACATAACATTTTGAAAGGCTTTTATCTGAACCTGCTTATATTTCATTTTGTTTCCAGATGCGAATCCTCTGTACTTAGTGGAAATGTTGAATTCAATGGATTTGCTTTTGATTTATATTGTTATGACAAAAGAGGCAATTTATAGATTTGCAGAACACAATTAAAGACAGCAATGCAAGTAATTTAAAAGAGTCTGAAAGTAACCTTGTCTGCTTTGAATAGCAGATGTAGAAATAAAAGAAATAATTGCTCCATGAAGATCTCAAAGGCACTAAAGTTTCTCCTTCCTTACTTTTCTCAGCATTAGCATTGCCATGTCTGTTTTGTATTCTTTTTTCTTTGAGTTGATTGCAATTATTAAAAGCAAAAAGACAATCAAGTTTAATTCTATGAATCTAGTCTCTGAAGCCAAACAAATTGCATAGATTTGCTGCAGGTGAGTCCCTAGCCCATGCTAACTTCCTGGATTGGTATTCACATAATTTGGTATTTTCAAGCAGACTTTAAAATTCAATTTGGTCTCTATACAAAAAAAACAAAAACAAAAAACCCCCCTGCATTTAAAATAATCATTTAACTCATGTATTTTCTATGAATGAAACTAATATATACCTCCAAGTTAACACATCACAAGACATTTGATTGATAGAACTTGTAGTATGACTCACATTCTTTCAAATCCCTATTTTCAGTTGTTCAGGAATTTTTTCAATATTCTAGGTTGCCACAAGAAAAATGCATCAAAAAGTAAGCTTTTGCTTTGCTGCTCGTTATGTACATACTTTAGAGCTTGAAATTAGGAGGGGGTAGTCTTTTTCCTCTCCCATGACAATCCACTTGCATTTGCTCAAATTTTCTTTCTGAAACACTGTGTTGAACATGTTCTGGACTCCCACAGCTGCTTTTATACTGGCAAATTAAAATGTTCAGAAAACTTTCTGGGTACTCCTATGTGATCACACACAATGTTGAATGGTGACAATGTTCTGTGCTGTTTTCATGGCCTATGCCAACTATTTTTGCAAGCCAACAAATCCCAGGCAGAGTTACATTATAAAACCGACTTTTTTCCCCCAAGGTGCTTGTGGATGTGCATGTGGTCAGCCTGTGCCAGCTGGCTTTAGTGTTCGAAAATGATGTTGACCATATTTCATTTATGTCTGGATCCTTTTCCTGGTGGGTGCCTAGAGTGTATATAAGAACATACTCTCTCTTCCTTGGAATACTTACAGACTGTTCACTTGAATCCAGGTCCACTGAGCAAGAATAGACAGAATCTTTATCTTTAAAAAGCAAGATTGCAACAACCTGATTCCGTTTTAAGTATTATAATATTTTTTCCTGTGCCCATGTTTGTTCATTAGTGTAAACTACACTTAAGGTGAGATATTAAAAGTTAATTTTTGTTGAATTTGTATATTTTAAATCTTCATTGGCTCATTTAGAGGCATGTGTACCATGCATAGCCAGAAGTGGAAAAAAGGCACACATTGTTAGAAAGAGAACGTATAACCATCATATTTTATTAAGTTTGTATGGAAAATAGCAGGCAATTTAAACTAGATGATATAGTGGTAAATGATCCACTCATGACTTAGTGTTTATCTAACCAGTTTCATAATTCCTTTTGCTTCTAATTTGTATGATAATTACCACTATCTCTAGATCAGTCTGGTTATCCATGCAGTTTAGGGTTTTACTTGATAGTGTAAGATAGGTTTTCCAATGACACTTGGCAGCAGTTGCAGAATGCAAGACAAGAGGATGTCAGGCTTGTATTAGTCATCTGCGATATGTGGATCCATTTCTTTGCTATTAAAGACAACCTTGGTTTTCTTTGGTCATCTCTGCAGCACTGTCTTAAAACTGGTCAGGTGTTTTTGTCCTCATTGTGCCTTCTGTTCCTAAACCTTCCTCAGCTCAGATATGGAAGACCTGTATAAATAAAAGTGTACAATGACCTCTCTATGCCACCTTGCTCCTGTAGTAACATTATCTTGAATATAAACAACCTTTAATCTTCTGATATATTTGCAAGGAGTGATAGTTTCTTGCAGGTTCTTTTTGCTGAATGGGAAAAGCCTGTTCTAGTCTCTGGCCATTTAGTTTTCTGCTTAATATTGCTTATCTGATGACTGATGTTTGCCCTTCAAATATGAAAATATGCAATTATTTCCTGTTTCTGCTAAAGAGTTTATATTCATTATCTTGTTATGTTACTCTAGTATAATATTGTAGTTGTAGTTTAAGAGTTAATATACCCATTTCTTATATAACTCAATGATTGTTTCTACTGCAGGGGCCTTTCTTCCACCTGGAGTAATTAATTCCATCTTACGAAGTCCTCCAAGAGACAAACTGTTTCTCCAGTTCTGCGACTGCATTATCCAGGCATCCTGTAGAAATTGTACACAGGTATGGCAGTGCACAAACTGATTTTCCCATTCATACATATCCCACAAATATCTGTTATATCACAACTTTTCAACAGCCAGAAATTGCAGTTAACACATACAACCTGGCAAGTGCCCTCTATGGTCCCTGTAAATCTTTAGTAGTGGGGGAGAGTTTGTTGCTATTTTTCACTAAAATTCTTAGCCTATGCCAAAATTTGATGTCAGCTCTTTTCTGGTTCAGGTGACATTTCTCTTTTAAATTTGATTTTGCACACAGAAGAAGAGTAAATTAATGGAAGTTCAGAGATACTGATAACATAGAAAACAATTAGTTTCCATGAAATTAAGCCAGTTTAAGTGTCACTGGGATCAAATGGCAGCTGTATAAGTTCAAGTGTATGCATCTGTGGTTTATTTCAAAAGGGAGTATTTAGTCCAAGTTTTCTAAGAGACTAGGAAACAGTATTTGCTTTCAGAAAATAATTTTAACAAAAGGATTATTTTTTTCTTAATGTATTACTCATTGATAAAAAAATCCCCCAAAACAAAAACCAAAAACCCAGATAGATGAAGAAAATCAAAGCAACAGGAAATGGTATAATGAAGTCTAAAAAAAGGGGAAGAAATATATCTTAATAACAAATTATACACTGTAGTAGTGGTCTTTATCCATATGAGCAATCTGCTGGATCTGTCTCATATCATGACACATCACATAACAGACTGAATTTATTTTAATGCACTCTTAATTTAAGTCATGCTACTCATTTAATGTTAAATTCTCCTTATATTAATTTTGTCCCCCCAAGTGACTAAGATCTGTGATTCTTGTGAATTTATGCTTTGTTCTCTGTGTTACAGGTGGTCAGACCTTACCTTCAACACAAAATTTAATATTACTTTAATCATGAAAATGTGAATAGAACCTTCCATTTACTGCATATAATTTAGAAAACTTTAAAGTATAAAGACCTTTTCCCCCACTTTGGTACTGCTTTAAATATATACTTTTATCAATGAATGTTCTCTTGCTTCTGTGGGTGTATTATCTCTGAAAGACTTTAAACAGAGTATTTTTTAACTAAAGTCAAAGTGCATTGATTCAGGATGATGTAGTGAGCTGTAGGAACTGTATTTAGGTTATTTGGTTCCCAAGTCTCCTCTCTAGCATAGGTATTTTGACTAGGTTATATTCCAGTGTGAAGTATTTTGGCCAGGAACTTCAGTAAGATTTTTCTTTCCCTCATCAGTGGAGCGGGTTGTGATCTCCTCAGAAGTATATTCTGACAGATAGAATTGATCAAAAGAGAAATGGAGTATAAAGCACCTGAACTATACTTCTCAAGGTCAATATTGGTTAAACTAAAGGCCATTAGTATTTTTTGTTTGTTTGGGTTTTTTTCCTTTTTTTTTAATTATTTTTTTTGTTTCTTCTACTCCTTACTTTCTCAGAGATGTTTATAAAATGTCACACTATTTTTTTTTGTTTGTTTATGCAGTGTTTTACATAGATACTTTCAATTTAGTTTCCATGGATCTCTTCACATTTTTTAGTCATCTGTACCTATATGCAAAAATTTTTGGGCCCTCCCTTATCAGTCATTCTTGGGCTGTGTTTGTATTTTTCATCAGATACAACATCTTCATCTCTGATTTTCAACCAGGGGATCACCTAACAGTTCAACTGGCTCCTGTACACCCACCAGTTAATATTGAAAATGTCTGAATAAATGTGCTTGACTATTTATTCTGAGTACCATAGTCACACCCTTGCTTGTTTTTTTTTCATGTCATGAAAATAGCTTCCTAAAATGGACTAAGAGGCAGCCTGCTCTCAGGACTGGCTTGCTGATATGACACTATGCTACTTCAAAAATTTTCTCTCCATGGCTAAATTGAAATGTTTCATCTTTGCAACATGCCTCTCTTGGCTCTATTGATTTTCTACACTCTGTCTGTTCATGAGTAATTTAAAAGTATCTTGTCCTCTAATGTCAAATGTCAGTCACCCTGGCTTGTCTCTCTCCTCTCTCACAACCTCTGAAGTGATTGACTCATGGGTATTTTCTCATGACAACTTTCAAGTGAGCAGGGACAACTTTTAGGGCTAGCAAGATGCCTGAATGAGAGATGAAGGACCTACAAGAGGCTCATGTCAGAATCTCTCTTCCTGTGAATCCACACTTCATTGCCTTGCCCCTTTTCCTCTGTCTTGAGTCTTGAACTCCTCTCTTCTCCTGCTGCACTGTTCAGATGTTTTAGTTTTCCCAGCGGTCACCAGGACCTCCCATCACAGAGTTCCATTTCCTCAAACTTCTTGTCCTAAGGATCACTCTATTGCAAAAGTCCCGTCATACTTTCAAGATGCTTCTCTTTTTCTTCTCATGTCTTCCCCCATCTTTAAAATTTGCAAACCCTGTTATGTGACTTTAGCCTATCATCTATAACGTGATTGCTTTGTTTTCTAATGAGTGCTTGAAAGATGCGTTAGGCAGTCCAGGCCTGGAAAACTCTGTAATCTCAGAGAAACCATTCTGGGCAAGACACTCAACTTTATTGCTTATAAGTTGCGCTATCTTTAATGGCTGTTCATGTGCAGCTCTGGATATAGTAAGAAAATACATTTAGAAGTTTCAGCTTAGGCCCCAATGACTGATTTTATTCTCATGGTTTGGTCTAGGATTAGTTCCTAGATCTTCTATGCAATGGAGAGCTAACTTGTGTTGGAAGAGGGCAGAACCTGAGGTATACTGCAGATACTGAAACAAGTCCTCTACACGTACTTTTAGGCATACACCAAGTGTTTCCATGTACAACACATTTTACACAACACATGCAAGATTTTTATGCAAACCAGCTTTAAAAAACACAGCAGGGAAAAGTTCAATCTTAAAGACTGACAATATAGTCCCTTCAGAGAACTAACTTGTTTTGTTAACTACACAATATTCAGGAATGTTTTGTTGATAATTTGTCAGGTGAATGAGCAGTTGTTCGTAGCTGGTTGTGGGGAACACATTTTTGGTTTTCCATACCTTGTCTCATTGTTGATTTGTTGGTCGATCTTGGACTAATGCCGTGCTTTGAAGAACCTTCTGTGTTACACCTTGGACTGGAACAAGGCTGTCACCTGGACTTTGGGATTGGACTGATGCGTTTTGAGAGTTTGGGTAGCATAGTGAATTGTTTGATATTTAGAATAAGGATTATTACATTTATATTATAAGAATGTTCTGATTGGTTATAATTTCCCCAGTTACCCATCCCTGATTGGTTATATCTCCTCCAGTTACAATATGTTGATTAGTTTGTCTACCCCAGTTCCTCATTGGCTGGCCTGTGGTGCATTGCACCAAGCACCATATAAGGCTAGCCACACCCCAGTTTTGCCTTGTATGTTGCGACTCCTCCCTTCCCTTCCTTTTGTGTTGCGCTTTGCCCTAACTCCTCCCAGGACTCCACCTCCGTTCCAGAACCCTCTATTCCCCACCTTATAAAAGTCCCATGCGACTCCTAATAAACGTCCATTCCAGCTTCACCCTAATAGGTGTGGTCTGTCCCTTTCTTTTCCTTGGCGTGAATGCGACAGTTGGTATTTTGTCTTATCAAGTATTTAAATAGAAACAAGGATTTTTGCTATGATTCAGTATACATCATCTTCATATGTTGCTCAGGAAAATTCCATTGGGACAAAACATACAGAAAACTTGGCTGCAGAACTATTCCACAAACTCCTTTCAACTATTCAGGTATTTCTGAATTCAAATTGTTTGTGGATATATGTGCACAGAAGTGTGCACAAGTGTACTCCAGGGAATCCCATTGCTTATCTTGTGTGGAAAGAACCCAAAACTATAGGTGTGTTTTAACCTTTATTGCTGTTAATGTTAAGCAAAAAGTCATCCTGAGCCAGTGGCAGACAAATATTATTGCATGAGGCAAAAGTTGCTATCTTTTTTTGAACTGAATATTTCTGTGATAAAAATGAAGCAGTAAACCTCTGTTTCTAATGCACAGAAATAAAGTGCTTGATGGGATAGATCAGGGGAAAAATTTAATCTTTGCATTTCAGCCATGGGTTTATGGATTGATATGAGATAAATCCAGCTGCCTTCCTGTCCTGACCCTCACATAGAGTTGTTCAGCATGGAGAACAGAAAGCCCTGGTGAGACCTTACAGCAGCCTTCCAGCACTTAAAGGGGGCCTGCAAGAAAGATGGAGAGGAACTTTTGACAAAGGCATGCAGTGGTAGGACAGGGGGAACGGATTTAAATGGAGAGAGGGGAGATTTAGATTAGATAGGAGGAAGAAATTCTTTACTGTGGGGGTGGTGAGCCATGGGAACAAGTTTCCCAGAGAAGCTGCGGATGCTCCATCCCTAGAAGTGTTCAAGGCCAGACTGGATGGGGCTTTGAGCAACCTGGTCCAGCGGAAGGGGTCCCTACCCTTTGCAGACAGTTGGAACTAAATGATCTTTATGGTCCCTTCAGAAACAAACTGGTCTCTGATTCTATGAAATGAATTTTCTCCAAGTGGAGTCTGTTTTGCCCATGGGGGTAGCTGCTGAGGGTTTTTCTCCCTGCTCTTATCTCAACCCATGAGCCTTCTGTTATATATTGTCCAGCTGAAGAGGGGAGTGATAGAGCAGCTTTGGTGGGCACTTGGTGTCCAGACAGAGTCAACTCACCACAATTTTTAAACACATTGTAACAGGTCTAAGTGGGGAATAGGTTTACTGTTTGCTCATATTAAAAAAAGAAAAATAAAGGGAGAGAGAAAAACAATGTTACCATTTCATATTTCACAGAATCTTCTTTTTATTAGGGAAACAGTCACGAATATTTCCTCTCAAGTCAGTTGTTCAAGACATACCTAAGATCCATAAAATATATAGCAAATACACTGCAACAAGAAAAAAAAAAAACAACAAACCAGAAGAGGGCTATTGAAATTTGTATGAAAAATGCATGGATGGAAAAAATGAAAATCTTGCTTAAGTTAAAGAAAAATCTAAACATGAGAATTAAGTAACAGCATAAAACAACAGAAACATAATACCTGGCACGGAATAAGTGATGGCAAAAGTCCTCAATTGGTAGAAATATGAATAAAGCTTATTAGTCATTGATGTAATTCTAATTTCCAGCATCTCAGGCTGAAACATGCTAAAAATTTTTCTTTTATATTTAGTGCTCCTCTCTGGATGAACATAGGTTTTTGAATTATAGTAATGTCATTTGGAATTATAGTAATGTGACACCTGATTTTTTTCAAGAGAAAAAATAATGTTACTATCTTCTCAACACTCCTGAATGAAGGAAGAAAAATATATTTATGGTTCACTATTGCCCTCTTGTGGAAAGATATAAAAACAAAGATGTGAATCATAAATATAAAATCCAAACCAAGAGCTGATTAGGTTAGATTCCCGTCCAGAAACCTTCATCCATCTTGTGCCTTAGTTTGGGTTACCACTTGGTCCTATATAAACACTTTTTTTTTTGGTGCAGCATTAACAGTTACTGGTTTTAATCAATATTGTATGGTATGGACCCTGGTAACATTTAACATTGCATAGTATCAGTGAAGATTTCAACTCAGTATTAGAAAGTGTTTTTTCACAAGGATGACATACCAGCAGGAGCAGATCTTTGAAAATTAAGTTCTGTTGCTGCTCTGACATGTTCAGCAGCTCTAAAGAGAATATATAATCGATTTTAAGAAAATCAAAGGCAAGCTTAACAAAAACAGGTAGGAAAAAAGAAGTGTTGACTTACTAGAGAATGAAATACAGAAATATATGTAAACTTCACCTATGCATTAAATATATGTGAAAAGAGATACTTTGACAATGTCACATAATTGTTCAGATTTACTTTACAATAGCCTGCTTGCTCCTACTTTCTTGCTGATGTACTCTTTCAGGTAAAATGTCAAGGACTTTTTAATTAGGACAGAGGGCTGTATCTCTAGGAATCACTCTGCTGTGGTGCTTTTTTACATTCCAGTGAATGTCATAGGAGGCCTCTCTAGATGGCTAAAGAAAGGCGATGTGCTTTGCTGAATGTCTCTTACTCTCTTTGTCTATCCAAGTTTGGCCACTGCATACTAAGATGTTACCATGAACTTAAGTTTGCTTTTTCCACCTTTTTTTTCAGAGAGTTGATTCTTAATGTCTGGAAACACTGTTTGGAGAAGAGTATTTCCTCATAAAGGTGACACAAAGCCAAGATTTATAGTGGGAGAGCTATTTTGTGTACGGTTTTCTCCTGGGACTTCATATATTCTCTTTGGTGAATTATTCACAGTGGACAAAGAAACGGAGCAAATGAGGGTTTGTGTGTTAAGTCTCGTCTTCGACCTTGGAGATAGGACTGGAATGGAATATGAAATTTGGGCTTCTCTTTACATGAGATAAATGGATTCTATCACTTCATTTCCATTTTCTGTTACTCACCAAAGTAGGCAGAAACAACTTCCATTAGACCAGGTTGCTTGGAAACCCATACAACATGGCCTTGAACACCTCTAGGGATGGGGTATCCACAGTAAATGTTTTTGCTTCGAAATTCAGTTCATCCACGTTTCAGTGCTATATTATGTCTTCTCTTAAAGAAAGAAATTCTGAAATCACTGCCTCCTATTACAATTGCCCTGTTCTCTCGCATTAATTTTTGTTATTGGAAATGTTCAGAAAACATTTTTTCTAATGAAATAAGGAATGCACATACTTAGAAAACAGTCATTTTTTGATCAAAGATTAATTGCAAGTGCTTGAGAAGAATGAATCACAGGATCACATAACATGCCAGGTTGAAAGGGACCCACAAGGGTCATGAAGTCCAGCTCCTGGCCCTACTCAGGACCATCCCCAAGAGTCAGACCATGTGCTTGAAAGCATTGCCCAAATGCTTCCTGACCTCTGTCAGGCTTGGTGTTTTGACCACTTCCCTGGGGAGCCTGTTCCTGTATCCAACCACCCTCTGCATGAAGAACCTTTTCCTAATACTCAACCTAAACCTCTTCTGAGAACTGCAATGCAGTCTCCCCTCAGTCTCCTCCAGGCTGAATAGATCAAGTGACCTCAGCTGCTGCTTCTCATACTGCTTCCCCTCAAGGCCCTTCACCACCTTCATTGCCCTCTTTTGCACACTCTCTAATAGCTTAATGTGGCACCCAAAACTGCCCACAATATTCAAGATGAGGCCACCCCAGTGCAGAGAAGAACAGGACAATCTTGGCTGGCTGGCGATGCTTTGCCTGATGCCCCTCAGGACACAGTTGGCCCTCCTGGCTGCCAGGGCACTGCTGATTCATATTCAACTTTCTGTCTACCATGACCCCAAGGTCCCTTTCCATGGCATCTCATTGCCCAGTTTGTACATATATCTATGGTTGTCCCATTCCAGGTGTAGAATCCAACACTTTACTGTGTTGAGCTTCATACAGTTGGTGATTGCCCAGCCCTCTAATTTGCTGAGGTCTCTCTGCAGGGCCTCCCTGCCTTCCTCTCACCTCCTCTGAGTTTTGTGTGATCTGCAAACTTGCTTAGTATCCCTTCCAGTCCTGTGCCAAAGTCATTCATGAACATGTTGAAAAGCACAGGGTCTAAGATGAAACCCTGTGGAACCCCACTAGTGACAGGTTGCCATTGTGGCTACCCCTGTGAACTAAGATATGAAAAAGCTGCCTTGTGAAAAAAAGGTTGATAAAGTTTCAAATATTTACTTTAAAGAAGGATAAAACCAGCTTGGCCACTGTCTTCAGGTCGGAATAGATTTTGGCTGGCAGGTGGCCATTTAATGCAGTCTAAAAAAAATTGATTAAATTCTATAGAGGGAAGGTGAAAATAGGTATAAGGGGTATTTAGTGTAGAATAAAGAACTGATTTCTAGCAGTTAAGGCAACAGAAGTTAGTACTTTATCTGAAGGCACTGTGGATTCTAGTGTTCTAATCCTCATGACATAAATCTGACCATGTGTTTCCACAGCGTTTGTCAAGATCCAGTAAGAATCTTCTAAACCTTCCACAGAGAATCATATGCTCTCTCCTCACTTTTGTATACCTCTTCATTTAGTTTCCTCCAGGAATATGTTGAAAAGAGGCCCTCTTGCTGTGTGTTAGTCAGCTTTATACAACATTCATTACTTAGACAAAAAGAAAGTAAAGTAGACAATGTAGGTATGATTCTACTGGGCAACTGACTCTGTTGGATGGCATTAAACCCAGACTATTCACTGACTATGACTGTGTCTCCAGGCCGACTGTGTCTCCAGTCCAACTGTGTTACATTAGCCAGTGTTTCAATCACCAGTGAGGGCTGGGAGAGCTTCTTGTGGCTCTATTGACCCCTATGCTACCTGTAAGCATAAATGGCTGCATTTCTAAACTCTCGTAGCTCCTGCTGAGACCCACGGTCCTTGTGTTTTCACTGACGGAAACACAAAAGATTTTGTTTGGTACTTGGACACGAGTAAAACTAGGCTTTAGCACTGTTTTGAGAGAAGTTGACTAATTTGCAGCTCAAGCTACAAGAGCAATAGCCATGATTGTTATGCACGTTGCATACAGGGTCATATCTATACGCACTTTCACAGTCATTCTGACATTCTACCAGTGGAAGCTTCCTAAAAGTCTGGTCTGAGTTAAAAAATGAAACAAAACAAAACTCCCAAAACAAAACCTATGAAATTTGCTTTTAATATTTACTCTTTGATGCAACTATTTTGTGTTATGTTCTTTTTCACAAGATGATCACAGATGGAGAGGATTAGCACTGTAGCTGATTTCAAGGCTAATTGTGCAGTGCAGAGTGAATTCCTAAGGATTAGATAGGGAGTGTTGTGATTCTTTTTGACATTTTATAGGGAAAAATGCCAAATATGCCATGTTACCATAAGGCTAAGGCCTGTGGGAAGGGAGCTATTGAGAGGATGCAGAGGGGCATCCCATGTGCTCTGTAAGGAAAAAGATGGACAGATCATCTGACTTCTGAAGCCTAAACTATGCAAGCACTACACTCCTGTTTGCAGGCTCTGGCTGCTATTTCTTTCTGTCGCCTATAACCACAGACAGCATCCAATTTGCTACTTACAACACTGTAACATCTGAAAAATATTTCACTTGTTTAAGTGTGGAGACTTTGTGGTAACACAGTTCATCATTTGCTGATAAGAACTAGCAGGACCAATGAAAACAACCCTTGATGTAGTTTCTGGAATGGAAAGACTCAAGACTAGTGATATTGGATTGAATTAGAAAGAAATAGGTTGTCCTTGGTATTTACTGAGGAGTAGTATACTGCTGGTGTCTGTAGAAAATAAAAGACCACATATCCTTCAGGGTTCACATTTAATTCAAATCCTGAATGAGGGAAAGGAGAGGTTTTGAGGTATCAGAAGTGAAATACCTAGCTGAACACCAGTTTTTAGTCTATCCATGATAATCTCTGGTTATGGTATTTGACATAGCAGTGATGACCTCAGCAAACCATAACATATGATCTTTAGAGATCTATGCAGTCATCCTTCAGGCTGGATGGTACTTAGCATTTTCCAGTGGGTGATTCATAACTGAAAATAAAAAGCACTGCAGATAAACCAGGAAAAAAATTAAGAATGCCCCTCTGCCTGTTTTATCCCTTACTCAGTAACGAAATTTATGCAGGAGTACTATTCTGAGAAACAATTTTATCACTAAAGAGAAAATTTTTCAGAGGAAATCTTGTTTTATATTGAACCTGTGATTATTCCCAAATACAGTAAAAATGTAAATCACCACTTGATGTCACCATTGGTCTGTAGCTGTGCATCTCATCAAGAAGTCTTACTGAATACCACAAAGAAGTTATAAGTTCAGTTAAGATATTTAGAGAGCTATTATGAAGTTCAATAATCATTGTCTATTTGCTGGTCCTATTTGAAATACAGGAAGAGAAGGTTCATTGAACTTGGAGCACTGTGAAAATGCCAGGAGTATTCATTCAAAAGACTGCTGTGTATGCTTAAAATCTGTCTATTTTATTAAGGAAACTTGCTATAACCAGCAGCATAAATCTGATCATTACAGTCTGTCATATAAACATTAATACCATCCAACTGCAAAATGAAGAGTAAAGGAAAAGAGTACATGAACAGAAGAGAGAGTACCTCTGAAAACAAGAAAATAAGAACTATAAGCATTGATGAAAGTACAAAAAAGATGTTTGCAATCTCTCCTGAAAAAGTTGGGATCCTGTTTCCCAATTCAGGCATAAAGAAAAATATTCTGTTTTCAGATTTCCTTTGCTTCCAACAAACATGACAAGGTTGATTTGCAGTGTGTTAATTCTGAATATCAATTTATTTATTTAGCAGTCAGTTAAGGTTGAGGTGCAACTTTAAAGGAACTCCACCAATTATAAAATATTGTTTGCCATTAAAAAGTTGGTTTTTGTCAGTAGTTGCCACACTGAGTAGCTAGAATTGTGTCTAAGCTGAGTGGAACATACAAACTGTGTAATGACAACACTGGGTACAGGACACCAAGTAGCACTCATTGGCTCAAATTTTCCAGCAGCTTGAACCATCAGAATGCATGTTACAGTTCTCCCTTGGCATGAGTTTGATTGGTTCTTTACATGTATAACAGGAATTCTCTTACTGATAGTTTTCCTGAACATTTAAACTGTTTAATTACTTTACCTGTAAGCCAGACATACTCTGAGACAAAAAGCACTAGTTGAACCAAGTGTTCAGTTAATATAATACATTCTTATTGCTTGGATAATACATTCTTATTGTTTGGATACTTGACATGCCTCACATTCTCCTCCATATAATACTGCACATGGCTTGTATAGACGACACATCAAGACGCCTATATAAATATCATTTTAATGCATAAAGTATTTTAAATTATATAATGAAGATAGTAATGCTAGACTTTCCATCACTTTTCTATCTGCTCATCAGTCATAGGCTAATGCTGCCCATTTCTTCTTTTGTATACTTGCAGTAACTGCAGTTATTCTTCTTGGTGTCTGGATAGAAACGACTGCTCACAAACCAGGAAAATGTTTTCCAAGGAGTTTCCTAAGCAACTCTAGTGGTGAGTACATTCTGAATATGCGAAATTTGCTCTGAAGTAAATGGAAATTGGAAGTGCTCAGGAATTACTAGTATTTTTTCTCTTTCCGATGCTGCATGAATAAGTTAATTCCATCCAATTTCAAGCTCCTTTCATGATAATAGTTTCAAAATTGCAGCTCAGAGTTTATCACTTGACTCTCATTTCAATAAAGAGAGGCTAAAAAATCAAAATGGACAATGGGCAATAGGAATAAATTTAGTTAGCAAGCAAAAATAGAAAAATGAAGTAGAGAGTATAAAGCAAATTCGGAGACAGTTTGAAATCGAGCTGGCAGAAAAATGGAATAAAGGTACAGTATCATACATGGACATAGGACAGACAAAAACTATTCCATTGGTAAAAAAGTTAAGTGAGTTTTTGTAGTCATAAATAAAATACTGTATGGCAATAAAATGATTGGTGTTTGATAAAAGAATTAAACTATATTTTCAAAAATATTTGCACTATATAGCCTAATATAATTAATGCATTAATTTAACTTTACTGTATTCTAGATAGCTTTCTAAGGTCAGGAAAATTAAGCATTCAAAAAGCATTATGTTCCATATCTTTACATATTACTTTTTCTTGTATTATGTCATCGCATGGCAGAACAGGCCCAGCAATTCAGTTAATTAAATCTGGAGTTTGGGAGGCAGTATCACAGAGATATTATATACTCTTTTTTTTGTTGGTTTTTTTTTTTTTTTTTACATTGTATCCTCAAAATTTTAACAAAAATATCTGATTCTTAGACACATATTCAGTGTAAATCTATACGTGTAGATACATGTACGTTTATATATGGGCACATGTATGCATATTTATACATATATATATATGAATATACATCTGCATAGAGTGCTTGAGCAGTCACTGGAGCAAAATGTAATTTTTCTATTTTCATTTTTTTTACAGATTTTTCATTTACTGATTATTCTTCTATCAGGGTCAGCCAGAGAGAAATTTATGGGTTTTTTTGTCT
Source organism: Xenops minutus (assembly GCA_035221455.1). Classification (NCBI taxonomy): domain Eukaryota; kingdom Metazoa; phylum Chordata; class Aves; order Passeriformes; family Furnariidae; genus Xenops; species Xenops minutus. The sequence continues at coordinate 97,010,747 of JAWWEE010000074.1, read as the reverse complement.
GTGTAAGAAAACTGCTGTGTGGGGAATCTGAACAACTATGACTCTTGAGGAAAATAATTCTTCAGCTGTGAATAGAAAACATGAAGACATAGAAAACATGAAATGTGACCTAAGATTTCCCATTTTCAGCCACTTCAGAATACGTATCATTGTGAACTAGACAGTTATTGACTGGGATAAGCATGCTCAGGATGGGTGCTTTTCATCAGAGATGAATTCTGTGCATGAGGGCAGTTTCCAAAGGACTATGCTCTAAGCATAAGGTGCACCTATATTTAAAATTGCCACACAGAAAACCTCAGCATCTCCATTTGCACTGTAAAAAAAAATAACATACACAAAGTGAATGCAGCATCACTTTGCACTCTGAACTGTCTGAAAACCACTTAATCTCTTTTGGGTGGCAACAAGACCACACAGATATTAGTTCACCTAATATGTCCTTTCTCTCACAGCTGAGTTAATGGATTGATGGAAGAGGAAGTGAGGAGATTGTTCACATCTTTCAGTATCCTGTTACAATGCAAAGGCATGTAAGTGAGTGCTAGATTTTGTTTGTTGCTGATGTTTCCAAATGGATTCAATATTTTTCACTTCCAGAGATATCCCTGACTTTGGTTTCTACCACAGGGCAAGGTACACATCTATAACAGAACCATTAGAGTAGGGCCAAACTGCAACTCATATTATTCCCTTTCTAGCTATTATCATCGTAATTACTTTTCAAATGAAAATTCTGATGGGATCATTAAAATGAAGAGTGAAACTAAGTTAACTGCATCACTTACTTTGTAAACATTGATATGAATCTAACACAAAATCTGCTTGTCATGGTATGTGACATAAATTTTTTCTGTGGACAGTCAGAAAATATATATTTATTTTAATTATAAAAATGATCAGAAAAGGCCTGTCTTAGCTCCTAGAGATGTATAAAGAAATGAAAAAGATTTTTTTTTCAGAGTCTTTAAAAAGTTTGGCATTTGGTTTCGTTCTAGATGGGACCAAAGAACAACTCAGCTCTTCTGATTCACAGACAGTCTGTATGAGCCTTTAACTTGCAGCAGACCTGTATGTGATCCTGGAAATAAATCATGCCACAGAACTGTTTGAACTCATCTTTGTCAGAGGCTGTCAAGACAGCAATAAGTTACAGAACAGTATGGACATGCACACAGTATGCTAAAGGCAGCGAGCTCAAGTTCCTAAATGCCATCCACTTGTGAAGAAGTGATCAGAAAATCAGAGGCCACACACCAGCCTGAGTGGATTGACTACCTTAAACAATACCTGTTGTTCTTCAGGGTCCTATTGATTAAGTACATGTTGTAGGAGTAGAGCCATTTACCAGAAATTTAAATCATTTTGTGAAATACCAAGTGAAGCAGGTAAAGCAAAAAGATACAGATGCTATACACTCAGATCTCTTAATGAAATCCCATGACAAACAAGTGGCATGTTGGATGCAGGAACAGACTGACACACTGCAGCCTATCACATATATAAAGAATAGCAAAGCTGGGTAGGCAACATATCTGACATGAAATAGAAATGCCAGAGGGCTGAGATGTTAAAAGCATTCCAGAATCTACTCTCTAGTGAGAAAAAGCTTAAAATTTTGTCCTGAACAAAACCTGTGAATAAACATGGAAGGGAGCAAGTCAAGGATGGTCAGTCCATTCTTTTGTTCTTAGAGCAGTATTCTTAGTTCTTCAGGACATATTAGAAAGTTCCGTACAAGATGATTATTAACAGCAACCACAATTACCTTCTTCAGAGCATTTTGCCAATCCTGTGTCAGAATACTTAATGTGCATAGGTATGAGAAAGGATACTTGACAGAAGTTGGCTGCAAGGAAGAAAAGACACATGATTACCATACAGACTGCCAGTAAGAACGCTAATGACAAGTGAAAATGAATAACTCAGCTTTTGTGCAACCTTGAGCAGCAAGGCATTTTCTATATCCTTCAAAACATAAGGGAAGGCTTTTAACATTCTGGATAGACTTGGTCAATAAATACAGTCTAAAAAGAATCTGATATCCAGTAGTCATATAGCCTGTCAGGTATGCCAAGAGCAAAATGGAAACCATTGATTTGTTTGTCACCAGGCTTTCCCAGGTAGCAAATTTTTCTGAGCCTTAGGTGTGCACAGATCACATTATACAGGGACCAAACAGCTGAAAAGTGAATTTCAACTGGAGACAATTTTTGTGAACAGGGAATGTCAGAGAATCCTCTGGGTACAACAGAGGTCATGTGCCTTTTTTTTTTTTGTTTTTTTTTTGTTTTTCCCTATCCTTCAAAAATTAAGAGAAGGAAGATAATGTTAATCATATGTGGCTGGATACAGGAATTTCTGAAGTGAGGCAAATATTTTCACTGGTTTTAAGAGTTGCATTTACCCATTAATGGAGAGTTTAATTACTGACAAAGACTGTTCTGTCTTATCAGAGCAACTTTAGACATACCTTTACATGAGCATCCCCAAGTGAGCATGCCTAGTATTTGAAGCAATTTTTCTGTCAGGAGGACATAGGTCCAATAATGCTTCAGTAGAAAGGACTCTGGGGGATATGAAGTACTCAGCATTTTTAATAAAGCTCAGTGCATCATTATCAGAGGTGACAGTTCATTTAGATCTCAAACTCTGTGTTTGCAATACTTTAGGTAGTTTTACATTTACCCATGCTGCCTTTTTATTTTTTTTGTTCACATTGCATTAACTTTCTTTAGATGTGTTCAATCAGTCAGAAGCCTACAATGTATTTATTCTTTTAAGCCCAAGCCAATAACCTGTATTTGCAGAAAGCTTTCACAATTACATCTGAGATATCACTATTTCCTTTATCACTTCTGTTATCAACACATTTTGCATCACGTGATCTGCCTTGAATATAACATCTTCAAAGCAACCCAGCAACAGAAATAGTACTTACACAGGCTCTCCAGGGAAGTGGTTACAGCACCAAGCCTGCCAGAGTTCAAGAAGCATTTGGATGATACTCCCAGGCACATGATGTAACTCTTGGGGATGGTCCTGTGAGGGGCTAAGGGTTGAACTTGATCCTGGTGAGTTCCTTCCAAGACAGCATACTCTGATTCTTGGATGTAGTAATTACTTAATAAAGATTTTGGGAGCTAGGAAAGTCTCTTTTGGGGCAGAAACAAAAGTGGATAGTGTTTTGTTTTAGAGGCTACCTGTGACAGAAATATGACAACTGATGAAGGAAAGGGCTGTGATATTGGCTGACATAGGAGAGGACAGTGGGTAAGGGTCCTCTCCTTTATGAAGACTGTGAGAATTGCTGATGTTACTTGTGCTTTATTGTTCTCTACCTTTTTGCAGGAGGTCTTTAGCTTTGAATCAGGGATAAACTATGTAGGAATAAAGTACATTTTTCTTTGGATCAGAATGCTGTAACAGTTAGTGAAAGGCAAATGCTGAAGAGAGTACAGGTGAAATTTCTCTCTCTTAAAATTAACTGGTCTTCAGAAAAAGAATCTTTGTGAGCATTGTGAAGATATTGTAATTAATGGCAGTAAAGTATATACTGTTATGAATAGGAGCACAGTCTGGAAAAGCACTTTTCCTTAGGGGGCTAATGTTGTAATTGTAATAAGGTGCTGATGACAAGGTCAGTCTATCCTTATGTTTAATAGGGTAGGGAAGGATTCCTGAATCTTTTACTTCAGTTTTTCCTTTTATTAACTTCAGAAACACAACCCTAAATGGCAACCATATTTTAAAATCTAATTACTGTCTTATAAGTAAATACAGAAAAACCTTTTCAAACTGAAATGTTAATTTTAATGCATCATTAAACAATCAATCTGGATACTGGATTTCCGTCTTGCTTCATTATATCCAGCCACATCTTAAAGATTGTTCTATAGTGTTTCCTTCTCTGAATGTTAATAGTGTTTGATTATAAATGTTATCAAGTATATTTTATGGAATAATGTTGATTATGTTGATTTTTATCAGCAACAAGAGGAATCAGTGAACTTCTGATAAAATAGTCTGAGATCTGAACACCAAAATATTTCTATCACTTCCGTTCCCCTGTCAAGCTAGAGTACTATCTTTGGTGTAGGATGAAAGACTTCAAAACACAGAGTTGGATTCCTATATTAACTGTTTCAATCATTAATTACATTTCACTGGAATATTCCCCCTGCTCCTCATTTCATGCTTACTATCAATTTCACACACTTGACTCTCCTTACTTCTTGGTTTGCATGATTTTCCTACCATAAATCTGTTCCTTGAGCTGACTTTTAAGCAGCATGATCAAGTCTCCTCTAATGTTCCTGCTGTTACATACAATATGCTTGAAACTCTAATCCAAAGACAAGTCCCCAAAGACGTAAATGAAGCTTGCAACTCCTTAGTATATAGTTTTGATTTTGTTGAAATTATTAATAACAGAAGTCTGTGCCATATGGTGTCCATACTGTGGGGTGATAGCCCTGGTAAATTCCTGATGGGTTAAGGGAAACACCCCTGGAAAGGTGGTCCCAGAGACCATTGTCAGAGGACAAAGAGGCTCCAGTAGTTTCCTTAAAGTGCTCAAGCTTGATTGATAAGATCAATGAAGAATGGAGTGTTATGGAGATAACATGGCCTTTCTTTGACACATCTTATGGAAACACAGGAAGCCAGCTTTTAAGCCTATGTGGTCTGTCTATCACCCCAGGAACTATTATTGCCTATAGCCACTCAAACTACTGAAGGAGAAAAGTATAAAAAGAGATAGGTCATAAGCAAAAGAAGGGGAAAAGAACCACCATCTCTGCAGGGGTAACCACTGAGCTGCCCTGTTCTCCTCCCATGCCTTGGACAATGGAGGGATAAGCAGTCTTTTATTCTGTTTTCTCTTTTTCCTTCCTATTACTTTATGACTTATACCTTTCCATCTTTACCCCATAGCTACCTTTACTTACTAATTTTACCTGGCTAACATCTTTATTTCATAAACACTATACCTTGCCTTATATCTCGTAATCCATTGGAACTTTATTTTGGTTGTGGTGTTCCTTTAAGGGGTGTAATTCCTTTTAACATATTTTATTAGTGAGAGAGCTATGTTTATGTGCAATTCTCCTCTGTGCTACGGGTACTGGTTGGATTTAGATTGGTGCTTTAGGTTGTTTTGCTTCTGGTTCGTTTTCTGTTGTTAGTTAAGAATTGGTGAGGGAAGATATGTTTTGTGCTAGTTTCTGTAGAGTATATTTTGTGCTGGCTACTTTAGGGTCTTTTGTGTTATCCATTAAACATAATTGTGCAGCTAACGTTATCACTGACAACGCGAAACCCACAATTGTCACACCCTTGTATTAATAAAAATAATTTTGGGAACTGCTGGAGTTTAGTCCATTTTGTTTCTGGTGCTGGCAGCGATATAACGGTTAAGGGGACCTGATGGAAAAGGGTCTCTCTTGCTATTAAGTGTAATTCTCATTGGAGTATTAAATTTCCTGTTCAACTAGTGAATCTGTCTTAGTGAAGGGTCCCTGTTAGGTGGGATGCAAGCAGACTGTGTTGGGCATTAAAAAGGCTTTGATACACTGAGGACGCTTATAGCTAATAAAAATATATTACTACAAGTGAGGGCAGGACAAGAACTCTGCATTTCTGCCTTCCTTTCCCCTTCCCCTCTTTTAACGTGACACATACATCCTGTGTGTACAAGACTTTGAGTCTTATTTGAAGGTCAGCATTACAAAACATTGATTTCAAACATAAACTTACTGTAATTATGAAAAACAGACTGCCAGTTTCCAGTGGCTGCTATTAAATGCCTCTAACCCTGAATTTAAAACTTGCTTGTTTCTGTAATCATGAAAACTCACAGTTGGTACCTGAGATTCCAGTGGAGTACTGAAATTATTTTCTGTTTTGGCTCTAGCTCAGCTACATTTAAATATGTGATGTATGGTTATTTGTGTTAAGAAGTCCAAAACTTTAACTCCCTTTGAAGTCAAGTGTGTTCTAATAATGGCACTGAAAATGATGTAATTTAGCAGCTAACACTATCCTTCCTCATTGTGTGTAATTGTAAAATAAATATGAGAATGCCACTTATTTTATAATGCTTCCAAGAAAAGGTAAGATACCAAGAACAGTAATTATAAAGAGGTGGAGTAGAAGTCATGTCAAGATGAGTGGACCATGTAATTTTGGAAGCAGAAAATATGTTATAGTAAAAAGAAGTCTGGCAAAGCACTATTGGAACTTATTAAAGGAAAATTGCTAGAGGGGTCTAAATAATGAGGAGAGGTAAAATCCAATACTAGTAAAGTGCATGGTCTTGTTACATTTGTCTTTTAGATTCTTTGGAAAGCAATGATTATCTTTCTGGAAATGGATCAATCACCCCCAAGGCAACCTATTGCACATGAAGAAAACCATTCAGTGAGCAAGCGGCTGCAGTAGGAATATAGACTACCCTTTCCTATGCTAATAATTTTAATTGGACTATATATTTTCCTCAATATTGCATTTTTCTTCTGACTTTCCTTTGCATTTGCATTTTGTTCATTATTTCTCAAACATCATTAGTAGGGAAAGAAAGTTTTTGAAGATGTGATTAGGCATAACTTCAGAGATAAAATGACCATGTAGTTTTCATAAGGATAGTAAGTAGGTCAGCTCTGCAAACCAGAAAACTTGGCAAAACAAACTTTGCTATGTCAAGGATGTGTTTTCCTTAGTCCTGAAATATCAGGATCCCGTCTGCACAGATAGGAATGCAGAATTGGACCTGGTGAACTGGGAGTGCTCCGTGTTGCTTGCTAGTGTCTTTGGTGTTTCAGCAAGGAAACCATGAACAGTTGAGTCAGAAGTGGATACTGTGATGGACAAAGGCTTAATATTTCCTCCTTCAAGGTCATCTTACAGGAAAAATTACAGCTCTGAGCTAATAAAGACTGAAGAATTTAAACACATTCTCTATGGGAGTTGGGGAAGCTCTTTGAACTCTTCAGTTTGCAAATGATCAGATTTAGTATCAACTTCTAGCTTAGAACATATTGTAGTCACACAACTATTTTTTTTTAGCTTATTAAGCTATGGTAAATGCCCTTATTCTTTCATTGCAATTGGGTTTTCATAAGGAAATGATACTATATTTGGTTTAATTGAAAATAATATTTTGATGTGCCTGCGGTGAGAACAATAATAGTATAAAATTGGTACTTTTTGTTTAACAGCCCTGTGGTTCTCTACTGTACCATGTAATGCTAAAACCCTTTTGTTGAAAGTCACTGTATTTATGGTTTTCTTGTGCTGCCTCCTTTATCTCTTTATACTGAAAAGATAAAGAAAGAAAAACTGTATCTAAATTTTAAGCAGATTATGCATTTCTTCAGATCTGTTGCAATTCAGATGGAGCCTTCTAATTCACATTAATTGCATCGATTAAAACACTTAGAGGAATCACAAATCATTAGCAACATGTACCAGACTACTCAAAATATTTCTAAGTAATGCAGATCAGCACATCTTTAGTCAAAATGTCAAGAAAAATACCAAAACTGATGTACTGAAAACAAATCTTACAAAAAATTCTTGCATAATAAATCACATCTAGTCTACAATAAAATCATTAACCACTGTTCTGTTCCTTTGCTCTGAAGTGTAAATCACCCATAATGTTGACTTATTTTAAGCCAGTTTGCATATAAAGTGGAAAAAAAGATTTAGTGAAAGTCTAATGAGAATGAAAATAAGCTCCTATCTACATCATAACTCATTTGACAAAATGCATATATGTTGCAAGACTACATAAAATGTAAACCCAAGAAGATATATCCATCTAGGAATGACTTATGATCTGATTCTTATTTTATGCACATTCTAAAATATAAGCATTGCAAAGTTCCTTGTTTTAAGATAATAATGAAAGTGTAATTTCTTCACTAAAATAAAACCTAGCTTTCATTTAGCCTCAGAATGTTGGCTAAGGAATATGGAATATTAGTTTCAGTAAGAATGCATTGGTTTCACTGTAAATTAAGGTTTCTCTGGTATCAGCCCTGGAGAAACGTATTGGTTTCAGCTAAAATGTATTGCACTGCTTTTATTAAAACATACAGACATTATAAAACTGTATATTGGTTTCAGTAAAAAATGTATTCTTTCCAATGGATTCATGAGGCTTTCAGCAAGAATGTATTGATTTCATTAAAAGTGCTGCTTGAGATAAACAAAAATTCAGTTAAAATGCATTTCTTTCTGGTGAAGCTCATTGACTGAAGTAAAGAACATTCTACTCTGGATTTGGGAAGCCTTAGGGTTTTTTAAACAGTGAGTAGAGAAGTACATTTTAGTAATTGTGAAGATAATTGAAAACAAAGTCTGTTCTGTAACAGCTAAAGATGTAGATATGCTAAATAAATTAGATTTTTAGATTTCCATCCCATTTGCATGTGTTGCTAAGCACAGACATAAATATTCATACAGAAAAAGCATGATATTATTAATTCTGATTAATAGTTTTCTAATCAGGTGTGGGCTGTAACATTTTTTTAACCTGTTTAGTAATAATTTGTTTTCACACTACCAGTTTTTGACCAATTTGCTTTAAATCAAGTTGGGCATTTTCCTGCTTTATTGACAATGGGTTCTTTTTGCCTTTTCAGTAACGCCAGGCATTCAATAACAATGACATTTACATATATTAGTAAGCACTCCTATTGCCAGTTTACTAAATTAGGGACAATATATTTGATTGCTGTGACACTATTTTTTTTTTTTTTTGAGAAGGGTTGTATATTTCAATATTTTTAATTAACTTTGCATTTTAATTTTATACAGAAGTGATCCCACTGACTTAGTGAAACTATGGAATATGCATGAATATAAATGAACAACCCTTTTTAGATGGAGGAGACTGCTGTCTAAACTTGGATCATTATCCTTTTCTTTACACTCATGTAGAATTTACATGCAAAATGGGTTTAAGTACACTTGAAGTGTAAAATATACGAAGTTTCAGCTACTTAAAACTACTTCTGTAATTCAACAGAAGAAAGTAGGAATGACCATAATTGGCTGACAAATCAGTCTATCTTCCTTTGGTTTCATCTACAGTTCCAAATGTGACAAATGCCTGGACACTGCTAGAAGAAGAGCCGCCAATAATTCAGGCACAACAGACTTCCTGAGAGGATGGCAATATTCTTTTTTTTTAACATTTCTTTATGCATTTCCTGAATAACTTTGTACAACTTCTACAGTAAAATCTCCATTCACAGCACCCACTGGTAAGGAGTTCCACAGCTGTTTTGCTCCAGTCCGCTCAGCAGGTTTAGCAGAATGTTGTTTGATTCACTCTGGGCAGTGTGCAGGAGAAACAACAAAACCCTCAGGATCCTCAATAACAAAATTTTACTTGCAAGCTTTAGCACATTAGGGTAGAATAAGGTATTTGGCAAATTTTAAAACAACATCCAGACAAAGTAAGATACAAACTTTAAGTTAGCAAGCTTTAATTTATCCAGACAAAATAAGGCACTTCACAAACTTTAGCTTAGTAAACTTACACTTAGTTGACTTATGCAGGTCCAACAAAATACTTACTAAGGGATTGACTGGAATTTTTCAGTGTGGCTTACAATGTATTTTGAGGCAAAGTTAGGAGAAGGAAGAGAGAAAGAAAGAGAAAGAAAGGATAGGAGTAAAAAGATATCACCACCACGGATCCAGCAATGAAACTTGATTGTTGCAATTTAGATGTCCATTGACCGAAGTGGTGGTCACAATCTTTGTCCATCCGAGGCAGGGGAAGCTCACAAAACACTAAGTTCAATGGGTTAATATATGCTTAGGTTTATGTGCGAATGCTTACACACCTGTCATTAAGACAGGTCATTAAGACCTGCAGGTCAAAAGTGGTTCAATTGCACCTCTGTTATTTCTTAAATTTAAACCATTGACATAATCTGAGGCTAAGATTGGATTCAGCTGCACGTAGACTCCTCTCTGAAAAGGAGTTTAAAAAGCAAGGGAGTCCTTTCTGCACCTCGTGACTCAGTGGCAGGGCTTGTTTAATAAATTTTGTCTAAGCCTTTCACTACCATCCACGACAGGTTCTTTAATGGTTTACAACCACTTCTAAGACAAGAATGCTCTCTCATGTCATCCTAGTTGAGTCAATTATGCCCCATCAAAAAGGATGAGTACCTTCAGGCCTACATGTGAATGTCCCAATATCTCCCCCAGTGGAGAGTTTTACAACTGAGTCAGTTGTGTAAGGGAGGACATTGGCATGATGAAAACCCTATTTCATTTTGCAGGATTTGCTTCGTATTGGCCTCTTCCCTTTTCTGGCTCAAAGTTCATCTTCTTACTAAACAAAGTTGATTTGTCATGATCATCCTCTGGTGCTCACACCCTCTGTGCCTGGGCTGTTATCTTGCATATCGTCAGCAAAGCACCTGCTGCTTTTGCAAATGGCCAATTATTTCAGCCATTATCATTAGTATTTCAGCCTCTCACAGCAAATGATCATGACCCCACACAAAGAAGGTTCTTCTTTTTGTATGTTGTCTTGAACTTGCAGATTGTTACTTTCACTTGTTGCTTGAATTGTAGAATCATAGAATGATTTTAAGGAACCTTAAAGATCATCTAGTTCAATTCCTCTGCCATGGGCAGGACTCCTTCCACTAGTTATGTCCTGAACTGGAAGACGTAATGAGTAACCATTACTTTTTTTCCCCAGCTACTCACTGTTTTGCAGATCCCTGCCACAACATCCTTTTTTTTTCATAAGGAACAACCGATTTTATTAAGTCATTACTTGTGTGAAATGTGTTTTCTAGCTCTGGTTTTATTTGTTGCTCTCTTTTTTCAGTTCTGCTATATCTTTTAAAGTGATGTGAGGACAAGAACTCCATATTACACTGAAATTACTTTGCTGCCATAGGTTTGTCTCATATCTTAGCAAATTGTATTTAATTTTTTTCTTATCTAAACTCAGTTTTATGTATCTTGGAAAGTGGGCAACCTATATCTCAGTTTTTCAAATGTGTTTTATTTTCAAATGCTTTCACACTGTTTCATAATACTGCACTACTACTGTAGACATTTAGATTTTAGTTATCTCTTTTCATCTCGCTTGGTGGAGCCAGAAAAATAAGATCTCATGTTATGGTAAAAATGTTCCAATTGTCTATCTAAAAGATAATAGCTTTTGTCCTGTTCAAATCTTCTTCAACGAAAAGATGGAGCTCATTTTTTCATGGATTAATTCAGTTTATCAACACTTTAATGCGTTGCTCTCATGTCAAGGGTCAGCAATTCACTCTGTAAGAAAGAGGGGTTTGCCAGCCTTCTCAAAGGAATGACTCAGTAGTTGCTGCTCTTAATTCTCAGGACACTGGTTTGGTACAAAGGTTTTGGTACAAAGGTTTTGGTGACTTGGAAATGCAATATACAGCTTGTGAGAGGAAAACAGTATATATGTAGATGATGCCAGAAGAGATTTCCGATGTATCAAATCATTTAAGATCCATGAAGACAGACTGAATTGACTAAATTGACTCAATATGAATATCATTGTTAGCAGAGCAAAAGCAGTGCCTGGAAAGAGCAGGGCCGAAGGGTGTAATTTCAGGCTCAGTTTCTGACTGTCACTGGACCTGCTGCTTGCTATGAAATCAGCTATGCAGGGACCATCTCAGTGATAAGCAATTCACATTGCAAGTTTCACAGAAGCTTAACTGCTGGCAGTGTTGACCTGTACAAACCTATGCTCCAATCTCCTTGTGTTTGTCTGTTGATAAAAGTTTTTTATTTATTAATATATTATTTATATGGTGATCTAAACTCTTGTAATCTAAAAATTCATGGTTGAACAACAGGCTTCATTTTGGCTTAGTACTAAGGCATTATCTCTCTCTTTGTTTAAGAAAGTTAAAGTTTTCACCAGAAACAAGTTTTTCCCAATAGATAGTAGATGACACTCCAGTGCCTTACAGACTGGTCAGCTGAGCAGGAATTAAAGAACTGAAGTACAAAAATACACCCCAAATATTTTCCCCATAGAAGCTACATTTGCTAGGTTCCCAAATCTTTCTTAAATTAGTAGTCAGTCCACCTTATCAACCCAGAATGAAAATTTCATAGGCTTTTAGATTCATTAAATCTCTTACAGAAGCTTTTCATTTACGAAAATCTTGCAGGCAACCACTTTCAACTATTTACAACTCTGCTTTGAATGAGAATACCCTTAGAGCAGAACTTTGCTATTTTACTAAGAACTAAATGTCCTTAGGCATTTTTTACTCTGCCTCTTGTTGTTGAAAGGTATATGACATCTTATCAGCATGATGATCTCCAAAATGGTTTGCCAGGCAGGAGTTCATATAATTGACAAGATGCTTGTGGGGATAAGAAGGAAAGGCAGGGATGTGGTGGAATGAAGGAATGGCACAAACATAGCACTGGCTTATATAGGGGTGGCATGGAACTTTCTGGAAAGGGGGTTGAACCTGGGAGGAGCATGCAAGTCCTCTCACAGAAAAGGAAAAACAGGGAGCGATTATAACCATAAGGGGTAAAGGAGGGTGGAGATAACCATATAAGGGGAAGGCGCCACTGTGGCAGAATCTGTCAAATCAGGGAGCAGGGATAACACCAAACTCCATTTTGTGTAGCATGCAATCATGCTATTTAACTTTATAACAGTGAATTTACAAACTGGGAATCCTGTAACAACCCGATACATGGCAATAAACTGTCTCTTGTGCAGGATCCTCAGTCTCGTCATTTTGTGGTCTCTCTTCCATTTAGTGTAATCTCCTACATATAATTAGTGTCAGTTCTTGATACTCTCTCTGAGTAGATATCTTTGAAACTAGAATTTCTATTTTTCTGATGAAGACTTATCATCAACTATAAAATAGTAGTCTAAAATTGATCGAAGTAGTGGCTTCACAAATAAGTTCAGTTAAAGCAATTTGTAATCAAATTCACTTTTAGTTGCATAAAATTTTATGCTGCATGTTTTGAGATCCTATTCATATGTTGTTTATTTAGAAAGTTCATACCTTTGTTTTTTGTTGGTAGGATCTGAAGGATATTGATTTTGAAGAATACTGATTTTGGAGAAAAGTCTGGAAATAGAACCCAAAATTTAGCAATCAGAACTTACTTTGTGGAAGTCCTTCAATAAGTAGACATAGCTTCTGGACAAGTGGAAGCATAGGAACTAGTTAAGATATCAAGTTCATTCAAACCTACAATTGTTCTCAAACACAAACTACTTTGACAGTTTGTAATTAATTGTGCAGTCTCTTAGAAGGAAAAAAAAACCCCAGATCTTAATAACTGGGTGTCTCAGAGTGATGCAGAACTTTTAAAGGAGGACATACAAAGAAAGGATAAAAAAATGAAATCTAGAAATGTATTCTTTCATTGAACAGTGATGTTAGGCATTGGAAGAAAAATAAAGCAAGAGCCACATTGTGTACCATAGTCAGTGATGTATAGAAAAAATTACTTTGAGCCAAGAAAGATTCTTCCATTTTAATGAGAGATACTGAGATAAAAAAGTGTGATAGAAAAGAAAATAATTATAATATTGATAATAATTACAGCAATGATGATAATGACAATAATGCTTAAAAACACTTAAAAATAGAAACAAACCCCTTCTTTTAAGTACAAAACTGCTGTGAAGAGATATTTTTTTTCCTTTTTGAATGACTACAGATTCCTTCTATTTATTGTTCAGTACTCTACTTATATTTCTCCCTGGCAACATTTAAACTTCTCTTTGTCTGGAGTCTCTGGATAGCTTTTATCTGAAGGAGCAACACAGAATAACCTTCTTCCTGCTGAGGGGATTCCTATACTGCAGTGACATAATTAAACATAAAACACTCTTACAATTTTCACACCTGGATGTCTTAAATAGACAATTAATTAAATCATGTTTCCACATCAACTTCTGATATTTACATTTCAGTGCTGCTGTAATAGGAAGACTGAATCCATTTAAAGTCTCTCTTATCCACTGGCTGAATTACATCTTTATCTTAGAAAAAAATAGTTTGGATTACAATTGCACTCTCTAAAAGAGCTCTATTACAAGCCCCTAGACAGTGTTTCAAATTCTAGAAATTCATCTGAAAGAACAATTGCTTGGATAAACTGTGGTAAGACAACTGGTCTCAGGAGTATTCACATGAAAAGGGCATAAACAGGTTAAGAACACCACTTAGTGGAAAGAAAAGCTTCCTTCATTTTCTTATCCCCTACTGAAAGAAATGTTGTACTATTTTATATTTAAGAGTTTATTTAGCAACTGGAGTTTCTCATGAAACAGTAAATCATATTATATATAGTATTTTTCCACTTAAAACACCACTCTCACAGTAAGGGCAGCACATTTTAGCAAAGCTTTTGACACTGTGTCTCACAATATTGTTCTAAAAAAACCAACCAGCATGCAGCTAGACACGTGCACAATGAGATGAGTGGACAAGGGTTAACATCTGGCAGGCGTCCAGTCACTAGTGGTGTTCTCCAGGGCTCTGTCTGAGGGCTGGCTCTCTTCAATGTTTTTATCAGTGATCTGGACAGAGAAGTTGAGTGTACAGGAAGCAACTTTTCTGACGATACTAAAGTAGGAGGAACGATTTTTTCCCCAGAGGGTAGAGGTCAGCAACTTGATCTGGCAGCCAAAAAAGCTAACCTTTTTGTAGGATGCTCTAAACACAATATAGCTAACAGATCAAAAGAAGTGATTGGCCCACTATGCTCAGCATTTGTGCAGCCTCACCTGTGTGTTGTTTAGTGTTCCATAATATAAGAAGGATATAGAAAAATTAGAATATGTCCAAAAGAAAGCACAAAAAACTAGAGGACAAGATTTATTCGGAGTGGCTAAGGGTACTTGACTTGTGGCATACTTGATTTCAGGAGACTGAAAGGTGATCTTATGTTGTCTACAGCTTCTTCATGAGGGGGAGTGGAGAGGGAGATGCTGGGGGTACTGGTTGGATGAAATATTGGACATGAGCTAGCAAAATTCACTTGCAGCCCAGAAAGCTGATCATATCCAGGGCTGTATTGAAAGAAGTGTGGGCAGTGGATGCGTCATCTCTACTCTACCCTCATGAGACCCCACCTGGAGTGCTGCATCCAGGTCTGGGGCCCCCAACATAAGAAGGAGGTGGATCTGTTGTAGTGAGTCCAGAGGATGGCCTTGAAGATGATCATGGGGCTGAGCACCTCTCCTATGAAGACAACCTGAGAGAGCTGGGGTTGTTCAGGCTGGAGAAGTGAAAGCTCCAGGGTGACCTTACTGTGGCCTTTCAATACTTAAAGGCTGCTTATGAGAAAGACAAGGTCAGCCTTTATAGTAGAGCCTGTTGCAACAGTGCAAGGAGTAATGGTTTTATACAGAAAGATGGTAGATTTAGACTAGATATAATGAAAGATTTTTTTTTTTTTTTTATTATGAGGGTGCTAAAACATTGGAACAGGTTGCCTAGAGAGGTTAGAGATGCCCCATTCCTGGAAACATTCAAGGTCAGGTTGGATGGGATTCTGAACAATCTGATCTAGTTGAAGATGTCCCTGTTCATTACAGGGGGATTGACTCAGTTGACCTTTAGAGGTTTTTTCCAACCCAAACCATTCTATGATTCTATGATGTCTTCTCTCTGGTGTCTGCTTATATGAAGGAATGGATTAAAGTTATGTCAGAGGAAGTTCACAGTGGATATTGTGAAAAAGTTCTTCACTGAGATGGTGGTTAAGCACTGGAACAAATGGTCATAGCCCCAGTTTTGTCAGTATTTGGACAATGCTCTTAAGGCATATGGTTTAACTTCTAGGTTGCCCTGCATGGAAGTCAGGAGCTGAACTTGATGACACTTGTGGGTCCCTTCCAGCTCAGGATATCCTGTGGGTCTATAATTCTAATTGGTCTGGAAATCAAGAATCCACTGCATATGGATCTTCTTTCTTCAATTATTAATAAATATAATTCAGATTTACAAAAAATCTCTGAAATAATTTGCAGCTCCATTTATCTTTCTGCAGACACTCGTTCATCTTTGAATGTTTTGCAGAGTGATCAGAGTTGCAAGATGTTGCTTAATGTCTTGAAAGGATTGATTTTCTGGAATACTGAATATCTGCTCTTAGGATATATACCTTATTTTGTGAAGAGTGTCATGCTGGTAGCCAAAAATATTAA
The DNA here is from genome assembly GCA_035221455.1 of Xenops minutus. Classification (NCBI taxonomy): domain Eukaryota; kingdom Metazoa; phylum Chordata; class Aves; order Passeriformes; family Furnariidae; genus Xenops; species Xenops minutus. The sequence goes on along the minus strand of JAWWEE010000074.1, from coordinate 96,994,525 downwards.
CTCTTCTTTTTAATGTCAAAGAGCAACCTTTTTCTGTTCCACTGAAAGTCATGACTATTTAAGAACAAAGAAAACAAGAAAGAAAAAAATCATAAAATGTTTGTCTTATGATTTTTTTTTTTTAAAAATAAATACTACTTTTCATATGCATTTAATTTTGTAAGAGGAAAATTTTTTCTAAAAATGATACATAGCCATGGTAAAACTAGAACAGTCTTTTTCTGCCAAAAATATGTTATGAACATTTTTTTGATCACTCCTAAACAGTTCTTTTATTTCACACCAAATAATGTCTGGTAGACTTAATGAAATGAATTCTTCATGGGTGTTAGAAGGGCACGACAAGGACATTTATTCTTGTGGCTGTTATATGGCTGCATAAAATCGAGTCTTTGCTCAACTACTGTTTTTATAGTTAGAGTGAACATAAAGAAGGGGAACAAAGGCTTAAAAGCAGAGTTGTGCTCTTTGCACCGTGTGCTGTCTGCTGACCTGTGTTGACTCCTGGTGTGTATTATACAGCTCTAGTGCCATCCTGCTTTATGTTTTGGTCTCATGGTCTCTTGATGGGCTTGGGAAATGGTCTCTTTGATGGGCTTGGGAAACAGAGAGTCACCCATTTAATTAATTCTGCACCTTTACAGCATCTATTCTAATCTATGTACCTCTACAGACCTCAGACATGGGGAAATCTTTACCAACAGTCACTTTAGAGTAACAAGTTGTGGTTCCTGGTCAACAAGATCAGTAGCATTAGGCAATTCTGAACTAAGGTATTGTAGAAGAATGTGTCTAGCATTTTTAAAATAGGGATTATTTTTCAAATAGGAAGTAAAAGCACAGCAATAAAGAGAAAAAAATTCCCATAAACCCCTGGATTGGACCCTGCTGCTGACTTTACACAAACATATGCTGACTTAACACTAGCACACACATTAATATTAAAATATTAATGTGGGATTAGGGGATACAAATAATAGGTCATGTTGAAAAAAGATCAAAGAGATTCCAGTATATATGTATTAAATTGTTTGACTTAACAGCTATGGTTGCAATTTAAAAGCCTTAACTGTTAGGTGCAGACATATGTGGAATGTTAATTTTTATGTTTTTATATTAGGCATGATAATGACTTCTGCAGAAATCCTTATAAAATATATGAGTATTTTTTAAGATTTCTCAATATATTTCTCATGATACAAAATTAAAATATCAATGTATTTGAAATTAAACCATATATTTTAGTTTCAAATGTAGTGTTTTCTGGGTAAGGAAGAAAATTATGCTAATCTTTTTCTCTTTCAAAAGGCTTGATGAACTAGGACATTATAATTCATTCCACTTGCATTTCAATAATAAGAGAAATATAAATGCCTCAGAATTCCAAGGGAGTAATTTCTTTGTTCTGCTGAACTACAATGCCAAGATGCTTTAAGCTGGATAGGTAAAATAGAGATAATCAACAAATATTCTTCTTTTATGAGTTGCACTAAAGCCTTTTGTGTTCGTGAATTTCTACTTAATTTTTAAGACATTTATTTCCAATAATTACCCCAAACCTGCTCAGTTATTCTCACCTTTCAAAAATCTGTCCAGCAGCTCTTTATTTTCTCAAACTTTCCCTCTTTCTCAGTCTTGGCAAGAGAAACCATAGGCTGCACTAAACATTTCTCCCTGTCACTCAGAGGAAGAACATGAGGAGAAGAAAAGCCTAGATACTGAACTACATCGGCAATCAGTTTTACATTTCTGCCTCAGCACCCTGGCATTCACTTGTGTTCACTGATCTGGTGCTGCAATTTTGTTTCTCCTTTGCCTGCCATGGTACCACCAGCTGGAACTAACACAGCCAGCTGCTATGTGCAGCTCTGTTTTGGAATACGTGATGCACTAAGAAAATAAATGAAATGACACTCTAAACTTTTAGGTCTATATAACTCAGAATGTGAAACCTCAGCCATATTGATAGTCACCTATTATAACATTCAAGCTTTGCTGCCCCTCATTAGTCTCTGAACTGTCTATTTCCATGGCCATTCTAAAGGTTAGGAACTGGGATGGATTCAACTTAAAATACTTATTAAGATCTAGAAATTCTTTTGACACTGCCATGCTGCCTAAGTGCTATAAACCATCACAGAGTGTGCTACAAACATTCCAGTGGTAACCCAACAAGACCTAACTGATCACATTGTCTATAAACTATTAACACCCTTGCATTCTCCTGTCTGGAAGGTCAGTCTTGAAATCTCAAAACAATATCAGCGTATTTCAAACCACATTAAGGAATAAGCTGTATGGAATCTCGCAAATATAGAATTAAGTGTCACAGATGAGTTTATTTTAGCCTGTAAACATAGATATATGAAATATTTTCACAGGACTGTAAACTGCATTTTGTGTAAGACCTTATTTAATCAGGAAATAATAAATGGGGGAAGTAATAAGCTGGTAAAATTTCAAGTTGGTCACCTAATTCTCTTCATTGCATGTGCTACTTTTCATTATATCCCGAGATTTTCCTGAGACCTTTTCCACAGTGTATGCCTTTTGGTTGCCTTTTGTTATTGATAGGTCATTCTCTATCTCTGTCTACATGGGCTTGATCCAAAAGTACAGCATATCTCAAGCATCCTTCATGGAAAGTCACTGCAAAAGGGCTTGTTCTGCTTCTTACCTAATGCACAACACCAAATTCGGCATGCTCTTGTCTCCTGATTATTCTACTATTACAACTTCATCCCAAGTGCTTGATATCTTCTTTACCATTATCCCTCCTTTTTGTCATTCTGTCACTGTCCAATTTTATATGACTATTTTTTTTCTTTCCTTCTGATTTTTACAGTTCCTTGCCCATTACCCTTATAGCAGCCCCTGAACTTATTCTGGTGCTTTTTAGTAAGTCTAGTGTTTAGAGAACAAAGGAGCCAACAACCTTCTTGCATTTTTTTTGCTACTGGAAGTTGTAGCGATTCATAGATCAGAGAAGCTCTGATCATCTCTCCTTGTTCTCAGACAGGAAGAAAAAGTTGATCATATTAACCTCTCAGAAACATAGGATGCAACTTATTTGTGGTAAACAAAATCTTATAAAAATGCATCTGCCAAGCTACCGATTTTGTGGTAACTTTGCAGGACAAAATGCATCTCTGAATGGATTCCATTGCAAGGCTATCTGAGTCTGCAGCTCAAATGTGGAGGTGCTGGCACTTCTCTCTCTTTATTTTTTTTAACGTGATTAAAACATATTTTGCTTGTGATTCATTCTGAGAAATAGCCAAGTTGTTTAAGCCAAAAACCTGCTTTAATCTACTTTCAGGATCAATTAAAAATGTATCCTCAAGCAAACACATGGCATGGAAAACGTCTGCCTTGAGGAAGTAAAATTTAGCAGTTATAAGGAAAGGGAAAGAGGAATAAATAATGAAGGTAACTGTACTACTATTTCTATCTATGATGTTACAGGACTCTTTCAATGTGACAAAGCTAGCACTGATACAAAAGATCTGATTGCACTTTCTGCTGCCTGTAGTGACTTCATGTCTCTCTGCCATGTATGCATTTTGCAAGTTCAGTCACAGCTGGGAACTCACACCACATCCACTGCCCTCTGCGAAGCTTGCCTGCGGAAGCCCCATGTAATGCCTGTTACACACTAATTAATGGTTATGGGGTCATAAGCACCTTGTGGGGTATGTGAGCGGGGGTGTGTGTGGCAGGGAAGGGATGGGTCAAACTTCATGGAGATGGGTTGATGTTGTATCCCTCATGGCAGCCCCTGGAGCCCACACAGGGAAGCACCAAAGCAGCTGCCAGTCACAAACAGCCTGGGAAAAATATAACACCCCCGAGCTCCTGGAGCCCCTGACCCAGCTCGGATTGGCAGGGACAGTGAGGACACTGCCCCTCACCCTGGCCTGGGACTCCAGAGTGGCAGGGGGGTCAGAGGCCCCAGCTGGGGGTTTGGCCACAGAGACCAAAGCGGATAAAGGGGCAGCACAGAAATTTCCATTGTGGGCCCTGGCCTGTTCTCTTGAAGCTGTCCTTCTAAGGACACAAGGTCACAATACCTTGTGACCTTCTAAGTAGTAACTATTTTTAGTTCCTCTTTTTCTCTGTTTATTCTATCTTCCCTTAATCTCTTTTTCTTTTTAATTTTCTTTCTTCTGTGGGTAACTTAAACACTTATTTTCTGTAAGTTATGGGTACCTAACCTAAGTTGCATGGAGTTTGTGTTTGCTGAGTGTAACAAAAATTCCTTACTATAGCAATTCTTGCTAGTCCTGGTAATCTGTTGAAAAGCTTTTGTGGAATTGCATATTATCTTTGTAAAATCCCTTTTTTCCAAAATGCCTATATTGTCACCAAGGTAAAAGAAATCTCTTAGAGAAAAATATGTAGTTATTCTTTGGGTGTGAACTCAAGGTACCAAAGAACCAATGGTTTTACAAGGCTTTGTGTGAGCAAAATATCTTGAAGCCTGAAATTAAGATGTATACCCAGTAAAGCTTGAGGCTTCGGGACCAGGGTGTAACAATGCCCACAGAAAAAAAAGTGCAGTAAGAATTTTAAATGTCAAAGTTTTGTTTCACAAGTTCTTGATTTCACTTTGTTTATGTGTACAAATTAAGAAAAATACAGAAAATTCTTGGTCAAAGTGCACTTCTTCACATGCTGATGTTTGATAGCCAGTCATTGCCACTGATCAAAGGATATTGTCCCTGAATTTTTGCCTGTGACATAACTTAGAGGTCGCTAACCTGTCCATATGACACATACTTGATGACATATCCGTCCTCTACTGGCTCACACAAGAAAGAGTTGTTATTGTTTCTAAAATCTGAAGCAAAATTTAAATGCCTCAACAATTCACAGATGTGAGGAAAACAACTGTTGGAAAGGAATAGAAATATGGGTACTTTTTCAGAGAAGAAATATTTTGCTTGGCTGCTATCACCAGGACCTTGAACTATGTAGGTTTTCACTTATAAGTGATGTCCTCAGGCAGCTTGCGTGAGGTTTAGTGTTTTCAGTAGCTCAAAGGGAAATATCTGTAGAAGTTGACAGAAACTTGAGTGGCTGTTGCCATTTCCGGTGACAGAAACCACAGCTTCTCACCAAGCCACAGACAGCAAAGACTATTAGGACACTGACTTAGATTGAGTCTGGAGGAGGGCCATGAAGATGATTAGAAGGCTGAAGAACCGCTCCTACGAGGAAAGGCAGAGAGAATTGGGACTGTTTGACCTGGAGAAGAGAAAGATCCAGAGTGAACTTATTGCAGCCTTAAAGTACCTGAGGAGGGCCTACAAGGGAGCTGCAGAGGGACTTTTGACAAGGCCTTGTAGTAATAGGACAAGGCAGAATGGCTTTATACTGAAAGATGCTAAATCTCGATTAGATAGAAGAAAGAAACTCTTTACTGTGAGGGTGGTGAGGCACTGGAACAGGTTGCCCAAAGAAGCTGGGGCTTTGAGCAACCTGGTCTAGTGAAAGCTGTCCCTGCCCAATGCAGGAGGAATTGAACTAGATGATCTTTAACGCCTCTTCCAATCCAGAGCATTCTGTGATTCTGTGATTCCATGATACCACTATAAACTGCAGTTGCTGCTGCAGCAGCTTTAGAATTGAGAGAAATAATTGATCAATTCAAGAGAATATTAGTATCTTAATATTATCTACATACCTTATTGAGCCATTCAGTGAAAGCTGTGAAGAAAGCACACAGCCTCTATGATTTGGTACAGGTGATGTTATTTCCATGTATTGCCCTAATAAACCAGCCTCACTTTCACTGTGTATAAACTATATTTCTCCAGAGGATGAAACTTTTGGTCTTCTGTTTGCTGGATCCACTGGTGTATGTCTACATCAGTAACCTAAACATAATCAAAGTACAGCTTGAATATAGGTAGTATACTGTAGTCTCTCACCTGTCATAATTTTGACTCATCCCAGTTAGCACCTTCCCTGGCAATGCAAAATTTACTCTGGGGATAACTGGGAATAGAAATCATTCACAGTAGAATGAATAAGGTGAAACTATTTTGAGGGGGATGAGGAAGTTTAGCTGACCAGGCAAGTAATATTTCCCATCAAGGCCAGAGGACAGAGGCCACTTTGGTTTGCTGTCACAGACACTTCTGGGGCAGAAAATGAAGGCCATCATCAAACTTGATTATGAAGAGAGCCACCAAAATGTCTGTCAGAAGGTGGTAAATTCAAAAGTAAGTATTCTCCACATATGTCATAACATCGCATTTTTTTCAAATCTCAAGAAATGCAAAAACTGAAACATGACTGTATTTCTTTAGACTAATGATGCAGCTAGCCCTGTGCCATGCCTCAGACAGCAGCTGACAGGAGGAACCTAGGAAAGAGTGGAAGAACAGGGAAAGCAGTGTGTGACTGAGGGACTGTCTGAGGCAGAACTGAGTGTTCAACCATGACAATCCTTCCAGCACAGAACCCCAGTGGCTTGTGCAATTTCTTAGCAAGGTCACCACTTGATTTTAAATAGAATGTTCTATAAAAATAATGGCAAAATTTCTTAAGGAAGAAAACCAATCAGCCAAGAATTGACAATGGTCTCCTATCATTAATGTGCCTCAATATACTTTGTCCTAGACCCCCTTTATAAGGCTCAGGCCATAGGTATTCTTGTAGTAGTTTCTATAATTCCCTCTGCAAGCCTTCAAAACTTAACATCTACTTCTGTATTACTTGCATATTTACTGCACGCTGGACAACCTAGTGCATGCATAAACAACTTCACTCAAAGTTAAGCAGTTTTAGAGGCATAGCATTTTCTTTTAATAATCATAACACAAACTGTAAATACTCCGGTCTCCTTTTTTTTTTTTTCTTGGTTTGTTTGTTTGTTTATTTGTTTTCCCCCTGCTGTATTCAAGCCATTTTCTATTGTTTAGGCTATGTGATCTGTGGAGCAAATGAGAGGTGACTTCTTATCTACAAGAAAAAGCTGTCTGATAAATCAAAAAGATGAATAATTTATAGCACAGAAGCAGAGAAAACAGCATTTCACACTGTTTTTCATGCAAAATGTCACATGAATTCCAAATGGACCAAACAATTTGTGTGCTTGAGACTAAATTCATTGGAAGAAATCGAAAGAGGAGGAGGAGAAGTCTCATTATTGTTGTGATTGTAGTTTACTCAAGGAAAGAGATTATGATCCAGCTATTATTTTTTCCTATATTGACTCACATAGAGAAATAAATTAAAACTGTAAAAATCAATGCAAAGGAATATTTATAAAACACATTCAAACAGCAGCACTACTGCAAGTAAGGCAGGGCTTGTGCTGTTTTTTTTTCCCCACACTCAATTTCAGTCTGGTTAGAGGAAGACTATGAGGTTATTATTGCCTTGTTCCATAATTAGACATTAAAAAGTCCTACAACTAGAGAAATGTGATTGAATTTATTGTTGTTACTATTGTGGCCTCATGCTGGCAATTGATTTACATATAATGTCACAGAAGATGGCTTAAGGGCCCTCAGTAAATGACTGAGCAAGTTGTGTATTCAGTGGACAGACACACAGTATCTGTCTGAAATAAAAGCAGCAGAAAGCAGTAACAATAACACCCCCAGGAAAGAGAAGCAGCACACACTATTAATGCAACAAGGCGAGTGTAAGCAGAACCAGAGAAATCTCCATTGTGCTCTGGAGCACTGAACAGGCAGACTTACCTTCCTCCCTCCCTCCTAGCGAGAGTTCACAGAATCACAAAATATGCTGAGTTGGAAGGGACTCACAAGGATCATCAAGTCCAGCCCTGAAGTCCTTGCACAG
>JAWWEE010000074.1:96962030-96977034 GCA_035221455.1 Xenops minutus | reverse complement strand
CTGTGCAAGGACTTCAGGGCTGGACTTGATGATCCTTGTGAGTCCCTTCCAACTCAGCATATTTTGTGATTCTGTGATTCTGTGAAAAGTATTGCATTTCTTTGTGAACATTTTAACAGATAGACATTATCTCTTATAGTTACTCTTTTGAAGCCAGTTAAAGCAGAAATCAGTTGGTAATGTTTATGGACAGGAATGGCACTGTGCAAATGTAGGCATGATAAATATTCCTACCTCCACTCCATGTTTCATTTCTTCTCATGATAAGTACCTAAGTATAGAATAATACTGTAATGTGATAAGTACTTTGAGCTACTAAGCAAGTGCTGAAGAATATTTAAATTACAATTGCTTTTTCAGGTTTGTTTTGCAGAACTTTAAAAATTTAGCAAAAGAAAGTTGGGTAAAAGTAAAGAGCTTCTTTTGTACACCACCATGTACACAGAGATTATTAGTACAATGTTTTAAATAATATTTACTTACATGGCTATTGTGTCCTAAGATACACTGAGGGCTCTGGAAAGAAAATTTCAAAAGGAAAATTCAAATGGTGTAGCTGATCTAACAGGCCGTAAAGCCTTTCTTGTGGTATTTTGTCCTTTAAATAAAGAAAACAAACAAAATTGCAGTTAAGTCTGCTTTTAGGAGACTAATTCTCAGTAAGTAAAGAAACATTACTGAACCAAAAAAGTGACAGTAATCAAAGTGTTGCAAAAGAAGCATCCAGAATAACTGTGGAACATACTGAAAGACAAAAACTAAACATATTGGGAGAGGCTGTTTTAGCAGAACAGATGCCCACTTTTCAATAAATTGCCTTGGTTTGTATGTTTGTGTTAACAGAGAATCTGAATTTCTGACATAAAGTAATGTTTAAAAGCCACTCATCATGAATAATAAAAGAAATATTCCTGTTACACAGTTTTGGAGTAATGATAGATTTCCCCACATGGAATTCACTATGTAGTAAAGCTAATGTGGGCTTTAAAAAGATAGGTTGGAGTACTGAGATGCTGTTGAGGAGTTCAGTCTTGTAATACATTTGTTTTGGTATAAGTAATTAGCTGCTCCACTAATTCCCTAGTCATGTATAGATAACCTCCTTTTCTCAAATGTGTGAGACCAACTATTCACTTATGGAAGAAGTGCGATAAAGAGACAGATTATTTGTTTTGAAATCTCAATTAAAAAATTCCGTTATTTCAGTGTGCATTTTACATGACTAAAAGTACCTGATATTTGTTATTCCGTAGGGAAGTGTTGGCAAAGAAAGACAACAGAGCTTGAAGACTCAATTGCGATATTGGTGTAATTGTAATGCCAGTTGTTCTCAACAACATATGGTGGAGTTTTTCTTCACTAAAAAAGTATACAAAACAACCTATTTCTGTGATGATTTAGTTATTATATCAGATTATAAATCAGAATTACTGTGAACAACATACTTAACATCACTGCCTATAAATTTGAAGTGGTAATTTAGAATTAAAACATTGTTCGGTAGGCTAGATCTGTGAATGCCTCTTTAGCTCACATTCAGTAATTTGGAATACAGAACATAATCAGCACTGTAATGATTTATTGGAATAACTAAATAATGAAAAAGGCATGAAGAGGGAAGGGGTGCATTATCAACCTATATTAAGAAAAAGCAACGATAATTGCCCTGACCCTCTAATTTTTTATTTTCTAGTAGCATAAATGCATTTTCTCTCATTAATACTGGGTGCCAAAACTTATCAGGATGACTTTCGTTCTCACTGTTTAAAGTAATTTGTTGTGAAAAATGTGCACAATGACATTTTTCACATAGCAAAAAGCTACCTAACTGACCATTGCTGTCATTTTATATTCCCTGTTCCACATGATCCAGTTTGTTGGCATCAATGTAAAATGTCACGGCAAATTGAATGTTATCATTAGAACCATAGCTAATTGTTCATAGTTGGTTTGAAATGAAATATCAAAGTGACACTTGATACACGTCTTGTCTTTTACAGTAGTACATAGCCACATAAAGCTTTCAGAGATTACTACTAACAAACAACTCCATTTTCTTGTCAAATCTTTTGAATCTCGAGATCCAGTACTTCCTGGTCTGCAAGTATCACCAGAAGGGAAAAGAGTGACTGGAAAGTAAAACACTGGAAATTAAATCACTGGATCAAGAAATAAATTTGGATTTCAGGCCCTGAGACAGTTGGAATATTTAGGATCATTGTAATTTTTGGTCTTTAGCCTACAGAATTCAGAATCTTTTCAAATAATTGGAGGGATTAGTGTCAAATTTACAAATATTTCCACCTCAGTCAACACTGATGTGCGTAAACTGATGTGCTCAGTACTAAAGTCTCACTTTAGAAACTGCCAACTAGTGTGAACATTAAAGTACCACTGAATAAGATAGAAGTCTGTGAAAAAGGCTTTACACAAAATATAGTAACTCCTTCACCATTTCAGATGGAAATCTAATTAAACACTTCCATATGCAGTAGTATAAATTTAACCTGAACCTGAAAACTAGGCTCGTGCGACATCTGTGTTAATTATACTTTGACAATTATTCAGTTAGTAAACAGAAGCAAGCAAATTAGTTAAGAAAAAGCATGGCAAGAATTACATTTAGTGAAAGTCACTGCAAATAAAGTATTTTAAATCAGACGTAAGTTTATATAACATGTATTGTAAATATGTCATGTGAGTTAGATAACAAAGTAATTTTAATGTCATAATTGGATACTTAGATTATATCAAATATCTCATGAAGTGGAAAACAAATTGTTTAAGAGGATTGTAGGTGTGGTTGATTGCATAGCTGATATAAATCATCATATTATTTTGATTTCCTGGTTTCTTATGAATATATTTTAATCATAGTATAAAAAGGAAATCAAATAGGTGGTTGAGTTCTCATATTGCTTCTAATATGGATTTCATGCTCAATGAGAAATATAACTAAACCTATGAACTTTTGCCATCTAATTTCACAAACCTGGTAAATGATGTATAATTAAATTTAAAAAAACCCCAAACTAACAAATCCCATCTTCCAATAAATCAGCTATGCAGTCCAGATGATATGTTACACACCATGCATTTTAAGCTATGTCAAAACATAAAATGTAAATCAATTGTTAGATGATAATTTTTTTTGGAACTTTTTCAACATATTGGAAAAACTAGACATGTTAGCAGGGAGTAGTCATGTCCACAAGAGAAAAAGTTTATCTGTTCATGGTTTCAGAGTTTGATAAGACCTCATTTTCAAAACTAGAAAGTGGTTTAAGAAAAAGTCTTAGCACAATTATCACCAATATGCATTTATTGCCGTTAGTATAGTCATTACAGAGATAGTTTAGTCATTATTAAGGTGGCATGTAGGAATCAGGGAAGCACAAAATGATGTGCCATGAAAGTGAAATCATCAGAGAATTCAGCTGCCAAAACTTGTTTGTTTTGTACTGTACATAAAAAAATAATAATCTGCAGGCTTGCAACCCATCCAAAGTTGGGTGAATTTTTCTGCAATGAATTCCTTTCCAAACATGAAGCTTTTCAAATCACAGAATTCCTGGGGCTCTTCAAAATAAATGGTTACAACTGCTCATTTTAAAAATTGATCAAAATGTGATGTTTCACTTGTATATTATTTGCAGCAGTAGCTGAACTGTTTCAGCTCAAAAGCAAAACAAACAATAAAAACTACCAGAAATCAGTCTGAAGCTGACACTCTCTCCTGCAAAATTCATCCAAAACAAGTAAAGCCTTTCAGAAGTGTCAGACAGCTACATCTTTAAGTGGTGCTCAAAATGGTGCCTATAAAACTGATTTGGTTATGGGGCTTCTTGCTGAACACAGTAGCAGTTGCAGCTGGGAATTCTATGACTTACCCAGATCTCTTTCATGGAGTTGTAATCCACATTAATGTTTCAGTCAGATGCAAAAATGCCAGTCCAGCCCATTGTCACATTCAGTGAGTGCCTCTGAATTACCCTAACTTGTAATGGCCATTATTAAATCCAGGGGAGATTGTTTTGGAAAGAGTCAGTGACAGAACCTGGCTCCTGCTAATGAGAGACAAGTAAGCTTCAGAGACTTTCAAAAAGTCTGAATGGAAGAAGAATAAATAGACAATAAATTCTTGCAAACCATTTACTTATTACTTTCTCCTGATGTCAAAAACATCAGGTAAAGATGGTGACTCTGGGCATTACCTGAGCAGCTGGGAGAGCAATCAGGGAAGCTTAAGAAGGTGGGCAGAACAGCTTTCCAATACACAATTTGGGAAGTTCAGGCCGAAGCTGATGTATGAAGGTGAGAAAGGAAACAGAAGGACTCAGTCCATTCATCCCCAAAATGACTGTCGCAAACTGGGTGGATGTGTAAGCTTTCCTTGACACTGCCTGTGTACAGATAGAGATGGAGCACAGGTTTCAGAACAACTGGAAATCCAGATTGCTTCATCGCAAGAGACCTGACTGGAGCATTTCTCAGCTTCCCATTTCCCTCTTATAAGCACAAGTTCATTCTTCCTTTAGAAAACAAAACAAGGTAGGAATAGGTGCCTTCAAGGTCTTGATTTGATACAGGAAGTGGAAATACGTACTGGTGTGCTCAGAGAAGCTCTGGCATTTAACACCTTTGTAGGATTGACTGAGAATGGGAAAAAATGGCTGAGAACATCTATAGGACACATTTGGAAACGATTCTGTTTTGCACAGTCCGAGAACATGAAGAGAAATTTGGAGTTGTGTGTGTTTCCAAGTGAAATCTAATTTTCTTTGAATGACTGCGCTCTTTGAGAAATGAGCCCTTATTTATGCAAACTGCTTTTAAATGAGAATATTTACAAAAAGGATTCGATCCCCATATAATGAAAGCTCTTATAAATGTGCACCTAGACAGCACAGGCAGCCTTACTGTGTATCCAGGCTCTCATTCTAAGGGTTTCTTTTTTACCCTTTGACAAAGTTTAGACTACTTGTTTTTAATTAGAATGAAAAATAGTTAGACAAAGGATATTTTCAAGTCAACTATCCTTTAGCTGTCCTTATAAATCTAAGAATGGGTTACCAGACTGACAGGTGGCAGCATGGCCCAGTGGATGTGAAATTGCTTAGAAACATTTGGGCTTTTTGTGTTTCAAAAGAGAAAAGGTTCCAACCTTTCTTTATTTATATGTCACTCAGAAATAGTTGGTTTTAAAAGTTCTGACCTTGTTCTACACCTAATACTCTAAGGGGGCTATTGCATAGGGCATATTTGAATAGATTTGCTTAAGAAAATACAAAAATTAAATTTTGATCTCTTAATATTCAATTATGCTCAAACTATGCTGAAGGAAATTTCAAGGAGGTTGTAAGTTCTTTTGGCATGCTAATGTAACAGATGTGAAAGCATGAATTAACAGCTACAATGGAGAGCTGCCGGCAGGTACTGATTTGTAAGCTGATCCGAACTCTTGAAGGTAATTGAGGAATGACTTAGAAATGACTTCACATTGAATGTAGAAGGATCTTTTTCTACCCATAATCCTGTCCTAAACCTTCTCAGAACTCTATTTTGGGTTGGAAACTGCTGATGCCAAAAGAATAATTTTTCCAAAAATATTTTCAAGCCCTTCCTGACTGCATAGCTGCATGAATGGTTTGTAGAGACCCGAGTGAGAGAAGGTGCAAAGATGGGAACAAGTGCCTGAATATGGAGATACTTCTTTTGTTGGCAGTTTAGGCTGGCTTCTGATATCTTTAGAGTTATTGTGCAACTAGACAGTGTTTCGGGATTTTGTCAGTTTTTCTCCATTTGGGTCTACTGAACATCTTGTTGTAAAACCTTTAGGCTACTTTTCAAAGCTAGCCCAAAACAACTCATTGTATTGTCACAGAACCACAGAACTGTTGAAGCTAGAAGGACTTTTTGAATGTCATCTTTTTCAAAGCCTGCCCAAGGTGAGGCACTCAGTGATGGTTGCCCAGGACCATGTTCAGATGGCTTTTGAATATCTTCAGTTCGGGGCATACCACAACATCCCTGGATAGCCTATGTCACCGCTTCCTCACTCTTACAGTAAAAAAGTGTTTCCTCATGTTCAGAGGTAACCTCCTCTCTTTTACACTGTGCCCATTGCATCTCTTCTGTCACTGGGCCCCACGGAAAAGAGTCTGTCTGCATCTTCTTTTCATTTCCCTTCAGGTATTTATGCATTTTTATTTGTCTTGCTGAATAATCTTATCTTTCTTGTTGAACCATCTTTTATTTGCATAGTTAAAGCTGAACTCTGTGACCATCTCTGCTGTTCTGGTCGTGGTGTGCCCCTAGAGCATGATGAGAGACTTTTCACAGCCTTGTTCTTTTCACCACAAAGCTGTTTTTACGTGAATATAGAAAGTTCTCTTGATACTTGCTATGCTGTAATTGAAGACTCTTGATTGTCAGAGATGGAACTGAGTTAATGTGTGACTAAAGAGGTCATATATCCCCAGAAGATGTGAGACATTGATCTTGAATAAGTGCCAGCTCTGGCCCAAGTCCTAAAAGCAGAATAAAAAGAGAGATAGTGTCCCTCAGTTTGGTTGGACATACTGCATTTTCTGAACCAAGGAGTTATTCACAGACAAACAAATAAAGTTGGAGTCCATTTTTTCCACAAGACAGAAATGAGGAGAAATATGATGTCTAAAAAGTATTGGAGAAGCGATTTCACATAACCTCAGACCTGAAATCCTTCAATATATTAGACTAACCTGATTTTCAATTGGGCGTATTGTTTTCCTACTCCTTCCTATTCCTACTCCTTCCCATTTTGTTCAAGTTAACTGAAAATCTCTTTGATTTACCTAGTAGGAAAGTACGGCCTTCATGGTGTCCTTTCTAAAATTTCTTATCCTCAAACTCACCTTTTTCTAGAAATTACAGTGCAAAGAAAGGAATAAGAATAGCCTAATTTCAGTGATGGTAAAAGGTACTTTACTAATCCCAACTTCCTTTCACTGAATCCAGAATGTCTTTCCTTGCCTCTAGCTTGTATTCCTAAAGAAAATATCAGGCTATCATGGTCAAAAATTAAATTCTAGTAACATATTCCATGATCCTCTTTTAGCACCATTATCTGTCATTGCTGTCAATATACTTTCTTCCTTCTTACTGGTAACCATTGCCATCTGTGATCTCTTCTCTCTGGTTCAGCGCTCTGCCTTGCCATCTTCATACCTAACAAGATACCTTCTTCCTCTTCATTTCCCACTTCCCTCTTCGTCCATCACCTGTTACTTTGATTACCTCTCTCATTAGCAAGTGTGCATTGCTTTTTACATCCTAGAAGTGCAATTTTTTTCTGCTGCTACAGCATCAGATAAAAGTAGGAATGAAGTCAGCAGTAGAGCTGATGTATACTGTCACTAAATCACCCATGTACTTCATTTTCCTTCCTTGAGATATCAGAAGGGTAGGAACTGGAGCTGAAGTGCCATCCAGACTTCCATGGCAACCTCTAATAATTTTAATTGGTTTTGCTATGTTTTGCATTGAATGTTGGAGGACATTGCTATTTTTTTAAGCAGTTGAAAAGAGAAAGAGCCAGATCTTTTATTTTTCTGATCCAATCCAGTGCAAGAAATTGAAAGAGAAACAATGATTTATGCCAACACCTAAACTCTTGAAAACATGGTTTTACAATGAAAACACTAACAGAAGCTTGGTGGTAAAAAGCAGAGGAGTGGTTGCCATGGTAGCCGATGGCAAGGAAGGTAGCTCACTTTTTAAACTCTCTGTCTGTGCAGAGAGTAGAACCAACAAGTGGACAGCAATGCCGGCAGCCATTTGTCTCTGCACATCACCTTGAAAGGCTGCATTGAGGCTACTGCTGTGACCCAGCCCTACTGCACTGGAAACTGGGATAGCCAAGTGATCCACAACAAGGAGGAGCAGGGGGGAGTAGGGAAATGAGTGATGAACAAATGTCTGGATTTCATGTAGTTTATCTATTTTCTGTTTAAAGGGGTCAAGTCCTGCCCTTTCCTGCTGCACATAACTGGTACTAAAGAAAGTAGGAGGATGCTTTATATTTTCTGACTGGTGAATAAAATAATCTACCCTCTATCCAGCAGAAGCATAAAGTTAATGCTATCAGCAAGACCACAGCTGAGCTAGAGGTTAGAAGTATTTGTTACTTAAAGTTTTCCTTAGAAAGCGTCTCTAAAATAATCATATTTCACTAGAGAAAGAACGTATCATTAAAAAGGTATCTTGAGAGAAAACTACACCCAGTATAGCTAAAAGCTTGGTGGGTAAGATATTTCTATGGGATGTGAGAAACAACGAGTCCAGTTCCTCTCTGAAAGAAGGCAGAGCAGGAACTTAAAATCTATATTTCACATCTCAGCAGTGTGCTTTTTCCCAGCGGCTTGACGGTCAGTCTCTCCCATCACTGCTATTATGGAATGCATCCCCGTAGGACGCAAAAATAATTCATGCGGGAGATACAGTGTAGGTTGATGAAATTTCACTCAAATGAAAGCCACTTTATTGAAAGCAAACACAGCAAGAAACTTTGGTATAACAAGATATGGAAATTTTAGTTCCAGATAGTGGAAAAGGTCAGTTGTTACTCACTCTGTTCTTGGGTGTAGAAATTGGAAACATTTTAGCATAGCCTTTTTCATGGCACTTTCTTACCTTTCCTTTTGGAGGAGTAGATAAATGGAGATGTTAAGAAAACACTAGGAACCTCAAAAGTCCTTTGATTCAAGAGAATCACAGAATCACAGAATCAGCCAGGTTGGAAAAGACCTCTGAGATTATTGAATACAGCCTTTGACCTAACACCACCATGGCACTAAATGCCACATCCAATCTCTTAAATACCTTCAAGGGACAGTGAGTCTACCATGCCCCATTCCAATGTCCATTCGCTCTCTCTGTAAAGAACTTATTCCTAATGTCTAACTTTAACCTCCACTGGCACTGCTTAAGACTCTGTCCTCTTGTCCTATTGCTAGCTGTCTTGGAGAAGAGATCAATACCCACCGGGCTACAACCTCCTTTCAGGTAGTTGCAGAGAGTGATAAGGTCTCCCCCAAGCCTCCTCTTTTCTAGAATGAATCCCAGCTCTCTCAGCCTTTCCTCATAGGACTTGTCCTCCAGTCCCTTCACCAGCCCTGTTGCCTTTCTCTGGACCCCCTCCAGCACCTCAACATCCTTCCTAAACGGAGGGGCCCAGAACTGGACACAGCACTTGAGGTGCAGCCTGCCCAGTGTTGAGCACAGGGGGACAATCACTGCCTTGGTCCTGCTGGCCGCGCTATTCCAGATACAGGCCAGGATGTCACTGCCCTTCTTGGCTACCTGGGCACACTTCTGGCTCATGTTCAACCTGCTGTCAGTCAGAACCCCCAGGTCCTTTTCTGCCTGGCTGCTCTCCAGCCACTCTGTCCCCAGCCTGTTGTTGTGGCCAAAGTGTAGGACCTGGCACTTGGTCTTGTTGAACCCCATGCCACTGGATTCAGCCCATCTATCCAGCCTGTCCAGGTCCCTCTACAGAGCCCTCCTACCTTCCAGAAGATCAACACTTACCCCTGACTTGGTGTCATCTGCAGATTTACTCAGGTCCTCATCCAGATCATTAATAAAGATATTAAACAGGACTGGGCCCAACACTGATCCCTGGGGCACACCACCAGTGACAAGTTGCCAGCTGGATGCAGCACCATTCACCAGCACTCTCTGGGCTGGCCATCCAGCTCTTAACCTAGCAGGGAGTGCCCCTGTCCAAGCCATGGGCTGCCGGCTTTTCCAGGAGTATGGCATTGGGGGTGGTGTCAAAGGCTTTGCTGAAGTCCAGGTAGACTACATCCACAGCCTTCCCCTCATCCACTGGGTGGGATTCTTATCAAATCTGATTTGGTCATTGCTGGTACAGACCAGAACATTTCTTCTACAAAGTTAGACTTCACGAGTGAACATTACACAGAAATTACTCATTCATACATCTATACTTTTTTAATTATTTCTGAGCAGATTAAGAGGATTCTGCCATTTCCTACAACCACATGGAATGCAGTACAAAAATTACCAAGAATTTCTAAATAATTACATCTTTTATCTGCCTATAGATGCCAATTCATATTTGCTTATCAGTTTGTTAAATACATAATGAATTGCCATAGAAACTACTTTTTTTTTTTTTTTTTTAAATCCAACAGGTGTCAATTTCTTTCTTTGTAGGAGTTTTATTCAACAACAGTAATAGTTATGAAATGAAAAATAGACTCATTTCTTGTTAGAAACAATATTCAACCCAGGTATTGGTCTCTGATGTAAAGTATACAACAGCAACTTTATTTTTCCTTATTAATTTTCTTTTCATAGTGATTTCACTGTTGGCCTGCAATTTCTATTTTAATTAGTTTATTGGCATGTCTAAAGGTAAAACTTCCTTCATTTTATACAGGATTTTTCTGCATGCTTTTCTCCAAAAGTCTTTTTTTTTTTTTCCCTTGTGCCTGGTTTTAAATTATAATTCTCAACCATGACTAGTTCTTCTAGGCAGTAGCTGGCAAAGGCTGTGTTTATGCTCATAATATTTCAATTTGTCTTCATGTTTAGTACTTTTTTATCCACATAAGTAGTATAAAGCTGTCAGACCTGCTCACATGCTGTAGAGATCTGGATGAAAGTTCATTAGACTTACATATAATGTCAGGGCCAAATACAAGAGAGAATTTAAAAGTCATGAAGAGGAGAAGCCAGCATGTGGCAGACAAACCACTACAGCCTTGTTCCAGCTCATCAGCAAGGCCTTTAGTATTGGCAGGTCCATCTGAGTGGCAGCAGAACTGTATCTTCCAACAGTCAGCAGTCAAAACATTTGTGCCAAAATCCCAAAAAAATACTTGTATTCACAAGCCATTCTTTTTAAAATCCTCCTTGTGCTACCACAAGCAATTAATGAATGTTTACTATCTTTTATCTTCCAATTTTCATTAGATATGTCTCACCCTTTCTCTTGCAAAAATCCAATCATGTCAATGGAAGAATGGGATTCTGAACAGAGAGAACATGTCACTTCTTACAAGAAAGAAAACAAAGAAAACAAAATGGTGAAGTGGCATGATATATGCAGCAATGGAATTCATAATCTTGCTTTATCATGTTCTCTCTCCTACATTACATTTCTATATCTCTTCTAGAATTGCAATAGATCATCTTCAGTCCAGTTTTTCATGGATCAGAATACATAAGTGTACATAAAGTTTCATGACTGGACTGTCAGTCTTCAGAAGACCAAATGTGCCAGTTTTTATCTGCAAAGAAAACTGTTTTTATTTGCATTTTCTGAGAGCTTAGTGATATTACAATATGTTGGGGTGACATGCGTTTATTTGTCATGCCTAATTTCATCCTTCATTGTCCTCCTCATGCCCAGTGTTAATTACACATTTGCAGACTTCTACCAACTGCTGCCAAAATGCTCCTACAAAACTTGTGCCTGCAAGGGGAACTTGTGCATTTACAATAGGACAGCAAGTGATAAGAATGCAGAGTTGCTAACTGGGGTAAAAAAATTAGGTCTTTAGCAAACCCCAGGCCACTCAGACCAGAGAGAAAGTTGCTTTACTCTGGACTTTCCTTGGTTGTTCCTGAAGACTCTACTTAAACTAAATATATAACTCCAATATACATAGTATGAATTCCGAATGCAACATAAGCAATAACTTCAGGTGTCTCATGGACTAAAATCTGGTTTATAAAGCTAAGAATGATGAATATGAATGTTTTGCAGTAACAAGAACATTGTTGTTTTAGTGCTATACACTGATCATGTTCTTTTCTATTATGACTTATATTTTCCAGGCTGTTTATGAAGATCACTGTTACATTTGAATACATTCCTCTAGCATACTAGTTTTCTCTCTCTTTCCCATGTTTAATCAGTGTATTTGCTATGTTATAGTCTCACTTGTTATGAAAACATTCAGCCTACCCGCATGAAACAGCCTTTGACTGATAATTTCATTCACAATGTTTTTATCCACCTGTGTTGACATACCCATTCAATAGTTCAGGCTTGGCTGTTTTTGCCTTGTTTTCTTAGTGGTTTGAAAAATGGTATCTGGGGTCTCCTTGAAGAGGCTTTTTAGTGTGCATGTCTTTAAGACTCCTCCAACTTTAAGACTCCTCAGGGCTTTGCTCAGCCCTGAGACCCCCTGACCTTGCCCAGTCCCTTCTCAGCCCCAAAGGCCACAAACCTCTGCCCCAATGACACCCCGAGAAGGCTCATCTCCAGCTGCCAGAGCCTGTCTTGCCTGGTCATGGGCTCTGCTTATCTAAGACAGCTTGCGTTCCCACATCCCTGCCAAGGTGAGGTCTGTTCCTGTCCCTAGGGAGATGCCTGGTGCCCAGGGCTAGGACTGCCCCAGTGGCCCTTTCTGCCCTGCTTCTACTTGGAAGATGCCTTAAAGGACCTATGAGTAATCACCATGGCCCCTGGCCCCACAAAGCCACTGGGCCCCATAATGCCCGGATGTTATACTCTCTTTTTCCCTCTGACACTTATTTGATAACTCTCAGCTTCCCTGTGCTAGTTTTAAAGACCGTGGTAATGGTTTTGAGATTGACTCAGGCAAATTCTTTAAGGAGTTAGAAGGAAATTTTTTCAGACACTATTGACTGGAAAACATTTAACTTAATACTCCCTAACTTTAAAAAAAAAAATAAAAAATTATAGTTTATACTTTGCTGGTAGTTAACTATGTTCAAGTGAAAATTTTTAATAAAAACCTATCACTAAAAGGCATTAAACAGCTTGACTTCTGTCATCTCATTTGATCCTCGTGTCATCTGTCAAAGAATTTCTATCTCTTCTAAGTCACAGTGGATCAACACCACCCAGAGAGAAAAAAGAAAAAAGTCTTAAAACCAAATAGAGGATCTTATGATCAGGCATTATAGAATGAGAGGATGCATCTGAATTGCTGTTTCATAACAGGATATAGATAATTACTTACTTGTGGTGCCTTTCCTGACATCAATCCTCCTTCCCTTTCCTGTGCCTATCACTTGTACACAAGAGGTACCAATGCTTAGTTTTTATTTTTTAATTCCTTTTGAATGGTTCAGAATTTGCTGATTCACACATAAAACATCATACTGAACTCTTAGCATATGTAAAACTTTCTATGAGCTGATTTAGCACTCAATTATATTGGATATTTTGGCAGAACAACAATCTGAAATCAAGTCAAATTTTGATGCAAAATGTCTTTTTAACAGTTAATTTTACAAAGAGTCCCACGAGGGTCTGACTGCCAGAGAGGGGAAGATGGTACTATGAAAGAAAAAAGCAGCATTATTGAGATGAATGGCATGCATTCCCTAAGAAAAGAACAAAAAAATCTCTGAGCATTTATTATGTAAAGAAAATACTATATAGTTGAAGTAATATCCACATTTCAAAGTGAAATTGAGGTATTTTTCAATGATTTGAGATTCAAATATAATCCTTGGATTGAAAATAAGTCTTTTTACCTTTTTGAGGGGGTGTCTAGAATTTCGCATAGATAAAACAAGTAAAAGGAGCAACATTGAATTATCTTGAAGCTTTAGAGATTATTTTTCCCCAAGTATAGCTAAATCACATACATTTCATAAGATGCTGTGGCCAAATAGTAAAAACTCTCATTAGCATTCTGTATTTCAAAGTCTTATGTGTTTGCAATGTAGCAATTAAAATATGCTTAAATAACAATGTTAGGACAGAAACCAGTGAAATCAAAGGATTTCAAACTCAAAGATGACCCTTCCTTTCCTTTTTAATTCTTTTCTTTCTTCTTTTAAATACAACTTTAGCTCATTAAAGTGATTAATACACTCTAGGCATATGGCATTATTTGTGACTCATAGCCTTCCCATGTCAATGAAGAAATGTGCATTGGCTTCAGTAGGCTTAAGGTCAGAGTCTGTATACCATATAAACTGTTTGAAGATGTATCTTCAAGCCTATACTCAGAGCTTTTTTGTCACTTAGTGGGTGTGGATTTGCAATGATATTCATAAGGCAATATACAGGCATTTCCATTTGCTCTGGCTAGTCCTGTGTACACTTGCGTATTACACGGTGGAGTGTAGCATTCTACATTTAGTCTGGAGCTGTATCTGCTAGAGGTCCCCTGTGTCTACTATCTCATGTAGCACATCTTAAAATGATCAGTTTACAGTATGGGAGCAGTTGTTTATGGTACTTAAAACAATGTTTTTTCTTCAGGAAGTAATTATTGTTCATTTTTCACTTGGCCTTTTATCAATCACTGTTCATTGTTCATTTGATCTTCACCAGAGGAACTTTTTTAATTCCCAAGAAGTAAGTTCAGTCATGTCTGTCAAAGGGAAAGATTTGGCAATGTGTGGGTTTATGTGAGACAATGTGAGGAAATTAAAGAGGCAATGAGAAGACACCCCAAAAATGTTTTAGAGCACAAGTGTGGCAAACAGAGAAGAAATGGACTACAATGGGTCAGTGGTAAGTCCTGCTTCTCCAATAAAACTCTTCTTCTTCTCTTTGTCCCCCATCCTTTAAAAGATCATAAACAGACACAAACATTTTGAATTCAAGAATTCCATTTTATTTTTGAAGACTTGAAAAGTCTGCCTTATCCAAAACTCAGATGCCTGACATGTTCCCTGTCTGCATTCTGCCGAATTTACCATTTGCTTTACCCTTGGATTGATAACTATCTGTTAATTCTGTTAATTAATTTTTCTTTTTTAAAATCATGTGAAGAAGGCAGACTCAAAATATTTTTGCTTTAAGAAATTAATCTGCTTTGAGATGAAACCTTTTTCTGATCATTTGGTATGCACTTGCTGTCTTGTTTCTCTAAAGTAAAGTTATTTTGCCTACAATAAAAGTTCTACCCTCTCTTTCTTAGAAAAAGAAAGAGGAGGGGAGGGTAGGGAAGGGGAGGAAAGGGGAGGGGAGGGGAGGGGAGGAGAGGCGAGGAGAGGAGAG
>JAWWEE010000074.1:96913901-96961457 GCA_035221455.1 Xenops minutus | reverse complement strand
GGAGAGGAGAGGAGAGGAGAGGAGAGGAGAGGAGAGGAGAGGAGAGGAGAGGAGAGGAGAGAGAGCCAAGGACATTAAAATATGCATTTTGGGAACTTTTTAAATTAATATTTCCAGATAGACATTTAATTTGCTTAAGAGTTAGAGAGGTATTATAAAACTGTAATTGTGTAATGATTAGACAGTACTATAAACTAAATAAATATCAACTGATTATTAAAAACATTCTTTGTAATAGTAGTGGTTAATCCTCTTTAATACGTTTTTAATAATAGCTTTATATTTAATGTAGGATGAATGACTTATTAAAAATAAATTTTATGTGTTTTATATAATCCACATTTGGCATTAGGCCATTAGCACTAATGGGATTTGAATGGTATTGAGTTCAGGATAGCCCCCAAGTAGAAATGTGGGAACCTTAATTAAGTTTTTATTAAAATATTCAATTAAATGCAATGCTAGATTATTAAGATATTTTTGCATATTGTTTAATGTCAGTTAGTTATTAAACATTTTAACAGGCTTCGGAAAATGATCTCAGAGAAAGTTGATAGCTAAAATTTATTTGAAAAATGTTGATGATCAATTTTCTAATCTTGTGGGCAAAATTGCGTTTTAATGGAAATTTTCTAGCTATCTCTGATGTTGAACTGGAAGAGAACCTAATGAATAAGTTTAGTGAGTAAGAAGCTTAACTTGCAAAGGGAATGTTTCATATTAAGACTAAGGAAAAGCTTTCTGGCCCCAAGTAGAATGAAGAACTGAAGTTGTATAGACAGACTGTAGTGGAAGCTATGCACTAAAAAAAAGATACCTTGTTCTGTGTATTTGTAATATCTGCCTAAGGAACAGTGGGACAATGAACTAGTGAGGTCTCAACTGGTAAACCAGATTGATTTGTGCCAATGTCACTGAGCAAGTTGTCATCGCACTGTTTCTGTCTTATTTTTATGCAATGTGGGTCATAATGACTGTTTCTTATGCTTTATGCAGGTGAATTAGTATTATTAAACTATTTAAAAGAGTAAGCTTAGACTGTGTAACTCACAGATAAAATAGAATTTTTTTTAGGCTTGTGTATGAGATGTCCAAACTGAGGGGAATCAGCTGTGCAGAGATAGATGATGAGTTCTCCTTTCTTATAGAGCACAAGAGGGGCATTTAAACCGAGAATAAACTCAAATACTAAGTGCTGTTACTGCCAAATTAAAATATACCATGTTATTATGTCACTAAACTAAAAAAAAAGAAGCAACTACCTGCTTGAATTAAAAGGAAGAAAAGTAGATGATGGATTACAGTATTGTTTGAGGTACAAATAGGCCACTTTTATCAAGGCTGTACTGGGAAGCTCATTTCAGCTTTATATAAAAATGTCAAGATAAAGGGGTTAAACCCTACAAATGTTTTCCCCCACTGAGTTCAGAAAACATCCATATGGTAGACTTTTCATATTTTTCCTGAACAAATATGTTTTATAATAAGAGTTGATACTAATATGAACAACTTTCTTTAATGATATGTTAAGCACACACTATTTATTTTCATTAACTGCAAGTGCTTCAGAACACCATTACTTTCCACAAATTACAAAGATGTTCAGCAGCCAAATCTATTTATCTATTTATACCACACTCATTAACATGTTATCTGATTTACTTAGATTCTCCAAAGCATTTTGCAAGCAGTAACCCCCACTGAGAGTGAGTTCAGCGAGTGCTGTATAATGAATGGCTTAACTCAGAAATGCCAGTAGCCCACATAGCTACACTGGCAAAAGATGTTGCTACGCTAATTCCTCTCATTTCCCAGTGTCACTCACCATGCAAAGGAGGTATTTCAGCTGCTTTGCACAATGTAATAGTTAACTGTTCAGGGTTTTCTCTATTCCAGTTTCCAGGATGCTTGCAAGCAAGCAGCAGAAAATCCAGCTTCAGCTCTGAATCTGTATATGTCCTTAAAATTTCTCAGTGAATTAGTGGAAATGTTTCTTGCTACAGCATTTTAAATTGTTCTTTCTAAAATTCACTAATTTGCAAGCATAACATGTTACAGCCTAGGGACAAGTGTGTCCTGCAGCCTGGATGTCAGAGAGGACAGTAGTTATGAAAATAGCTGTGGTTTGGTGTTGGAGGGACAGACTGTAGGTACTGTCTCAGTTTCAAGAGAAGTTTGCAAACAGACTGTGTGAAAACAAGAAAGTCAAAACTTGACTTCATCTTAAAGGCCAAGATGGTCTTCTATTTTAGAAAAAACATTAACAGAAAGAATGAAAAAAAGACTTCTCAATCATTCTGAGTCCCTAATGAGATAGAAGACTGAGTTGACAGATTGTGACCATAAAATATGAGATGACACTGTGGTTTGAATAACAAAATAAATAAAGTCAATATTATATTCCAGACTAATGCAAGGATTTGATGAACATAATTGTTAAGGCACGGTCTTTTTTAATATACTTTTTCAATGTTAGCAAGTATTAGGTAGGAACTGGCAATAAACTGCATTATAAAAGGATGCAATTCATAAATAGTTGTGTTTCAGTGACATACAGAGTGATACATACATGGTCACACCTATGCTATTCTGAAAGGCACAATGCTTACTCAGAAATATTCACTTCTCCTTCATACAAATAAGACAGGAGAGCAAAAGATTTAGGAAAAGAAAGCAGTTTTAGAAAATGTGTCTGGCAAAGAACTCAAAAGATCAACTTGTCCATAAACCTGTCCCCCAAAGTGTTCATGTCTATGACAGCTGTTTGCCTGTGATTGAACTTAAAGGCTCCACAATAACCCAGGATTCACTGTGCTTTTTATTTGAGACTTTTTTCTAATGACTAACCCCCACCTTGCTGAAACATAAATCCATTGCCTCTCTTTCTCTTCAGTACCAACATGGAGAAAAGATAAATGCACCGTCTTACCATGTGCCTATGTCTGAAAAGCATTAACATACTCTCCCAGTAGCCTTTTCTTCTTTGGTCTAAACAATCACAGTAGCTTTCCGCATAGATTGTGTTGTTTTTTTTTTTAGATTAATCCACCGGACTCTATCTCAGCTGAGGGCACAAGCAAACAAAAGAAAGTCAGAAGCTTATCTTAGACAACATGCAAAGCAAATGTCCTTCTAGTATAGACAGAAAGTCCTTTTTTTAAAAAAAAGTTTGACATTATTGAATCATATTCTGCTGATCTTCTATGCTAACTTATTTGGAAGATGGAAAAGTGTGACACAAAGATGGAACAATACCACATCACACAAAAAAGCCATGTCAAATCTGTAAAAGACACAATTATCAGTTTTTCTTGTTCCATCTCTTAAGCCCAAGAGTTCCTCAAAAGATTTAAAACATAGCAGCATAACTGTTTGAATAGCTATTCTACATTAAAAGTCTACAGAATAAATAGAATTAAACAACCCTACTGAGACAAATGGATGGAGTTTGGCTAATTGGAACATTCTTCACTCCTTTGGGATTTGAAATAATCCTCAGTAGTGTTGCATCCTTTGGGGAAAAAGGGGACCTGTGCATTTTAAATGAAAAGAATAAATTAAAGACAGTTATCAATCCAATTTAAAGTCAAATATCCCAATGGGGTAAGAGTATGATGAAGAAAATTAAACACAAGAAGGAAATTACAGCAGAATATTAAAATAGGGAAGGGGAGAATTAATAATGAGAAAAAAATTAACTGAGATATTTCTTCTGTGATATTCACTTATGTTTTCCCTATTTCCCTATTGATAATATCTTACAAGTACTTTTAGCTCCTCCATGCCATGAATTAGGTGAAAGCAAGGCTTGGGACATGTTATTACTACTTGCAACATCTGGTCCCTAACACGTTCTTCTTTGATCAACAGTATGTCATGTATTATAGTGAAGCAGATTGCATAGTTCATCCTTACTGAACCCTCACCCCCAGGACATCATGTGAAAGGCAAACTCCATCTGCCTCAGAGAAACCAAAAATAATCTGAAATATAGAAATTCACTGTGGTTAAGACAAGAATTACTATTGCAAGAAGACAGAAATGAAGTCTTGTTTATGGAAAAGCAGATCAAGTTTTTTTTGTAGATGATGGTTTAAAAAATTTCCTCTGTTTTGTATTTTTCTCCTACATTTTACAAGTTTTTGGTGAAGTGCAAGTTATAGCATGAACCCTGAGCCAGGCATAACATGCAACAGGTACTGTAAAGTCTTTTTTCTACGATTAGATGAAATCTTAATTACACACAAGTCAATGAACAATTGTACCACATCTTCCAGAATGGGAAGACCAGCTTCCTATCTCTTTTCTCTCGATTCAAAATTAATTCTGAGTTGCAGAGGAAATCCACAGATAGGTGCAGCCCTGGGGTGAACAGAAACCCTGATGTCTCTCTAGGTCCTGTGCCAGGCCATATGGCAGGGGTATGTATGTCATATGGTGTCTCCTCAGTCCAGGCACAACCCAGGGAGAAAGCTGGGGGCCACCCCTCCTTTCCTTGATGTCCCAGAGCTGACACCATTCACACACCTAGTGTGGGACAGCAGTTCCTCTTTCTCCTCTGCGTCTGGTGTGCTGGGTCAGGGTACCAGAGAGAACACCGAGAAAGGGAAACAGATGGGAGCTAATGCTTTGCTATCCTGCAGAACACCCATCTAAACTGATCTGACTTATTTTTGTGTGCTGGTATGTCAAGGACACTGACACATAAAGTAATGGGAACTGCAAAACCAAATTTATCAGGTGAGCTGCAGCACCGACTAGTTTAGATGTGTTCAACCCTTGTGCACTCTTGGCAATTTGATTTATATTAGTTTTTAATAAGATTGGAAAACACCCATGCACATCAAAAATATCTGGAAATATTCTGAAATATGATAATGTTTCCATGCATCTGGGATATTAAATGCAGTCTTAAGCTTTGTTTTGTACTGAACTTGTATTCTGTTATATACTGAACTCAGACTTAGTGAAATCCAGTGAATTAGATGGATGAGAAGTGGTAGAAAGTTATTTGCTTTTTCTACACATCCTTGAGCTGACACCTGTTGTATTTCCTACACTTTTCATCAGGCTCCTTAAATTGCATGCTTAAGTGAAATCACTTGTTCCCATCATTTATGTGAGGTCTAATTTGCCCTCAGATGCTTGCGCTGTTTCTCAAGCAAGTCTGCAGGAAATGTTGTTAGAGAAAAGGCACAAGCTGGCAGGAATATACTGTGTGTATTCCTGATATCTAAACCTCCTCTTCCTTGTCCCCCTCATATGATGCTTCTACTCAAGTGAACATAAACCTCAGCAGAATGAGAGGTTTCCCTTGGATGTGGGCTCCCATGATGGGCTCAAGTTAGAACTGTACTTTTCTAGTAGGAGGAGTAGCTCGTGTTCCAGTAAATATGATTTAGTTATGAATTACTTCCATAACAAAAAAGTGATTAAAATCTTCAAGGGATAACTTATGAATTTAAATGCTTGGCAAAACACTCCCATTAGGAAAAAAAAAAGTGATATAATGTGGTACAAGGTCCATTTCAGGGTGTTTTAATGCAAGACTAATGAAACCTTTTTCCCTCGGGATTTACTAATCAATAACTACAATAAGTGCTATGTTTCATGTAAAGGTTATAAATATTTATAAAACTTAAGAAGAGGTATAATTTAATCTCATATCCTATATAGTCTACTTTTAATATGTTAAGGGAAGTAATATGGTGCTTGCATACTTAAAAAAGATTAAATTAAGGTGGATTTAATGGATTAAAAAAAGAATACTACTATTTTTATAAAAATCCTTAGAATTGTAAGCTAGAAATGACAACTTTAACAGAGCTCTGGATTCCATGATGTTACTTTAATTTCCACAGATGCATATAAAGAGGAAAAAGAAAATATTTAATCCTGAACTTAAGTAGCTACAGTGGTAAGAAAGTTAAACAAGGGCTTTGTTATACATTGTTCATTTTGAAGATGTTTAACATTTTCTTAGTTCCTTCTTATATACAAAATGGTGCTAGCAGAAGTAGCTGAAAAGTGGTAATTTGTATGATAAAATTCTGAATTAAAAAAAAAATTCATATCGGACTTAAATGATAAGCTTATGCACATGAGGCTGAAATGGAGCTGTTAATAATTCCAATCAATTTCTCATTACTCTATTTGTCAATGGACCAGCAATGAGAACACAGCTTTTTCCTTTACTCAGGTCTAGTAAATTAAGTTAAACAACAGATGTTGAACAGATGTTCTCATTATTTTAGTGACTTGATTTCTGGTTAGTTCCCAAGTTGTTTTACATCACTAAGTGTTGCATCACTCTTTCTGTGACAGATAAAGTGTTTGAAAGCATCAACACTCAAAATCTCATTAGCGGAAACAGTTTTAAAACATTTCAATATGGTACGTGGACACATGACTTTTCTTTTTTAAAAAAAAAAGGAATATCAACAAAATGGTAGTAGCACATTCTTTCACTTATATATAACGTTCCAAGACAAAAGTTTCCTCGTATCTTTTTATGTGTTACACTCTAATAAACACTGAACAATTTTTTCCTCAGGTTTTGCTTTTTATCACAGTCATAGAGACATTCTGAACTCATAATTATGATGGTAATTTCTTATGTGAATTACAGTACAAATTAGACACTCAGCAGGGCTGCTCAGGCTTCAATGGTCAATGCTCATGTTACACACCAGACCTGTTGTTACTGGGTGCAGGGACAGGGCTGGTCTGGGTCTGCAGGCACAGGGTGGGGCCTGCCGAGAGTAACAGTGACCAGAATAGATAGAGAGGCAGCAGCAAGTTTCCATTGTGGGTCCTGGCCTGTTTTCTTTAATGTTGTCAAGATGTGACCTTCCAAGTGGTAATTATCTTCTTTTTCCACTCTTTTTTCTCTCTTCACTCTTTTTTTTCTCTTAATCTCCCTTCCTTTATTCTTTTCTTCCCCTTGTGGGTAACTTGAAGACTTATTTTCTGTAAGTTATGGGTAACTTATTCTGTAAGTTACCTCACTTTAAGTTGTGTGGAGTTTGTGTTTACTGAGTATAGCAAAGGTTAGCAATGCCTGCTAATCTTGGTAACCTGTTGTAATATTTTTCTGAATTTGCATGCTATCTTTGTAAAACCCATTCTGCCATAACACCTATATTCTCACCAAATTAAAAGAAATATCTTGACGAAAAACATATAGTTACTCTCCAGATGTTAATTCAGGGTACCAAGGAATCAATGGCTTTACAAGGGTTTGTGTGGATGAAATCTCTCAAAGCCATAATTAAAAGTGTAGTACCCAATAGAATTAGGACTGGGTTGTAACAATTCAGAACAACTATTTTTTGGTATTACCCTGTGATGAACATAACTGCAGTGCTGAGACGTGAGTTTCAGCAGAAAATAAGGTCTACGGCCTTATTAACACCTTGTCCCCATCTTCACGAATATAAATACAAGCAATGTCCTGTTTGGTTCCCTTTGTCTCTTCCTTGCTGATTTCCTAGAAAGCGGCTTGGCTCAGCCCCTGCTGCTGCTGCATGAGTACCGGGCAGAGCATTTATATCTGGTTGAGCACCTTAGAGAAGGAATGGTACCTAATAGTGTGTTCTCCAGCAGCAGTTGCCTCCAATCACACCACTCTTGTCACTTTAGTCCAGGAAATACAATTTTGTCATGAGTTGTAACAGGTCACAAGTTCTGTACTGCTCCAACAGTGCAGGGCCTCAAGGCTTATCCAGGTTTGCTATGTCCAAAGCTGTGTTCAGCCTGGTTTGACAGTTGCCAAGAGGGGCAGTGGCTGTGGGCTCTCCTGTTTGAGCCTTAACCTGTGATCTCCAATTTGGTGCCATTCTGACAAAAACAGAGAATCAGTGGATGACAAGCAGCAGCCCTTGAGGCCAGCTGGGGCTTGGGGAGGCAATTGTGCCACTCTGCCCTCAGTTGGGAGCCCCCAAGAGAGAAGCTCAGGCTACAAGTAAAAAAAAAATAATTGAAAAGCAACACAAGGAGATCCCAAGACTGGGGAGGAAGAAAACCCCATCACAGACATTGTAAACCTCCAGCAAAAATCCTAGGATGCTGCCAACTTGCAGCAAATCCCTCTTTCTAGTCTTTTTGGGAAAGACTGAAACCATCAGCGTTGTGACCCTGGAAGGGTGAGCATCACAGCTGAGAAAAGGAAGAGACACCGGTGAATGCAATTTTTTTTTTTTTTAATAATGATTGTAACTGTATTACTAATGAGGGGTTTTTTTAGTATTAGTTTGGAGTACGGCTGTAGTAACATTGTGACTGAACTAATAATTTTTTATAACCTGTTGATTAGGGTGTTCATATTTAAGTCAGGACAATAATAACTGCTTGTCTTAATACAGTAGGATTTGTTGCCCTTTACCCACAACAAGACTTTGGGTATGCAAGTACCCAAGAATATCCTTTTTATCCAAGAATCCTTACCTTGTCTAAGAGGTGTGGATACAGACATGTCCACATCATGACCATACACATTGGTGCATTTATTTTTTTCCAATGGTGGGAACGGATTTTTGGTCCTTTAATATCATAATAATAGCAAATTGAGAGATCTAGTTATGTGGGTATGGGAACCCCTCACATGCCAATAAATCCTTACTGAAGCCAGCTGGGGGCTTTGATACATATACAAAGATTGTTATCATGAAAATTTCAGTTAAGACAACTCTCTCCGAGGCATTTTTCTCCCTAAACCCTTAGCTATTTTTTTATAATGTCCTGCAATCATTTAGCAACAATTGTATCCTCTTCAGCTTTTAAGCATACTGTGTATTGGCTTATATATTTAGTATTCTCTATTTCACTTCATGCCAAAATATCACCATTTCTGAAACCTCTCTGTACATTGTTCAGAAATTGATGACAATGTATAATTATCCTTTGTTCATAAAAAGTAGAAATGCCTGAAAAAGAAATGCAGCACTTGAAGCTCAAAATTTGGTTGCGATAATACTATTGAAAATAAAAACAAGTTGCAATTACAAATTGCAAGGATGGAATACTGTAAGGGGAAATCTCCTCTCAACACACAGAATTCCAAAACAAGCCATAGTTTTCAGAGTCAGCTGCTCGTAACTGCCCGGAGCCAAGCAAAGCCAGAACATAAATGATATTGTTTCAGTTTCTGAAGAGAATTTCCTCAGTTACCTTTACCTTTACCTCTCTTAGCCTCAGACCATCTGTGCCTATAATTTACCATTTTTTCCCTCTGGCCTGTGGCTGCTTTATGAACCTTAAAAGCAAATGGAGTATTTGCAACCATTATTTCTGACTGGGGGGTTAAGTAGTTCCCTTGGTTTTTTCTTTCTACTTTCCTTTCTGAATTATTATGACATTTCCTGTTCAAAATGTAAATTCTTATGTTATATGAACCAGTAAATATAGAAAAAAGAAATCATGTTTATATTACAAATATCATACAAAAATATCTCAGAAATTAAATTAGCCCCCAAACCCAGATGCACACTTTGGAATGAACTTTTGTCTCCCTCTAATTCTAATTAAAGAAAATATAGCTCCAATAATCACAGAAATGTTTTTGATATCTTTCATAGTTTGAGCTGTTTTTAACAAACAGCTAACAGAAAGGACTACCACATAGAAGGATCGAGTGAGTGAATAGCCTTTCTTGCTGCAATAGCGTTAATCTCGTTTTTCAATTATATGACATTCAGGAAAGCACAGTGAGTGTAACCATGGTTGCAGAGCGTTAAAACCCAGCTCTGCCATGGGATTTCAGAGAGACAATACTTTTCATGATACCAAACTACTGTGTCACACACAGACAATTGTAGTATGACTTAAAAAACAAAGTTCATTAACTTGCATAGAGAAAAGGGTAACACCTGAATTCAATAGTTGTTAACATCCAGTAGATGATCAAAATATTTAAGGACACAAACCAAGATTTACTGCATCTGACATGAGGGTCACTTAAGTGCTCTTTTTCAGCAGCCATGTCCACAATAACAGCTGAAGGGATGTCAAAAAGTTTGGCAAATATCAGTGCATGGCAAATTTTTGTTTTAGCATGTGACGTTCCTTTATCTCAACTGAGGGAAATATACATTATCAGGGTGTCCACCAATGGTACAGCAAAGACAATTCAAGCAGAAATGATAGAGACTTACTGCATATTTTATTTTTTTTTGACAGAAGAATATCCCAGGATAAGTTAAAATCTCATATTGTTGCTAGGTGAATTCAGCAGTTAATTTTCTGCTATTTTCATTCTGGTTTAATTTTGCTGAACTTGCCAAGGCAAGCAGAGAAAATATAAGTAATGACTGATGAGGACAAAAAGAGAAAGAAGTAGTGCCTTGGAAGCCTTTACAGAAACAAGGGTATATAGTAACGATTCTTAGAGATGTCAAGAAGAAGTCAGAATTTTTTTCCTTTCCTTCTCACAGTCACATTTATTTACATTAACCATGTGGCAGATTATATGTGTATAAGAAACAGAGAGAGAAAAAGCAGAAAAGCTTATATCTCCATGCATATTTCCAGCATATGTATTTTCAAAACCAAGATCCAAACCTAACTACAAGCTCAGACACACTTCCCAAATAAAACCCAGCCCAGTCCAGGGTCATCATGGTGGGATAGACTTCCCCTTTAGGAAAGGAATGTCCCTAAGAAGTGGGGAGAGAACTGCACAGGATTAAGCACATTAATGTAGCCTAAGTATCTGGTGCTGCCTCATCTTTGTCTTGATGTCTGAAGCTTGGTGTGATGACTCCCTAGAGGCAGCAGCATCCTGCTGTGTTGTTTTTAGTATGCTACAAACTGTGGCAGAGCAAGCAGAAAAATCGTGCTGTTTTGAAGACTGCATAAACTAATTTTAGAACAAACTCAGAAGGGGAGGATGAAGTTTACAGCAACAACATTGTGTTGTTGCAGTACTCTAGCATCAACACATTATAAATATATTTCAGTATTTTTAAATAAAGTAAAACCTTATTTGGTACTGACCAGAAATGCAGCAGAAAAGGATGTTGCAACAGTAATTTTTAGTGAAATCTGGTAATTCTGAATCAAAAGAGACCACTAATATGGAGGAAATAAATGCAAATCACAAAAACCATGTGTCATGATGGTAGTAAACAAACATGTTTCCTTTGGTGCTTCCTCATTCTCCTCTTTCTATAAGCTTTGTTTATAAGCAGTCAATCAGGGAAGAAATCTGTGACCCTCTAGATATATCTAGATTTTCCCTACCTTTAACTTCCTACTGAATGCCTCTTACAGAAAAAATGGACGCTCACAGCGCCCTTTCAGTTTGAATGAAAATGCTTTGAAGGTAATTGAATAGCTCAGAGAATGCAAGAGCTCCCATTCCCCCCCAAAAATTAATACTTCCCAAGTACCTACAGCTAACAGACTGCTCAAAGATAATTCCATATTCATTTATGTATCCTTCATACTTATTTTTTCCAAAATAGTAATTTATGAAAACATCCAGAATTCATTTAAGAATAGACAAAGCAAACACAAAACCCCCCTTTTTTGGGGGGGTTGTCATTGTTTAGTTCAGTATTTATGTTTATATCTATTTGAAATACTTTATTTTGATTTAAGCAAAAAAGATATTTGGGACTTGACTTACAGCAAGTTTAATTCTGCAGAGACATATCAGAAAAATGACATTTCCATACTTTCCACATACCTAATCTCAAATACCTAAAATCTATTATTCCTCTGAAAATGGCTTGTGACAGTACAGAGCACATATGAGCCATATGTCAGATGTCCTAGACTGAGCAGAAAATTGTAAAGTGATGATTGCTCAGTTACTTCTTCAGAACTAAGAGCATAATTTTTTAGAGCCCATGCTGCTCAAGCAGCATTGTTCTGCATCCCTGTCTCATGCTCTCTGTGGACAGAGGTTGCTTCCACAGTCCATGATTATCATGACATAAAATTGCCTCTCTACAAACTGAATGTTTTTGGGCTACTGTGCTGCAGTGTAAGCAGAAAAGTTTGAAGGTAATAAAATTATGAATCTGCATTCATGTTATCCTTTGGTCCTGACAGCCTTATGGCCATATAATATATTGTACAGCATAACTAGCTGCTCTTACACCTCTTTCAGTATTTTATGATCTGTTAGTTTGCTTATTCTTTGAAAAAATTTTCATAATTTCATCATAATGAAATCAGATGACTGGTTCTCACACATCTAGAAATGAGGCAGCTTGAAGATGATTTCTTAATTAACAATAATTAGTTGATGCTTGCATGGTGCTCTGTTGAAAGCATAAATATGGTGATTATTTTATTTGTATTATTGTACTACCAGTGGTTTACTACTGAGATTCTTTCTGGAGAGCATTGAGAAATCTGAATCTAGATTTTTTTTTTTTTTAAGATTAGATATATAAAATAAGAACTAATTGACCAAAGAGCTTTCTTAACTTGCATGGGCTAGCTCCGGACAAATATACAGGCCAAGACAGAAGACTAGAGACAGGACATATGTCTGGTTTTGAACAGAGATAAGTGTATGGGCATCTGAATTTAGCTGTGTTTGTTGCAGAACACCAGTACAGAAACATGGTATTTTCAGTGCCCTTGGATACTGCGGCTTTGTTTGTTAATCCACATCTCCTGAGAAACAGGGACTTTCAGAATATCTGCTAAAACTATTGGCAGACCAGCAGGGATCTTGTGAGTTACAACTCTTCAGATTTACAGTCTGGAACTCACTTTCCATATTTGTAAATTTTTTTCTTTCATCAGATGGCATAAGTGCCCAGAGTTTTCTTTTAAGATGTAATTAGAACAGAGAAGGCTCTTTTATTAGCTCATATACCAAGTATATACATTACTAAAATAGAGTTTAGAAAACTGAAACTCATTATCCTCTCTGCCTGAGGATAGTCAAATCCACAAATCCTTGGAAAGGGTACGGCTTCCATTCTGGCAGCTGTTTTGCACATGAATAAGAACAGCTTCTCCTGCTGCAGTTATGTTTTGTCAACTAGTAATTCAGAGTCTTCTGAAAGAGAAAAGAGAAGAAATGAGTTAAGTATATCAATAAACTTAAACCTATATCACTAGCATTTAGGATTTCACCAGGGAGGGAAGACAACTGGTTTTGGGGGAAAAAACCAAAATTTCACCAACCCTTTCTGCACTATGGAACAAAACAGCTTATGGGGAAGAGCTGAAGTGCCACCTGGGTCTGTTTTCTGCATTGTATATGATGCTCACTCTGATAAACTGTGGGAAATATTTTCAGAGCAGGCTCATCATGTCAAGCAGATTCCTGAGAAGTTCGTTGCTACTTCATTTGTGAATCCTGAAATATGGAGTGTGAGACTTGCTGTGAGTTACCCAGCACAGCTACAGCTGAAGCATGGCAGAATCAAAGGGGTATTGGAGGTGCACCCTGCGTGCATATCTGCAGCAACTTGAGTTCAACACTGCAATGAGTCTGCTCCAACTGTGGCCCTGATGTAGAGTTAGGTCTTGATCATGGTCTTAGGTTCATCC
Source organism: Xenops minutus (assembly GCA_035221455.1). NCBI lineage: Eukaryota > Metazoa > Chordata > Aves > Passeriformes > Furnariidae > Xenops > Xenops minutus. The sequence continues at coordinate 96,947,942 of JAWWEE010000074.1, read as the reverse complement.
TATTCTGCTCTGCATATGTTTAACGAGTCTGGCTCTTTGGACCTCCTGTGTGGTGCATTTGCAGTAGCTCTGATGAAGCTTGCAGAGATCTACTGCATTCTGGCTGCTGAACCCCTCTTGGACTGGGAGCCCATGGTTTATTGTTGTAGTGATTTGAAACACTCCTGGGCACAACTCTACGTAGCCTTGTAACTTATCTCTGATAACCAGATCTAGATGTCTCTAGAGCAGGCAGTAGCTGAGCAGGCTGTTTTATGCAACGTTACAAATTGTGCTTGGAGCATCTGAATTTATTTCTTGGATCTGTCTTTTACATCTTCTCAGCTAAGTTAGACATTTTGTATTTTAAGATGCTCTAAGGGCATCTTAGATTTTCTTTCAGGTAACAGATGAATCTCCTGATATTATTCTGATAAAGCTATTGAAATGACAGTAGAACTGCGGGTGGCTAAATAATGAGTCAAGAAGTATGTTTGAAATGATATTTCATATAATCACTGGGTACTTTATCCAGAATATTCTATGTTTTTGAAAAATATTTTCCACATAGCCTCATTTAATACACTAAAAGTTTTACTCGAACCAAATTTGCAAATGAAATTCAAAAAGCAGTTGAAAATTAAATCCTTTCTATCAAGTGAACACTTCAGGCTTTAAAGATAATAAGTTTAATGTTCTAATCACACGAAAATGGCATACGAGTTCATATACAATGCTATATAAGCAAAGCTTTTGATTGTTCTACTCAAAATAATCTCTGTCCTAGTTAAACTGATTATGGGCTGCGTTTCTGAAATAATTGCCTAAATTTCTGAGTTTCTTACAGTCTTTTAGGAGCCTTCCATTGTATTGAGATGGGGGAGTTCTTGGTTCTTACAAAAACCCTGAAGGTTTTTATTTTTTTCGTCTGCTGTCATGCCAGTTGTTCTGAAGCCTCATAACTGGACGCTACCACGACTCATTTTATATATACGTTTCACTGATACTTAATGTACCTTGCAAAATATATGTACAAATGTACTTCACAGTCACATACTGGCAGGTCTATTTTAATGTTCACTCTGTCTATAAGCAAAGCAGAAATGAAGTATTTTCTTCTTTGTTGTCCTGAAATGAGATGCAAAAAAATTAAACACCCTTCTAAAACTGACAGGTAGTTGTGCTGTCAGTCTAAAGTCATTGCTAAATAAAATCCTTCCTCTGATATTTTCCTGAACCATGAAAGTAGGAGCAAGAATGAACCAGATATATCTCAATTCTTGCCTTTCCCAAGTGAAAATGTTGCCAATGTATTTTAAACAAAAGGAATAGTCTCTGAAATGTGGAATTGCATTCAGGGCACTAAATTGTGCCATCTCCAGGGATAGGCCTGAACCTCTGATCCTTGCTTCTTCAGGAGTTCGGCTCAAGACTGACATTTTCAATGAGATGTTGCTCATAGTATATAGGAAGAATCAGGACCTGAACTCACATTGCTCTTGTATGAAAATAAGTTGAAACAGAATGGTCCAATAAAGTATTCATTAGTAAAAAGGGATTGATTATTAAGGTTTATGCCTAGGACAGTTACCTGCATGAATATTTCACTAACACATTTTTACAGCTATCACAGAGATTATAGGTAGCTGTTGATTAGACCTCCTGCAACACAGTGATTATGTCTCTAAAGCAGCCAGGATATCTTATACCTGTGGTGGGCAATCACTATTTCTGATTTTTATCAGCTTTGAAGAGTAATCAAGTGACAGTTACCAAGTACTATAGCCGCCTTGCTGACTCAGAGCTGCCTTCTATGTATTTTAATTATACCATGGTCCCACTCGCTTCTTGGGGTGCCAAAAAGCCTTTTACTGAGTTTTCAATGCCTGTTTTATTAGGTATGTCAGTTCAGTTTAAGTGATCAGACGCAAACGCCTTCCACTTATATGCACACCAACAGGTAGTAAAAGCCTTAATGAGCACAGATTTTAAGCTGGAGTCAGTAATGACTGTAGAGTGCAAGAGAGGACATAAAACTTTGCAGTAGTTAAGATTATTTTTACTTTGGGAATGTTTTAATTTCAGAATTAAAAAGAATGCTTTTAAATTGACTTTTTTTTTAATGTCAATTTAACTTTAATGTAGTGCTACATTTTTTAGTGGGTATGGAGGGGGTGGGCAGAAATGACATCTGAAGATGAAAATTAAAAGTAAATACCAATTATTTCAGTTTTATACCCATCATAAAAATATAACATAACAGATGCTTCCATGACATCTTCTAAAAGTTGTGTGTTTATTGTGTGCATATGTTCAATATCGAACATAATTCATTTTCCTCTGTTCATCTCAAATTAAGAGAAAAGTCAAGCATCAGCAACTCTACAGACAATGACAACAACAAGACCTACAAAATGTTAGGAAATGCCAAATGAGATGAAGCAAGAAAAACAAAAGTGGTAAGTGTGAAAGAGATGTGGCAGGTTCAGAAAAAAGGATATAAGAACAAAAAGCTAAGCAAAATAAGTGGAGGAAAATGTAAGACACTGACTCAGGAAATAAATTTAAAAACAAAATAAATTCTTAAATGTGGCTCAGCACTGTTGTGATGGGAACAGAGCTGCTAAACAGTGACAGTGCCTATGACAGGTAACTGATAATTCACTTCCCTTTCTCCCTATGCTGTCAGGAGGGAGTTGTTCATATCTTGTTTTCATTTGCTGTTAGAATGGCTTGATCCTGAAATAACAGGACTTGCATAAGGGAGAAAAAACAAACTGCTAAAGTTTTGGCTGTGTGGCCAGAGATGAAAAATGGTTGAGAACTGCTACACAATTTGAAATGTCTGTCACCTCTGGATTTAGGAGGCCCATTCCCTTCCTGTAAAAGAGACCCTGCAAGTGTTGCTGCACCCCTCAAATTTATCACCAAAAACTGACATGTGAGAAAGGCACAGAGCCACAGAAATAGGTCTTCTAGCAGCTTCTAACCATGTCTAAGCCACATGGGTCAGTGCCATGTTAAAAATTTGGTTATAAAGCTAGAAAAGGTGCTTCAGTGTGGGGACACAGACTGTGCACAACATTGCACTGATGAGGTAGTTATACTACAGATGATGTCTGGATCCAGTCTAACATCTCTACGCTAGTGCTCCATGCTGCATAATGTCCTTGCTTTTCTAGCTAATGGGAAGAAACTGGTGCTGCAGTGTTTTGCGTGGCCAGTTACCCTCACAGACAGGGTTACTTCCATGATCTAGCACTTCTCAGTGGATATAAAACTCCTACAAGGGCATTAGGAGGTTGCACAAGTACCTGGACACCGGTCCAGTACCCAGTTTCCTCAGGCTCTCAGATGCCTGAGTGCAGGTCTCTTTAGCATAACTTAGCTTTTTGTCTTAATATAGAATTTCACTACTCTTGCTTTTAGGTCCTTGCAAAAAAGAATGTTTCAGCTAGCCATAAAAAGAGAATGGAACATATGGAACCAGGATTTTTTTAGTGATTTTGATGGACACTTCACAACTGCCTTTATTGCTATTTAGTCCCCAACAGGAGGAAGGCAAAGATGTGTGGGTGGATGGCAGTCAAGACTGTGGGCTTATCAGCTTGGCAGACTGCAGTATGGTGCAGTACTACTGCGGATCACCTTAGACAGGCTCATTCACAGGCCCAGGATTTAGTTGTGGCAGTGTGGAACAAAGGATCAACTGCTTTTCCTCACAGGGATGTGCAGTAGAACATTGGTGACTGAAGTGACGCAAGTGGAGTATGTTGGACTGTGCTCACCTCCAAACTGGTATGGGAGGTTTACATTGCCCTGCCAAGTTAAAAAGCACTACAGAAAGCTGAATATCAGTAATAAGCCTCAGTGAAAGAGTAGCAGGAACACTTGGGTAAAAAAGAAGAATTTCACTTGAGCCAAGATTTTACCTGTGTGGTCTCATTCCCTATTAATAAGCCTCAACAAAGAAAAGTGTCACAACTGACATACTGTTTGGTAGCCTAACAAAGACTAATGACCAAAAAGATCTTGAACATACAATTGCCCACACTACATTTTCATATTAGGTTGACCCTTCTGAAATAGGGTTGATGGAGCTTGGAGGATGTAGAGAATCACAGAATATTCTGAGGTGGAAGGTACCCACAGGGATCATCGAGTCCAGTTCTTAAGTAAGTCGCCCATACAAGGATTGACCTTTACATTATTAGTACCGTATTCTAACCGAGCTAATGATGCTGACAGACTTGGGATTTACTCAGTGAAGACCTAAAAGAGCTTTAGTCTGCTCCATATTGTCAGTCTTGTGACCTTATGTAGCAATAAATGAACATAAGATTAACAGAAAGAGGGACTAATTCATGATATTCAGCAGGGACCTTGAACAAATACTGTGATACTGAAGTTGCCCTTACTGAGAACTGTGTATTCAAAAGATAAATATATGCAAGACTTCTGGATCTGCCTGTATTACAAGGCATTTATTTCATTCCCTTGCTAAATGTTTTAAAACAAGATTAAAGACTCTTTTTAAGATTGTTTTTTAGTGAGCTGATGTATAATTCCTTTCAGGGTGTAAAGTGCCTTGATATGCTCTATGGCAAGGGAATTTACAAGTTAGATTGAGTTATACACAAACACAGTACAATTTGTAATGCAGAGGTAGTTTTGTCTCTTTGCTTATACTTTACACTTTGTATAAGTGCAAATGTTTTATTCAATGAGCCAACCTCAGTATCAGAATTAGGTATTGTGACACATTCTCTTAAGAACATAAAGCTGTCCTGTTTATCATGTTCCTTTAAAATAATTGTCTGAGATGTGTGCTTGGAAGATTTTGACAATTAAAATTGACACGAAAAAGCAGTTAATTTTGAGACCTGTACATGATTATGACATTTTATTTTGTGGAAATACTATGAATTCCCATTCTACACCAAAGTAAAAAACTGGTATCATATACTTAAGCAATGGCTCTTAAAATTTAAAATCTAAATAGAGGACTAATTACTTTTTGACCTATTTTTAAGGCAATAGACAGCCAGAAGGTCAATAAAAGTTAATGCAAAAAAACCTGCAAGGGTTGCAGCATTTTTGAAAAATGCGATGTTTATATTTAGGTATTTTACTTTTTATATTTAAATTCTTTTTTTTATATTAAACTTTTGCATTTAATTTCTTGGTGAAAGTGGTAGAGGTATTTAAATAGAAGCTGAAGATACTGGTGTTTCTGGGAGAAAATGTCTCTTCGAGATCTTCTTTTGTATTACTGGCCCTATGCAAGCCATACAATACCATTTTTAGCCGGTAAGTGTGATGTGTAACATACATCGCCATCTAGTAAATTCTGAACTTAAATCTTTTCAGCCAAGACATACCAATTTATACTGATAGAGGGTCTTCACTTCGCTGTCTATATTCTCACTCTTCAGCTCCTCAGTCAGCACTGTGGAGACATGTCACAGCTCGATGACTGATCATTCTTTTCTGCCTACAACTGTTTCTTTTGCATATGGGTGGAAAATGGATAAAGGCATGTTTAAATTTCAGAAGAGGTTGGATGATGGTGTTACAGCAACTGTAGAACTTTTGAATTTCATAGTTGCAATTTTAAGATGCTGTAATGATTTTCTATGATGAATCTACCCCTTGTATTTGGGGAGACATGGTAAAAATCTGAAACAGTGCTTAGTTATTCTTGGCCTTTCTTAAGAATTGGTACTGATAGCAAAAACTTTGCAGCTGGTTCACTTAGCTTTGGGTGGCAGAACTTGGATATAGGAAAAGGAAAAGACCTGTATGCTCTTTAGGAATACTGAAGAATTTTCTATTTGTTCAGAACACTAAAGAATGTGTCAATGATTGATTGTGCTAAGCCATAAGTGGGAAATGTTTTCCTAGCTTACTTAAAATTGAACTTTATTTTACATTCAGATCTTGAAGCTTTTGACAGTCAGTTTAAAGCAATATTCTTCTTTTAGATCCTACCAAGCAGATCTCACCTTTGATAGTCTGTTCTGTGTATCTTTCATACTCAGAGATCTGTGCAGAAAAGGTGAGCAGGGTAATGGAGTTAAGATCAGCCATGTAGATCTGAAAGAAAAATGTTGTCTTTAATGAATGCTCCAGCCAGTTCTCTTTTCCTTTTTTTTTTTTTTTTTTTTCTTTCCCCGGAGGAAGTAGCATACATTTAGAAAGCCTGATTTTTTTTTCCCCCAAAATCATGTAGTTTTCTAAAGCTTTAGCTTGTATATGTTGAGCTCTTGCTTATGTAATTTAAAATGCTATAATGACAGAAACAGAAGCAAAGAGAATTAGCATACACTGATTATGCATAGTCAATAATGAACTTTAAGCACTTTGTGAACAAATGTGATGTAAATGTCACACAGCACTTAGTAACAGAATGAAACAATAGTGTAAGAAAAAACACTAAGTAGAAGTAAATAGTAACAATAGAGGACATAAGGTTATAAATTAAATAATTGATTAGAGGATTCAAGATATTCCAATTTAATATAGAATCAGGTTTAATTGAGTCTCTCTTTCATAGGAAGGCTGTGAATCTAAAAAGATCCCCCTGGCTTGCATTTAGTAACCTTTAATGAAATCTTAAACAAAATAGCTTTTAAAGAATTAGATAGGAAAATGACAAATAGTTCTCATTACAACTTGCAAAATTATATACCAAAGATGAACTGTGATAAAGACAGCCAAGGTAAACCACTTAGAATATTGCTAAAGTTGAATTCAAGTTATACAGACCAGAGAAATTCCTGGAAGGTTATACAACTTGCAAAACCCTATGATTGTAGAACAGTGAAAAAACAATGGACATACAAGAAGGTTGCTGTCTACAAAGTGACCTCTGCTTTCCAGTTGTAGGTATCACACAATTCTGCCTTAGGAGAGTCACAGGAATATTTTAGACTGATATGAGGCAGGGTGTCTGTAAGGATTTTTTTTAAAGGTTAAAAGAGGACATTTAGTCCATCTCTGTCCATATATAGGAACACATGACCATTGAATTTTTTTTGCATGAGCTTCTAAACAGCTGAAGAGCTATTATACTGGAACTCAATTTTTTTTTTTTTTTAATGTCAATAATGTCAGCTTTTCCTTATTTTTCTAATTTATTTACAGCTTCCATAAACACCTAATGTTGGATAAATTTCTCAAGGTGAGGTCCTTACATTGATATCGATATAAGGTAATTTAAAGCATGTAGAATTATATACACACAAAAAGATATATTTAATTTCTTTGGGCTATATTACATCTCTGACTTATGTTTGCCTTTTACTCTCTTGCAGCAGAGTCACCTGGTTTATCTTTTTTCATTCTGGAATCGATGGCTATGGTTTTTTTTGTAGGTTTGCAATATTTTTATGTTTCTTTGACTGCTCTTCTATTGGTCACATTTGCATGTTACAAGTTTGTTCAAATTCCATCAGACCATTCCTTCATTCATGAAGACTTGTTTCAAATTCTGACTCTGTTATTCAAAATACCGCTACTTTAGGCTTGATCTCATTCACAGGTTTTATAAGCACACTTTGAGCAGTTTAAATTGATTATGCCATTCAGAAATAATTAAATTTATCACATTGTAGAAGTTTAATTTTGCATATGGTTATGACCTGGGATGAAATGAAGTCAGAATTTTTTATAGAATTTTATGGGCATTAAGATTAATATGTTTTCTTACATCCATTCATTCCAAGAGTACCCCTTACTTAAAATTATAGGAACTTTTCATTGACCTGAGCCGAGGAATAAAAGAAATGCATTATGTATTATTATTGCATAACTTTAATATTCCTTCATATATTTAAAATTACTCAAGAATAGATTTTAATTAGTTTTTAAAGTGGTAGTGGAGTATTAGGTGATCAAAACACATTGCTGTGTAGTCATTTACAGAAAGTATTTGTCTCTGAGATTCAAGTGTCCTAGATAATTTCTTTATTCAACTGTACACAAAGAACATGATATGCATCTTGTAGAAGTATCATAAATGTTTTTAGCTATTCTGTGTGATTTCACTTGTATACACAAAACTGGTTAAGTCTCCAGTGAAGCAGTTTCGGTATTGTCTTCATTTTAATTTAATTTTGCTATCAGTTGTCTAATGGAAAGTTGTTTGTGGGCAACAAGCCGAATCATTCTTAAGACTCATATTGAAAGTGTACCAAAGTGGAAAGACAATGAAATTTTGAAGTTGAAATCAAAGAAGATTTAATTTTTTGGATGACAAGTAGTACAAGACATGGAGCAAAAATACTAAAGAAACTGTTTTTAAATTTATCATATTGACATTGGTAAATGCATACAGCCACTGGCCAATATAAGGAAAGGCTGTAGGAGTTATCAGTAAAAGATGTGAAAGGTAGCAAAGCAAGGCTTTATTAGTTCTAGAGAAAACTGTGGAATGTGATCTGTTTTGTCTGTTAAAAAAGTGTGTGGTTTTTAAAACTTTAGAGTTGAGTCCAACTTTAAAAAATCATATCTCATTTCATATTGATCCCTGCTTTGAGTGGGGAATTGGACCAGAAAACCTCCAGATACCCCTCATAACCTTACTTTATGTGTGACTGTAAGTCTGTGGGACATAGGCTATAGGTTGTTCCATTCTTCACCAATTGGGTTGTTGCATTGCTGGGGTGGAGCTCCTGTAAAACCATGGCGACTATTCCTGTATTTAATCCAAGAGGAGAAGGAATTATTGATCAGCTTGTTTCTCTTAACAGGCAATGGAGGCTTGTCACTTATCCTGTTAAAAAAATTCCAAACAAAAAAAGGTTATTTTTCACTTGCATACTAACCAGAAGAATTTGGGAGTGGGGACAGGAGTAGAATGGAGGACTTTTGGTAGGAAAATGTAATATGAGGTCAACACATGTTAAATAACAAATGATAACTGTAAATTAGAGGAGAAAAAAAGCTTTCCTGAGCTGTGGTCTCATACATATAATTTCTTGAGGAGAGGTGTAATTTGTGAAAAGAATTCTGAATTTCTGAGTCTCCCAAACTGTTCTTTCATAAAATCTATTTTATGAAAAAATTTGATTGGAAGTCTTACCTACAGCAAGTGATGCCTTTCACAGATAAATTAACAGTATCAAAAAAGTGTTTTAGGCAATAGAAATTGGCAAAAGTACATAATGTCTTCAAGGAGATTTATTTTAATTTTATCTATTTATGGTATCTCTACCTTCAAACCAAATGACTTGGATAGGAAGGTGATTATGTTTTGCAAAATTAAGTAGTTTTTCATATACCAGAAATGTATAGTTTGGTGGAAGTTAAATATGAAGCAGAAAGCTTTGGTTTAAAATTCTTCAAGTAAAAAGTCCCTACAGGTTTATTAAATTTAAACTTAAGATGGAGAAATATTTGAGGGCTGCAATTCCAACTTCAATTCTACAATGTTATTAGCTTTTCAAGTTGCAGGAAGTTTGTCAATATATGAATAGCTATTGTCTGCAAAAGGAATAAATTGAGGAAATATGCTTCTGAGTACCAGAGTAGCGTTTTTCCCTATATGGATTTTTCTTACTTCTAACTAAAGAAAGCATGGGTAATTTTGTCACCTTTATTTTTTTGCACTCACATCTTGCCTTCCACTCAGTCTCATTTGTTATATCTAAAGCAGCTGAGAAAAATGCAAGACTATAAAATTTTGTAGATATAAAATACTACTACTACTACTACTAACAACAACAACAATCATAATGATTAGATTTATAAATTTAATGATTATGGAATGCTCAGGCATACTGGTCAATTTATTAAATGAAATATAATATATGTATAAAATATTCCTATATCAGTAAAAATATGACTTTATGTGGCTTTTATGTCTTTTTAGAGTACTGGGAAGAAAAAAAGAAAACAAAACAGAAAAATGAGCAATTGTGTCCAGAAAAGGCAACTGTCAATTCACCGATTTTGAAAAAGAGGATGGTGGAAAATGAGAAAATTGCATGAAGAAGGCTTTTATTTTGTTCTTTCGAGTTTACTAAAAGCTCTCATTTTTTCCACTTTCATACCCTGTCATGTCACTGGTAAAAGTCTGTCCTATGCTAATTCTTAGGAGTTACATTCTTTGTTACAGTAGCCAGCATAACATTCTTTGAAGCACAACTTGGACTATACTGCACCTTGGTGTATCATTTGAAGAATAATGAATGTATACAGACATTTTAATTGCTCAAATTTACAATTCTGTTCTCCTGAAATTTTTTCTAGTTCAGGTGAAACTTCAGAAGAATCTCAGAACCCTCGCTTTATGCTGATTGAAGCATCAGTTCTTCTCAGCTACCTAGTTTGTTCTGGATCATGACAAGTGATGGTTGTGTGTCCTGAAATGAGAATTTACTTAATTATAAATGATTATTTGGTCTAAAACACTTATAGAGAGACTTATGAATGAATGTCCCAAAATACCTGTCCAATGAAAACCTCCAAAAAACCCCCCAAGCAACCAACAAGGAACATGGGTTCAAAGTTTGTCTGAATAGCCAAGACTAACAGAATTTATGTTTCTTATTTGATTCAACATAAAACACTTGGCTCAGTGAATCACCTGAGTGGCAGTTTTTAATACTCTCTTTTGCAGACATTGCTTATGTCTAGGAAAAATGTCTGCTGACATTCCACTAAGAATCATCCTCAAAATCTTTTCATTTTGAGCAGTTATCTAAAATAAATGTTAGTTCTGATCTCTAAAGTGCTCTACAAATTCAGAGAAAACATTGTTTTGTTATGGTTTTGTGACCACTATAGATTGCACACCAAAATGCTTTCAGTTCCTATTTGTATCCTTGTTCTCAGCAAAGATGGGTTTGGAAAATTAATCAATAATAGGCCCTTTAGTCCCCACCTTCTAATTACCTAATTAGGCACAAAAACGTAACACAAACCACCAGGATTTTTATTTTCTTTTTTCTTTCCTTTTTTTTTTTTCAATTTTTCTTTCTTTTCGCATTTGTTTATTTCAATTCTTCTCCCTAAGTAGTTTCTTACTCCCTAAATTTTAATTTATTGTTTTACCTGAAAGCAATTTCCCTTGCAGTCAATTTTCAGAAGAAAATATCTGCCTTTTCAATTCAGACAACTTATAAATGCAGAAATACATCAGAGACACAGAATTATGTTCTCTTTCAGAAAGTAGAGGTGTTCGACACAGGTGGTATTCCAGTGTCAGTCAACTTGTTCTGAATTATGAGTAAGCTTATTTTTGAATTGGGCTGTGGACAGCACAATTGGCATACATTTTCCCAGATCAGTTCTCAAGTTTCTCATGTTTCAGATCTTCTTTATTAATTCTTTTTACTATAAGAATTAAACTTTACAGGAGCTAATTGAGGCTTTGAAGTCCTTTGACTGATAGTACCACCAGCCTTCAAATTTTTCTGTAGCATGTATTTACATTACAGTTGTGGTTGGAGTGATGTTTGGAAAATTACATCTTCCTTTGAAGATGAATTATTAATAAATTATTCCTACTGAGTCCATAAGGTTCTGTTTTACATTTGAATGACTTCTTAATGTTTTAAGATAAAGTCGGTACACAAGACAAATTGTTTAATAACAAAATAATCTGAGAATTTATTTTCGTAATATAATATGCATGAAGAATTGACATGTTAGATACAGAACTGCAATTATCTTTGACTTAAAAATCAATTTGCATTTGAGATTTTCTTTTCTCCTTTGTTCAAAGATTGAGAGACAACAGGCAATCACCTTACAAACACAGAGGTATATATTTGAAGAAAAGACAATACCTAAAATACAAAGAGATTTCTAGTATTTCTTGGTCAAACCTGTTTCGATCATTTCCATTCATGTACACAGGAACTGATTTACTTAAAGCAGGGCATTTACAATTTTCCCTTCTCCAGTATGGAAGGCAAACTTGAACTTCTTGAATGGAACATATCAGTCTATAAATTGAGGCCAACTGATACCCACGGCAGTGACCGTGATGAAGACTATGTTCTGCTTTACACCAAGTGACTTCAACACCCCTGGTTGGTAGCACATACTGAGATGCTGCTATTAATGTTGTGCATACACAATAAACTAGGAAAATAAACTATTTAGAGGAGTGTTTGTCCGATCAAGACATTCAAATTGCAAAATCACACATGTATGTTTAATCTCACCCCAAAATATTTTTATGATATTTGGTATTTGTTACCTACAGTGAAAGCGGTATGAAATAGAGTTATTTAATTGTTTTTGTAGGTAATAGATTTTGTAGGGTAGATTAATTCTTTCCCTTCAGATGATTTTAGATCAGTTTTTTAGAGAAAATTGAAGAAATTGAACTGAATAACTTGACTTTTCTTTCACTCTTGCCAAAGTAAAACTGGAATCAATGGAACTACTACCTCAGTTTAATGAAAAGATCAATAACAATGGATGATTTGAGATTCTTTCTTCTTTTTTTCAGGAGTTTCTGAATATATTGCTTATGCAGAAGCTTACAACAGAGAACTTGGGGATGATAGAGGATGAGCTCTGGAAGTGCTCTATTACTCCTGTGGATTTGACCAAAACATATATGCACGTGTGCATGTGTCGTTCTGTCGACACTTTCTTGCTTACACACCTTCCCTCTTCATGCCCTCAGAAGCATGTAAAAACCACCTAAGTCATCTTGAAAAAGAACTAAAGTAGACAATTACAAATGCCTTAAATACATTAACTTGGTAGGATGTTTTTCTCATGTGCCACTTGTGAACAATACATGCTGTTCCTGATGAAGTATGTAGAGAAGGGAAGAATATGGTGCTTACACTTCATGTGAAGAGGACAGTCATCAGAGTTTTTATCTCCTCTGAGTTTCCCATAGTCAAAAAGTAAGATTTCCCAGTTCTACTGCTGCTGGTTCTAGAAACAGCACTGCAGAAGTTCAGACACATCTCTTTAATCAGTTATGAGTCATCTAGAAGGTCTTTCCTCATATTTTTATTTTAGAAGTCAGCCAAATCTGTTATGTGGGATATTACACAAGATATTTTTATGCATATCTGCACCAGGGTGGTGTAGAACCTCTGTGTGCCAACTTAATTCCTTTGCTATGCTTTCACAATGCCAAATGCAACTGAGACAGTGTCACTGAGGTAATGTTCAGCAATCTGACATTGTAACATTGCAAAATGTGACTTAAGCCTATCAGAAGATGAAAAATAAATTCAAAGGATAGGTGGGCTTGAAAAGATGCTACTGTGCCCTTAAAAAGATGGTGCTGAATGTTCTGAGCTTTGGGTTTCAAGGCATATAGCACGGTGTCAAACCTTACTGTTGCCTAATATTGAGCACCACAGTGTTTTAACATACACAGAAGAGTGATTCTGTATGATGCATGCAAGCCGGAGCTTCTACAGACTTCAATGTTATGATTTAGCTAATGCTAAACAGTAATAATTTTTTACATTTCAGATGTTCACCAGCAAGCATTAGCCTAAACCTAAATAACAACCTTTATTTGTTCATTTCTGTCTTTTTGAATTTTATAGCAGATTTTAAGGAGTGAAAAACTGTTATAGTGCAGTGAGAGGCTTTTGCAAGTGTTTCCAAGGGGCAAAAAACCCCAAGCACATAACAAATGTTATTAGAATAGGTAATAACATTTATGATACTCTTACAGAACTTGGATCAGGGCCATTCTCAGTATCTGCCCTCTGAACTGGTAACTCATGCATGGTCCATTTACTGACAGTCTCTGAGTCTCTATTAATTAATCAAACCCATATGCATATGATTAAAAAAATGAAAGTCTCATGACAAATGAATGTCTTTGTATAAGTAAATTTCTGAAATATATGAGTGAGAAAAGTATGATTCATTGCTTCAAAAGGTTCCATACTAAAATTGGTGTGTTGGCCCCTGATCTGAAAAGATATTTTAGCATTCAGTAGACCAGTGATCAAGTACAAGAGATAATACTGTCTATGCCAAAAAGACATTAACATTTTTAAAATGGAGAGAACAGTAAATATCAAAGAGAAAGAAAATAAAAAGTGCCTCATGAATGAGTTCTGGAGCAATAATATTTGTAAGGGAGGAGTCTGGGAACATGATAGTCTCTAAGAGATTCCCCAGGGGGTCTCAAAGCATGGGGTTTTTTGCTTCAGGGAAGGCAGACTGACAGTATACATCATTCATAGAGTTTTGGCTATATAGCTCAGATAAGCATCTATAGCTTGCCAGCTGCTTGAAAAGAAGGGAAGACAGAGTTGTATCTTAGATTAAATATGATTTTCTGTCTTTTCTGCTATTTGTGTCTTTATGATTTTTTCAACTGCATTATCCATTTAGGATTTTTTGAATAGCTATGCATATTTCCTTTTAGTCTAGTGTGGCTGCAGTGGATTGACCCTGGCTGGATGCCAGGTACCTACCAAAGCTGCTCTATCACTCCACTCCACAAGCAGATGGGGAGATAAAACACAATGAAGTTTCATGAGTTGAGATAAGGACTGGGAGAGATCACTCACCAAATACTGTCATGGGCAAAACATATTCAACTTGGGGATATTAATTGAATTCTATTATTAACAGAATCTGAGCAGGATAATGAGAAGTAAAATAAATCTTAAAAACACCTTTCACCCACCCCTCCCTCCTTCCTGAGCTCTACTTCTTCCCCCTCAGTGGCTCAGGGAGACAGGAGTGGGGGTTACAGTCAGTTTATAATATATTGTATTTGTCACTGGCCAGAGAGAAGAGTCTTTTCCCTACTCCAGCATGGGGTCCCTCCCACAGGAGACAGTCCTCCACGAACTTCTTCAACATGAGTCCATCCCATTGCAACAGTTCTCCATGAACTATTGCAATATGGGTCACTCTTCATGGGGTGTGGTCCTTCAGGGACAGGTTGCTCCAACATCTGTCTGCCACAGGGTCACATCCTACCAGGAAACTGCCTCAGGTTAGGCTCCTCTCTCCACAGGTCTGCAGGTCCCTAGCAGAAGCCTGCTTCTTTTGGGCATCCACTTGCTCTGGCATGGGCTCCTTTGTGGGCTGCACGTGGATCTCTGCATCCCCATGATCCTCCATGTACTGCAGGGGGACAGCTACTCCACCTTGGTCTGCACCACAGGCTGTAGGGGAATCTCAGCTCCAGTGCCTGAAGCATCTCCTTCCCCTCCTTCTTCACTGACCTTGGTGTCTGCAGAGTTGTTCCTTTCATGTATTCTCATTCCACTCTTCTGTGGCTGCAATTTATTTTTTCTTCCTTCTTAGGTATGTTATTGCAGAGGCACTACCACTGTTTCTGACTGACCCAATCTTGTCCAGTGGCTGGTCTGTCCTGGAGATGGCTGGCATTGGCTCTGCTAGACTTTGGGGGAGCTTCTGGCAGCTTCTTGCAGAAGCCACAGCTGCAGCCACCTGGATACCAAAACCTGGTCATGCAAACCCAGTACAATGACATCTTTAGTGCTAAAAAGACAATAATAAGACCAGAGCAATGGAGATAGCTTTTATTAGAGTTCCAGACATTTCAGGAAGAGGTGAATATTGAAGTTCAGTGATCCGGGATTTCCATAGGAAATGACAATATATCTGCACAGGTACTTGAGAACCATCATTGCAGTGTTCTGGGGAGTCTTGATTTAAGATACAATGCTTGAAATTAATTTGTCAAAGTAAACAACCATTTTTAAGGTTAAGCCTAGCCCCTGTCCTGAGAGTGTATAGCAGCAATGAAAGAAGCAGGCTGGGAAGACTTTCCTGAATGAATACTTAGCATGTGGTTTGGGCAGGATAAGTAGTCATGGTCTGTTCCTACTTTGTAACCTTGTGAAAAAAGAAGACACTGGAGGTCTATCTAGAACTAAAATGAGGTATATTCCAACATTATTTAATATTAGAGTGAATCTAGGCTGTGACAGAACTGTGGAGTTGCTGTAAGTCTGAAGGCCCTTTTTATCATGAGCCACTACCAAGGGCTGTTTCATCTGTCACAGCTATTCTCAAAGTGAAAAAAGAAAAAGTGTTTTAAGACAGATACTAGGCTCGTTTATCCTGAGCTGTTGCCTACATTCCAGCTTCTTTCCATGTCTTCATGAGTTCAGAGAGAGCTTGGACTTGCTACAAGAAATGTCTTTGATAGTCAGAACCAGCAAAGATGCGCAATCTGAAATTTCATTAAGTGATGCAATCTATTCCTGTGGGACTAGATGTACTGAGAACAAGAATTTTCAGTCTACTACTCAGCTGTACCTAATGATGGCACTGAAGATTTTACAGACCCGTGAAATTCCTTACTTTAACATGCCTGACATATATTCAGTATTAGAAAAATGATTAGAAGCATATCAGATGTCTAAAGAGAAAAGCAGAGCTCTGAGGTCAGATGATCTTCCCCTTCACTTTTGCTTTTAATATTGTTTTCAGGATTGGCTTTCCCCTTAATAACAGAGTTTCTCTGAATGCTTTCAGAGCTGTCTTTTCTGATTCATGAGTTGTCTTTTTCTCCTCCATTCCTATCTCTTTCCTTGGAAATTAACTACTATATCTGTTGTAAGCACTTTGTGGGCTACCAGGGATAGGCTGTTGAGGCAGACCAGAGAATCCTCTTTACGTTTGTGGGTAGCGTCAGTCTGCTTTGGAAGCATAGCACTTCTTTTGTCCTGGATAGGATGAGAAGATAATGCTACTGTAGTTTCACTCCCTGAACATTTCCATTTGCTTAATTTCTCTCCTTTACTGATTCTCTGTACATGTTATTAAAAAATACCATCTTATTACTGCAAATTTACATCAGGTAAAAAGATTCCTGTATACTCTGTTTTAGAGTCAACACATTGTTGAAGGTGGTTCAAACATCTAAGATGTCATATTACTATGCAATTTAAACCTTTACACTTTACACTTGTACCTTAATAGCATTGGCACTGTATCTCTTATCTTGATTTCACAGCTTAACATTAGAATCAATTCTTTCTTGCTGTTCAACCAACATAAGATATCTTCGAGCACCACAGGAACAAAATTTGAAGTATATATGCATACTATCCTGGACGAAAATGGTTATACCGGCAAGACACACTGCAGCAAACACACTAGCTTTGCAGTTTGCTCTTGACCTCTTTGTTTTATTCTTAATGGTAGTAATAGTTACAGAGGTTCTAGTGACACTTTGGCACCCCGGTTGAACAGAACAGAACTATACAGTTTTAAGTGTTGGGGAAACAGCGGAAAGTCAAACTCCTGTCTCACTTCCCTCTCTCCACAAAAAAGTGTCCTTGTGTTATTATCCCCCTCTATCATAATTCTCCTTATTACCTTTGAGGTTTTATTGCATTAAATATTTGAGAACTGGTTCACAAGATACTTGTGGAGTAACATTGTGATATCTCTAGCTTATGAACTTCCATGTCAGTTTAAATAACTAATCTATTTACTGCAATGTTCCACTACACCTGTGTCAAGTAGTTCAGGACATTTCCAGTTGTGACTAACAGATTATTATGGACCAATGGGGTGACATTAAACTATGTTCTTACTGTTATCAGTAATTTAAAAATTAACTGTAGATTCTGTAGAAAGATTTCTATTATTCCAAAATCCTTTAAACCAGAACATCTTTTCTTGACCAAAATACTGAATCTGAGTTTGAATGTCTTGTTTTTAATCCACATTATCATTAACAATTAGAGGTTTTCATGTTTGTAACACCTTTGACATAATGTTTTCAATTCTAAATCAGTTGGGTTTTGTTTTAGGGTTTGTGAGGGTTTTTTTGTTGCTTTTGTATTTTAATTTTTTTTTTTTATTATTTTGGTTGTTTGGTTTGGTTTGAATTTTTTTCCCCCTTCCTTCCAGAATATTACATAGTTTGTCTGATTTTTCTCTGCACGCTCTGGAGATAATTGTTTGCATTTGCAATGTGTGCGGGCATAACATCTGCCTCAGAGTGAGTTGCTGTGTTCACTACTCAATGAAGCAATGAAGCATTTGAAATGCAGAAACATCCCTCAGACATCGTTGCTAGTTAATGATTCTTCATGCTCTGAATATTGCATCTCTTGCATCCTGTGTCTATTAATCTTAAAATGACACACCTTACATTATAAGTAGTTTCACTAAAAAATACACCTAAAAAACCCAACAAACACCTGACAGAAATCTTTTGAGAAGGTGTGTGTTTAAACAATAATGTACCTTTATAATTAAAAAAATATAAATCTTGAGAATATTTTTCTCCCTGTATTCCTCTGCAAACAACAGACATTTAACTTGGAGCTAGTCATGGCTAATCAGGCCTCATACACAGAACTCAGAATTAACAAAGGTCCTGCTGCTTTCTTCTAATTTAATTCGACCCCCCCACACTGAAATCCATCCTGATCTCTGGGACTGTGGCAAGTATTAGATTAGTAGGATGAACAACTAAGCAGATGTGAATAAAAATCGATGATAAATGCAGTGTGCAGAAGGCATAGGATAATTCTAAAATGGTACATTAGTGAATTTAGGCCAAATTAAGAAAGAATTTGCAATCTGTCCAAAATGAGGGTGCACATCAAATAGTAACTTAGCACTTTTGGAAAGGAACAGTACATTCTTAAAAGGCTGTTGGGTAACATTTTAAGGACAAGATAATTTAATGGAAATTTTAAGCAACGATGTATTTGTGTTTGTTTTGGCATTTACTTGGTACTGTAGCTAAAACATTGCCACTCCTAACTGATGCATGCTTTCTACAGTCAAGGTTGTTAAATATCTAGAAACGTTTTAGTCATTAAGCTCTTTGTGTGAGACACTGCATGGTAGTCTCAGAGAGGAAAATAGGTACATTTGCAGTAACCTATTTAGAATGGCATGGGAGTTATACTGTAGAGCTTCCCAGTAGGGTTTGACTAACTTTCCTTTGTTATATCCTGAAAGCAAACTAAATAGAGTGCTTTTCATTAAATATCACCTTAGAAAAGAAATCACCTTGAAGGCTGCCATCAAGGAAAAAGGAAGAAAGAGAAGGCAGCAGGGAAACTTTGGCACAGGGAACTATAATCTCAGTACAAATTACTCCAATAGTTAAAGAAAAGTCAGGGTCTCATTGCTTTTTCCTTGTTGCAATAGTCTATTATAATATTTACTTTGAATTACAAATTTTCCCTTATAATAATACACACTTTAGACCAACAGGTTTTGGAGTAATGGCAAACCTTAAAAGGAGATTACATCATGTAAAAATTGAAAGATTAGGATTTTTAAAACCCACTTATCTGTATCAAAGAGGATCATAATGAATTTTGAGTGGACTTAGAAAGTTCCTACCAACCTAAAACCTGAAATATATTTTTTAATATAAATAACAATTTTAATTAATTATTTTTCTCAAGGTCATACACTGCAAAGGAACTTAATAGTTGTGTGTCAGAGTACTAAAGAATATTAAGAGGGACTAAGCATTAGCTCTTATTTTCAAGTATTTGTAAGACTTTTCTTCCTCAATCTTCAGGTTTTTGAGCTGGCTTAAAAGCTGAAGTGGCCATTAAAAATTATTCTTTTTTCTTGTTGTTACTTGCAACCAGGCTGTCCCTAAAATACATTATGGTAGAAAAAGAATATGAAAAAACTACTGTATTTGGAAAATTGAAGAGTCACATGTAATTCACAGAACTATCATTTTCAAACTAGCAGAACTTTGAAATCTTTGGATGTTCTGGACTTATTTAGATTTCAGGTTGTTAAGAACTGATTCATGATGACACATTGCATAATAAGTGGAACAGAAATTCCTAAAATAAAAATTCTTTAAAATATATAACTGGAAAATAAAATAAAACGTGATTTTTCTGGGTTCAGAGTAACAGATTGATTTCTGCATAAACCCCCCAGGTTGTAGGGCAGTTTTTATTATGTATTTGGAGACTATCCTTGTTTAACAATACTTATTTCAGCTAAAACAAATGAAAAAACATTAGTACCTAATCCATTATAGACCTGATCCAGAGCTTGTGGCAATCATTTAGTAATCTAGCATGGTCTTTTGATCTGGCCATGTATGCATGAAGAAAATGCTTCTCACCCCAAGAAAAACAGAATTTTTTTAAACATTTTGTAAATCTTGCAGATATGGACTAACAGCAATATGATATATGGATGACATGTATATGACAGAATTTAATTTCTATGTTGATAATATGAAGCTAACTTATCAGATGCTGTGCTACAGAATGAACATAAAGAGACTTAACAAATAATGTAATAAAGCTTTATCTTAACTAAGCATATTCATGATGTGTAAGATGTTGGTAAATATCAGATTTATGATGATTTTACCCAAATTGCATATTTCCATTTCTGCTTATTTAGCAGTTCTTTGGTTCCAATATATAAATGGAGTTGCTTGGTGTGTTGCATAAAATGTTGTTAGTGTATTCTCCTACTTTCAGATGCCTTCAATTATTTTAAATATGTATATTTATGGTGAATTCAGCATTATTTAATTCCCCTATATTCACTATTCTCTGTCCACTGTTTTAATCAACATCACAGCAAAAAGCACTGAATGATTCTGTACACAGCAGACACTTACCCTACTGAAGATACAGGGAAGTATATGCCTAATTTTCATTCAGTTTAAATGTAAATGACTTCTTATTAAACAACGACAAAACTATATCAGGAAATTGTTCTGAGTATTACTCTACTTCTTCTTATTACTCATGCTTGTTAATTATGAACGAATTGAATCAAGCAATTCTCCTTAAGTGTTGACATTAGCATCCAGGTTTTCAGAAAACTTCCCAAACAGTCCAGGACAGAATATACCACTTGCTACTTTGGAGTTAAAAGCAGAGTAGGGAACTAACCTTCAGAATGCTGATAGCAAAACAGAGAGGATAGAAAGTATAGTAAAATTGCCAAAGGGAATAAGTTCTCAGGGCAAATCAGGCACCATTCAAATAGTAAATCTTGTTTTGCATTCCAGCAAGCAGAAAAAAAGGGAGATGCAACAAAGAAAACAGACATCATCTTAGATTAGTCCAACGTAAATGAAATAAAGAAAGCAAGCTGAAAATTGTAGAAGAGTTGATTTCACTACATGTTTATGTTAATAGGGTATTTGACTTTTGAATGCTTCATAAACCTTGTTATGTTCAGTGCTATTTGAGGTAGTAAAACAGCTGGAACTCTGCCAGAAGCTTTAATTGGAATCAGCTTAGCAGGCAATGACAAGGTTTCCTAGTGTTTAGTTTCAACCTTATTATAAAAATGCAAAATTATGTGCTATGTATTTTCTGTTCCCCTTTGGTGCACGCCCATAAAGGTGAGACATAGCTGTGCTAGAAAATAGAATAATTTTTTCTCACATGCCCCAGGCCAGTGTTTTAAGAGGGCAGTATGACTACTGTATGACTACTGTCACTTATAATTAGATGTTTCCTCACAAAGGAGGCTCCGTGGTTTTTTTTTTTTTTTTTTTTTTTTTTTTTTTACATCTTAGTTATTGACTAGGGCAGTGTGTCAGATGGCAACAATAACACCAGAGGGGTTAGCAGTATATGACAGGGGAAGAGGATCAGAGGGCATCACCAAAGAAACATCAGAGGAGTAGTCTGATTACACTCTTCACCTAACAATAAAATAGAGAGCTGCAGACCATGGCATTGTGCCATACAGAAGGAAGGGCTTGTTGTTTTGTGGAGCCAGCCCTGCAGGCTTGTCCATACGGAATCTGAAAGACAGAATTTTATTCCAGGAAACAACTGCAATGTTTGAGCTTTCAAAACTGATTAAAAACGTTGATTCAGGACTATTAAAAAAAGATATTTCATTCATTATCTGTAGCTAAAAATTAATAGATTAAAAAGTCATTCTCCCTTCAGATTGTCTGCATGATCTCTTGGAATTCTGTACTTGATAAATGTAGGTCATATAGATATGTAACAAATATAGATAAATGACTTTCACCAAGGTTGTTAAGAGAGGAATGAATCCCAGGATAATGTTACATTGTCAAGAGGCCAAAAGTAGTCAAGAAAGTAGTGTCTGGAAAACACAGCTTTCAGAGTTTTAATAGAAAATCTTCACCTTGGGAAACTTCTAGTTCATGGAAAATACCTGTCCATCCTCTTCCTGTGAAGCCAGTTTTTGCAGGCTATTTAGTGTCACTAACAAACTTCAGCACAAATGCTACTGCTGCATGAAATGCAGTTCTTCATACCAACTTCAGTGTTTAAAACCATAAAGTGAAAGTAAGAATAGGAAATAGCAAAAGCCATCTTTGGTTGCTATGTGCAACTAATTTGAAACATCATGGCTGAGCAGCACAGAGGTAGTAACTGAGATGCAAAATAATTTCTCCAGGCCAATGGAAGTTTGATAACCTTGCTCCCAGCAGAGGCTCAGGTTTTGCAAGAACCTGAATCAAAAGGCTGCATGTGTAATCTCAGACACAGAAAGGTTTTTGAGTTCTCTGGCCCGTGGGTCTGAGAGAAAAGCAGGTGATCAGACAATTTGTCACTAGCTCAGTTCTGCAGCTCAACAAATACAATTGTGGCATTACCTGTAAGAGGACAAGTTTTGTACTGACCTAATAGTTTCAGAACTTGTCTGGGCTTCCTTTGACATGTGTTTATTTTTAGGCTGGGTTTAGGTATCATAGCAATTGTCTACCAGTCAGGTGACTACTGCCTAAATTTGCCTTAGCTTAGTTGCACAGCATAGTGCATAATGTTAATTAATAGACAGTAATAATAACTGGTAATTCTGTGCAGACTGAACTCCTTATGACCCTGGAATAAAAATGTACTGTGAGGCAGTATACGCATAGGAGGGTTCAGAAGCTCCAGGTTGTAAAATCCCATAAATCTTTATGGTCAGTCACTGCTTATTAAAGGGGTGCAACCCTGAGAGACAGGTAAATCAGTGCTAGAGGTGGCAAAGAGAACAGGAAAACAAGTAAAATGTGGAATTTAGAAGCAAGGATGAAAGTGAGAGAGCACATTCTGGTATATAATGTAAAAAAAATGTTGTCAAATGGACAGAAAATTGAGAACAGAGATTGTTTCCACAATCATCCTGTGAGAGGATGGAGTCATTGTACCTCTCTGTCTTACCCTTTTTGAGTGAGCCAGTGGGGCACTGGAAGGTGAACAACACCAAAAGAAAGCTATGTATATGTGTGAAATGTGTAGCAGAATGATTCAGGAATTTTTCCAGTAATAATTAGGTAATTCAGACTATGACTTTTAGATTAATTACAACTGCAGTAATAACTGTTTATTGTATTTGATTAGACTGTTAAGACTTTAATTAAACTAACAGTACATTTTTGGCTCTGCATCTAAGCTGTGGCTCCTTTTTGCCCAGATCAAGATTTTGAATATAAGAGTCAACACCACATGTACACAGCTTGATTTCACTGGAGAGAAGTACACAAGTCTGTGGATAAAAGGACAATAAAGTTCATATTGGAAAACTGGTAAGATCATAGGGTTATATATTTATCATGCTTTTGACATTAAAGATCATCCATTGTCTATCCCAACTGCTTCTCAATTCAATCTCATTACTTGTTATGATTATTAATTTTACATGTTTAGTTGTTTTGCAGGAATCTCACCCTGCAAGAAGGTAAAGTGAAAGTAAAGAGATTAAGCCTCCCATCTCCTCCAAAAGTTTCCCCAGTATTCTATCTTTTACTAAAATTCTGTTCCAACATTCCTGAGTAATTATTGAAGCTCCTCAAAGAGAAAATTAAAAGAAATAGTTTTCTTTATGTAGTTTCCAACAGATGTCCTGACTGTCTCTGATGGTATAAGAAAGGTTGTAAGAAAGCAAGACCCACCAACCCTTGTGGTGCTAGCACGAAGTTGGTAAGCAAGCAGCAACTAGAATCTAGGGTTTATGTCCTATTTGTCTTGTTTGGTGCTGACTTTTTGCCTTCCTTTGCAAAAGGGCAATTAAAACAGTAACTGATATAACTGGACCTGTTGTATTTACTCTAGAGTGCTCTGTAGAGCACAGGAAAGTAATCTTACGTGTTCAACATCTGTCCAATGGAATTCATTATTTTTGCCATGGTTATAGTCATAATTCACTCAGGAACACCTTTCCTAGTATCATGTAGACGAAAGAGGAAAAATGCTGTTTGCATCAGTAGCCTAATTCCATATCACATCAGTTCATTTTCAGAGTCTGCAAACATACGTGTTATTCATGCACTTTTTATGTGCAATGTAACTGCATTACAGTGGGAATCAAATTTCCCTTCTTTAGGCATCTGAAAGGGTAATGATTTTAAAGACAAGAAAGATTTTAACTGAAAACCTAAAATCATCCTTCTGCTTCAGAAAACAGAGCTGAACAGTCCTGTCCAGCTGAGCAGATGACGAAAGATCAGCACAAGCTGAACTATAAGACTGTCAAAAGCTCAGCCTCTAGTGTCTACCAGTAGAAAGCAGATAAGGTTGAACAATAGGAACTGAATGAAGGTGAAGAAAGTAGAAAACAAATTAGAGAACAGGTTTTGCACAAGGGCAGAGAAATACATTTAAAAACCTGTAAAGGTGGTGTAAAACTAGAGGAAATACAATTTGAACTCTGCATAGTTTGTATTTGCTTATTCTCTTTTTAAAGAAGTGTTAGTGCAATATGGACACTCCTTCCTAAATATTTCCTCTCCCTTGAAGTTTTATGAGAGCCAGGTTCACTAAATGAAGTGTATTTGAGTAGTGGTAAACCATCAGCAGACACTATGTCATGGTTCTGGCAGGACAGGACTAATTTTTACAGCAGCCAGGAGGGGCATGGCCAAGACCCTGGACTTCCTCTATACCACCTCACTCCATACATAGTCGACTGAGAGAGGATGGGTCTGTTCCAGTTTGGGCCAGTGGTGGAGTATGTGGACGTGGGTCTCCAGGTTCTTTGTGGTGAGCACCCGTGTGTGAATTGTTTACTTACCTTGTGCACCCGGTTATTAATATTGTTGTTACTGTTTGTTTTCTTATTTTATTGTTGTTTCTAGTAAATTGTTCTTATTTCAACCCATGATCTCTACCTTTTGTGCCACCAATTCTCCTCTCAATTCCATCAAAGGGGAAGTGAGGAGGAGAAGTGAGCGAGTAGCGCATGGTGTGGGGTGTGTGATTGGGACCACTAAACAGGGGAATGTCATTACTAAACTATGCACTATACATGGCACACTATAATGTCCATCTATGGAAACACTTCTGAAGGAAGAAGAAGTTTGCGAAAATGGAAAATAGATGTAATTTCTTAATTTCTTTCAAGTTTGAGGGCTATTTATTTATTGTTATCTTTCTTCATTTAAATAGTTTTGAAAGTTCATTGTATGCAACCATTTAACATTCACCTATTAAGAATCTTATTTTTGCCTCTGTACAGACAGGTAGGTTACCTGATACACAGCATCATCTGCTTTGTCCATTATACAATGATCAAGATTAATTTTACATGTCCTCTTTGCTGATTTGTGTTCTGTGCCACTAAAAGTGGTGTTGTGACTTTCCCTGTATTTACTATGTTGCTCTTGATTAAACATGGCTCTGCCTAGTGCACAGTACCAGGACCATAGTTTTGACACACCTTTGATTCGAGTCAAAGCTTTTTTTGCTTGCTCAGACTCATAAAACCCTAAAAAGAAGGCCATACTATTTGGACAATGAGGTTGTTGTCATTTCAGCACATGTTCTAGGCTATAGTGTCCCATACAAGAACAGGCTTCCTTACTCAATCGAGTTATGAGCATAGTGGAGCATCTTCATACAATCCTCCATTAGACACTCCTTATGTGCTGTGTACCAGAAAAGCCAACTCATTATTTCTTCTTAAATCAATCTCCTCATGTCTAAACTGGCTGCTTTTAATCTAAATCTCTGTGGGTTGTAACATTTCAAAACGTTGTAAATATTTGAGTTGGTGATATCTTTTACAAATTTTAAAATGTGGCAAATTGGTCACATAGCCAATGTACGAGCATTTTATCTTCCTACCGTGCCCTGCCAAGTCCAATACTGGGAACTGCACTTTGGCTTCTGAGAAATGTAGACAATTTTTCCTTTTGCTAAGGATTTTCTTACCAAACCCTACTTCCTGTAAGGAAAGGTGACTGTTAGCATGGTATTCCTTATTTCTAATTGAAATGCATCTTTAACATATTATGACTATATGACTAATTAAAAATATGAATAGGAACGGAGATGTAAGGGTGGCCATGTGTGTGACAGAAATCTGATTGCTACCGGCATGTACTGGGTTTTTATTTTTTAAGTTAAGAAGCTATGTCACACACACACAAAAAATCAGAAATGTAGAACCTGTACCTTACCACAGGGCTTATTTTGCTAAACAAGCACATTTAAAACAATTCAAGGTGTACTTCAAAGGGATTTCTATATTTAAAGTGAGTTTGTTTACTCAAGGAGGGGGAAAAAAGATAGTTTACAGACTGATACATTTTGCAACATGCAGGTTACAGAAAGGGGATTCAATATATCATTTCATATATCACTGCTGTACATCATTCTTAAACAATATAGTTGCTTGTTCATCACTTCCAGCAGGATGAGGAAGGAAACTGCTGCCAGCTGTTGATGTTCTGCCTTTGCTTTGAAACTTTCTGTGTTGAGGGGACACCAAGAAGCCAAACTCCTTACAGTGGGAATTTTGGGGACTGAAAGGTGATCTCAGGTCCTAAAATCTGTGATGTTAGGAATGATGTTGCCCAAATGAACATGTAAAGCAATGTAGGTTACTAAAGTAAAGCCCACAACAGATTTTTGTTTCTGTGTTGTACAGATCAGTTTTGTGGTGGCATTGCTGTACCAGAGCATACACAACTGTAACACTAAAGAAACTCTTGAGGAGTTTATTCCCTGTACCTACAATAGAAATTTTCCAGTCTATGTTCTGATATACACTAAACATGAGATAATCTCCCTGAACTGTGACAATCTGCAAACAGGTAGACCAGGTAACATATTACCTTCCTTTTACACAAGAAATAATCATTGTTAAATAGAGAAGTATTTTGTTTCCCCTTCAGGAGAGTTAGGAAAGCAAGGCAGCCAGGACACGTCTGTGTAAGAAGGAGCAGATGTGAACTGTTGGTACCAATTCTGTTCAATCAAGTGGAGACTAGCTCCTGATAGACAGGAACAAATCTAAAGCACGGCTTTTTCAGAGTAGAAATATTACTGCTATTTCCTTGTCTGGACATACAAAGCAATGAAACCAGAAAACAAAGTTGAATGTGTGTATCAGCAAGGATTTCCTGTATTGTAAGGGAACCATGAAAGAGGATTTAAAACCCAATCTTTTTTTCTCTCTCTTATCACAGAGTTTGCAGAGAAACTCTATTTTTCTTGCCTGTTCAAAGGGGACTTGATGGCTCTTTGCATTATGGATGGGAGAGGTGGAAATACAAGTCACTTAAACCTGTGTCAGCTTTCAAAGATCCTAGGCACTGTTCTCTTCATTATGGTGAGACCACTTCTCATGAACACTGTTGCTGGGTTTCTTAATTTTCTTTAGTTTGCCATAAAACCATATAAATAATTTATATTGCAACAGAACTGAACTTTTTCAAAATATTGCTTATTTATCACCAGTATAAATAGGCAATTTTAGTACAATCACCTGACGCTAGATTTTTCAAAACAGTGTGGAGCATAATTCCTTTAGACTGCCTAGAAAATCCCAGCCTGAGATCTTACCAGCATACAGAATATATTAAGAATACAGATATGTCAGAAGTTTCGCATAATTATATACAGGATTTATAAAGCATTTAGCTTAATCCCAGGAATTTTGAAGCTTAACTTGGTTTAAATGGTTCACAGACTTTGCAAGACATAAATTGCATTCAGAAAGTCAGGGTGGTTTTTTCCACAATCATTTTCCCCCTTGGAAAATGTCTTTACCTCAGAAGAAAACTTATTGCATAAGCCTCTCTTTTGTGTATCTTCCATAAACTTCAGACAACCCCTTCCTGAAATAATCTTGTCTCTTCACAAGATAATTGTTATAGCCCTCTGCTAGGGTAGAATTATCTAACTTCTTATGAAATCTCATTATTTTAACAGATAGGGCAGTGTTTAATTGTCTCCACACTGGGAACCCTTTCTAATCAAACACTTTTAAAGCACTTGGCTGCTTCTTTGATAAAGACTGAAAGAATCAGCAGATCTCTGGGAGAAGTCAGAAGGCATAACCAGTATGCCTATCTTTCAGGTTTCTAATGAGACTTATCCTTCCTGCACATCGATTTTATGAACATCCATGTGCGTGCCAAGATATTTTGATCAACATTTGTCATGGGGAGCACAAAAGTATAAAACTACTTGAAAATTTACACTGGGAAAAAAAGGTAGTGGAGAATATCTATTACTTGAACTCAAGATATTTTTGAAATTTAGATTCAGTGCTCTTTCAAGACATTAGAAGCAGGATTCCTAGGGAGCCCTGCATTCTACTGTGAAGGTATGAAAGTAGAAATCTACAGCTGTGGGGTAGGAGTCAGCTGGCACCCTGGGACTCACCACACTGAGAGTGGGGTCTGGTCTGGGTGTCAGGGATCCCCCTTGATTTGTGACAGTTTTGCCAATTGGTGGCTCCCAAAGGACTTGCCGTACAGCTGATACAAAACCAGCTTAAGCCTAGGGTATCCTTGTATAGTCTCTGGCCCAGAGGCTAAAGACTTTCAGGCTCCTTTCTCAAACAAAGTCAGAAACCTGTTATTTTTCATTAGGATGAATTTTCTAGCTCCAGGCAATGCTCTGGTCTACTTCAGAGCAGTAGGTAAGTGACTCTTGCAACTGACACAGGAAAATCATACTCTGTGAATAAAAAAAGATCAAATATCTAGGCACAATTTCCTCTGCTGTAAACCAAAAATCTTATTACCAACTTACACACTTCCATTAATGCTTTGTGATCCTTGGATGAAAGTCTCTGCATATTATTACATTATCTTTGTTCCATGAACTATGTCAAGACCTGAGTTCAGCCTGGTAATATGCTTCCTTAAACACTGTCAATTGCACAGTGTCTGACACTACTTAATTAATTCAGAATATCTGTCTTTAGAACCAATGCCTCTCCACATTCAGTAATAAGAAACCAAACAAAAACCAACCAACCAACCAGTCAGGAAAAAGCCTTAATAATAAAAATGACAAATACTTTTGGAAGTATTACTAATCAAATTTTAGCTTTTGCATTCTATGACCTAAGAACTTCATTTAAGAAAGAAACCAATAGGAGACATATGGATGACTATTGCACTGGATTTTTCATTCTGCCATGTGAGTTTAAGGAAAGCTTCATTTTTTGCATGGTCCTTCTTGACCTTATAGAAAAGAAACAGCCTGCAAAGGGAATAAGTCTAACAAAACAATAATTTGCTACAAGTATTTTCTCTGAAGACTTTTTTTCTTTTTTCCTGGCAAGTTTATTCCAGGGATCTTTTCCCAATCAGTATTCTCTCAGCTCAGCTTCACAATTTTGCACGGCTTGTCTAATCCTTTTACTTTAAGTTGATTTTTAAGTTGATGAAGGTTACTGGTTCAGTCTTAAAATCATAGCCATCCAATGTTTCACAATTATCAGTGTATCTCATCCCCACAACATCCTTGTGAAACAGATAAATAATCTGGATCTATATTATGGATGGGTAAGAGCATACACATGATACATATGGACCACACTACAAGACAAGTTAGCACTGATTTAATAGTACCCTGAGAAGAAACACCGTGTAGAGCTATTTGGTTGGTCCCAGTGTGGGTACTTTGAGTTGCAGAACCAGAAATTTATTCTGTTACCCATCATATGGTTATCTGGTTATTGGCTATATTGGTTATCTGCTTATATGGTTATTGGATGGTCCAGGTTTCTTCTATGCTTTGGCTTCTGAATTTAACTGGAGTGGTCTTAATTCTACCCTTTGATAAAGACACACCCTGAGATGTGAAAAGGAAAGACATAGCTCCACAAGGATAAGATGCTTAACTGCCACTGAACTATTTAAGTTGATGTTAAGTACCCACAACCCTGTGAGGGTCTTTCTGATCTAATCATGGTTCTAAAGGCCAAGCAGGAAACTGGTGTCACCACTGATTCCTGAACTTAATGCTGTTGCCACCAGATCATCCTAATGAGGTTTTTCTTTCAACCTGTTTTGGCAGAAGGGTCTACAGATGAGAGATCTTACATGCTTTTGAAACTCTCAAATTTGACTGAAATGGTTCCTGCTACAGCTGAAAGCATTCCTATGAATGTCTCATACCATGGCCCCTTGTAAAAGAAAGCTTGCACATCCTTCCTGACATCAGACTAAGGTTGGTCTGTTAGCACTTGTACGGAGAAGAGTGTTTGACCTGACCATTTCTGCAAATAGATACAGAAATGCCAGTTGGAACCCTAAAAAACCTGGACACACAATTTTGCCAGGCCTACTCTCAGAATGTGCTATTATAGAATTGCAGCAAAGAATAGATACTAAAATGCAAAAAACACCAAGTGTATTAGCTTTGAATTTTCTTTGTTAACTTCGGACCCATTTTTTTCTGAAGTCTTTTTTCCCCTTCAAAACAACATTTTCCTTATTGCAGTGAAACAAAATAAATGTAAGGCTACTAAAAAAAGAATGACAAAATAATTTCCTTTTTTAAAAAATGTGTCCTACCTCTTGATATAATAATTTGTCCATATGCTTTGGATTTGGTAAGACTGCCAGAGGAATGACCTTGTTCAATACTTCAATTTATGTTTTCATCTTCAAGAATTTAAGGTGACTTATGAGCCAGCAAATGTAAAATACGAGAACACATCTTAAAGGAAATACATTTCTTTTATTGAGTAAATCGAAAATTGCAGCTTCTTATATGGCAGAAGCCCTAAACTATAAGAGTATAATCAAATCAAACCTAAAATTTCCAGTTTTATGTTATATTTTTCTCATGTCAGAGGGAAACCTAATAAGCACTGCCTTTGGTAGAAGGTATCTAAAAGAAAAGCAAATGAAAGGGAAAATAAGTTAAGGCGTTTATTTATTTATTTATTTATTTATTTTGTGCCACTGTGAAGACTTTCATTATTGACATTATTTTATTGAGGGCAAAAAATGTTTTTCAGTACAGCTAAATAAAAGTGCCCTTTATAACTGCTCTTTAAGTACAGAATTCAAAGCCAGAGCATAGGAACCTATAGAGAAAATAACAGGCCTTCTTCTACAAGAATGTACTAAACTAGATCTTTGTATTCCTTTGTTGCCTGTTTTTCCTGAAAACATTACTTCTTGGGGAAACCTCTGATATAGAGTGAGAATATGCTAAAAGTACTGTGCAGAAAATCAAGACTTAGGCTAAAGACTTGGTTGATCACCATAGCTATATATCTAAGCAGGGCAAAGAGGTCTTTGACAACACACACTTATGCACCTTTCTGTATGGGGGTATATATATCCCAGCCAAACCTGTACCTTTAGATAGATACCTTTCATGATAAGTTTTCTAGTACAAGATGTGCAAGAGGTATTTGGAATAATGTAATAAAGAGTACTGATATGCCGTAAGACAGATTGTATGTATTGAAAAATGCATTGTCTGCAAACAGTTTTAAAAGGGGAAAAATATTTCATCTTCCCCTAAATATTGTTTTATGGAAGTGGTAAGAATGAAACACGTTTATTGGCAGTCGCAGCCTTGGTGGATCTCTGTTCTCAGTCCACCATATTTTAGCCAAAGTATGTAATGTTTTCTGGCTTTGTTTTTGATAAATGTAAGATATAATTTTTTTTTGGGTTTTTTTTTTTTTTTTGAGTCTGAAAACCAACATTTACATTTTGGTTTGTGCTACTTTCAGTAGAAATTTGAGATGATTAGCATACCTCCAGAGTAACATATCTCTTTGTCACTAATTGTAATTTTCTTCCGACAATTCTGTTACAGAAACATAAACAAGAGGTTCATTTTAGCATAGTATATGGAGTGGGTTTTAAATTTTTTTAAGCTAAACTATGACTATATTCCAGGTAAAATAATCTATTGTCCCAAAGGGGGCCTTGACAAATGAAATTCTAATTTATATAATTCTGCATAGAAAGCTAGTTAATTTGCTGGAAAAGACAGCAAGAGCAACAGAAATTGAGACAATAAACTAACAGGACAAAAAAGCCATGCTACATGGTTTGTCTTTTCCAAGCTATGTGAAAGAATGAAAGCTTACTGGTCAGAAAAATGCATGCACAAAAAGAAGGAATGTTTGGTGCAAATCATTATGTTATTAAATAAGACAGTGTTCAATAAAGAAGCCACTTCCATTTGAAGGAGATGAAAGCTTTTATGTGATTTAATAATGTTGCCTGGTATATACAGAGAGGAAATGGGTTTGGCTTTATGTTTTAGCGTGAAGCAGTGTGACATGAGTTCTTTGGCAGACATCATGCTTCTTTGACCAGCAATATTTCACTGTTGCTTAAGCAATGTCTTTCCACTGAGAGGCAAAGCTTGAGTCCTGACTGCCTTTTAGTTAATGCCATCCATTCTTGGGAAGGGTGACTTTCATATGCTGCCAGCTCCAGAGTGGGCATTCATCTTCCACTTATCTAAGCATTTTCATCTCTTTCATATGTGTAAGGTATTTTTAAAATGCTGGTAGATATAATGTTGCAGAAATTCTCAATGTTCTGTCAGGGCTGAAGTTAATTTGTGTTTCAAAAGCATCTCACCAAGGTGATAGTTCTGAGGAAAAATTATATACCAACCTCTCTTTTCTTGCTTTGTTTCATACCAGTAATGACTATGCTCCCTGGGGTGGATCCGACAAAAGAGCTAAGGGAGCTAGAGCGTGTGGATGAAGCAACGAGTGCACTCTGTCATGCAATAAGGGAGGTAATATCTGTCCTGTGGCAGCTGATCCTGGTCCTGCATT
This sequence comes from Xenops minutus, assembly GCA_035221455.1. Taxonomy (NCBI): domain Eukaryota; kingdom Metazoa; phylum Chordata; class Aves; order Passeriformes; family Furnariidae; genus Xenops; species Xenops minutus. The sequence goes on along the minus strand of JAWWEE010000074.1, from coordinate 96,915,026 downwards.
ACCCACTAGATGAACTTACCTTTGTGAATATTTTATCACATTTGTAAGGGACATATTAATATATGTGATGCCAGTACAGGATGCTTTTTATTTTTTTCTCTGTAAGAACTTGTAAAAGAGAGGCATGGAAAAAAGGTAATTTCTTTCCAGTGTTTGAATCTTGTTTTAAACATAAAGAACACAGAACTGAAAAAAAAACAAAAGGAAGAAAGAAATGATGCAATGTTTTTAATCTGTATTAAAACTCAACAGCATTTACTTTGTTGATGAAATTCCTGATGTGACTCAAACTAAACACAGGTTTTTTAAATCTGTCTATTGATATACAAAAGGCTTCTAAACATATACATGTGTAATCATATACAGTGAAAACTTTTTTCTTCATTTTTCTCAGAATCACATAGGTTGGAAAAGACCTCTGAGATGACTGAGTCCAATCTTTGATTGATCACCACCACGACAACTGGAGCAGAGCACTAAGTGCCATGTGCAGTCTTTCTTTCCTTAAACACCTCCACGAATGGTGTTTCCAACACCTTCCTGGGCAGTCCAATCCAATGCTTAACAACCTTTCCTGTGAAGAAATTCATCCTAATGTCCAGCCTGACCCTTCCCTTTAGGGACGCAGCTTTAGGCCATGTTCTCTTGTCCTGTCGATTGTTACCTGTGAGGAGAGGCAGACTCCCACCTGGCTACAACCTCCTTTCAGGCGGTTGTAGAGAATCATAAGGTTACTCCTAAGCCTTCTCTTCTTCAGGCTAAACAACCCCAGTTCCCTCAGCCATTCCTTGTAGGACTTACCCTCTAGACCATTCACCAGTTCCTCATATGACTTACCCCCTGGACACCTTCCTACCAGATTAATATGAGATTAAAAATCTGAAATTTCTATCCCAAAATAGTCTTTGCCATGCTAGAAAGTAACTTCTAAAAGTAGGAGTTATAAGTGTATCTTACACTTTAGTGACTTGCATATTAGACCTCTGGAAATGTAGCACACTGCCACAGTGGAAAATTCATCATGGCTAGGCTTCGCGAACGAAGATTTACAAGGGCTCTACCCACGTTTGCTACAAGCACGCTGGTGGCTAAAAAGGCCAATGCGAGATAGGCAAGTCCGGTCAC
>JAWWEE010000074.1:96843763-96913801 GCA_035221455.1 Xenops minutus | reverse complement strand
GTTGGAGGTCTTAAGACCCCTTACTTCATCCTTTATCATCATCTTCATGCCACTTTCCCTTCTTGGAGCTTCTCCAAAGTTGCTGGGCTTTGCTTTCTTGTTTTGACTAACATGGTATCTAATTGTCTTAGCTCTGGTACATGTTTCCCAGGCACGTTGTTCCAGCTATTATCTGACCCTTAAGACAGACAGCACAGGGTTAGAGGTTGCTAGCTACTCTATATGTGAGAAACTACTTAGAAGTATAAAAATCTACAAATTCATGAAAACCCTAAGGCATCAAGCAGTTACCTTAATCTTCCTGTACTGGCTGCCACTCCATGTGTCTTTTCCTCATCCTACCTTAGCACTTAGGATTTCTGTTCTTAGCCATTGACAAAAATATATCTAATAAAAATACTCATTAAACTTGACATTTTTATCCCCTGTTCCGACACCATGGAAGTCATCAGCTTGGCTCAGTTTAAGTCATTCTACAAGTCAAGAATAGGTTTGTAAAATGGGACAAATTTAAAACTGAGGTTGAAATTTTCTCAGGAAAAAGTTGTCAGTAAAGCAGGCGGGGGGAGGAAGACTAGTATTTTCTATTTCTTCTAATTAGCATGTTAGAGGGAAAAGTAATAACAACTGGGGGAAAAAACATAAACAAACAAAAACCCAAACCAAAAACCCTCTCTGTCCTAAATAGGTTTTGGAAATGTTTCCCCTTTATACACCTTTACTATTACAAGAAAAAAAATCTTTCAAGCAAACAGTTTAAGTCTAAACATTAGTTTAGATTTGCTATTACTAGGCATCTGATCTGTACAACAGGCCAGTTCCACTTAACTGGGGGCAAAGATGTCAACTCCAGTTTACCCACCAGTTATCCTCAAAATTTGGTTCCCTTTTTCATCTAACGGTAACTGTCCCTGGCTAGGTTTATCCTGATGTTCCCCAGACTTTGTTTCGAATAGAAGGACTTTCCAACCAAGCCACTGGGCAGGCAGTTTGCCTTGCAACTGAAATGATTAAAGAGAGAAGCAAAACTTAAAAGGTTGCATGTATCAAGCCAAGTCCTGAATCCAAACTGTCGGTCATGTTCTTCATCCCAAAGAAATAAGAGAAACCAAGCAGGTCCCATAAAGTTTAGCTCAACAGTGGAGTAGAGATGGATTGGGGATGTGTGCTAAGCCGTGGAGGTAGATGGAGTGATGGACTGCCAAGACATTTTAAAGTATTTCAGCTTCTTGCCTATCTGTTGCAATATACAAAAAATAAAAAAAGCTAAAAAAAAAAAAAAAAAACTAAACAAAAAAAGCCCCCCAAAGAACCATTTCCAAAAGCTTTTCAGAGGCTTGGAGGTAAGCAAAGTTCAGCATGGGGTGTGATCTGAACAAGTACTTATGGAGCCATCAGCTTTCAACAATGTCTTATGACAAGTTTTGATTCCTGTTACTAATCTTACACAGGTATCTTCCCCACAGAGTCATGATTACCAAGCTCCACAACTGTCATAGACATAAAAAAAAGGAAGCCAAATGCTGCTCCTCATTTTTCTGATCTTTCTTATCATCACCTATTTCCCTCTTTAAGCAAACTCTGCATAATTCCTCTTCTTTCCCATTTTTCTTTTTCCCTTGGTCTCCTTTCTGTTTCTCAGCAGAAGAGATAGTGGACTTCATGATATAACAGGAAAACGTTGCATCTCTGCCATTCTGGTTCTCATATTGCTTCGAGTCATAACAGTTAGGTCCAGCATAGCACATATTCAAACATAAGACAAGGCCAAACAACTGACTGCTAGTGAAAGAAAGCAAGAAACTATTTTCCCCAGTTTCAAGTCTGTTGACAGAGAGAAGATGTGGCTGTAACAGTACAAACACATGCTACTCAAGTTAGCAGGCTACAGATTAACTCCCCTTGAGTTTAAGTACATTTGCTATTAAAGAAAGTTGTGACAGCACATTTACTTGAAAACCTTACTGAAGCCAGTTGGCAAGCTCAGTAAACCTGTCTCTGTCCTGCCTTGGAGGCATCACCTCTAGATCTTATCATCACCACTAGATCTTAACCACATGTATTCATTTGTTGAACTACTGTGTTACATACAAGAATGCCTTCCCCATGCTGGTAACTTTTAGCCATAAAAGACAAGGGATCCAGGAAGTTACTTTCAAAAATTCTCTGAATCTTAGTAGTCCATACCCAACCCAAAAATTCATGCTTTCTCTTACAATCCCATTTCTTGTACTTTCAGAATTTAGAAGAGAAAATACTAAAGAACACAGGTTATTTTCCATCTAAATTACTTGCAAGAGAAGCATCAAAAGATTTGGTCTATTTTCAAGCTGGCTGCTGTCACTAAGAAAAGTGTCCATTCCCCACCCCCCCCCCCCTTCCTCTCCCTTCTCTTTTTCAAAAAAGAACTTTTTCTGAAGAATTCAGCAAAATGGTAGCAACACAAAGCAATTAAAAGTGTCTCATTACTAAGCTCTGCAGACCATGAGCTACACTGAAAAAAAAGCCAGAATTTTATAAACACATTGATAGGAAATGTGAGAGTTAAAGACAAAAATCATTACTTCTGAGAAGGTACAAAGTGTGGGTGCGAAAGTTCTGTCTGAGGGACTAGAAAGGCTCACTTCAGGCTCTGAAGCAAGTCCACCAGGTTCAGGGTGGACCTTTAGCTATCCAAAAGTCTGCATTGTCAAAAGCAATAAGGAGGACTAAAGGAAACAGAATATTTAGCATAGCATACTGCCTGTCCCTTTTTTTGTACACATAAGCTCAATGTCATTGAACTCAAGGCTGAATCACTGCTTCACCTGCTGAGGATACACATTGTCTCAGCATCCCTGCTAGAAGTACAGCATAAGGAAATTGGAAGAGGCAAGGATATATCTTGTGGTAACAGGCAGGCAAATCAATATGTTAGAGCAGCTGGATTTTGTGCCATCATAAAATCTGAATTTTGGCATGTGCATGGTTCTAGTCCTTCTTCTATCTTTGCTCTCTAGCACTGATCCAATGAGCAGAGCCAGAGTTCAGATTTTTAGAGGTCTGGATGTGTTTGGTTTTTGGCCTGTGAAAGAAATCAGCAGGGCACCTGTATCCAGGTTGAATTAGATGCTAATATTTTTGGTCTGTGTTTGGCCCAGCCACCTGTGGGGAGTCATACTTTTCCTGACAAGTTATGGGAAAACAGACTGATAAAGACATACTTTCTCCTTGAAGGAGGCATTTTCGTGTAAACTAAAATTAATTGGGCTCTCACTATTGGCTGATGGCCCTTCAAGGGCACTTGAAGGAGAAAGAGAGGATGAGGAGGACGAAGTAAGCCCCCAGACCCATTTAATAAAGACCCCCTGGAATATACTACACAGGTGCAAAGAAATCCAGACATGTGCAGAGGGTCCCACTTACATAACAGGAGGGAGGTGCTGAGGATCTCTGTCTGGGGGGTACTGGCCACACCTGCTCAGGTAGATGCCATTTTGGCAAATTAGATGAAAAGCAGGTGGCTCATTCTTAGGGGGCTCACTCGCTTCACGTGACAGGATAACATTGCCTTTTGGTGGGGACGCCCGCCTTTACTAAGAGCCAGCCGACCTCTGAGGATGCAGCCACTGCTCTGGGAAGTCTGGGCATTCTGGGGTTTGTAAGACAATCCCATGAGAAACACCTGGGTAATTTGAGTATTAATACCTGGGGGCTTATTTTCCCTTCTCTCTCTCTCGGGTTTTTCCTGTTTACTTGGCCACTTTTGGCAATAAAACTACTATTTCAGTTAAGCTTTCAGAAGTGTCTTAGTTTCAACTTCCACAGCCCTCTGGACCCTCCCTGGAACAGCACCATATGAGAAGTCCATGCCATTTTCCATTTGGGCATCACAGAGATGCTACCAGGTGAGTAACAAGCTGGCATGTGCTGCTTGTTCTGGATCACAAGAATATGCCACTAATAAAAGTTGTAACTGTCCTTTTATCTTTCCATTACAATCACTTATGAATCATTTTGATATCTTGAACTTGACTCTAAAATCCTACATGAAGTTCACAAACGCTACAAAAAATCCTGACCCATTCTCTTCTCTGTTCCCCCGGATAGACACCTATCAATTTCTGCAGGTTTTTGATGATGTTTTGACTAACATGTCCTTAGATATTTCCAAAATATTTGAAAGAACAAAATATGGATATGTTCTTATGTACAACTATTATCCTGGCATAATCACCTTTGCAGGAATCTGATCTTTTTAATTCAAATGCAAGGTGTAAAACACTAGATATAAAGGGCAGCTTGTACACACAGCTGTTTAGTATATAACAAAAAGCCCAGATCATATATAGGAAATTTATCACCCTTCCTGTACCTACCATGCCACTGCCAGCAGTCTGAAAGCTTTTTGGAGAGCATATGCATCAAAAGCAGGGAGGGAAGGAGAGGGGAGAGAAATATAAATATGTTACTGGCTCTTGTTTTAATAAGGAGTCTGATTAGCCTCAAAAAGTTTACACAGTAACATTTGATGAATATTTTCAGTTTGAGAAATTTGTTATCCCCCACAAAAAATAAAGAGCAGGCTTTGTTTTATTTGTCAAGATGAAACTGTTAACTCATACTTCTCTGTAACAGGATTTTTTTATCAACAATGCCCAGGATCACTACCTGGGCATTGAGGACCAAATTCCCATCACTTATATGAAATTGCACCTGATATACTACAGACACTTAGTCTATCCCCTCCTGTGTCACTATTCAATATCCCTTTAGCTTCTGTGCCAGACAAAGAGATGACCACACACGTACATAGTTAAATAAAAAAAATACAACCATCAGACCCGTAGAGTACAGGTTTGTAGTTTTGTTCTCTACTTTTGTTCTTCTGTTCAGAAAACCTGCAAGAAATACTACAGGAACTGATTCTTCTATTTGTCAAAATTTTGATTCAGTTGTTGACCCAGGTTTTAAATATCACCTCTTAAGATCTTCACAGGCTGTTTGCATAGATCCTCTGGCCATTGAAGTCAAGCTGTGAAAAAACTCATCCTGATGATCTGAGAGAGATTTGCTTTTTATCTAATATTCTTCACTCACCCTTGTATGTGAATGTTTGGGAAAAAAAAATACAACTACTGTTACAGACTCCACTATCCACCTCCCATAAAATGTATCTAAAAGTCAAGACTACTGAATTGAAGCCCAGTTCAAAGCCTACTGCTGCAGGGTACCCGTATCTCACACACCATCCCCATGAACACTGCAGTTGTTCATCACTGATCACACATATTCAAAGTTCAGGAAGTAGATTTCACCTTTCACTCAGACTGAAGGGAAAAAAAAAAAGCTTATTCACCTAGAAATTGAAGGAGAAAAACAACAGACTGAGAGAACCTGAATGGGATAAAATAATTTAGGTAAGGGCAAAGAAATCCATGGGGAATGCAGAACTGCTGAGCAAGTACAAAGAGAAATAGCAAAGATCACCACTGTTTATACTGTAAAGGTATGAGCCACAGCACTTCATCAAGAGGTTTCCAAATCCTGTAAAATGACTCAGAATGTCCTATTAAAGTGCCAAGCATTAACATAGCTCACTAACGAAGTGCTGGGGTTTATAAAGCTGCTTTGGATGGAAAATGTGCATTAAGTCCAGTAAAAATCTAGCATAAAACTCTGACCTGAAACTAATGTTCATATATTCATGATTTTCATACATTTTTGTTTCCTGTTCTCTATTTACTGCACCGCAAGCTACAAAAAGTGTAAGAAGGATAAGAAAAGTAACTTTTCAGTGCTCAACTCCTTTTCTCTGAAAGTAAAGCAAATTACACACTCTTGGGATTCAGTTCTCCAAGCACTGTTTCTTAAGAGTAACAGAAACATTTCACTCTACAGGGGACTCTGCTCAGCTACAAGTCTTCCCTCTTGTAATGCTCCGCGTTACAAGAAACAGCCTGTAAAAAAGGCTACAAACTATATGAGCATCAACACTTGCTTCATTTGAGACTGGAAAGAAAACACTCAGTCTGGACTTTTGGGAATAGAAGGGACTGCAGTCACACTTGTACTGATGGTTAAGAACAATGTAAATCAGGGCAAAGCAATTCATGCCACATCCTCAGTCAGACATCCTTCTCACAGGCTTGTTAAATATGTCCAGCAGAACATATGAGAGCAGAACATCCCTTCCTGAAGGAAAGAACGTGCTGAAACTTTTAGGCCCCAACAGTTCAGTAATTCTTTCTTTCCATCTGCATTTTTAAAACAAACAGAAAACCATATCGTACCTCCTAAATGAAGCACTCATTCCTTCACCCTCTAGAAGAGCTTCCTGGTACAGCAGAACCTCTTTAGTTCTGCAAGTGACAGTTTCTGCAGATGGTATATACAAACATCAAATTCGTCCCATAAACTAAACACCAATAGTGGAAACAGTGGGGGCAAAGGGAGAAAGATACAGTTACAGCAACGAAAGCTGACAGTTACAGAGTATGCCGGTTTTGGAGCGGATAAAGTTAATTTTCTTCACACTAGCTGGTATGGGGCTATGCTTTGGATTTGTGCTGAAAACAGGGTTGATAATATAGAGACATTTTTGTTATTGCTGAGCAGGGCTTACACAGAGCCTTTTCTGGTTTTCATACTGCCACACTGGCAAGGAGGCTGTGGGTGCATGGGAAGCTGGCAGACAGAGCCAAGAGAGGTGACAGGAGACCAAAGGGATATTCCAGATCATATGACATCATGCTCAGTATATAAAGTGAGGGGAAGAAGGAGGAATGGGTGGGGAAGTGGGGGGATGTGGAGAGAGGGTGTTGAAATGATGGTGTTTGGAGTCCCAAGTAATCATTACATGTGATGGAACCCTGCTCTCCTGGAGATGCCTGAATACCTGCCTGCTCATGGGAAGCAGTGACCAATTTCTTTGTTTTGCTTTGCTTGTGTGTGCAGCTTGTGTGTTCCCTATTAAACTGTCTTTATCTCAAGCCACAAGTTTTCCAGCTTTTACTACTCTGATACTCTCCTCAGTTCTGCTTGTGGGGAGTGAGTGAGTGGCTGTGTGAGGCTGGGTGGCTGGAGTTAAACCACAATACAGAGTAAGGTCTGTTGCTTTCTTCTCCCTACAAAAAGCATCAGTGTTAATTCCCCTAGCAGCATGCATTTTGTTCACATCTTTGAAGACTGACAACTCAGCCAAAGACAGCTGGCAAAACTAAATCAAATTTCAAGATTTTCTCCATATTTGCATATAACTACCTCAAACATCCCAATCAGTGAACAATCAATGTGCCAAGCAGGTAAAGCAGGTCGACACAGACACAGGGAAAGGGAGTAAGAAAAAGGTAACAATCCTTGAGTGGTTGTTTCCTCCTTGCACAGCACCTAAAAGTATCTGGCAACGATCAGAAGTAATTGGACATTTAATTTGGAAAGGTCGTCAGCACTGTAAGGATGTTAGTGGAAATGAACCAGCACATGTTTGTTTACCCATTAAAGGGGAGGATTTGGACTGGTATTTACAGAATTCTCTTCCCCTTCAAACAGCTTTGCTAGAATTTCCAGGTATCATCAGGAGCGACATACCAAATGATCCACGACTACAGGTGATCTGGCCCAGACGTGGCTGATGTGTCCAAAGGTAACATCGCATCCTGTAAAAGGGATTACAGCTTTCACAGATGCTGGAAAGTGCAGTAAGACAGCTGTGTGTGTCTGGCAAAAAGACAATCAATGGCAAAAGCACCTGATTCAGGGACAGGCTACAGACTTTGGAGCTTGCTGCCATTGCTTGGGCTTTAATTACCTGGAAAGACAATCCTCTTAATATGGTTTCAGATTCACAATATGCTGTAGGAGTGGTGCAAAGGATTGAAGAGGTATTGATCAAACCGCCAAAGAACCCGAGACTGGAGGAACTGTTTCTGCAAGTGCGACAATCGCTCCAGCTGAGGACAGAAGTTTGCTGCATCGTTCACATCAGGAGTCACCAGACTGAACTGGGACTGGCAGAACCATTGTTGAGGATATGCTCTCAGGTACAGGGCATGAAATCCTAATACAGGCCTGTTTGCACAATCCAGCCTACGTGCTGGGAAACAAGGACAGTGATTTAGCCTATGTGCTGGGAAGCAGAGGCAATGTATCCATAAGCAATGGACATGTAGAAGATGGTAACAAGTAAAATAAGAAGATGGATGAGAAACCAAGAAAGCATATGGTAAAAGCAGTAGAATTGCTCATTGCAAGGTTAGCTGCAAGATAAACAGTAGATACATTAAGCGGACAGGTTTTATCCAATAAGCTATAGTAATGTAATAAGCGAGTAACTTTTAGCCAATAAGTTATAGAGAATTGTTATACATAAACTCTGTAAAACCTTATATAAACTGTGTAATTAATAAATAAATAGGGAGCATTGACCATACTGCTATGAAGACTGTGTCTTTGACTCTGGAAGCTCCTTTATCTTAAATGCTGACCTTAAATGGTGAATCTCCTAACTACATATAACCATTGAGAGGAAGAAGAATTTACAAACTGAAGAAAATTCTTGTTAGTGAAAAGGAAGTCAATATGGTGTAATTGAACCTCTGCAACCTGAATTAAGTCCATGCAGGTATGCTCTCAAACCTTGCTGGTGGGGAGAACAACTCCAGGGAGAAATTCTGTGCAAATATAGCCTATAAATATTTCTAATCAGATACCCAAAGGATTTATTTTGCTTACATTGTCTGTCCCTTTTCTCAATGAGAAACTCAAATTTGCTCTCTGTGGTAGAGTTTGTGGCTGTTACGTATTTCCATCAGCTCTCTTTTCCCTTCATCTAAGAATCAAACACATCAAAATGGCACAAGAAGCATTTGCTTCACCATAATTCCTGGCAACCAGAACCTCACAGTCCCAGCCAGACAGCCCTGCAGTAAAAGTGGGGGCAGAAGTAACACTGAAATGACAAAGCATCACATTACCTTTCATTTTTGCCTGTCCTGAAGAATTGTTCCTCCTGCCCAACAGTTGTGCCCCACCTAGATATTTCAATCTTAAATTACCAATAAAGAAAGCAATCAAAAAAATTATACTGGAAGCACAATGACCAAGATTACAAACTAAAAATGCTGCAAACCCAAAAGCATGACCAGTTGGAAAAGGTGACAAAGTATGAAAATTATCTCTATTTCTGCCTCTATTCTGTAAAAGTAGAAGGCTAAGGTTTCTGATGTTTGAGAAAGACCATTTCCCAGTAATTCTCTCCACCAAATTCCTGCCATACATCTCCCTCCAGCACTATCCTCTCCCATTCTGCACGCACAGAGAAATTAAGGCTTTTGTTTCTCCACATCAGCACTTAGTGTACTTCTACCCCATGAACTTGGAAAAACACAAATCACAAACTATGTTCCCATTATTTGTCATAAATATCAGATGCTCTCCATCTGTGACCCGTCACAAGTCATGAGGAAGTCCAGTGCCCGGTTGCCACAGTAGTAGCCTGCATGACCTCCTCCCTTACACAGGCAAAATTAATGACCTCTGCTATCAATGGTTCATTTGAGCTTTTATACACACTGGAAATTGCTCCATAAACCTAAAACTTATCTGTCACTAAGTTCTTTATCAACATTATTTTGAAATGGTCTAAAAATCCCCAGGTAAAGGAAGAGCTCAAAGTAATCATGTTATTTTCACAAAAAGCATATAGTGAAGCACATAAAACGCCTAGATGTTGAGACTGCACTTCAAAAGTAAATTTGACTGATTCAGGGAACACAAGATCAATGCTAGTATTTATAGACAATTGTCTCATTTACAGTAATTTTCTGCAACAAAAGAATGAAGTTAAAGAAGATTTATTTTAATTTGTTATATCAATCTGACTTAGGGCAAAAGAAAGGAAAAACAAATTGTGGGCTTTTCTATATAGAACAGGCGTGGAGTAGAAACGAAGGGCATTTCATAATGTATTTCCATTTGATGTTTTTTTAAATCCTGTCTTTAAGCAATTTAACTCCAGAAACAGAGTTTCTACCTCTATGTTTTGTATTGCTTTTCCAGAGACTTCATAACTTGCTATGGCAAGGCTGATACAGAATCACATATTTTAGGACTGTGGAAGCTGAAGGTTAGCATATCCCCTCTCAATCCCTCTTTCCCAATATAAGAGAGCAGTAAAGGTGTGGAAGTAACAAAGGGTGCCCACGTGTGAGCAGTCACAAAGAGCTAGGGAAGCATCTTGCTCATGGTAAAAACAACAGCACATCAGGGAGACAAGCTTCGAGCAAATGAAACAACAGCATCAGGGATCAGAGCAGGCAGCAACAGGTTCCTCCACCAGTGGAATTTCAACAGGCAGTTCACATGAACCATACCAGCTGCCCTGACTTCACAGTGTTATTTGATAAGCACCAATAAAATAAGACCTATGGTATATGCCTACCACTCAAGTTATCAACACACACACTCCCCAAACCAACAAGGTTCTTCCTTAAACCAGTAGAGAAACACTATAACCAGACTGTGTGATAACCAGAAATGAGGCAGTAAATTACATCATAAGGAACATGCTGGAATTGCTTAATTTAAGGTGCTTGTCTCCGAATTCCATATGCAGTAAGGCTGACGCAGCTAGAACAGGCTAGATTGCACAATTACCCATACTGCTACCTTGGGTTTCTTCAAGAGGGATACAGGAGTTCTATTTAGTTTCAAAAGAAAATAAAAAGAAAGAAGTCACAACACCACCTCTCTGTTCTCCGCTTATATACAGTACTATGCAATTCGACTTAGTTATTCAGAAATAACATTCCCAGAAACTTAACGTCACAGACTGTGTCTAAGAATTTTATTTTTTGAAAGCTTCTTTACTTTTCTCCTCTTTTCTGTTTGCATTTTGTCAGCTTGGCAAATTATTCAATCGGGGGAAAAAAATCAAAAACAATTTTCTTTTCACTGGCCAAATTATCTACCAAGTTACATTCAGCTAATGCGCTGAGTGCCTGCCATTACAAAATTACATTTCATTAACTATTTTGCCTTAAGATAGTAAGAAAGGAAATAATGTTCCTATTCAATAGATGAGGTGAAACCCCTTCTTTCAGATACAATAAACACATTGAACAAAGTTCAGGCAGTGAAAATTACCTATTTCACTGCAGAAACCAAGTTCTCAGATGACAACGGAGACCATTAGCAACACTATCAGAGTCAGCCCTTCATCCTGTCTTGGATAAGCATGTACCCTCATTGTTTTGCAATGTCTCCCAGCAGGACACTGTGGTACCTATATGCTGTATTTCATACTTATTTGTATCATAGTCACTGTAGTAAGTTCACAAGTTCAGGAAATGTCTCATATTTGCTTCATGCTATAGTTAACCTGAACATGAGACTGTGTTCCCAGCAGCTTCTGGTTACCTGAAATCAGATACTATTCAGCCTTTGCATAAAGCTCCCATCAGCATCAAGTGTGACATGATACGTATTACATGCCTGAGGCACACTTTCAGACAAAATGAGACACCACTAATTCCTGGCTATGCTGAAAATTCGTTATTCAGGTTTGCTTGCTACTGTCAGTACAGCTCAGCATGTAGCCATGAGATGGCACAAGTCACTGGTGGCAGATAAAAGGGATAAGCTGGATGAGGCTATGGCCTCAGAGCAGCCCCCATGCCTCCCCTGCACAGCTGACTACAAACTGGACAGAGCAAAGGGCAGAAACTCCCCAAACCCAGTTGTCTGATCACCTCTCCCTTGACACAGAGAAGAAGTTATTGCCGTGTGTCCATTTTATAAAGCAGAAATAAACAATAACAACCTCCCTTTGTAAAATACTTTTAAATCCAAATTGTAAGTTCTGTACTTTGTGGTGTGAGTTTGGTTTTGTGTCTTTTGTAGGTTTTGTTGTTGTTTGGGGTCCTTTTGTGGTGGTGTTTAGACTTTTTTTTTACCATATTGAAGGCTTCTCTGGCTGAAATAATATTATTAAGAACTGATAACACATACAAAACCCAAATTAGAAAAAGCATATGCACTTTCTGTCCGAAAACCCTTTTCTCTGAAATCAGTTCATGTGTAACCCACAGGGGGATGGGCACAACAAAGAGTAAAGTATCCTCTTTAACTCCAGTTCTAATTACAGTAGTAAGAGAGTCCTCAGTAACTTGAGAGAAATAACAGCTTTACTACAGGTATGACATGTCTCAGGGAGGCCCATCATGGCTCAGCTACCTTTCACTCAGGGAATTATCAGAAGGACACAGCCACCATGCTGTGAAGTTGGAGACTAAACAAGTATTTCAAAATCCCTACTTATGTATCTCTGTGAAAAAGTTCTGAGCTCTCACAAAACTGGGGAGTTAACAGTAAATTCATCAAGCAGTTTAATTTAGTTACTTAAAAGGAAGCAGCTGGTCCTGAAGTTTGCCTGTGCCTGATGTAGATATGCCAACATTTAGTATATCCTCGTCCTTGTGACACATCATTTTCAACATGTGACTGTTCCTTGTTCAAGAGCCACAGCTTCTCTTTCTGAAGCCCATTAAAAATGACAATGTACTACACTATGAATATGTTTCAATTAGGAAGGGGGAGCTAATAACTTTGCAGGGCTCTCTGAAGATCCAAACAACTGTGCTCATTTCACAGCTCACTGATTCTTTAGAAGCATTAGGGAGTTCTGGAAATAAAATGACAATACCTATTACCTTTGCTCTATCTCATAGTCAGTGAGTTTTTCTTATCTCCTAATGGGAAAACAACCCTTATGGATGATCAACTTAGAAGAACTGAATAAGCAGTTCTGAATAACGTAAAGATACTTCTTTTTTATTTTTTTTCCTTTTCCCCTTTTAACTCCTGAACTGATTTTGACATTAGAGTGCAAAAGGAGCTCAGAGCTAGCAAATTCACATCACTTCTGTTTGACTACATATATTATTTATATAACCTTGAGTCAGATTTCCAGCAAGATCCCGCTGTTACACAAAGTAGCCTAATGTGCAACAGATCCCCTGCAAACACTGAATGAGTTTAATTTATGTGACATCACAAGAACAAACTGTTCAGTAGCCTGTGGGATCAAATCAGACTTCCTTGAGTCTCCTTGAAGCTTCAGAATCCCAGCAAAGACAGTTGGATTCCTTGGGAGGAATGAATATCCCCCTGCCATGACCGGCTGTAAGGGACAGAAGGGGTTGGAACAAAAGATTCTGCAGTACAGACAGTGCCCAAAGGACAAAAAGAAGCAGTCACTGCTGAGCAGAACAGCAAATAAACACCAGAAAGTCTTGTCCCCTGCCCCTGTTGTTTACAGTTGCCTCATATTTTATTTACAAAACAAAGCTACAGCCCTTGTATGCTCATGATTCCACATTGACTCTTTTACAGCCACAGGCCTTCTTTCACATGCTTTTTCTTCCACTAGCACTCTACAGAGAAAATAACTCCTCAGAAATATTTATCTTAATTCTCTTTAATTTTTCCAATAGCTCCTTGCAGTTCTGGAAGCTCATAATTTTAAATGCAGCTACTTCAATAAATTACAGACATAGCAATATCTTCCAAGTTGAAGCATTGCTCATTTTTTAAAGAACTATGGGAAATTACCCCTCAAATGAAATTTAACTTGGTCTCAGCCAAAAGGTTTAATACCTTGGAATAAAATAAGTGTAAAACAAGACATTGAAAATAAACTTGTGCAGATTAAAAATAGAGTGTTTGAATTTCAGAAATGCCTGTTCTGACATGATGTCTTCCTTTTTTCTTCCTCCAGTTAAAGTCAGGAATAAAACACTAAAACAACACCTCAAGCAAAGCTGTGAAGGTTCCTGAAAACTTTTTTGTCTTGGCTAAAACTAGTATGTGCAAAAGGATCATGGACTAGTGGGGGTACTGCTTTTAGCTCCAGGTGACCCTAACTGCCCTTCATTTGTGCTGACACCAATACTCACAGAGCACTCTCAGGTACTGAGCCTTTCCAGCAGTGAGCCCACACTCCCCATCTGGCTCAGCATAAGGCCAGGAGGAACTGTGCAGCACCAGTCCTGGAGCTTATCAATAAACAGTAAAGTAGTGTTCCTGAAGGAGCCATGGTTATTTCAAGCACCAGATTCTTCACTTTCTCCTCCCACTCCTGAAGTTGCAAAAAAAAAAAAAAAAAAGTATTCCATGTGATTTTAAGAAGACAAAGGGTTTTTTACACTCTTACACTGTGAATTATAGAATTACAGTTTATAATACAACAAACAACTGGCTTGCCATTGATAGAGCTCCAATGCATACATGTCAGTTAGTACAGGCCAGTGGCACACTGAACTATCCCAAGGTTAGAAGTGGGTATCAATATAGCACCTCCCTTTAGCACACCCCCATTATTTGATTGCATTAGTTAGGCAGAGAAGACAGTGAGTTTGAAGACTCATAAATTTCATTCAGCTTGTTTTCTGCCTTCACTCCTGAATCACACAGCCCAATAATCACTTTTAATAAATTCCTTATTAAAAGCATGGCTTTTCCTTGAGCCTGCCTCTTTGAAATATCCAGTCTTGATATCTAAATATCAAAAAACTACAGAAAACTCTACTCAACCACATACTCTTATCTGGAACTAACTTTTGTTCATAATTCTTTATTCTTCAAAAACATCACTTCTCAAATATTAAAAAATTACTATGATCATAAATCTTTCCAATCTAGATGATAGTAGCAGACTTCCTCTCACCTAGCTGTAAATATGTATCAGACAGTTATCTAAATCCAAGTTAGCTTTGTTGATCTCTTCTGCATCAGTAATAACAGAAAAGGTCCTGTTGAAGGAGATTGATCATTTATCTTCAGATAGCATTAACACTCTGAGCATGACAACTTCAAATCTTTTATCAAAAGCAAGCCTAGATGAGCATCTTAAGCCAAAAGACCTAATTATCAGATACAAAAAGCAGAGAGAGAGGGATGTCCTACCCTTGTTTATAGGTGCTCTCTTAATGATTCTACTGGATTAGCTAATTTAAATTCTTTTAGTCTCCCAATAAGAGATTTTTTCTCTCTCAAAAAAGAAATATAAAATTATTTTAGCTCTTGCCTAAACCTCTGTTCCAGGAGTTATTTGCTTATATATTCCAGAGGCTGTCTTGGCTTTTTGGCTAGAGGAACATGTTGGACTAATACATCTATGGTGTGATGATTGCTTTGTTCTTGTCTATAGAATGTATAGTCAAAAGTTTAGCACCTGTTGCATCCAAAGTCACTGAAACTACTTGCCACAAAGCATTCACACACAGCTGGTAAGAATTAAGAATCAGTACCACTGGTCATTGATAGATTCAATTCCTTCAATCTTACCCAAAAGATCTGTCAGGTTTCTAAACTAAAAGAGCTGTACAAAAAGAGTAGGGCCATAGTTTAACACAAATCCATCAGGGTATATGGTAAAGGGACTCTGGGCTATGAGAAAGCTCAGTCTTAGCATTGTGGCTTCCTGGTTTCCTGCAAAGAAACTCCAAAAGGACAGTGCTCTTTCATACCTTACCATTTATGGTTACAAAAGGCTTTGTAATAGGGGAACTAAGTTAGGAGTTCAGCCACAGCAAGCAAACCCAGAGAAGTACAGGAAAGGAAAAAATAAAAATCCCTTTCAGCTCTGAGCTCTACTACTACCTGTCATGTAACAGAAGATTTTTTTTTCATCAGAGAAAGCAGCGATTCATCAAAAACTGTGAGTTTATTTCTGAGCAACTCTTTCTCCTTGGGGGCATGCAATAGCTTTGGGTTCTGAAAAGTACAGTGTTTTGGGAAGCAACAGGCTTTCTTAATCTACAGCACTATGGAGGACAGCCCAGATAACTTCTCTGTAGCATGTGGGCTAAGTGAATTTCTCTTTTGTAACTCAATGCAATCTGATCATTCTTCTTAACTGTTAGCAGAGGTAGCAGTAATATTATCACAAATTAAGAGTATACGGCTCATATAAGATCATAGCTTTTATTCATTTTAATTATAAATACACCTTTACTCTTAGGAGTTTCACAGCTTTGGGTGTTGAGCATTACTTCACAGGTTGTGTGTAGCTACCCCTATATCATTAAAGTTTGGCACTTAAACTCTTTCAGGCTTCCCTAAAATCTGCTTTTAAACTGATTGCTTCTATGCAACCCTGCACAGCACAGAATCAAAAAGAAGCACTCCAGAAAGACTTCATAACGGCTGAACTAAGCAAGTAACTTCTTTTTCCTTTCCTTTTTTCTTTTTTTTTTAAGAGCCATCACTTTTAAAAGCTAAAAGAATTAGTCTTAAACAGCTACATATGTTTTTTAAAAAAGAAAAGCTGATTTCTTTAATTCACTCTAGTCACACATTAGGAAAGCTGTTCATTAGTAAAGCAAAAAAATACAGCGTATTTCATAAAAAAACCCAGTTGTATCATGTTACACAGTCAAAATACTGCTGTTTCACTGCTGTTTCAAGTTTCTAAGACAACTACATGAGAATCTTCTTTTCTATGTACTTTTTCATCGAGGGTCAGAACCACCTTATTCTGTAATATACAGTATTTGTTGTCCCAGAAGCATAGAAAACTTGTTTAAGTAATGGTTTCTTATCAATATGCAATGAACAAAAGCAGTGTTTCCTGGCCCCAGAACTGCTAGTCCCAGTAAGAAATGCCTATACCTGCTAGAGGAGGAAATGGAGGGCAGGGAGAGGAAAAGACAGTGACAATGCAAATGCAGGTTTGACTTCAGCCTCTTGTAAGTGGTGGGGCAACAGATGAGAAATGGATGAGTGTAGAACTGGAACAGAAAGGAAGAATCTAAGAAGTGCTGAAGTATTCATTAAAACACAGGTAGGCAAGTGTGAGTGATCAAACTAACTCTACTAAGAGACAGCAGTAAATATGAGCTCTGTCCCAGTAACAAAATCAATACAGAGCTCACACAGATCTAAAACTTTTGCCTTCTGGTTCCCACACAAGGCACTCTGCCAATAAACTGTCACCAAATACTATTCTCCTCTTACAAACACAGCAAAGCTGGCAATTTTTACATTATCCATACAATGCGTTTTGAGAATAAATCAAGGTGACTATTAAGTTGGCACTGGACAGGAGAAAGCAAATAGCTATTTTGTATGTAGAGGCAGTAGAGGCTGAAGGGTTCAGGCCTGTTTAAAAAGTCCTCATCGCTTTAGAGATGTGGATGACTTGCTTCACTCTTCTTTGTCTGATGTTGTATTAGAACTTGATGCAATACATAAATATTGGAAATTCACCATACAGTGTGGGATAAACCAGCTCCAAAAAAAAAAAAAACAAACCCTCCAAAGGAAACCAAACCAGCTCACTGTTAATATTTATTCACAACTTAAATTCAAGGGAGGGATTTAGCAGCCTTTCTTCTGCAAGCAAGATGAATTCAACAGTGCTACTCATACTTTAGCCTAGTTAAGAGCAGCCTATAATAGTTTGAGAGAGAGGTTCCATCCAAACTCATGGAGGTCACAGCACTGGAAATGCCTCAAAATATGGGAGAGGAGGAAGAGGCAGGCTTCCTGCCAAGTATCAAACATGTCTCTAATCAAAACAGGGGACTGTTCCAAACATGACCAGATGGCATCCCTAGTGCTATCACTAGCAGCTGTCAATGCAGTGATTATACATTGAAATTGCACAGCTAATGTACTGTATAATTTAAGTAGAGTGAAGAAGATTAAGCAGAGGGAACATTATGAAAACATTTGCAGCTTATACATTCCTAGTAAGTATGGAGGCACACCACAAAATCTTGAGTAAAAAAATACATTTAAATTTCCTCTTGAAGGCCTCAATTTGTAAACTTCAGTGTCTCCCTGTTCAAATTTGCTCTGACTTCCTGGGCCAATTAAGTCTTCTGCAGTACTTCATTTTCAAAGACTTAATGACTTTGTCAGAGGAAACACTAAATCAGCTCTTTCAACACTCCCTCTAATATACATGGACAGAACTAGCAGACAGAGAAAATTTTTTAATCTGAAAAAAATAACTTTCTAAACAATGAGGAAATTCCAAATGCATGCAACATTGCTTTGTCTTGAAAGTCAGAAAATGAAGGATTTTCAGCAGAAGAACACAGGAATATTTATGTAAGAAAGAAAAAAATGCACATGAGTTTCCTTTGCTGTTTAGTGTTTCTTCTTAAATTTTACTGTACATGTATGAAATAGTGTTACAGATTTTTCTGATTTTCTACATTTGAAAGCCAAAATAATCATACCAGGAAATGTGTATTTCAGTTTAGGGACCACATTTACAGCTAATTTGGTTCAGCAACACAACAATGACATAAGCATCTCTATAGAGCTTGAAGACCTAGCTGGTTAGTTTTTATATCTGTAGAAGCACTCAGTGAGATAGTTTCAGATGAACCTTTCTTGTTAACATTCTCTGCATAATTTAAATGTCCATATCCACCTTGTGGCAGAGCAGACGTCTGAACGGGGGAGCAGAGGCAAACAGGACGCCTTAGCAGCCCATGCAGAGAGACGGGGCCAGGCAGTCTGGCTGGGGTCATGATGGGGAACAACACTGCCCTTAATGCTGGGAAAACCCTTGGCCACTTAAGAAAAACTTTCAATTTACACATACGAGTTCCTTTTTTGTCTTAAAGAGGTAGTCTGGCAGTTTTAGATTATTATTAGCTTAATGGTACTTCTGCTGCATTTGTGGCTGACATTCAAGCAGACTGTTTGGGCCATTGCATTTCTTACTAATTCTTTGATTTAATAGGCCCACAGTTCTTGTTTTCCATGTAACAAGGCCATTGATTACCTCCTTGTTTCTCAGCATAGCTGGGACAGCTCTGTAAACATAATGGCTCGTCTAAACTCAATACATTTAACAGCGCTAGGCCACTAGAAGTTTTCCACAAGTCACAGTGGCAATACCAGTCTTTCATTTTTCAATTTCTCCCAGAAAATTAAAGATTATTCATTGTTACTCTATGTAAGAATTTCTTGCTAACAACACAGGTTTCCAGTCATCTATCATTAGCTTCCCACTGTGTTATAAGGCCCTTCTACTCTGGTATCACATGGTCTCAGGGCCTGTGTTCCATCCAATGATATTTCTTCATTCCACTTTCCCCTCTGACCAAACTGCACAATAAGTAAAGGGGAGTCAGTTTAATATCAATTGCTCTTAAGGTGCTTTGTTGCACAATACTCCAATATTCTAAATACTTTGGAATTCTTTGGGTTTTATAAGTGCTATTTCCAATTTTGCATTCACCAAACCAAAAGAAATGACAGAAGTTTCCAAAGAACAGTCACTACGGACATTTACCCTGCAAATTTCCTAGCTGTACATGCCTCTCCACATGACTGCATGAATATGCAGCACGAGAATGCTGGCACTATTTGATGCCACAAGCTCTATTTATAACCCCATTGACCAAGCAAAACTCAATATAGCCTCACTTAAGGGCATTAGCTCACATTCTGCATTAAACTCAAATGCCAGTAAACAGGGAAGGTTCATCTTATGGTAATTTTCAAATTGAAATGCTTCTTACAATGTCAGTGAATTATACATGATCATCAGAGAAACAACTTCCCTCAAAATGTTGTATACAAAATTCACAGTGGATATTGAGGTTTTATTTAAAGGGGAATTAAATATGAAACTGGACAAAATTCTGTAGTCTAACAGTAATGCCTTTAGTTTTTAGGGACACCTGGGTATAGCCTTTTACTTTGATATCATGTGCTAGCCGGTTCAAAATATGTACTTAAAATGTGCAACTAACCCCAAGTTATGGAAAACAACCAAAGCTGTTTTATTGTTCACAGATGTCACATTTTTGTTGCTAATGACACTAACATTCAGGTGTTATAGAGTCTAAAAACAGCAGCATGTCCATTTTCAAATACCTTTTTCCTTTGATCATTAAACAGTCAAAGTGAGACACTTTTACCAGTGAAAAACCAGAACTAACAGGAAAGAAAGCAACATTCCTGATATATTTCCATTCATTCCTTTAAGAGCTGAAGCTCATAGCTTTGAGAGCTACCTCATTGTTCACCAAATCCAGACTACTTCCCCTAGTAACAGCACAGCTCTGCCAGTCTTAGGCAGATGGAGACTGTCTACTCACCGATAACCTGAAGAGCCTATTTGCTAGTATTGGTTTGTGCTTGTCTTACACTATATCTAAATTTAAGTCTGAACACAGATGGATTTAGGCAGAAACCACACCATCCTGAAGGCCAGCCAGGAAGAATAAACAATAAATAGTTGCACACACCTGAAATTATAATCCTGAAAATGTACTGCATGAAGCTGTGCACCACTGCCTTGCACAGGAGAACAGGACTGAAAACTGGTTCAGCAACTTTGTAACATATTTTCCCTTTCTACTTATCCCAAAAAAGCCCACGCAAATCTTGCCAGTCTTGTCATTTACCATAACAATGGTTTGTGCCCTATTTTCATGAAAAAACAAACACACAAAAACCTGCAGTCACAGCTTCAATGAAGCAGATACTGGTGATGGATCGAACTCATAGTAAAAGTCATGGCCCATTTATACAGTAATCCTATATATCATAACGATTTAATGACATATAGATTCACAGCAATTATTTTCTGATTCTGCTCATCAAAGTATTAGGAAGACCATTTAGAACACTCTTTGGCAAAAGAGTTGGGGGGCTGATTCCAGTCACTCACAGGCTCAGGTTCAGACAATTCTGCCCAAGAGTTTCCCTCATGTTACACCAACACTCCTTGGACACCAGGTTTGGAGCATCCCTGAATGGACAAGGCAAAAAAACCCCAAAACATGCAGAAGTCAGAACTGGAAGTCTCAAATGCTAAATTTTAAATTATTTCAATTCTTTTGAAATGAGACAAGCACATTTCAGATTACTCCAGAAGAAAAGGCATTGTGTAAAAAGGATTCCATTCTGGGAAGATTTTCCCTTCATGCAGCCTTTATCAATACACAACAAAACAACTCTTACTTCAGAGAAATAGCAACATAAAATAGACTAAATTAAGGCTGAGGACAATTGGACTGTTAACAGAACTCTCCCCAAAAGTTATTCAGGTTTTTCTTCCCCACCTCCTAACCTAGCCTACACACACATGCACTTGTGAAAGGTCTACATGGTAAATTTAAAAAGAGAGCCTAGTAATAACAAAAAAACACAGTAACTTTATTTTTCTCTAAGTTCTAGTTGTTGCAAAAATGGTACTGTTCCTTCATGGAATACATGGCATTTCAAAAACTTCTTGTACAACCACAATAACTGTCATGCTTTCCCTCTCCTTTCTGTATTTCATTTTTTACCAAAAAGAGATTGTTCAAGTTTCACAACCCTAGATCATGCTGGGAAAGAAGTTGGTGACTGCACAGAAAAGAGGGGAGACAAGAGCCCTGTGCCTGGGACTGGGAATGGTTGCATGCTCCATGATGATGTACTTTTTTATTGGGATCACCATCGTGCCATTCTACACTAAGAGGTAATAACAGTCAATTGTTTATGAAATAAAGCTATTGTTTTTCCTGTCATCATCAAATGTAACTATTAAAACAGTGATAAATGTTAGTACATTGTACAAGAAATAAACCATGTGCTTTCAAAGAGATCATAAGAATTTAAGACAAAAAAGTGAAAAAAAAAGCAAGGCAAGAAGTTATTAGACTATTAAAAGTAAGCACAAGAAAGAGTAAATTATGCTACTGAGTGCTAAACAAAACAAAATAAAAAATAAAACATTTACTGTGAAAACATGTAAAATCAAAAAAACAAACAACTATGCTTGTCAAACCTTGACAATGAAAAGCCAAGTCTTGCATAAAAAAAAAAAAAAAAAAAGGTTTTAAAAAGCTTTTCCGCATGCAGAAGAGTGTTGTGTTTAATAAAACTACTAAAACTTGAGCAACAGAAGTCATGGTAAAATTATTCACTGGAGAATCTGTATCTTACTTCCAAATCAACTGTCATAAGAAACAAGCACCTTCAAGAATCCAGTGTGCCACAGAAAACATTGCAGAATACAATGAATGCTGAAGGAGTAACCATTAGCTACATTTTTATTTAATTTTGAAAATTCTGCCTCTACACACAAAATCAATTGGTGAAAAATCAAAGTAACAAGATAAAGACTGTAGCAACTTGTTCACACTTGAAGATTTTGATAGAGAAGGCAAGGGCATCCATCTCATTCTTCTTGCCAGAACACCTTTAATCTCAAAACTGTTTGAAAACCATTATTTTTAAAACATAGTAATTCACATATATTTTATTTATTTTCCAGCCTCCACATTACATTGCAAAAGACAGATGCATGTAAAAAGATTAGTTTCATAAGAACTGGAGTAAGACTATTCCTTCATCTTTTTTTGCCACCAAAATGTACTACTGTGAGCAAAAGTTTATTGTGCTATCAATAATAGAAGAGTAACTCTTGAGAAAAAGGGATATGCAGCAGCAAAATATTAACTTCTTCCAGATAAAATCCAGCTATTATTCATGCAAAAGACCTATGTAATAAAGAAAAGGGGGAGGGAGGGAAACCATGGGAACTGATCCGAGTTCTAAGCATTATTGAATGAAATTAGTCAAAATATTTCTGAGACATCATGTGTACTGCATTCCAAATGTTCACTATCAGACATTAAAATCCACAGCAATTTTTTTTCTTGAACAATATTTGTAGCTGGTTTGTCAGGATCTAACAGCAAAACACCGAATGCATAACAACCAGCAGCAACAACAAAAATGCTCTCCTTGGACTTCGCCGTGGCAGCCCTTCTCCAAGAGCAGCCAGGGATTGGTGGTGGACAGTTCACCGCAGCAGGATGGAGTGGCTGTGAACTCCAGCCATGCCACCACACAGATGCATTTCCACATGCAACTGTTTTTTTCAACAGATGCGTCTAATGAGTTTAAAAGCAATACTTTTTCTTTTGTTTCTGTAGCGTTTGGACAACAGAAACTGTGTGCAAGGTACTCAAAGCCAATATCAAGGACAAAGTTCTCTGCCCAAACGGAAAAGGCTCGGAGGATGAGGACACCTTTCTTTATCCCTGTCTGCAGGTGTGGGTTAATCTGACAGCCTCAGGGCAGGAGGTTATGCTGTACCAGACTGAAGATACACTGGAAAGAAATCCTAAGGTGATGGCTTTTAAATCAAGCAGTGCAGTAAAAGCAGGAGTTGCATCTTTTACATGTTAATGTCTGCTCTTAGACCATGGCATTTTTAAAACATTCCAGAAATGACACAGTTTTGGATTTTATTTTCAACATTACATCAAACATTAAGTTAATACTTGTTAAGGAATTTTATCAAATGGAATATATAACATTTATGAACATTTTAAAATATTTAAATCTCTGAGTTGAAAACCAATTGGAACAATTAGTTTTTAAGCTGTGGTTTGTTCAATTCCATGTTGAATTGCCATATAAGAGACCTGAAGTTAAAAACCATCCAAAGCAAGAGCACAAATCCCAATTCCTTGGTCAGTCATTTTAGGGATCTCTTCCCCATGATCTCTTCCCACCCATGAGTGCGTGGGTGGGATAGAAACATGGTTGCACAATATTCATTTGGCTTTAAAGGTCTGTGAAAGATTAGGGAAAGGGAAAGCGAAGGGTGTTATCCTTTTGCTTCTGCAAGTGTTTCTGCTTTTGGAATCAGCAGTGTTCCACATTTTTAGGCTTGCTTCCCCAGAACCGACAGTGCTCCTACAGGTACCCAGTCCCAAGGAAGATCAGGTTCAGTCCAGTTCTAAACCCACAAGTATTTCAGAGTCCTCATTCCTGCTCAATAGCTCTCTTAAGGGGGAAAAGTGACAATCAGATTTTAAATGCCCCAGACAGCAGTACTTTCAGAATTCAGAACAAACATGATCAGACTACAAGTGCAAAGAACTAGAGTTTCATACAGTGCAAACCTGTTAGCATAAAATACTTGAAGAGACTTTCTCTAGATAATGCCTATCTTTATAGTGATTATCTCAAGGGAAAGTTACATGCAATAAAGCAGCAAAGCAGAAATTATCACCTATAGATGAAAACAAGAGTCTTGTTCACTGCAAGATGAGGCAATTTATGGATTTTGTATCTACTTGTGTTACTGCAAGTTTTCAAATTAGGAACAGTTCTCCCTTCTGCCTTGGCCAGTTTCCAGTTTAATACACCTAACCTTTATTAGATATCAAAAATATTACAGAAAAAAAGGTTATGAATAACAAAAAAAAAAAATAAAAATTTGTGCTTCAGAGTTACATAGTATTTCCACTGAAGACCAAATAACTACATTCTCTGTTACATGAATAAGTAGGAAGCCTCCAAGAGCCATGCTTGCTGTATTTATTTAGTTACAATCAGTGGTGCACAATGAAACAACAAGCCAGTGTGAGTTTCTGCACAACTGACACTTTCCTGCTGTGGCAGTGCCTAGAAGCTCTGTTAGAAATTGGGGATTGACACTGTAATAATGAAGTGACATTCTCAAAGGCTCAAGGGCTTTTCTGAGCACAGCTGTTATTGGTTTCCAACAGCATAACTCCAATCTGTAAATCTGCAGACTGGGCCACACACTGATGGAAACAGGGAAGCATGGCAAATGGGTTATGGACATAAGGAAACCAAGACAATCTCCAGGGATGCCAAACCACAGATTTTGTTAGTGGTAGCATGAGTTTTTTCCTCAATCTGATTTAACTACAAACTTTGTATTAGAGTATTCGTTATAATGAATTATCTTAATTTCTTATTCCAGTGTTCATACGTCCCTGACAAGTTGGAGAATTTTAAAGAAGTTGAAACACGAATAGAAACAATTGCAAGCAATTTCAAAAAATACCACACTTTCTCATGCTACTATGACCCAGGAGGAACACAGACCAGTGTCATTTTAAGCAGACTTTATCCCCCAAAAGGCCTCCTCTTTGCTTTCCTCTGGCCTACGCTCATGTTTACTGGTGGATGTCTGATTATTGTATTGGTAAAAATTAGTCAGTATGTTTCTGTTCTCTCTGCTTGGCAGTAGAAAATAAATATCTAGCATAGTTTGCTCCAAGATATTAAAATGCCTTTGTTCTGCCTGTTACTGGCTTTCTGTGAGTTATTATACTAGGGGTCCATCCAAGCACAGGGTTTCCAAAAACTGAATGGCACCCACTATGGATGGCAATCCATTACACAAGAACAAAATACGATTCCCAGGAATGTCTGAAAATACCTCATAAGCACACAGGCCAAGTTACTATCTATTGTTCCTTTGGGCTTTATGAGATACAGTGGCTTTACAAAGCTATCATTCGAGGTTACTACTAAACTCTTGTTCCATATTTTAGACAGGGTGCTAGTTTTCTGTCTGGTTTAGATTAGCTGGTGCCAGATGCATATACATCATTACTGGTAAATACACTTATACACCAAAACAGTTTGTATTCATGGCATATTCTTCATGTCTGTTGAGAAAGGCAGCTTTGTTATGGTGCAAAGCGATGTTTGTTTTCATGGATCTCTCTACTTTTGGGGAAGGGCAGGGAGAAAACCACTCAAAATATATACACACAGACTTTATAAAATTTGCACTCTAATCATCTAGCACCAGTTATAGATAAAGAAATACATGCATAAAGTACAGTGTATGATAAAGAAGCTTATATTTAACACAAATTTTATTTTTGCTTTATTTGAAACAAGTGTACTTGTACACTCAAGGAAGGCTACCTGCATGCCATTTGCATAGATCATAAAACCATTAAGGAAAAAAAGTAAAAATACAAAAAATATTATGAAGTGGTATCCTGGTTCTGCCCAGGACAGGGATAAGTTTTTCAGTAGCCAGGAGGGGGCATGGCCAGGACCCTGATGTTATGCTATACCACCTCACATTATATTCCCGGGATGGGGAAGGGCTCCCTTCTGGGTCGTATTGCAGGCAGAGGGAGCATTTGGGTATTGTTGGGCTTGAGAACTCACGTGATTCAGTCATTTCTTGTATGCTCTTCTGTTAGTATTGTTGCTGTTACTGTTCATTGTCTTATTTCATTGCTGTTTTCAGTAATTTTTTCTTATGTCAGCCTGTGATCTTCACCTTCTGTGCCTCCAGTTCTCCTCTCCAGCTGGCTGCAGGGGGGAGAGGCAGCAAGTGAGTGGCACATGGTTTGGAGTGTTCAAGTGGGAACACTAAACTGGGGAATACTGTTCTTAAATCACAACAAATAGAAAACATGTGTGATACCTTACTGGATATTGCAAGCTAATGCAACTACAAACACCGAAGTTTACATGCCTAGCACAAAGATATTTCATGAAAGAGGTGTTTTTGTTTCCAATGCCAAGACTCAGGAATGCTCTGATGCAGGCACAGAGGAATTTTCTAATCTCTAAAAACTGGGAAACTCCATTGTTCTGGAATCCTGCCAAACACAGCTTGCTCTTTTGCCCCAAAAAACCAGTAATTTAGATGTAAAAAGCCAAATAGTCTACTGCAGAAAACAAAATATGTAGACATCACAAAAGTCTGTTCTTGTTTTTAAATAATGCCTTGATCATGTATACAGTGCTGGTTATTTTCTATATTTTTGCAAGTTTAATGTTAAATACATATATTCTTTTTCCCTCATACTTTCATTTTCTCTTAATGTAAAAACTAAGTGTTTTTTACATTGCATGAGGTCGATGAATTACTCTTGAAGTTCTGTAAACATTTTTCTATTCTACAAAATTTATAATTCACTAGAGAGTGAAGTTTTAATAACACATTCTATGCTTCTTACAGCAGCACATACGGAAGCCATATAGCTTTTAGGGTTTTCAGTTTGGTTGGGTTTTTTTTTAATATTATTGGATTATACCATCAAGTCTACAATTAATCTGATGAAAAATACAATTTATCTGAGATCTAGCAAAACATTTCCTATGAGAAGTACTGCCACAAAAACAGTGACCATTGCAGTTGCATAACTCACTTTATCAAAGCAGAGTGTATATTACAGCATTAAAACTCCTGCCAGCAGAAGTGAAGTAGCAGCACAAGCAGCTGGAAATGAAATTAATACTTGAAATCTGGTTGAGTACACATAGTTTTCACCAGCATTGATGCTTAGACCGCAGGAATAGTCCTTGAGTCAACTGGATCAACAGAGAGAATGCAGATAGATTTTTAGACCCTGATGAATATTTTAGTGGTACAGGCCCTTTATATATTTATATAAATAACAGTGTTTTCCTGAAACTATTAAAAGTCCTATTTTTCAAGTGCTGGGCACTCTCAGGAGTAGTTTCTCTTATTGATGCCAAATAAGGCTTTGATATGGTGATTCTGTTGGAAGATGAAAAATAATAAAAGATACGGCACTATTACTGAGGGAAATAGCATTTCTACTAGGCAAAAAACCCAAACCCAACCAACCAACTCCCCCCAAAAAAAACCAACAACAACAAAACCCCAAGCAAAGAAAAAAAAAAAAACAACGTAAAAAAAAACCAAACCAAAACCCTAAACTCCACCACCTAAGAAAACAATTACAAAAAGTTGTAAAGTGAGGCTTGCCCCATAAATGGGAAGCTATTTTTCTGGATAAGCGAGATTCAGCTTTCATCACCTTGTAGTAACATAATCTTTCATCAACTCTGAGAAGGTAGCCACAACCGCAACTGAAGAGGAACCTGGGGGACACTGACTTGCTGAAAAGCCACCTTCGAGTCACCAGCACGTCCTTACCCAACCAACAGAAGGTATCTTCTGACTGCCTCTGACAATTTTGATTTCAGTATCCTGCTAATTAATGCTATTTTTATTACTTGGTCCTCAAAGCAGCAACAGCAGAGTTATCATCGAGAAGACTCTGATCCTCAAAGATTCCTCACTCATTGCATAAACCCATGGCACATGACAACAAAATTCCTTCCAACTCAGTAACTGGGACTTTGTTCTTAGTTCAGGGGATTTGAGGGGGGCCAGAGGAAGGGTTTGATTGGTTCATTGGTCTTGCTTTAGTTTTTTTACTTCTTTTGGGGTTTATGTTTGGGGTTTTTTATAAGGAAATGAGGAAAAACTTGAGCAATTTGGGATCTCTAGACTATTCATTATTCAAAAGCCACACAAAATAATTCAGATATTTACTTTTGACAATTTTGATAACAGAAAGAAAGCAGCATTTCTGGTTAACTGGATAATTCCAAATTTACAGCCTAGCTTGAAGTTAAAAAATACTCTAATGCAGGAAAAATAATTATAAGGATTGATTGGAGGCAGTTATGCTTTGTGGGAGAGTTTGTGTTGTTCAGCCTGGAGAAAAGGAGACCTTTGAGCCCCTTCCAGTGCCTAAATGGGCTCCAAGAGAGCTGGAGAGGGATTTTGGACAAAGGCCTGGAGTGACTGAACAAGGGGGAATGGCCTCCCACTGCCAGAGGGCAGGGTTAGATTGGATATTAGGAAGAAATTCTTCCCTGTGAGGGTGGTGAGGCCCTGGCACAGGGTGCTCAGAGAAGCTGTGGCTGCCCCATTCCTGGAAGTGTCCAAGGCCAGGTTGGACGGGGCTTGGAGGAACTTGTTCTAGTGGAAGGAGTCCCTGCCCATAGCAGGGGTGTGGAATGAGATTATCTTGAAGGTCCCTTCTAACACAAACTGTTGTGTGATTCTACTTCTTACCTCTTATAATTCCAGGCAGATTTTCAGAAAGTCTCAGCATGCTAAATAGGCATTCTGCATTCAGTTCATTCATCATTCATGGCTAGGCTTCGCGAACGAAGATTTACAAGGGCTCTACCCACGTTTGTACAAGCACGCTGGAGGCTAAAAAGGCCAATGCGAGAAAGGCAAGTCCGATCACAAAAGGCACAGTGGAAAGTCTCTGTTGGAACTACTGGCAAGGCACGGTTCTTCCTGCATTGCCTTTTTTCCTCCAGGCTGATTCTGCATGTGTACTCAAAGGAAGCAGCAGCGTTATGGATGGTGTGTCTCCATTTCTCCCAATTGGAGGCC
The DNA here is from genome assembly GCA_035221455.1 of Xenops minutus. Taxonomy (NCBI): domain Eukaryota; kingdom Metazoa; phylum Chordata; class Aves; order Passeriformes; family Furnariidae; genus Xenops; species Xenops minutus. The sequence goes on along the minus strand of JAWWEE010000074.1, from coordinate 96,884,835 downwards.
AGGGTGGACAACTGATGGTGGTTAATAACCTTGTTGTAAAGTTTAGGCAGTTCTTAAACTCTTTTCCTGTATCTCCTAGTCATCCTACCTTACTTTTTACTAAGGGATCTGGCCAGATTTCTGGAGCAGTTTATAGATGGACTTTTAAGTGTAAATTATTTGATGCTGGAACTGTGTGTTTGTCATTCCTGGTAAAGTGGATGATCTAAAATTTCAGCCTAAAGGTGATGCTGCAGTAGAGGGCTGTACAAATAATAAATTATAATAATTAATTAGAACAGTCTGAGCATGAAAAGTAGCACTAGACAGCTCCCCCAGGTGCCTCTTCCTGACATGAAGAGTTCACCTTGAGGATGAATTGGCAGTTCATTCTCCATGCCCATGAAATTTCCAGTCTCCCTGAGAGGCTCTATTAGCAGCAATTGTGTTTGTAATTTGTAGACATGTCAATCATATAGGCCACTGAACAATTATTAGAATGCAACAATTTGGATTTTTACTGACCCAGGCTGAATTTCAGCTGGTAATTTACATCTGAAAGACTCCATATGGTATTACAAAGTCCCCAAGCCTGCAGTTTCCAACTGTTTATTTAATTCAGGTATGCTTATTAGTTTTAACACACATTCACACAGTCTACACAACTTAGTTTGTTGATCTGCATGGATAAATGCCATTGAATTTGCACTTCATGTGGAAAGCAGAGTTTGCTAAATTAATTTGTGTGGGCCTAGGATATTAATCAAAAATGGTTATGATTTCAGAGCATTCAATTCCTTTCCTCTTGTTATTCTTTGTTTTCAGAGTGGGGCTTCAATTCTCCACCTCTGGAAGTATTGCACAGAATCATGGAATGCTTGGGGTTGGAAGGGACCTTTGGATATCATCCAGGCTTCTCTCCTACTCAATCAAGTTCACCTGGAGCAGGTTTCACGGGTTTGCATCCAGGTGGATTGTGAATATGTCCAGGAAAGAAGGCTTTACAACCTTTCTGGGCTGCCTGTTCCAGTCCTATGTCGCCCTCAAACTGTTCACCCTTCATGTGATACAGTTTGTGCCCATTGCCCCTTGTCCTGTCACTGGGTTGAACTGAAAAGAGCCGGCCCCATCCTCTTGACACCTACCCTTAAGGTAATTGTACTCATTGATAATATGCCCCCTCAGTTGTTTCTTCTCCAGGCAAAACAGCCTCAGTTCTATCAGCCTTTACTCATAAGAGAGATGTTCTAGTCCCCTAATCATCCTTGTAGCCCTCCAGTAGACTTGCTCCAGGACCTCCATGTCTTTATTGCACTGAGAAACACAGAACTGGACACAGCACTCCAGATGTGGCCTCACCAGGGCTGTTTAGAGGGGCCAGATCACCTCCTGTGACATGCTAGCAATGATCTTTCCAATGCAGCCCAGGATACAATCTTGGCCACGAGGACACACACTGAGAGCTTGTTGTCTACCAGGATCTCCAGGTCCTTCTCCACAGAGCTGCTTTCCAACAGGTCACCCCCTAACCTGTACTAGTGTGTTGGGTTATTCATCCCCATGTGTAGCACCCTGCAATTTCCCTTTGTTGAACTTGGTTAGGTTCTTCTGTCTAACCTTATAGCCTTCAATGGATCCTTTTGCCCTCATTTTTTGCTGTGCTGCCCAGCCTGACTGTCTGCACAGCCACGTAGGGCTTGAGGCTCTAGCTTGTGCCTGGGAGCCCTGGTGTGCCCTGGGAGAGGGCTCTGCCAGTGGTATGGCAGCTGTGTGAATTCACCCTTCCTGTGGCCTGACTGTGGGCCCAGAGCCTTGCAGCTGCTTTCTAGGAATTTTCCCCTGAATTACAGTGAAGTTTTTCCCTGGACATGACAAATGTAAGAAGGTTTAGACGTTCTATTTTGCTTGAGGAAATGCTGTGTAGTTTAGATAACTGACTTAATTGTTTGTTCAAGGTTTTACTCCTGGGAGAACTGCTAAAGTATTTGGACACCTGGGAGCATCGCAAGTACTGCTGACTACTCTAATGCATTTACCATCAAGGCTTTTTCTGGGATTAAAAATTTGAACTAAAAATGCATAATATCTCATTTTATGAGAAGTCCATATTCTTGCCTAGCTATAAAAACCACAAGGGAGCAGCCTTTCTTAAGGTTTCTCAGTCCTTTGGGTTGTCAACCAGAAAGTACAGAGAGGCACAAACAAATGAAGTTGAGGTAGAACTTTCCATGCGTATCAGAGATTTTAACACTTGACTGTGGGAAGTTCACTTTGTTTTATTATTACAGTCAGTGCTCAGTCTTGCATGAGACAGAGTGTGTTTGGCCCAGATCTACAAGAGCTAATCAGCATGCTGGGAATTAACTAGGAGAGTAAGTGCTATGCTGCATTAGCCTAGGGGCTTAGAGAGTGCACTTTACAGAAGTAAGCCCCACAAGAACTTAGGAGGAGTTTGCCTCCATCAAACTGTGAAGAGTCCAGATAGCCAGGTCTAGTTCATAAACTGTAATTCTTTTGGGAACTGCAATGGGCTCTGCACTTAACTAACCTGCAGGAACACGACATAAACTTTCTCCTCCCTGACCTCTTTGACTATCTAGAAGCTTTACAAGTGTTGAAAAGTCACAAGCTCTGCCAGATGTCTTGTACAAGCAGCCTGAACCAAATTTGTAGAGCAATGACAGCTACAGTCAGCAAACTACTGGAAAGAATGATCTCATTCTCATGCAAATGTCTTCAGAAAGAAAGAATAAGAGAAGTGAAATATACAGAAAATATGATATATTACAGTAGTTTCTAAAAAGAACATTTTTCAAAGTTTTCTTGAGCTGTCAGCAGCTGTTTAAGTTTGTTCAGAGGCAATGGGGCAAAATGAAATCTTTTCATATATGATTATTTTTATATTTTCAAGGCCTTTTTTCCCCCCAGGTATTATCTAGTGACACACAAGATAATGCACTGTGTCCATGCAGAAACACAGCAAAAAGATCAAACATTCCACTTCATCATCTTCAAATACTTTCATGCTACCATGGGCAAGAAGAATAGAGGGAGAGAAGCAAAGGGACACTTTAAATAGGATCTAGGAAAGAAAGAGTTTATACAGTGGACTGCTATAAATTACTTCTAGTGAAGCTGAAAAATCTCAAGAAGCTGGAGATGTAGCAGTATGGTAATGCAAGTAGAGATTTAAACTTCAGAGAACAACCCTACCTCTCCCTACACTTACTCAGACAAACATAGTCCCTGCTGTTCACCTATTAGTCTTAGGAGTAAGAGAAATGTCCAGGTGGCCTATATATAAAATATCCACAATTATACAAATATGATTGATTTATTCTCATACATGTAGGAAGGGTAAGAAGATCTGCATGTAAATAAGAGCTGATTCATAATGTGTCTTAATATACCATAATATTCTCAGGCTGTTATTCTATGGATATTCTGACTTTTTATAACACAACCCTTTTGATAGCTGTCTGTTACTTCTTCCATATGAAGCAAGATTGTAGAAAAGCATGTTGAAGGTAAAAAACCCAGATTTTTGGTCCCCTTATTCTAATGATTTTTTTTTTTTAATATTAAAATCACTACAGTATTTCTTCAAGTTTTTTTTAAGAACTGACCAAAAGATACTCTGAAACAAGTTTGAAAATTCCCAGAAAAGAGTGAACTGTAGGGACAGGTTCTTGCAGGGTTTAGTTTCCTCATCTCCTATGGGACAGTTATCAGATGGAAGGCAGAATGTATCAAATGAGCACAGTGGTTCTTTATACATTTATTAAAAGGGAAGTCTTTCTTTCTTTCCCTGAACTGGTATTAGGGAAGTTTGACCTATTAAGCTCCTTATATGTCAATTTGTTTTTCTTCTAGTACATGACAGATCCATAGGAAAAGAGGAAAGGTCAGACGCAGGAAATATGTCTCAGTCATATAGCCTGCTACCACTGTGGCAGCAGGGAAGGAGGGTATTAATGGCATAATCAAAAGCAGAAAAGAAAGATCCTGCATGTACCCTGACACTAGAAAGAGTCCATGACCTAAACTGTTTGCTGTTTGATAGTGGCTCTGAGAGTGGGCTCTTAGCAGCCTTCAATATACACAATGCTTTTTTCTCCTTCAATTCAAATCCAGAGTTATGGGGAATTTCCAAAATGATACAGAAATGGCAATGATAACAGGGCCAGATGTTGAACCTCTTTGTGTGTAATTTTTTGTTTGTTTGTTTGGTTGTTTTTTTTTTTAATAAAAAAAAGTATCAATAGTTTGATGATGGAAAGCTCCAATCCCCGCTGTATTTTCAGTTTTCATACTCAATAGCCACAAACTGCAGGACAATGTGACAAACTTGCAGTTTGAGAAACCTTTCAAAGACATGACAAAAATACAGCCTGCTCCTTACAGCCTCCAGCAATACCATCTCATGCTCTGATCTCTCTCTAAATTTTACATGCTCTGGCAGGCAGGTTGAGTGTTTGACTGGCAAACTCCAAGAAACCCAAAATACTGCTAGTGACTGTGCTGGCTGCTGTGCATTTACCACAGTCTTTGTTCAACACTAAGCCTGTCACTTGATTTATCTCTAATGAGCACTGACTTCTGGAATAAAGGCTCCAAGTCAAGTTGCTTGATCACCCAAGGTCTCATAGGATCCCACATCAGGGAAAATACAAGTGTTAATGTACTGTTGATTTACGTTCTTCCTGCAGCTATATTCAGAGGCAGAATACTTTAGTTCCTGTTTGAAGCTCTTTTCTTACATTGTCTGCTACATAATTTTTGATTTTCTTATTCATGCAGCAGAGTCTGGGAAATAGGATTGCTCATAAATACTCTCCGGTTTCTTCAAGTGTCTGAAATTAGCTTATGATTTAATATTTACAAAGTATTTTGGAATTTCTGTGAAACGTGCTATAGAATGCACTTCTAGGGTCAATTTCAGATAAGCAAGGTCAGGCCATGATAGGAAAGAGCTAAGAGATAGAGCAAATTTAATGTCAAAAGATATTTCACAATTAATAGACTTTGTCAAAGGGAATCCTAGGGCCATCTGCAGATGAGGAAGATGATACATCAACAGAGCCAAAAAGAAGTGCAAGGGATTTACGAAAGCATAGCTTTCTGATGCATACTTGAAGTATTAAAACTGTACAAGCATGAGACTAATCATTGTGGTTACACCCCAGCCACTGACCTAGCCCCATGCAACCACTTGCTCACTCCCCAACCAGCAGGATTAGATAGAGACTCAGAAGGGTAAAAGCGAGAGAACTCATGGGTTGAGATAAAGACAGTTTAAGAGGAAAGCAAAAGCTGTGGACACAAGCAAAGCAAAACAAGCAACTAATTCACTGCTTAGTATGGGCAGGCAGGTGTTCAGCCATCCCTGGGAGAGCAGAGTCCCATCACACATAACAGTGACTTGGCAAGACAAACACCATCACTCCAAATGCTCCACCCCCTTCATCCTTCTTCCGCCCACATTTATATACTGAGCATGATGTCATATGCTATGGAATATTGCTTGGGTCAGTCTGGGTCACTTGTCCCAGCTGTGTCTCCTCCCAACCTCCCATGCACCCCCAACTTCCTTGCCAGCGTGGCAATATGAAAAGCAGAAAAGGCCTTGGATCTATGCAAACCCTGCTCAGCAATAATAAAAACACCTCTATATTATCAATCCTATGTTCAGCACAAATCCAAAACACAGATTCGTACTAGCCACTGTGAAGAAAATTAAACCTTTACTCCAACCAAAACCAGGACACTAATTTATGAATTATCTGTAAATAGCAGAATGGTAGGGTTGTTCAGTTTGTTTGTTGGCTTTTTTTTTTTCCTTAGAAAAATATAAAATGAAAATGAAGTAAATTAACTTAATTTTAACATCGAGTAGTCATCAATAATGCCAACTTGCTGAAGAAAATTGATATTTTAAAACAAAACAGCCAATAATTACAGTAATTTTCTATTTCACAATTCTCTGATTGACAATACCTTCAGATGGCATTCCATGTCATTTTATAGCTCTAGCAATAGCCCAGTGCTGAACATTACAATAAATATTGACAATTTATTTTTGAATGGCTGATAGTGTTACAGTTTTATTCAAACAGGAATTTTTTTTTAGTGGCTTTCTGAAAGGAGATTAATATAGCATAAAAATATTTATTACTATAAATAATACAGTAGAGAGATGATTGAGTTCACCATGGAGTCCCATGCCATCAGTCTCCCTTATCAGACAAAGGTCCCTGCAGAGCTAAAAGCAATTGAACCTTGCAGAGTCATTAATAGTCTTTAAAGAAGAAACAAAATGATCCCTGAGGAGCAAGAAGAAAACAGATGAGAACACAAAGCAATACACAGAGGCAAAAGACTGGCACTGGCACTGCAGAGGCACTGTAGTTTTGAGTGACCTCAGCACATCAGTACAGTATGGGGAGTCCTGTTCAAACCTGGACTCAGAACAGGTACATGTTACTGAAACAGGTTGCAGCGTCTCCTTTTCTGGTGTTATTTCACAGGGTTTCTCCTTTCTTTTAATCCAGGCTTGAAGGCGTCTCTGCTTACTACAACTCTCCATGTCAGAGTTCACAAAAAGCTGAAGGTTTTACCTGCAAGGTGGAGGGCAACGCTTTTAAACCCCCAAATTTAAAATCTCTTTGCTTTGATTATCTTCTCTCTAAAGTTTCTTATACAGGTTTTAGCCCATAGAATTGTGCTGCTAATCTTAATCTGACACTGGGTAAACAATGTTTTGTTGTTTGTAACTGTGATTATAAGGGCTAGTTGATAAAGTCAGAATTGGGTGCCTTGGGAACATTTCTGAGCCAGAGTGGAAATGGCAGAAATTCAAGCAGTGATACTGGGACAGCCACTGGTCTTCCAGTAGTAATTGTGCATTTCTGGTTCTCTCCATCTTGGAAAGCATATAGTTGGAAATAGTCTGAGGAAAGGCAACACAGATTATTAAAGACTGACATCCATATCAAAAACTGGTAAGTATAAGAGAAGTCTTCTCTTTGAAAAAGAAATGAGTAGGCATGGTATAAACAGATTTGGGTAGGTAGGGATTGGGACTGATCATTTCCTGCATCCTCCTGTACAGGAGATCAGGGGAGGAAGGGATCAAAAGTAGTCAGCATATAGATGAGTTGAGCAGTCTGCAATGTGTAGGTCACTTGTGGTACTCCTTGCCACAATATGTTGCAATTATTTAAGCTTACACAGATCCCAGAGAAAGCTGGTGAAAATCATGGAAACAAATCCATCTGAGATTTCTAAATATATAGAAGCCATGATTGGCCCAGGAATTACTTGAGCTCCAAAAAAGTTTGGAGGCAAAGGGGATACTCCAGCAGAAAATATATGGTAGCTCTCTTCTTATACTCTTGTCAGAAACTTCTCTTTGACAGATGGACACAGGGCTTAAAGGACCTGGTCAGACCAGAGAGGACTCTTCTTACAGTTTTAATAACAGGTGGAAAGAAGTCATGCCTTAGGCTCTACCTGGATTTTTCAGGCTTATCAAGCTGCTTTGAACACAGGAAGTAAGAAGCACCTATGGTCTAAAACAGCACTGAAACATTGAATGATCAATAGAAATTGCATGCTAACAGAGGAAAAGGACCAACAAAGAAAGGACCTGCAGTGGAAAAACAGGGAGTTGAAAGGTGCATGAGAGTTGAAACTCCCTGGAAACAGAAGAGTTTCAAACAACACTTCCCTCTGACTTTTCTATCAATAGATATCAGAAAAAGGCAGGGATTCAGTAGGTAGTCTTCTTTCTAACAATAGCTGCTTCTGAAGCTCTTGATCTGTTTAATAGCTTCCACTTAACTCATGTAGAATAGACTGACTAAAACTGCTAGAAATATTTGAAGATTCCTGCATTCTATGGGAAAATTAAATGGATGAGAAGGCGTGTTTTTTTTTTTTTTTAAAAAAAAAAAAAGTATTAGAAAATACAAGCTTTGAGTACAGAACTGAGGCTGAAAAGCCAGTTTTGCAGTCAACAACAGTGGGAGGAGGTGCTAAGATGATGAAAGGAATATCCAAGCAATGACAGAGTATGTGCAATGTACCTAAAGACCTAGAGGAATAAGTTAAGTTTTCATAGACAGAATGAGAAATGTCTCTGCAAAAACTGAAAAGGTTGCAATGAGGCGTTTATTCATTTAAAGCTAAACATTAGCAGGCAGGAAAAAATAGTGCTGCTAGCCTCCTCCAACAGGACTGGCAGGAGAAAAGCACAGGTATGATTAAACATATTAATCTTTGTATTTATTGTATCTATCTCTCTTAAATGTACGTGTAAACCAGACACACATTCAAATAACGTAGTAGAAGACAAAATTTGAATAGTGTTAGGAAAATTAATATGTTCTTGTATTAAAAGCATGCCCATCCAAAGACTCAAAGGTATCAGACAACAGACACTTAGTCTAAATAATATAAAAGACCTAGTAGAAGAGGGCTGAAGCTCAATAAATAAAAAAATGTAGCTGGGAATCTCTCCAAAGAGTGTATTGGTTTACACTAATAAAACATAGTCAAAATTGTTGCCTATTTATTATGAAATATTAAATGCCACTATGCTCAAATACATAGGGAGACTTTGGCCTTTCCAAGATAAAATCTGAATGTAGTTGAAATATATGGTAAGCCCTGTAATTTAAAGATGATCAGTGTTGTATGAAAGTGACCATGCAAAATTTATTGCCCCTCCTAAAAAAAAAAAAAAAAAAAGTCTGAACATGCTTACATGCTCTACAAAGAATCATGGGCTTTTTTATATAGCGTTTGATCAAAGTTTAAGAGATCAAGACACAAGAAATACCTATTGTCCATTTAATCTGATAAAATGCCTTATCTGATCTGAGACAAGTATGTGTACACCAGGGTCCAGAGTTAACACTAAATATGGAACCTTAAAGAAAATAGTGATACTATTCTGAAAGTGTACATCACACAATATCATTGTCAAATCTCAGAATGCAGAATGCTTTATTGAACCAGCCATTTTGCTGTTAAGTGTCTGCAAGAGATAGCAATCACCTTTGCCTGTATGGCACGCATTAAACAACAAGTACAAGCGAATTTCTTGTAATTGTGCTAATGTTTTAACAGAATTTAATTGACCCAAGTAAAAGAATAAGTTGTCTTGAAAATGAATACTTTCAGAAAATGTATTTCATATAATCAGAATGATTTTGAACGATAAATAATACCAGAACACTTATTAGGCATCACTCAAATTTAGCTTTGACAGGAAAATGAAATATTTGCTTCAGAACTGGTAGTGCAGGGTCATGATGTCAGAGATGGAATGTAGCTTCTTCCTGAGAATGTGACAGGATGTAGCCATTTGCACCAATATCTAGGTCTGTGAGCCCTAGAAAAAACAGGGTTTGAATCTAGAAAAATGTGGAAACCATTGCTTTTAGGGAACAGTAGTTTTTACATTGTTTCTAACCAAGAGCTGTAAGTTAGAGCAGGACTGGTCCCTTATTGCTTGCATTGGGGTAGATAAAATTAAACAGTTTTTCTTTTCAAAGTAAATCCTTTTCTTAGAATTTCAGAATCCAGTCATTTATGTTTCCATTGAGAGAAAATTTGTCGTGGGATAAAGGTTTAATCCCCAATACACTGTGCATTTTAATCAGTTTAATCTTTGCCTGAGAACAGACATTTCACAATCAATGGATTTTAATAACCTTTGGGGGAGAATTGCATTAAAGGCAAGTAGTAATACTTTTCTGGTTTCCCTCTTTGTTACTGTCGTTTTTCTATTTTGTTATTAAGAATCTTAGCATGAGACCCAGATCTTTGGGCATTCATTTGCTCTTGATGATTTTTCCTCATATGAAGTTCTAATCCTCTGTTTGTAACAACATAATCATTTCCACAGCAGCTAATTGCAATATTTGTAACCACTGATTAGAACTACAGGTGGGGATGTGTCGTCAGGATCTACTGAATTAAAAACAAAACAGGGCCCAGACAAGCCAAAATGTATGACAGAGAACAGAAGTGTTTTCAACATTGTGTTTCCAAAGCAACTACTTTTATTTTTATTTTTTTTACAAAAATCGTTGGATAAAAAGCATTCATTGCCAGTGAATGACTTTTTTAGACAGAGCCTCTTGGTAACTCAGTTTCCCTTTTTGTGATTTCTTTACAGGAACGGTGTGTAGGGTGATTGGAATTGTAGGTTGTGGGGTTTTTTTCTGGAGCCACAGAAAATAAAGTATCTGCAAACCAATGTTTCTCTCACTCTGAGGCCCCTTCCTGAATGATTATAAACTAGAGTAAAGTACCAAATTTTGCTTTTATCAGCCACTGTATGTTTGCTTAGAGAGGCAGTGAAAGAAGGAAATATCAAATAATTTTACTGGATCACTGAAGAAGGAATTATTAATTTATAATTTGCCCTACAAGGAATGCGTACTGTGGCAGTGTCTCAGCACCAGTGCAGGAAGCAGCTATAGCTCACCTGTGTTTCCTGCCTTCTTGCCCTCCATGCTGGTATGCTTTAATTATCCTTCCACACCTAGCCAGGCAACCCTGAGGTGGATTAAGAAGAAATGATAACAAAGCTCACTCATCCCATTATCCAGGTTCCTAACTCAGACACATGGAAGTTGCTTTTCATGTTTTTCCTAGAGCTGCAGTTGCAGCACTTTTTTATGTGTTTTATACATTGTAGCCTGGATCATTTTAATCAGAAATGAATGGGATAATTACAAGAAAAAGTGTTTCAGAGCAACTGATTGGTAGCTGGCATTTTAGCCCTGAGTGTGAGAGTGGACTATCAGTGTACCTGGGAAGCTCTTCCGCGCTGCAGTGCGTTTTCTTCCTTTAGATTACATACAGACTGCTATACCCAGCAGGAAAATTAAAAACAGCTGTGACAGTCTATCCCCAGGTGAAAAATAGAGTGCAGACATCAGAACAGCTAGACCTGGCTTAGAAAAAGGAAAACTATGCTTTTACTCATTCTGTGTCTTGAACGTAATTCAAGAGTATATTTCTTGGAGGACTGAAAATGCTTATTCAGACCTTTGTTGCAAATATCAGAGAGGAGCTTTAATATAACGTTTAGTACCATGGAAGAGTAGAAAACTTATCATTAACTAGTATGTTTTTTTCTGGCCTATCACTTTCAGCCAGCAAATGATGGTCTGTGTTTGGAATTTTTTATTAAATCCAATCTGGAAAATATGAACAGGCTCATAATATAACGAATTAGAAAATGACAATTTTTTTTCCTCCAACTTTTATTTAAGTGGCCTTTACACCTATGAAAATCACCTCAAAGTCAATATTATTGATTATATTTTGAAGCCCATTAGGAGGACAGTCTGAAGTGAAGTGGCAGGTTATCAGACTTTAGATTGTGTTTGTCAGTACTGTACTTTAAGACATATTTTTTAACAACACAATTTTGAAGGTTCATTTGCCACAACTTTAAAGACTTCAGTCATTGATGAAATATTTGTTCCATGCAAGGGCACTAGTTTTTTTATGATGTAAATAAATTTGTTCTGCTCCAGGCTCATAAATACAGAAATCTGGATATGTACTGTAAATATTTTTTTATGTCAATATGCATGTGCCTGGTTATGAATCAATTCAGATAAGTCCATGACCTGTTTTTGTGTTCATTTCCAGTGAATATTCATGGAGTGACTGGCGTGGTCAATCAAAACTCTGTTTATTAAACAGAATTTTAATCTCAATTATAGAATCTTTAGAAATTACTTGAATTTATTTTTCCACTTTTCTGGACAAGAATTTTCCTCTAATAGGAGTTGCAGGTTTGTCTGATGGAAGAAGCGCTCTTCAAGAGAATGGGAAAAAAGTGAATATTTGGTATACCAAAAGAAGTAATTTGAAACTGTAATTGTGAAGAAACTGAAATTGCCTTTGCTCTGTAACAGATTAAAGCAACTGTGGGTAACCAAATGTAAGAGGAAAATAACGCCAAACCACTCAAAATTGCTGCAGACAAAGGCATGGACTAAGTGGGTCATTTTTTTACTTTCTGCTTTTTGAAGAATGGTTGTAAGTAATATTGAGACTACTGTTCTGTAAGCCTGCGGTAGACCTCACAGAAGAATAAATTAAGTGAAGTAATTTGCTGTGGAAGATGGTAGCAGATACTTTTGTTGAAAATTAGGGAATTTCCCATCACTCTTCTATCCTGGTCACAGTGAGATGCCTGCCTGCAGACACAGTGGTCTGCCACAGCATGGACTTGCCAGCAAGTTGCTTTATGCCTTGTTCCTGCCTGCCCTAATCCTACCTTTCTTTAGGTGCTCCAGAGAGTCCCCAGGGGAACAGGGAGTCCATGGGCATGGTTATTTCTCCAGCTCCACTGCCTGAATCCCACTCCATTTATCTTGCCAAACAATGTTGGCCTTTAGACTCCAGCCTGTTATTACTGTTACTAAATTATTTTTTTCCCTCATTTAGACTCTTTCTGAAAGAAAACCTTTTTAATTGTGGAGACCCCCACTCCTGCAGCTTCACAGCCCCAAAACGATGGAGATCTAGTAGTTTATATTGGTCATCACCTGAAAATAAGGCTGATGTGACATAATAGATGAGTCCCCAGTAGGAACTGCTCTATCTAGAATCCTCAAGGGATATCTTCTTTGTGATCCCCTGTTGACTTTTAAAACTTACCAAGGACACACGGAGCATCTGCTGGTTTCCCTAACAGTATTGTGTTGCGTTTATGGTCTTTATTTCTTCAGTCCACTGAACTGCAACAGCCAGCTGCTGAAGTAAGTGCATGAAATTTTTTGTCTTTCAGCCTGAGCAGAGTATTTAGGACAGACAATAGTGAGAGGAACTTGCGCTTGCTGCTACAAGGATGAGATTTGTGTTATTGTAAAATGCTACTGCCATCAAGGATGGGCAGTGCTGTATTTGTTCATCCAGTCTGGAAGAAGTGAGAGTCCCACTTCCTATAATGCTTCTGGCCAGTTGTCTCCCAGCAGTTCACTGTTCATTCAACCTCTTCTCTGACAGAATCGCACTCTCCCCTTACTTTTGCTGCTTACGAAGAGAGGACAGTAGAGACCTGCATGTTTCAGGTGACCTGCTGCATACTGAAACAAGCAGAGTTCATTACCACAGCACACAGCTAAACCTGAGAGCAATCCGTATGCTGAAGTGTTCATACCTGAAAGCTTCTGAGACAATGCTTGAATGTGATACTACAGTTACAGTTGTTCACAAGCAATTCAAAGTTCAACTTTCAGTTTGCTTGCAGTGGAAACTTCGACCAGCTCAGTCCTCAAAAGTAGATGATAAATATATAAAAGTCTATGAAAATACAAGATAGCCCATGTTTGGTTCTGAGTTCTTAACAGGTATTTCCTGTTTTCTGAAATATAGTGCTGGCAAATGTACTGTTTCCTATTAGTCTAAATAATAGTTAGATGTTGGGTTACATCTCTAATTTAATCAGGTCACTTGTTAAATGCTTTCAGGCATTAAAAGTATATTTTAGGAAAAAAAAGTCTGAATATATATATATGTCTGGCTGTATATTATATTAAAGAAAGTGAAGTTATTTCTGTCGTTCCTCCAAATGATCTATGAATAGACAGATTTAATTTATTGGACAGATTATATTATTGGGCACGTTTAATTTGCTTGACTACAAGTAGATAAAATGTCAAGGCAGGGAAGAAGAAAACGGGTAGATATAAAAGCATCTAGACTAAGATTATTCAGTTGTTCAGAATGTTCTTGAGACAGTCCATCATACTGGACAATTCATTCAGCTAATAAAAGAAATAATGTCGTTCTGATCAAATCTGAGTATATTATTGCAAACAATTTTTTTAACTAACAAATTCAGTCTGTTTGGATCAACAATTGCCTGTTGAATGCCTTGAATTTACCAGCTTGATTTTACTCAGAGGTTTCCCCCCATCTTTTTCTGTCATCTTCTACTGCAATTATACTGTGAGGAAAAGATAATGATTATTTTATGACCAAGTAAAGTTGAACCTGTATTTGTTGCAGTTTTTCATATATAAAATCTGAGTTAAATTCTTTTTTTTTTTTTAATTATAGTTTCCTTTATAAAAAGATATATGACTGGGGACATCAAGGAACAGAAAGTGCAATTCAAATTGCTAGCACCTACCTGGACTACATGGATTTTACATCACACATCATTTCTAAAACCAGTAAGTCAGTGTTGGATTTTTATGGCTGGGTTCCAGTCTTCAAAGTAATTTTCTTTTTAGCTCCGGCACAATCTACTCATGTAGGGGAATTCAGAGCTCTGCTTTTCTTATAGCCCCATTTTAGGCTTCCAAACTAGGGAGGTGTGGAAAGAGGATCCCCAGACATGGAAAATAATATGTACAGTTTATGACAACTCTGGTGAGAGTATTTGAATATACGAGATAAAAAATGATTCTCAGCTTAAGAGGAGACATGCAGAATTTCTTAGCAACCACAAAAGGATTAAACAAAGTGGAGGAAAACATTTTTGGAAATTTGAGTCAATGTTAGAACATATCATATGGCATTCATTCTCCTGTGCTTGAGACATTAAGTAAGAAACTGAAGAAGAAAATGCATTAAAAGTATTTTCATTCACGAGAACAGTGCTGTTTCTTTGTATTTTTTTTTCCCCAAAAAATCTTGCTAATAGAAAACTATCTCTTCTTTTCTGTTTCTTCTCATTTCAACTTTTAATCAGTATTCTGTATCCTTGTTATATTTCTTCTGGAACTTCTTGTTACAGAGTGTTTCACTTCTACTCTATCTCAAAACTGTGTATACTTTTCTTTCTAATTTGCCTAATGTCATTTCAGGTGTGTTTGCATTTCACTCTACTTTCTTTCAGCATATTTGCCATGTGCTTTGGTTTTTCTGTGTTGGCTTTTAAATATGTTTGTCCAAGTGATTATGTGATAGACATTTATTCCTCCTCTTAATTATTGTAATTTCTTTGTGTGTGTTTGTGTGTATTAAATAGTGCTTTGAAACAGTTTAGTATCTGTTCATTTATGAACACTGGAGAGAGCTTTCATGTTCAGTATGAAAGAATCTGCAAGAGAGAAAGAAACAAATACAGCTAAACAAGTGGGGATAAATGAATGTGAAAGATTTCTTGAGCTTTAGAATTCAGAGAAATGAAATTTCTTCTGGAAGTTAATTGCAGCTGTATGCATGCATATATCTAGGGGCAGATTTTATTTTTTTTGCCTAACTCCTTCTAAGTGCTAAGGGCAAGCTAAGGGCAAGTGGAAAAGAAAGAAAAGACCAAATATTTGTTCTCAATATTGCAGCAAAGGAAGAGAGAAAGAGCACAGTTGCAGAGAAGGGGCTAGAAAAAGGATGGATGTGCATAAAAGTGTGCATATTTTCCAACTGAAAGAGTTATGTAAGGACCATATTAAAAATAAAAATAAAATTAATTAACTGGAATTGTAGTAGTGAACAATGATTGGGAAGTATTACAAAACAAGGAGCCTACTCCTTTCACTTGTACTTAACTGAAAAATAAGAGGAAGAATTTCACCAAGCCAACTTTTTCATTTCTGTAGAAAATTACTACACTGTTTTATCTGGGATTGTGAGAGAAGGTGCATTTTATATTCCCTTTATATTTAGGCAGGGAGCTGACACTTTGTTATTTACATGCGTTATGTGGTTATGTTTCATTACACAGTATAATAATATGACACAGCTAAATGACAAAGTCCCCAGTGAACATTTTGAGCGGTACACATCCCAGGACTGCAGTAAACACGCTAAATTACAAATTCATGGACTGGTGAATATGGCCATTCAGCAATATAGGAATAGCTCATCTTAGTAGAGAGTGTGTTCTGTTGAAAGGGCATGGGCAATAGGAAAGTGTTTTATTTATTTATTTACATAAGGGCTGAGTAAAGAAGCCCTCAAGGAAAGAGTATGTAAATTTATTAAAAGCACAAGGCAGAGGAAGATTGTAGCTGTAAAGAGTTATCCAGTGTGGGAAAAATCCTACAGACTTCAATGATGTTTTCACCGCTATTTTCTACAGTTACTGGAGAAAGGGCAAAGGTGCTCACAGCTTAATTGCAAATTAAAGGCAAGACTTGGTGATGAAATACTGAGATATTCTCAGCAACTGATTGCTCAAAAAGCTCAGTCAATTAAAAATAACAACCTCAGGAGGCTACACTTGAGTCTTGAACTTGATCTCTCTCTCTCTACCTATAATCCTCCTTGTCATCTTCTCACACCCATAATGTTTGCATGATGTCACGCCATTTTATTTTTTGGCATAGGAAATGTCTCTTTTATTCCTGACTTTTGCTAAGAACTGTAAAATAAATGTGGCTGATGAAACTATGAGGTAAAACTAAAGGCATTATGTACTTTTTTTTTTTTCCCTTTTGTTTCTTTTACCTGAAACAAGAGAAGGCTAAAGGAATGAGGTGGAGGTGGGAGTGGGGGTAGGGGTAGGGTGGAACCATCAGCTAGAGAAGAAAATGAGAAAAAAAAAATCTCAAGTCTTTTATTTAAAATACGCTTTGTTTTAAGGCTTCTAATTACTATTTCCCATCCTGAAAGTGGGAGGCCAGGTTGGATGGGGGTCTCAGCAACTGGGACTAGTGAAAGGTGTCCCTGACCATAGCAGAGGGTTTGGAACTAGATGATCTTCAAGGTCCCTTCCAACCTAAGCCATTCAATTATTCTATTTTATGATTATATTCATATAAAGCTACTATTGATTCCAGATGATTATTCTATAAAAACTTTAACATCTAGCTTTCCCACAGCAGTAGGTTTTGGTTTTTCTCTTCTCTACAAACTGTGTTCTTTGAATTCTCTACTAGATACTGAAGGCATCCTTTCCAGTCAAGGATCATCTGTCAGTCTCTTGCTCTGTAAGATTTTTAAGCTGGTGACTCCCTTGAAACTACATGATGCCAAACTACACATGCACATCCTTGGGCTAATATCTTCATGACTCACAGTTACAATAGAAAAAGAACAAATTATTCTAGAATGTCACAATGAAGGTAATAAAGTGCAGGTTGTTGAAAATAATGAAGTGAAAGTGATAAGAAGATTTTTTTTTCAGAAAAGAGAATCAAGAAAATTTTTGTTTTACATGAATTCTTTAGAATTATATGAAGACAGAAGATTCCAGACCTGCAAAGGTATAAGTTTAGACAAAAATAACTTAATTGCTCTAGGTTAACTGAGAGCTGGCTTAGGACTCTAAGAAGTTATAAAAACACCATAATAACAGGAGCGTATATGCAGTAAAACACAATATATCTCTAAGATCAGAGTAGTTATATTCTGCATGCAGAATGTCTTAGCAGAACAAGAGTGGTCTGGATGGAAATATATAATAGAGAGGGTACAAAGGAAATGGATAAAAATGAGTAAACCAGTATGAACAGAGACAGGTCAGGAAATGTTTGTATGCATAACAGGGACATGTCATTAATCATGAAAAGTTCAATTACCCTGGCATAGACTAGAATAAAAATCATGAAATGACTATGGAAAGGTAAAATTGGGGTAAAATGGAGTTCCTGCTTTTCAAATCTGCTGAGCAATCAAGAAAGCCAAACATGTCTTAGGTGTATCCCCAGGGAGAAAAAAGTATGTGATTAATGAGGCAAAAGTTGGTGAAGATTTGATTCTTGTGATTGTAGAGTTACAGCATCAAATTGTAGTCACCTAAGAGAATATTCCTAAGTCTGGAAGAAGAAAAATATTGCACTTCAAAAAGGCAGAGTATGAAGAATATGAAATATATTGAAAATAGTGTGCAGAATATTTAAAAACATGCTAAGCCCATGTAGAAGAAAGGGAAGCTACTTATGAAAAAAGGAGAAATTATAAAAATGTAGCATTTTACAATTGTGCAAAATTTAAAACAATACCTGGGAAGATCCCTGTATGGTGTAGGTATAACTTGATTTCCTTGGCTCATTTTTACCAGCTAGAGATGGTAAAACGCTTAAAGTAAGATTAAGGTAAGAAGAAAATCAGACAAAAAGGAGATTTATAAATCAAATGTGTTACACAGAGAGGATTACACTAGAAAAAAAAAGTGAGAGAAGAAAGAAATTAGAATAGCTACAATGATATACACATAGCACTAAAGTAATTTCACTAACAGAAAAAGCTTTTATTTTCATAAATACATAAACCAGGTATTTTTTCTGCTTATGGTTCCTGCTGGTTGCATATATAGTTCCACCATGAGTTAAAAAGCTCAGATTATAATAAGCTACAAGCAGACAATTTAAAACAATGTCTTAATATAAAGTATACTAGACAGAAAAGGTTGCTATTAGTTTGTATTCCCTGTGTGTCTGCTGACTAAAACAACAACAAAAAGCTGGTTGAAGTGAATGCAATGTGTCTTACAGCACACAAATATCAAAAACTGTAGGAGGTCTTTAAGCTATTTAAAGAATTTCATGGAATTTAAAAGCCATTCTCTGTGAATCATCCTGTCTTTTCAAACTCACAAATTATTTTTTTAGAGGCTGGCAAGCTGAAAAATTCCATCATAAACCCAACATATTAATGTTTCTGTGATATTTTGTATAAAAGCTAAGAAAAGTTTCCATAATGAGAATTGCATACACCTTAGCACAGAGCTATACGCAAAGCCAGACAGTGAATCCCTTACTGTAATATGGAGCTCTATGCTGGAGAAAAATGCTGAGAATGTGGGTAAAAACTAAAGCAACAACTAAACATTCACTTCCTTTGAAAAGAGAAAATTGTTTGTAAGGTAAAAGCAAAAAAGAAAAAGCTGGGGTTTATATTTTATGGTTACAAAGAAACCAGAGAGTATCAGTCAGTTCCACTAGAAACTAACACTTTGTCATAACCTAAATGAGAATGCTTCAAGGCTGATAGAAACACAACTGTCTCACAAACGTGTTCAGCAAAAATATTCAGGACACTGTGACATAAAATAAGAAAAGAACAACATTCTAAAAGAGAGGTTATTTGAAATAAAATGTTTGTTGTTATATACAGTTGTGAAAGAGCTTGAAATTGTCCAAATCATATCTAAAAATAAATTTATAAATTGAAAGCTGTTAGGAGGCTGAAAGTCTATACATTTTGTAGCCTAAGTAAGGGTACTTTAATGAAAGACATGTCCTGATGGGACTGTTTTTGCCAGATTGTATCCTGTGAAGGAATCATTTCTGGATTAAATGACCTTATTAGTACAGCTAACTTTGAGGAGGTAACAGGAAACTGTTGGGATGGAAGGACAGCACTGCTTTCTTCTTTATTTGAAGCAGGGGTCATGGGCCACAGGAAGGAGAGTAGAGTGGAAAAGGAGTTATCTTCTGTGGAGGGCAGAGAAGTCTGCTTGGCAGACTTTCCAGACACTGAGAAGCAGTATGTTTCTGTCTAGGCTTTCATCAGAGTGAGGTGCCATGTCATGTACTGCATTCTTATCTGCTCTCCCCTTTATGTTCTGTCACCATTTTACTCTGCTCATAAATTTTCCCATTGGCACAGTGACTGTAAGCTGTACTACATAGATAGGTGAAACATTCAAAAATGTCATGAATTCAAAGAAATGCCTTTCAGAAATGAAACTAAAGTCTCAAATGTCAAAATATATTCCTCCTCAGCACTGGAAAGTCTAAGGTATAATGTAGTTGTTGCCTGCTTGTAACAGATATTCTGCCTGTAGACAGGATGGGGATCATGTACTGCGACATGCTGAAGCCTCTGTCCCACGTCACTTGAGCAGAGTTCCTGGATGGAGTATGTCCTAGTGCTCTGCTTCCTTCCCCAAGAAACAAAGCCACAGTTTGGGTCCAAAGCAGCTGGTGCCCACCTGTTTTGTACTCTGCCAGTGATGGATTGAGGGTGGGATCTACATACAGTCTGACACTTATGGTACAGACATGAATTCCTGCTTGCCTAAGGAAAATTCAGTGTTTCTATTTTTAGATTTAAATTATTTACATATAGGCTTTCTACTTTTTGATTTATGCAGGGTGCTTGTGTATCAAAACAGATTATAAAAGTATTTTAGGGCAGAAGATGAGTAAATCTTGGTATGGAGTGCAGCTGTGCCAAAAGACCAGGACTGTCCTGTGCTGAACATGGTCAGTTACAGTTGGTTCCAAGAGACTCACCATAGTGCATGGCTGAGCCTTGTAGCCAAGGTGGCGGTGATTCTGGGAAAATCACAGGATCTCAGAATCAAGTGGATTGGAAAAGACCTCTGAGATCACCAAGTCCAACCTTTGACCCAATATCACCTTATCTACTAGATCATGGCACTGAGTGCCACATCCAGGCTCTTCCTAAACACTTCCAAGGATGGTGAATCCACCATGTCCCTGGACTGACCATTCCAATGTCCAATCACTCTCTCTGTAAAGAACTTTTTCCTAATGTCTAACTTAAACCTCCCCTGGCACTGCTTAAGACTCTGTCCTCTTGTCCTATTGCTAGTTGTCTGGGAGAAGAGACCAATACCCACTTGGCTACAATCTCCTTTCAGGCATGTGTAGAGAGTGATAAGGTGTCCCTTGAGCCTCCTCTTCTCAAGTCCAGCTCCCTCAGTCACTCCTCATAGGACTTGTGCTCCAGTGCTTTGTTGCCCTTCTCTGGACCCCCTCCAGCACCTCAACATCCTTCCTAAACTGAGGGGCCCAGAACTGGACACAGCACTTGAGGTGCAGCCTGCCCAGTGCTGAGCACAGGGGAACAATCACTGCCCTGGTCCTGCTGGCCGCGCTATTCCCGATACAGGCCAGGATGTCACTGCCCTTCTTGGCCACCTGAGCACACTGCTGGCTCATGTTCAACCTGCTGTCAATCAGAACCGCCAGGTCCTTTTCTGCCTGGCTGCTCTCCAGCCACTCTGTCCCCAGCCTGTAGTGCTGCCAGGGGATTGGTGTGGCCAAAGTGCAGGACCTGGCACTTGGTCTTGTTGAACCCCATACCACTGGATTCAGCCCATCTATCCAGCCTGTCCAGGTCCCTCTACAGAGCCGTCCTATCCTCCAAAAGGTCAACACTACCCCCAGCTGGGTGTCGTCTGCAAATTTGTTAGTGGTAGACTTAATCCCTTCATCCAGATCATTAATAAAGATATTAAACAGGACTGGGCCCAACATCAACCTCTGGGGCACACCACTGGTGACCGGCTGCCAAGTGGATGCAGCCCCATTCACCAGCATTCTCTGGGCCTGGCCATCCAGACAGTTCCTAACCCAGCATGGAGTGCCCCTGTCCAAGCCATTTTCAAAGGCTGCCAGGATTTCCAGGAGTATGGCATGGGAGATGGTGACAAAGGCTTTGCTGAAGTCCAGATAGACTACATCCACAGCCTCATCCACCAGGCAGGTCACCTGGTCATAAAAAGAGATCAGATTGGTCAGGCTGGACCTGCCCCTCCTAAATCCGTGTTGGCTGAGTCTGGTCCCCCGGCCATCCTGTAGATACTGTGTGATTGCACTCAAGATGTTCTGTTCCATAACCTTGTCAGACAGTGAGGTCAGGCTGATGGGCTGTAGTTTCCCAGCTCTTCCTTCTGGCCCTTCTTATGGATGGCCATCACATTGGCTAACTTTCAGTCATCCAGGACCTCCCCAGTCAGCCAGGACTGTTGAAAAATGATGGAGAGTGGCTTGGCAAGCTCCTCTGTCAGTGCCCTCATCACCCTAGGATGGATCCCATCTGATCCCGTAGACTTGTCAGGATCCAAGTGGCTCAACAGATCACTAACTGCTTCCTCCTGAATTACAGGAGGCTATTTGGCTCACTATCCCTGTGTACCAGCTCAGGAGGCCAGTTGTCCTGGGAGACAACCTGTTTTATTGTTAAAAACTGAGGGAAAGAAGGTGTTAGGTAACTCAACCTTTGCCTCATTTTTGGTAATTGTGTTCTTCCCTGTGATGAACAAAGAACGGAGTTTTTCCTTTTGTTACTAATGTACTTACAATAACACTTTTTGTTATCCTTAACAGAAGTGGCAAGATTAAGTTCAAATTGTGTTTTTGCCTCTCTGATTTTCTTTCTGCATGACCTAAAGGTGTTCTTAAACACTTCATGAAAGGCAAAGAATGGCACGGAGGCAGAGGACAAGGGAGAAAAGCAGTGAGAAATAGCAGTGTGAACACAAAGGTCAGAGAAGAAGGAGGAGAAGCAGGTGTTACAGGTCCCACAGCAGATATCCCCACTGCAGCCCATGGACAAGATCATACCAGTCAACACTGGTAGAACTGCAGCCTGTGGGGAGGCCATGCTGGAGCAGAGGGAAAGTATAAGAAGGAAGAAAAAGCAGAGAGACCAGCAACCATTATGTGCTCACTGTGGAGTCTCCTATCCCCCATTCTTCCTCTGCTGCTGGGGGCAGGGGAAGGACATGGGAGTGACAGAGTACATTTGAGCCTGGGAGAAGCAGGAGGAGAGACATTAACGTTTGTCTTCATTTCTCACTATCTACATCTGGTTTAATTGAATATAAATTAACAGTAATTGTCCTTACATTGTCTGTTTTACTCACAGTAGTAATTAGCAAGTGGTCTCGCTGTCTTGGCCCATGAGCTTTCTTTTTCTCCTTTTGTCTTGCTGAGGAAAGTGAGTGACTGAGTAGCTCGGAGGGAGTTGGTCTGTTAGTCAAGGCTAACCACTATGAATTTGAAAAGCTAAATGAGAAAATGCAAGACAAAATTCAGAATGAGAGAGAAATAGTAGCCAATCATGTGCACAGATATTGAAGACAGAATTTCCCACACAAACATAGGGTTTTCTAGATTCACCCTGACCTACTAGGCAATTGGCAATCCTATTACCAAGCTCTGCAAATTGACTTGGAGGAGAAGAGGAGGAAGGGGTCTTCCGTCTTTCCATCAGCAACTCCTTCCTGCTCTCCAGGAAAAGGTGGAAGGAACAGGGCATGTTCTTGTTCCCTGAATACTTTCCAACTGTGATGATCACTTTATGCTTCTGTTCAACACTATAATATAGTAAATTTTCTGTAAAAACTCTTCTATGTCAGGTGGAAGAGAACCATATAAACATTCAAATATAGATGAAATAATTCCTGTCTTATTTAGATCAACTTTATTCTCAGTTACTATTTTCTAATAATGTTTTACACAAAAGTTTCCAGTAAAAAATTAAAACAGTCAAAATTAAGACCTTAAAAATTTGCACTCTTCATAAACTGTCACAATAAAAATAATGCCTTATCAGATCTAGAAAGGTCTAGAAAAAAAATGTTTTAACTCGTATATACTTACAGTTCAAACTGAAAAGTCAGAAATATTGGTAATCAGATAAGATAATAACCTTGATAAACAGGACTTTCAAAAACTTTTCCTTTTAATCTGACAATTTACCCAGTGTCATAAAGTGTCAAAATTGAGTGTCATAGAAAAGTGTCTGAATTAGGCTAACCTATAGAATAGTGTGTGATGAAAGAGAGCAGATGTATGCAATACATAGAGAAAAAACCCTCAGGCACAGAGCAACGTTATAAAAAGAGAAAGCTGGGCATACACACAAGTGTACACATACAATACAATATTCCTATATCCATGTTTACTTTCAAGAGGTATTTTTCTGAAAAATAAATTACACAAGTAGGTGAAAAGCCTCCAAGGGAATCAGATAGATGAACAGTGCTGCAGAATTCCTTCTCCTGTACAAACGGAAAGTATACGTCATAGTTACTGTCACAATTGACCGTTTTAAAGAATCAAGAGCAAGTGCAGCTGCTGGGCTTAAAAAAGAGTAATAACAAGTGTCTTAATGACACTGGAGGTTGTAAGCTGCTGTGAGGTTAGGTTGGTGGACAGAAAAAGAGCTAGCATATCATCCATAAATCATTGAACCTAGGCAGAGATACAGTTCCTTGGATTTTCAACCAACCAGGAAATCAAGAATTTTGAGTAGTACAAATGAGAAATACTGCACAAAGGCAGTCACAGAATCCTAAGTTTCTACAAGACAGATTGATAGAGCATCTTCAACTTCAAAATGCCAGTTTGTACTTAAACTAGGAAACTCATTAGCTGCCTTTTAAGTATCAGTTCCATTGCATATGTTGTCTAGGTTAAATACCTTTTCCACATTTTGGATTTATACATTCATCAAGTTACCTTTTTCTGTAATGCCATTGAATGTGGTAGGAGAGAAGACCAGGATGTAGAGCAGGTTTTACACTCATTTTGGTCTTCCTTACAGGCTCTCAGCAAATATGGAGAAAAATAATTAAGAAGGTACAAACTCAAAAGATACGTAGAACCAGCAATGCAACAGGCCCTTTCAACATGGATTTAAAGGCTTAGTTTAACATACAAATTTTAAACAAGCAGATGCTCAAAGAAACTTTCCAGCAGCTACCAGTACGCTAAATATATTGCACTTATGTGTTCTAAATCTGTAGGAAATTTCAGATATATTCAAAAAACCAACACAAAAAACAGGTCAGCAAAATATAATTCTGTTTTTTAAAAGGTTTTCTGTCAAATCTAGAACTTGGAAAAATTTTGTTCTGTCCAGCTCCCTGTAAACAAAATGTCATTCAGTGCTACCTCAGAGCCTCGTAAGTTTTTGTATTTCACTATATCTCCTTGTACCTCATGTGTCAAGAATAAATCACTGTCTAAAGTTTTACCTCTCTGACATTCCTACTTCAGACTGTAATAGGTATGCTGAGCTGATCTTTCTGGAACTGAAGAAATCTTTCAGCTTTAGTTTTCCTTTTGTTTCATGAAGCTAGCTGATAGAACATAGTTTTTTTTATCTTTGTATGTCTTGCTTTCAACTTGGATTTTATTTATGCTTCATGCATACCACATGGCAGCAAAAGAAGATATAGTAATTATCAGAGAATATATTCCATAAAGAAGAATAGATGGGAAAAAGAAACAGTTGCAAATAGTGAAGTGTCTTTATAGATTATTCCCTGTACAGCAGGAAGACACATCTCTAACTTGTCAAGGAAACTATTCCCTACTGAACAAATCCTAGACTTCTTAAATTGGAAAAACTCTTGTTTGTCTAGGCAAAAAGAATCTTGCTGGATAAGGACTTTAGGAAGTTCACCCTATGTGAACTATCCAGGACCTGAATATTAAATAAGGCTTAAGGAATAATGGATTTTTTTGCACTTAAGGCTGTATTTCCAATGTGCATTTATATATTCAATTTTCTGTATTCAGTAATTGTACTTTGGTAGATATATGAGCTGCACAGTAGCTGCTTCATGGGTAATGTGATCCTTCTTTCACTTGTCCTGAAATACATACAGAAACCTGAATTTTATGTGTGGTGCATAGTGCCTATCCCATTTCATGTGTTATGCTTCAAAAGAGTATGTAATTTTTATGGCTTTTCTGCAAACTCTTTTTCTCCAACCCTGACGGAAAACATAATTTTACCACAGCTTTAAGCATTTGTGAAGAACTGGACAACTGAGGCCACATGCTACATGCCCTGAAGCGGAAAGCAGTGAAAAAAAAGTGCAAGGAAAAATACACTCTGGCAGCAGGCAAGTATTTTTGCTTTAGATTATATTTTTTTAAACTTAAGTCAAGGCAAAGAAAAATTAAGCTAATGCAAACTGAAAGTACTTTTTGTTTTGTGTTGTGTACTTTCCACCCACATTTCCCCAATACTCATGTTGTTTTCTTATTTTCTCTTTTCCAGAAGTATACACTTTGAAAATTATGATGTGTAAATTGTAAATGAGTGACTCTATCTTAAACCATAGGTACAGTGAGAGACAGTAAAAAGCCAATTCCTTAGCTAAACAGAATTTAAACTTTGCTTCACTAATAGCCCACAAACACTCAACTTATTGTTCTTCTACCTGATGTACCATAAGATTATACTTTTGAATTCTTGGATAATTTACTATAGAGATTTCTATATGCTTCCTAAAAATACGTGCAGAATTTCTTTGTATTATGTACAAACATAGTGAGGTTAAAAAAAAAATAAAAAATTGTCAGAACAATTCTGGATGTTCTCCAAACTGTTGTTTTTTGGTTTTTTTTGGTGATACAGAGTAGCCACACAATTCTAAGCCCGCTCTTATTGGTTTAGTTTGCTTCATTTCACAAACCTATATAAACTGCAGTACCCAAAGGTCCTTTTGTTATAGTGTATGATTTATCTGTTGCAGTTGCATCAAGATTTCCTCTGTGCAGACAAGTCATATAACATGGATAGGATGAAGGTAATGTGCCACAAGAGAAGAGTTTAGAGAGCTTATATAGTTCCCAAGTGCCAGGAAGAGGTTAGAAAGGGTTAGTGTGGTACTCAGAATGGTGGGTACTCTAGTTGTTGGGGGGGAAAAAAGGTATTTCCGCTTTTTAAAATAAATAAAATATTACAATATTGAAACAAGCTTCAAGGCCAACTCAGCAAAGGACACTCAAAGATAGGTTAACAGACATTCAGTTATTAACAGAGAGAGAGAGAGGCACACATGTACTCATAAAAATACACCCATCATCTCCAAATAGACAGTCTCTGTTAAAAAAAACAAGCTAGGGAGCTGAATTTGACCATCACCATTCATCTTTTGGCTCTTCCATGTACAAAAATGTTCCTGCAATTTGTGAACATGTATCTCATTTGTTATTGTAACTCATTTCATGTGCTAGAACTCATTATCATAACTTACCACGTATGCAAATACATGAACTGCAATTCATTTTTCCAATGAAGTAGTTGGGGGTCAAAGCTGTTGAATAGCTGCCTTTATCAATCAGCTACTAAGTTGTGACTGCTTAGTAACACGATAGCGGGCCTTTTACAGATAAATTAATTTTTCATTCTTTCTTTATCTAAAAGGAAGAATATAGATGATAGTTACCTTTGATCACTAAAATTGTATTACAATCTTTATATTGCCTGTGATATAAAAAGGACAATTCCCTCAAACTCATAGCTTACCTGAAAAAGCAAACATAAACATTATAGTTCCAGGATTCTTTTGTATATTTGTTTTGTAAGTACATGTATTAGTATATTTTCATAATCTTTGTGGTTTTTTCATTGGGTTATTTTTCCCTCCTCTTTTCAGGGCTAAGAATAAGCAACATTAATTCAATGGATGGAACATCTTAGACTCATCCTAATTTTAGAGATCCAGTCAAAAAATAAAACTCCTGTTTTGCTGACATATTAAGCAACTACAAGACTGCAGTGAGCACCTCTTTAATAATTTATTATTTGCAAACAAAAATGGGAAGTATTGTGCATCATTAAAGAGCACTCTTTTCAAATTGCCTCCTGATTACTTAAATAAGTTTAAGAGAAATGAGTATGTATGACTGTAAATTATTAACTTTATTTAAAAAATAAATTAACCAGAATAAACACTTAGTGCATCACATAGCAATTATATAATTATCACTCCTCCAATCATGAACAGAGAATTCTTTTTAATGGGAAAAACATTAGAGAACTGTGTCCACAGAGAGGAGCTCATGGCTGCCTTTTATAAGTGCTCTTTACAGGCTGCATATCCCAAATTTTTGTGGCAGCTGGGAGCTATATTAAATATAGCAAAATACATTTTGTCTGCAAAGAAGCTCATGAAATTTCCCACATGGCTGTGGTAGATTTGATCAGCTCATGAATGGGAAAGCAAATCAAAGAAAATCTCTCAGGCTCAGGGTTGTAACCTAAGCTTTTCTTTTTAATCCCACACATACAGACCTGCACTGACACCTCAGATATCCACACTGCTCTTGCTTAAGATGATGCAAATTATATGTGCACATCTTCGGATGGTGTCAGGACCCTGCGAGTGTTAGCTCTAAGTGCAGCAAAAAGGAATGTTCTGAAACACTCCAGGGATTAAAGAGTGGTTCCAGTGAAGCCAGTAGGATATTCAACTTTGGCTTCCACACAACTGAGATTTTACTCTGGTTCTTTTAAATGTGGGCTACTGCCTCTGCTGGAAGAACTGGTTCTTTCTTTTTATTTTCCTCTTTTATTCCTTCTTTTTTTTTTTTTTTTTTTTTTTTTTTTTTTTTTTTTTTTTAAGCTGTGCCTTCAAGTAAGCACTTGTGAAAGATGTTATCCTTATGGCCCCAGAGAGTGATTTTTTTTTTTTTTTTCTGCTAGCCACAGAGCTGTTTCAGCAAGGAAAAACTTTCTCGTACTAACATACTAATATGCACTAGGCACCTTCTCCAAGAATAGCTTGTGACAATTCAATCTTCATACTTCTTCAGCTTTTTTTTTTTAACCCCCCCACCCCCACTGTGAATATCATATGTTTGTGCAGGAATTCACCTTTAAGCTCTAGCTCAAAGACTGTAGCAAATTTCAGAGAAAGGGCTGCTTAGGATGTTTTCCCAAATGTAGATCTGATTGCATTGCTATGAGATTTATTCTATGCTTAGTACTACATAAACTGCATAGTTTTGTCATGCAAAATTGATGTCTCTTGTGAGGTTTTTTTCTGTAACCAACCAGACTAAAGTCTCCTTAATGTTTCTGAGTTCTTAAGGACCTTTAAATAAGCATTAGTATTGAAAGGGAAAGAAAACATCTTTTTTTTTTTTTTTTTATTTTTACACCTTTGTACAATTCATGATGATTGTGCTCTCTAAATTTGATATATTAATTAACACAGGAGCCATTCCTACCTATAGTGCATAAAATGTTGGCCAACATGCATATTCCAGGCTTGAGTCCATGGAGGCTGCCTCAAGACTTGTCCTCATCACAATATTGATTTAGATTACAGAACTTAAACCATGCAGAGAAATATGACTTCCCTCTACTTCTTATTCTGTACTTATTATACTTCTATATACTTCTCAGTGAGTTAATAGGACCTCTTTATACTTCTTAGTTTCTCTAACTTCCACAGACATACAAACTCCCTATGATCAAATACAATTACATTATAATACTAAAATCATAAACTAAGACATAAATGGCTGTAACTCATTAGCTGACAACATGACAATTTTATGGTGCCTATGCAACCCAGCAGTTAAGTTTCCACTCTGCCTACTGGCAACACATAAGGAGAAATCACATGAGGGACTGTCCTGGAACTTCTTTTCCACACTGAAAATATGGAAAAAAAGAGCTGTATTTATAGCCTTTATTTCATGACATGAAATAAAGTCCCTCCATATTTCAGTATGGAGGGACATATCTGCTGTAGGAAATACTTATTTTTCCTCTCTCAGACGCTATTTCATGCTTGAAGAATCCTTGTAAACTCTTAGTCCATTTATGTGCAGATTTCCACTGTCCTGTTTGTCACTATCCTGACCTCTGTTGCTACTGCTGGAACAAATACTGCCAACAAGAGCCATAGAATAATAAAACTGTATGGTGCACACAATCACATTTGTTACATGACTAATTCAGGACACCTGACATGGTTGACAGCCAAAGAATATGAAGTACAGGTGACTTTTTCAAGGTCCTCTCAGTTTATATAGTTTATCTAGACACCTTATTCCACTTCAACTATTTCAGAGAATTTAAACAATGCTCAATGAAAAGAAAGTAGGAGTGCAATTAGAAATGCATGAAGGTTAAAACTAGTAAGTATTGACCTTTTCTACAAAGCAAGTTGACACTCTTTTGCATCTCTACTTAGAAAATGAGCCTAATAGAATTTTATTATTATTGATCAATAGCTGTGTTCTGACTCAACCAATTACATTAAGACAACAAAGACATAACAATCATGGCATATATCCATTTAGCTCTGTATCTCACAGTCACCACTCTGGATGCTGTTAGAATTAGTGTTAGAATAAAAGACACGCAGGGATATTATCCCAACCATGAAAAATTTGCAGCTTAAGGATTCCTATGCTAGACCTTTTGTCCAGTTCTGTGTTGTCAACAGTCCTCTTTTATATCAATATACTTGCCTTTTGAATAAACTTGTACTTCAACTTTCAGTAACATCTTGTGACAACAAATTTTATAATCTCAATATTCATTGGATTTCTGTAGATATTTTTTGACAATGACTCAATATTATGAGGTGATCCTGAAATGCCTTGCCTAAATCTGGTAGAATATGGAAATATGGAGATGATTTCAAGACCCCATCTTCAAATATAGAGAATATTTATGCCACTTTTAGTAACAGACTTTAGCAGGACCAGAAAAAGCCAGTATCACAAATCATCAGAAAGGAGCTATTAAATATATATATACATATATATATTTAAAGAGAACAAAGCGGAAGTCAAGTCTGATGAGGGAGCAATTTTAAACAGTAGCAAATTGAAATTTAGAATACCGAATTAAAAAAATGGGACTAAAGATACTAAGAAAATGTATAGTAAGCCTTGTTGTGTTGACATGAAAGTGATGGCCTGAGGTAAAGTGGTTGAACTTCAGGAGATGTGACTGAACACTTAGATTTTGAATGTCATAGACTGTGACCTTA
This sequence comes from Xenops minutus, assembly GCA_035221455.1. Lineage (NCBI taxonomy): Eukaryota > Metazoa > Chordata > Aves > Passeriformes > Furnariidae > Xenops > Xenops minutus. The sequence goes on along the minus strand of JAWWEE010000074.1, from coordinate 96,854,414 downwards.
TGCAAAAGTGACGGCTAAGAAAAAAATGTTAATAGTCCCTCAGTAATGAATCTCTACTCTCGCTGCAATACTGAAAAAGGGTAGCAACAGAAAACATCCCATTTAAAATTCAAATCCTAAAAGATCGTGAGTGGCTTTATTAGTTTCCAGTCCACCTTGTTAAAAGATGCTGAAGGGTCAGAGACAGTAGACTGTGAAACTCTCGAAATCTTTGTAATAAAAACTGCAGTTCAACTGGGGCTCTACTCTTTGTCAAAAAGAATTTGCAGTTACTTGTCCTTAAATGCAAAAGACCAAATACACACTTCACAGCTGAGTTATCCATAAAACTCCCTGTCTCTACTCCAGTTCTTATAAATTCTACCCTGCTACCAAGAAAAGCAAGATAATGATTGTAGAAAGTCTGGGACACCCACAATAAAACTTTTCTCTAAGGTATGCTGTTGGGCCCACCCATCTCTTGTTTGAAATGTATTTTAGCTGGCAGTCCTGTAAGAAGTTAGCGTTCTAACAAAAAACACAGAAACCTCTTTTGATGCCATCATTAATCCGGCCTGTTATTTAGAACGTCTAAACATTTTTTTTAAAGTGATTGAAGACAATGACATTTTAAATGTAATATCCCAACACACTGCTAATATGTTCTTAGACATCTATTTTATCATAAGTGTATTTGTGCCACATGAACAAGTTTTTTTTAAGGAATCATCTAAAATTACTACGCAGCAAGTCTGTTCTCCCTGCACTTGGTATGTATCACACATAACAGGTTCAAGTATAACTGCTGCTTTAACAACACCTTGAATCTGACACATGATTTTTTATTATGTTTAATGCATGTTGAATGTAAAAAAGGGGTGTTTGGTCAAGAAACACAATGAGCTAGTAGCAGTTATACAGAAATACAAGGTGATATGAGGTGTTTTAAAAGTGATATCTCAAAAGAAGTGATCTGAAGAGAAAGTACTAAAGCCAAATAATAATGTCAAACTTGTATTCCACTCACCAGACATAAAAGACAATTAAAAACCCCACATATCTGCAGCACAGACATTTTATGTGTGTTCTATTTCAATACAACCATGTATGAGTGACACTGAGAGTCACATTCTGCAGACAAGTTGTTGATTTGTCACTAAAGCCGCATTTGTTTACAGAGGCAAATGACAGTGAAGACTGTCTTATCCTCAGCTGGCTAAACAGCCTGAGTGGTAATCATGCGCTCTGCCCTTAGCCACCTGCATTTCTTGACATACCCTATGTGCTAAAAAGGCTGTCCCTGTCTTTCTTCTTGCTTCAGACTGTCCATTTAGCTGTTGTATTTATTAAATTTTACATTGTACTTTAATTCCACATCTGTATAAAATGTGAGTTTATTCTGAAGTGCAAACAAAAATGCAACAATAACATCACTGGCAGTTGAATTATACCTTTCAGATTATCCAGTTCCTCTTTTTTTCCTATTTCATATTTACTTTTGCTATCTGAGATTTTAAAAACTTCACAGCCTAAAACAAGTTCATAGTCAGGAACTTTGCCCTGCATTCCAGCTTATTTATCCAGCTTCACTGGCAGCTTGCAGGCCTCCTGCCTCTTAACTCAGCCAGCTGTTAAGTAATCACCACTGTTAATGAATCACCACTGTTTCAAGCAGCTTTCAGTTCAGATAGTTTTTCTATCCACAGGCAGTTGGCTTAATCTGCCACAGAAAATTTCATGAGATAATATCAAATGCTCTAACAGATTGCTTTTATCTTTGAGCTCTCTTTCCCAATTATGTTATTGTCCTGTATCACCATATATGTGTGTGTGTTGTAAAATTATATTTTTCTGATAACATTTTTTATCATTTTTTTTTCCATGTTATCATAATAAAAAGGCTGAAAGGAACAACCATACCTTTGCATGTGAGGATCTAAGCATTAGTTACATTTTCAGAAAGAGTGAAAAATACTTGGGATGCATGAAGATGAACAAAAACTCCTGGTGTTTAAGAGCTCATTCTACTATGAAAAATAAGACTTTATTTGAACATCCCTTCATTTGCCTCATGTAAATCATATGCTGATACTCAGCTAAACATAATGGTATGTGAGAAGTCCGTTTGCATTTGGGCATTCAAAAAGCTATTATCAGAAATTTTGGGGATGATTTGTGGGCTATTATTTATACAAGAAGCTAGATAATCCCTGTGCAACCTTCTCTTCTCTAGGCTAAGCAGTCAGAGCTCTCTCAGTCTTTCTATCATCATCATCTCTAGCTTTAATTTTACGTAATTCTAGGAAGCCATGATGAGTTTACATTTCTGTCAAATTCACTGATATAGAAGGTGCAATTGTATAACACCTGTTAGATCAGGCTTCCGTCAAATGGTCATGGCAATGTGGCTTTAACAACTGTCAGGGCCCTGAGTGCACTACCTGGGCAGCCCCTCTCCTTCTTCTGCATTTAACTTTTCTTCTTCTTCAGTTACTTCCTATGTGAAATCAAATAGTTTGTAGTTACTGCTTCTATTGTAGATTAGTTACCCACAGCCCATGAGGCCCTTTGAACAAATCAGTATGCTCAAGCAGGATTTATCAGCTCCATTCCCTAAAGAAAACTGGGGCACCAACTCAATAGCTATTTTCATACTTAGGAACAGCCTTCAGTTAGTTTTTTGTTATCCTGAATGCTGTGATCTAGAAAGCATGGGGGGAGAAGAAACAATCTGAAACCACTGTACAGATGTCAGCCCAGCACCTCCTGAAGTTGATTTTAGGTGTCATTCACCTGCTTGACAAGGCCATTTGCCTTCAACGGACAGTTTATCAATCCCAGTCACGAGAACTAAGAGACATGTAATTGGATATGAAGGTGATTCAGAGAAGCTGAAGAACACTTTATTGGGAAACATGACCAAGTTGCAGTATAAGCATGTGAGTACTATTTGCAAGAGGAAACACTTAACACTTGTTTTTCAGGTGAATCCTTTTTTCCCCAAAGAAATTAAGAATCCTCCTTGGAGATGTTTCTAATGAAGTTAAATTCAGGAAGACTGAAAATCTGTATATAATTACAAACACTCTATTGCTTGTTTCCACTCAAAGAACACTCTTAATTTTGTCAAATTCTTGTGTTCAGCTCTTTTACAAAAACTTGATCAAGACAAGTGCTAAAACGTCAATGTCTCAGTCCTATTAAAAGCACATGGTTACAATATCAAAATGACTGATACTAGAATATATATAAAGCTTCTTAGAATTATGACATCGGCTTAAAACTTTCAACAGCTCATAACTTCCTAGTCTTCAAGTTAGAGAAGACATGACTGAGATTAAGCAAAGCCAAAGTCAGGACCAATGGAGGTTAACGTGTACCTGTGTCTGGGTGTGTGCATACATGTGGGGGTGTGTTAAGCAAAAAGGCTTTATGAGATACAAAGAATTAATTCGACTGACTCCAAGCAACACCATGTAAATACCTGGATGTATATATAGAATTCCTTTTTTTTTTTTAATTTTTTTTTTTTTTTATTTCTGAGACTTTAATGTATGTGCTCTTGCCATGTAGCTTTTCACGGCTGAAAATGGAGTTTGGGCAGCTAGTAGCAGGGTAGATAGCCTAAGCTAGAAGCAGTTGATGGCGGTACTTTATTAGTAGAGAGACTTTGTGCCAGGCACTTGCATTCTTGTGGCTGATCTGAAGCTATAAGCCTCCTTGGAAGCAAAGAGATAATTTAAAGAAAGACAGGTGATTACTGTCAGTTGAAGGAGTGGATAATAGTCCTTGGAAATGAAAATAAGAAGTCTAAACAACACTTGATACCTCACTGAGAATGTAAATTAATTTCTGAAGACATTCCCTTTCTCTTTCTTTTAAACTTTGATTTCTGGCTCAGATTTACTAGACACATTTAAAATTTATTCCTCTGATGCTATTTTTATAAGTTCCTTTATAGACTAGAACTGCAATTTTAATAGGTTCTAAAAATGAAGCCTTTTATTTTTGGTACACAGAACACTGTGTACTAAATGCAATGTAATAGAAGTTGCACAAAACACATGAACTTTAGTACTTTGTATTTAAGAATAGAAGCTTGTAGTTCACATTTTTCTACAAAAACTGGTATGTAAAGCTTCTCTTTAAGTAAATGCTTAATTATTTTTTCCTTCAAGTCCTCCACATAACAGGAATGAAATTTGAGAAGCTATTTATGAAACCAGTAGTGTTTATCACACAATTGATATATTGAATCATACCCCTTATGGATAAAGTGCAGGTTTCAACTTAAATGAAACAGAAGTCTGCAGAATGATGTTAGGAAGATGATAGTAAAAATAGAACATTCTAAATAACAGAATTATTATTTTTAGAAAATAATAGAATAAATGTATCCTTTAAAGACATAGTCGGTACAGAAATTCTTCTGCTTTTGGAATAATTTAATATGGACAAGATCTCTTCCCTAATTCACTACTTTGGAAAAAAACGGGCAATTAAAAGTGTCATAATTAAATTATCCTCTATGTATTATTCATTAATAATAATTCATAATAACATAAGAATATAATAATAATTTTATTAAGTTAGTATTACAGTAATTCCTTAATATGGCTATAATTTACTTGGGTTGTGGATTAATTGAGACATTAATACAAAATATTATGGAGTAGATGCCATCATGCACAGCTCAAATTAATATCCCAGAGCATTATAAACATGACTATTCTGCAGTCACAAAAGTATTATTGTTCTCTATTTTGGATGTACTTCAAATAATTCTGAGTGTCTAATATATTTCTCTGAAATAAAAACTATAGATTAATGGCCCTACATCTACTAAAATATTTTCATACACACAAAGAAGATGAACAAGTATCAAAGAGAGATCTTAGATTGCTTCTACAGTTTAGAGAATGTAGTGCAGGTAATAAACAGCTTGGACTACATAATGGAAATTGCAAAAACAGAAAGCAGCCCAATCCTATTGATCTCACTACAGCATTAGCTGGCTGTTTCTAAATACAGAACATGTGTTAAATCTAAGTTAATGTAGCTTCGTTAATTCAATTCTTTCTTGTTTCAGAAAAAAATGCTTGCACTGTACAAATCCTTCTGTTACAAAGTGATTCCTTAGATACAAACATCTTGGCTACCCTTAATGTTCTCTATATTGCTGAGGATCTCAGAAAAGCTGCAGAAATACATCACAGCAAACACTAGTGATCAAGAGTTTTCAATTACTAAGTCAACCTACTTGTCAAGCAGTTGATCCAAATGAACTAAAACTAAGAATTTGTAAGTACAAGGAGTAAAGCAAGGAGTCTTCCAAGAAAAATGAAGGTCACACTTCCAGAATATTTACTTAAAATGCAGACACACACCAGAGAGGCAATTCTACTATACCAGTTTAGTCATATTGCCTTAGCAAACCAGTTAACTGGAGACACAGTTTTATTTGAAAGTTGAAAGAACTATATACATGACTGTAAGTGTTTCATCCAAAGATACAGTAACCACTCACCTCTGGTTTTCCGGAATTAGTCTGTATATTCTTATCAGGTACAGCAGTGCTTACAGATGGCAGTATCTGTGACAGTGAAAAACAATATAGGTATTTAGACAATGTACAATGAAATAATTGCAATAAAATAGGAGTGTTTTCTTTGAAAGAATGCCTGAAGACTTCTAAGCACTTGCATAAATCTGAGTTGCAATTTTACATGATGTTATATATACAACCAAACTGATGTCATGTAGGAATTCGGTAAATAATAACAATCTAAATCAAAATCTTGCTCTTGGCAAAAAGGAATGCTAAGAATTTATTTATAGTTACAAAAATATGTTTACAAAAAGTAGTACAGAAAAATGTAATTAATAATACAGTTAAAATTACTTCACAAACATTTTCTATTCCATCCTTTTCTTTGTTGTGGTGTTCATTTTTCCAGTGTTCTTCTGAATCCTAAGGTCAAGACCTTAACCTTTCTCCGCTGCCACAGGGCCAGTATTGATGGTAAGTAATCAGCAACCTGAGGACTTTGGAGGAAGAAGCATAATGTTTTTGGTGGACTTTCAGTCTGGGATTTGTTTTTACAAGCTTTCTCACCATATTTTCCTTTCCATTGATCCCCAAACATTCCTGACAGAAAGAGCTGTCATGCACTGATTCCCTAGGCTGTGGGACATTGTTGCACAGTGTAGCTTTAAAATACCACACCTGAAGTGAATTCACCTGACAATTGTTGCAACAAGATAAATCCAGCTCAGGCTAGTCCAGTCTGGATGAGACCTGAGACCTTGCACTGATCAGTCAGTGGGAAGTGTATGGTCCTCTACTAGCAATGGCAAAAAATCTTATTTATTGGGCTAGATCTATCACCAAAGTGAACAGAAACATACCACTGACTTTCATTTGATGGCACGTGGGTCAGCTTATGCATTCCACCAGATAAAATTTAAAAGAAAATTGTACTTATGTTTCCTGAATGTATCTTCAAAATAGTTAGACTATCAAAAGTTCAGAGGACAAATGCCAATTTTTATTTATTTTTAAACATTCAGTATAGTTAACATTGTTAGGAAAAGGCACTTTCTGTGGTTGGAGTGTAAAACAAAGTATTGAAACACGGTGAAAGAAAAGTATTTTCTTTCTTGCTAGATGGGAGATTGAAATTGCACATTTTGGTTTATGTGCTAGAGGTGGAATTGGGAAAGTAGGTAGTAAAAACAAGGCAACTTCCCAAATTCAAAATTCATTTCATATTTACTAATCTAGACTTTGTTCCTAAATAGAGCTGTTTTCTTACTCAGGTAGGGTTTTTTTTTCCAGTATTAAACGAATCAGTGAAAGCTCCTTTTGAGGCTAACCTCTTTCAGATGTGTAATCAGAAATGTTCCTTATTAACTTGCAGTATCTCTTTGATGCCACTGTATAGTTTTGTTATTATTTCTTTGAATTAAAGACTGTTAATATTGATAAAACTCCATGTTGCAGTTTTCCTCATACTTACTTTACTCTTTAATGTTTGCTTCCTGATCTTGTTTGAGATAAATGAAAATGGGAAGAGAATTATAAAATAAATATGTTTGAGATGAATAGCTATATCTTTCATAAATCTGGTTTTTAATTACAAATGAGCTCAACATAGTAATGCATTGCACTTTAATTACGATTTTGATGACCTTCTTAGAGCTGGATGCAATTTCTCTTTATTTAATGACATGCATGTGTGTGTTTCAGGAGCTCTGCTGCTAAGTGATTTCTAGGGAAGCTAGTGAAGCAAACTAATGAAGTGTCAGACAATATTTTGTAGCTTTTTTATGGAGTGGCATTACTGTCCCAAGAAGAGACCTGTCTTACTACTGTAAAGTCTTCAGAGTCTGAAGGTTTGAGAGAGCTTAGCAGACTCAAATTTGAAAACAAATCCCCATCTCCCTGTTTTACCATATCCAGCTTGTACATTTGACCATATAATACAAAATTAGGCTAGTGATAGATAAGTGCAATGCATTTTTGCCCATTAATTTACAAAGGTCCACAGTATTTTTGACTCTCGTATTTCCCTGTTTCTTCTCTTTCTCTTCTGTGCTCAAGCTTTCTTTTTAAATAAGCATCACCATCTCTCTTTCCTGCAGCTTTGTTTCTGGAAAAAGCTGAAATGCACTGCATCTGACATATATAGTATATAAATTGAGCTTGAAGATACGGAACTTGTCAACTTCAGAGTGTATCTGTAGCAGGTGGAAGTGACACAGCACTGACTCCAGTATAGCTCTGTCACAATAGTGGAACCTTGGCCCAGCTCCACAAACAGTTTAAAAACACTCTTTATAACAGACTTGTTCATGAGTAATCTCTCTCACAATGGCAACCCAAAAGATTTGGATCTTAAAATAGAAATGCTTAAGCAATTCTAGAAGACTACTGGTGTAGGATTCTTAGGTTTTAGTGAGAAAAGAAAGCTGTATTTCTTCTGGGATCAAGAATTTTAAGTCTTTAGTAATAAGTTACAGAGAACCTGGGTAGCACTTAGATATACCATATGGAAGTGGCAAATGAGATTTCCTTTAGTTGCAGGTTATACATGGTCTTAACATGCATTTTGAAAAAACTGATTCTTTAAAATGGTTACTAACATATTGATAGTACACAAAGGAAAGGGAAACATTTTCAAGGATAACAATGTACAAAATCCAGCTTCTTCCACATTTCAATAATTAATAAAACCCCCTGACCTTTCTTAAAGAAATGAACGAAAAATTATTATTTTTATTTTCTTTTTAAGCCAGTGAAGCCAAAATCATTATATAAAGCACAAAAATTAACCTAAACTGATTTAGACTTTAAGAAATTCAGGCACTATTATAGTTTGCATGCACCCTAATTTAGAAAACATGAATTTCACAAAAACTTTTCTTTCTCACTCTGACTTTCCTCTAGATCTTATTTTTCTCACTTAATAAACTACCTCCTTCCACTGATACTGCTGGACCAAAACCATGTTTGTGTTATACATTATTAAAGTGGTGTCAGACTCATAATATAGTATGCTTGGGGCTTTGCAGCAGCATTATTTTACTTGGCGTTCCTTAAAATATACTCAAGGGATTCCAAGGCAATATTAGCTCCTTTTACAATGTACTGCATAACCTGTTTAGTTGTATGTCATTAAGTTACTAAACAAAATCAAAGGTGCTGATGGTCCCTACATCCTGCTTTAGATTTACTTTTAGTTAGCAGGATTTTCAGTCCCCACAGGAAAGACCTAATATTTAAACTATGGTATATATTTATTTATATTAAATTTGCCAGTGGGGAAGTCACACAGATGATGGTTAAAGAGAATAGCTTCTCTTTTCACTGTGAGAGTGGGAACCAAATCTAAAAGTCTCTCAATTGCTCATGTACCTGCAGCCTCAATGTACTCCTGTTGTAACCTGTTCAAAGGGCAATGCATACCACTCTAATGTTTAAATTAATTAGGTCATCCTTCTCAGGTTTGAAAGCAAAATATTTCTCATGTTTCTGTGACAGAAAAGAGTAGTTTTCAGGTAGAGGGGAAAGGATACAAGACTAAATGTTAAATGAAACTGATACCATACTGGTCTGCAGCATGATATGTGGGTACCTTATGTCCTGCAAGAGGACAGAGCTGTGAAAGGATTGCCTTTTTGCCTCATTCTGTTTGCTCTCAAAGGAGGAAAAGTAGGTCCCTTCACATAAACAACCAAATATGTTGAAGCAGAAACCTGATTTCTGCTTACTTTATCCTGCCCTCTAAAGAGAATGAGAAAGACCACAAGCTGGAGACTATTAAAAAAATAAAGTGAAACTCTTCAACAAAGAGTGGGGAAAGTATGTAGGTAGCTCTCAGAGGTGAGAAAGACTTTTCCTAGGAAAAATGGGCAACTTCTGGAGTAGGGGAGAAGGCCAGAAGCAATATTCAAAGAGTTTCATAGCACTAAGACTTACTGAAGCAAGTGAAGGCAGAGCCCCACCCTGCAGCAATATATTGTTCAGTTCTCTTGTTTCAGGATTACACCCTAGTGGTTCAGATCTTCAGTGTCAAAAGTTGCTGTGCACTAGTTGGTGTTCCAATGCAGACAATCAAGAGCCTTTTGGTATCTTGTGTCATACTAACTTTTCAGAAAATTTCAATACCATGGCTTTCTAGAGGTGTTCTATGTTAGGAAGACATTCATAGTTTACTCATATTTAGTTTGCACTGAAAGGTACAAAACCTACAATGATGCAAAACAGTCATGTTTGAATGCTTTCTCATCTCTGTGTCAGTCAAGGATGGGCCAAGGAAGAGTGCAATATTTCTTGCCAACAAGTTGTTCCTGTGAATAGTAAGAGATGTCAGTGTTGCTTTCATATCATACATAGACAGTTTTCATCTCTCTGCTGATATTGTTGAATGAAAGTCATTATAAGCTGTGATTTTTTGGGCATGAGATTCCAGTTCTTGCCTCCTGGGAACTGCACAGAATCAACCTAATTATTTAGTATTTGTAACAATAACTACATGCTTTTCACAATTTCACTTTGTGTGGAGCAGACTGACATAACTGTAAAGTTGACCTTTCCTGCTCTCCTCAACTCAAAGTCTAGCAACAGGCATGCTGTTTTCTTCTAACTTCATAAATGAGTAAAATGAGTAATAAATACTTTATCAGAATATTAGGCACAATGGTATGGGACAAAATTTGTCAAATCACTGAGGATGTCTAGCATTTGATTTGTACTGTAATGTCATAATCTGTTCTAGAATAAAAAATAAATAAAACTAGGTGGACTTTGTTGGCCTGAGGGTTTATCAATTCCTTGCTCAGAACAGCTAAACATTATTGAGTATATGAAGCCTTATTACACCCCCACATACTGAAAAAACTCAGACATTTGAAGGCAAAAAGCAACATAGCAGATTACATCTAACACTTTTTTTATTTTTTTAAAGGGGAATAAGTAGTTGATTGTGGGGGAACCAGCAAAGGACTTTGCTGAGTGGAAAGTCAAAACACTGGAAAAACTTCAGGACCTAAGAAATCTGTAATAAAGGAACGGTTTTATAGGCTTTGGACTTGACAGGTGCAAAGCGGACCCCAAGCTGCTGTTTAAAAGTTCTTTCAGTATAGATATAGAATCGTTGTATTAGAATAG
>JAWWEE010000074.1:96819320-96833504 GCA_035221455.1 Xenops minutus | reverse complement strand
TTTATTTTTTTTTTTTATTTTTTTTTTTTTTTTTTTTTTTTTTTTTTTTTTTTTTTTTTTTACTGAAGAGATCTTCAGTAGATTTCACAACAAGTTATTCCAAACAATCTAGAAGGACTGAAACAGTGTCATGCTATCATAGTTTTAACTAGCTATTACATGTTGACTGTGCCATGGTGTTAACTGTCTATACTTATTTTCATTCGAGGCATACACAAGATAATAAGATTTACACAGTTCTAGCTAAAGAGAGTTAAACTACCTGTCTAATGTTTACTCTAGGCTACAAGCACAGATACAATTATTAAATATTAGTATTAATTTGAAAGTGACAGAAGCAGTATGTTTATAAAAGCCACGACAACCCACAGAGATGATTAGTTATATTTAGAAATCATATAGCTCACAGTGTAGGTTTCAAATAATCTCTTGTACCTACACTTCTGGAAATCATGCAAAATGACTTTCAAGGGCTACATTTCAAAAACTGTTATTGAAGAATTTCAGCCTTATTTGTGGAATTTTCTTAATGTTTATGCCTAAGGTTAGCTGCCAAAGGCCACAGTGTCTAGTGGCTCAGGAAGCTGTTCTAAAATTGGCATAATAGTATTAGTTGCTTTGTTTTATACATACACTTATGCTTTTTGCCTATCCATGCCCTGAAAGTCTTCTTACGTGTAAGGGAAGTGGAGAGCAAGCAAATAAGTTGAAGTTGTTGGTTTTGGAGGCAGTATTAAGTTACTGTATTAGTTAGTCCCTGATTTGAATTGATGAGCTAGCAAAGTCTCCTGGGAAGAATGGGCTTTTGGAAGCTGCCATTTCTCAAATGGTGCTTGTTCACTCATTCATATGTTGGAGAGGAGGGACTGGGCATTGTTTTGGGATGGATCTTACCATCTAGAAACTTGGCTTCCCACTTTAAATACTGGTCACCTAAAATGGAAAGCCAGCATCCCAGCAGCCTTGTTTTACATGGTCTAACATCTTGTTATGCCCTTGTCACTGAACTGTGAAATGAAGCCCCACTGAGATAGATTCATCCAGATTCCCTCCTGCTTTTATCTCACCATACTTTTCTCCTTGTAGCAAGATAAGACTCTTGACTAAGAAATGACATTTTCCTGAGTAGGTGAAGAGTCCCCAAATTCACTATGATGTAATAGTGGTGACAATATAAAATTAAGAACACTTAAGATAATGAGAAATAGTTACTATGCACTGCCCTTAATAAAAGACAGGTTTATTTTTACCCAACCTAGCAACTGGTACCAGTACCTACTTCATTTTTAGTTCCAGGAGCAGACATTTCACCAACATTTCCATTCCACAGTATCCAAGGAGCCAGAGATCAAGATTTTTCATTGTTAGAGCAATTCAAAATTTTTTTAACATTTTCAGATGGAAAACACTGTTATTTGCTTGGGAGTGGTGAAAGCTTTATCAAAATTCAGTTAGCAAAGTGAATTTCTTAGGTAAGGGATTCCTTCTCCCCATAAGAAACCAAGAAAGGAATCCAACAGCTAGGTATTTGCTCCATCTACTAATTCTCTTGCCAGATTAAAAGAGAAGAAAAGGGGGGCAGAGCATTATCAAAGCCCTCAAGACAGACTAATGGAGAGATAAAAGTTACTGAAAACTGCACTACAGTAGTTCCCAAAGAACTCCGACAACCTCTCCTACTTAAGTCACTATTGTTATCAGAGAAACCAGAGACAGCTGATCAATACATAGTATGGATAGGAGTTCTTGAATTTTACACGTCAGAAACTGCTTTGAAACCAGTCAAAATATATATAGTGCTTAGTTTCAATTGATCTGCACCTATGCCAGGTGATGCTTCTGAAGAAACTGCTACCTCTTCTCTGCAAAACTGAATGGTATTTCTTTCAGGTGCCACTGGCTGAGGACAATACAGTAACATGCAATGTATTCAGGATATATGTCAAGTTGGATTTTTAAAACTACTGACTTAATGCCTTTTCAATCTTTCAAAGAAAATGGGGGTAAGAAAGGAATCTAAATACAGTTATTCTGGGTTACTTGATTTGTGCCGTCACAAGCAATTAAAACAAAGCCTTCTCTTCATGTTTACATCACTTATCCCAGTACCCTCTATGTCTTCATGGATAGTTGGCCACGTTCAAGTATTGGAGAGTAAACTTGTCACACCAGAAGTGCTAAGAATATCTGGAACTCAGGCAGCAGCCTTGCAGCCTGGAAACAAGACTTCTACATACACCGCTGGTGTTCCTTTGTAAACTTACATTCCTCAAAAGAGAATGTTTGTTCCACTTAGAAGGGTTCAACTACCAAAAGAAGTTGCCATTTTATCTACCAGACCCCCCAGCTACATTGATTTTGTCAGTTAAAAGTATTGTCATCTCTCAGAATTAACTATAAATCTCAATAGGGAAAAGACTTTGTCTCTTTAGGCCTGCTGCCATGCAATTCTTCCCCTCTCACTACAAAATGACAGAGAAAAATTGTGTTCTGTCCAAGCTTACAATGAGAGACAAATGCAGTTTGCTCTCAGTGTTTTATAGCTCAGAGTATTTCCTCCAGTCTGCTTCCACGATTATTTCATGTTCTGTATTTGTTTTCATTTCTCCAACAGATCTCTCTTTTCCTGCAAGAGATTATTTCACGGCCTTGGTCACTTTAGCACTTGAAGTCTCTACATATTGAAGACTCAGCATCTCTACATACCCAAGAAGCAGTTTTGTTTTTTCATTCCACTTGCTTCTCCTACAACAATTCGTGCATCCCTTTTACACCTCAGAAACCGGTTTGAAACCCGTCAAAATAGATATAGTGCTTAGTTTCAATTGATCTGCACCTATGCCAGGTGATTCTTCTGAAGAAACTGCTACCTCTTCTCTGCAAAACTGAATGGTGTTTCTTTCAGATGCCACTGGCAAAGAGAAGTAATCACTCAGGCAAATTCTCTTTTCAAAATCCAGGGGTTGCTATGAAGAAAACCCCCCAGTGATATTGCATACAGGATTCTTAACAGAAGTATATTATTTAGGTATTCAAATTTGGCATGATATCATCAGCAGTGACTTGAAATTCTCTCCTCACATGTTATTAGTATCGTAACTGCATGGGAATAGCAGGGGGACAGGGAATGGAACAGCAGGAAAAGAGCTTCCCACTTTTCCTGACTAGACCGTATTTTGGCCCTTCCAGCAATCCTCGCAACTCTCCAGAGGACTCACAGTCCACCAGCTGTCAAATGCCAAAAGGCTGAAGTGCTGGAACCCTGCAGGGACCATAGCATCTTTGTTCAACTCCAGGTTAGCATAGCTTAGAGAGCATTTGTACACAGACAGGATCAAACACAGCAAGGACTGTGACCACTGCAATCTGCAGGCTGGGACAGTGGCTACTGTCTTGCCTGAACTGAGGAGGTTTCCTCCCCTCCTATTACTTCTTCTCCCTCACGGACCAACTTTGTGGAGGGCCTGGGCAAATGAGCTACTGATACCATAGTTGCCTGTTTAATAAGGAGTCCATTTTCACAAGCTACCCATCTTTCCACAACAGCCTCAGTCTGCATCCACTCCTGATGTAATCACATGGTTGGCTTTAGTGATATTAAGCTGCTTTCTTATCTTTAAATTGCTTGTCTTGGTCAAAAACTGGCTGTAGGACTCTGTGATAGAAATTATTTTTATACTGAAAAGCAGTGAGAGACACATTAAACCCGTTACATTTATTCTTCATATGTGCCATTGTTTTTAAAATGGGAAGCTAAAGTAATTGAAAGGAAAAAAACCCCAAAAAACAAAACCCCAGCATTTGAGAACTCTACAGAGTTTTCCAGTGTTGTTAAAATGATTGTCAAAGCCACCAGTACCAACACAATTTGCTACTGTGCATATGTCCATGCTACAGGGAATGCATCATAAACATATGGGTTCCTGTATGGTAATGTAGAATGCTTCTATTTAAAGCATGGTAACTGGTCATCTTTTATGGCCACATTACAAAAAAACAAAAAAAACCAAAAAACCAAAAAACCCAAAAAAACCCCAAAACCAAAAAAAAACCTAGACAGATAAATACTGTTAAGTGGTTATAATGAGTGTGAGTCGGGAACACTTGTTTTGAAAGATTACTTCCTATTTTTAAGAAAAGCTATTATAAATGATATTTTTCATTTTGTGGGACTTACCTGTCTAAAAATTCCTCATAAATGTTTAAATAAATGATAATGGTGTTGAAGATTTTTTTCTGAATATCAAGGCTATATGTTAGCAGTAAACTACTTATACTGAATGACATTGTGTAGTATCTTTAACACTGTCCTCTCTATATAGCTGTTGCAGATCTAACAAAAAAAGATAAGAGAGTTTTAAATGCTACAGCTAAATGAAAACACTTTGCATTTGTGGCAGCTTTCTTGTTAGGCTTAAGTGACTCTTCTAAAATTGGGTTGGAGTCACTGTCTTTAATCTGCAGTAGGAAGAAGAAAATTATAGTCTTCAGTTTCATGGCTGGGTCTCTGTAGATACATGGATCACAGTCGGCTTCAAAGTGATGCTACCTAAAGGTTGTTTAGGGTTCTCCTAATCCCCCCCACCTCCCCCACAATGCCAGCCTGTTCTACTCTTCAGTCTTAGAGAAGCACTTTATCTAGTGCTAACATTCAAAACTGTGCCAGGTAGGTCAGCTGGCACAAAATCTAGAGGCTAAAAGATATCATTTTCTTCCCACTGTAGAATGGTCCTTGTGCTGAAGATTGTGTTTCCTTTAGCAGTACAGATGTTTCAAGGCTCATGCTGCAAGAAGGGCAAGATCAAGCCAGGGCCAGCTAGTATGGGTTTCCAAGTGAGTTTGCTCTTGCGTGTTAGGTTGTTCTTTGTGATGTTGCTATACAGACAACCATTTAGCAAGTCTCCAGACATAGAATCTGGTACTGGCATATTCAAACCATATTACCTGTTTATGTGAGATACTTTTCATATGGAATCAAAAGAACAGCCTAAGCATCTAATAAAATCACAGCTTCAAACCAACATGTATCTTTTTTTTTTTTTTTTTATTATCTGTTGCTGCAACAGGGTCCCTATTACAATCATTAGTCTTTTCAGGGCCAAACTTTATTTACAGTGTGAAGGCTCATGGAGTGGTCCATCTGGCTCCTGGCTGGGAAGAGAACCTTTCATGCCAAAATGCACCTCAGAGAGAAAGCACACGGGATGTGTAATGGGGCTTAAGCTAGAAATGTCAAAACATTTTGCATATCCTCATATTTGCAGCATCAATCATGACAAAATCTGGATCTCTATCAGTTCTAAATATTTAAAAATTGCATCATGTAACTGTTCATGAGTTCTGCCTTATTGTTTGCTAGCAAACAAGAAATTTCCTGTTGTGAAGTCATGTCAGACATCTACATTCGACCCTATTGCTTTCGTGGTGAAGAGACCTTTCGAAGAAAAATGTACTAAAACACTTGAAATTGGAATTTAAAGTTCTGTACTGTTTTGGATGTCAGCATTTTTTGGGGTGGAAAGTTTCTTTTCACCAGACATGCTGACATAATGGAATATGTAAGTAACTGGAGAGATTGTATTCTCTCGGTCCACCAGGCCAAACATCAGTGATGAAATCTCTCATGCATCTACTACCCTGAAAACCACAAAGCAGCATTATTGCACATGAGGATATGACCCTTGCCTGGCTAACTGGTCTGAATTTGTGCTTGAAGGTTTGTTCATCACCTCTAGCTGTTCTCCATCCTGACTTGTGCTATGACATGAAGAAGAATGAGCAAAGAAAGGTGTGTCTGTGAGCAATGAAACCTCCAGATCTTAAGTGTTAAATTAATCTTGAAAATAAAATTGAAAGCAAAAGCTTATGCTATGTACCTGACCCTGAGCCATGTTACCTGAGAGGGAAAAAAATTAATAGTTTAAATGAGTAAAAAGTCCCACAGCTCTCAACATTTACAGGAAGTAAGGAGGTGGTGCTGGGGAAACCCAGAAAGCCCCTGAAGGGTAAGAATTTCTAGATTATACCTAATAAAAGCTCAGCTCAGCCTAATGTTAATGGTCTGTGTGCGAGGAGCCGAAAGGTTGCCACATTGAACTGCGCCTCCTTCTTACGGAAGTGACAAGCAAGAAATGTGCCATTACTGCTCCAGTCAGATCTGTAATGACTCCTCTGCCTTTTTCCCTGCAGGAGGTAGAGGCTTACCCATGCAATTTCCTTCTTTTGTCTTCACAGAGTTGAGGATAAATTATTTCAACCTCTTTGCAGGGGGCATTTGAAACTAAAGTTATTTTTAGGGAGAAATAAATTCTTTCATGTAAGATGCGGGAGTTGTTGCTCCTCAGGCAGCTGAGAGAAAATGAAAGGCACTTCAAGTCTTTTAAAAAGCTGGGTTCTGATGTTTAGCTTGAGATCAAAGAGGGAATGGGAAAAGGAGGGGAAGATGAGTTCCTAGTAAGCTATCTGTATATACAGCCTTGTATATGCATCCTTTGAAGGACTTGCCATTACATTTCTGATCTTTGGACTCTTTTTCTTATTTTGTGAAGGTGAACTGAATTTCTTTTCAGTTATCTTATTGTGAAACTAGTGACTATGCCTTAGATGCCTTGAGAAGATTGTACTAACCTGAAAAAAAAACCCCAAAAAACAAAAAAAGGAATACAGTGTCTGGAACTTGGCTATTGCAGTCACACTTTTGTTTGTGGGAAAAATGCCAAAGTAGTTTTAAAAGATTAACATCTGAAAGTACACTTTACCAAGCTTTTCAAAGCACAGTTCAGTATTTTGATGTCATACTATAATACTTTAAGCTCAGCTTTGTTACTTTAGTATATTTATTTTGTTTGCAGTAAACCTATGTATTTTATTTTCAAGCTGCTTCATTTTTTGTGAGTGGCACTTTTCAAATTTAAAATTCGTTTTGTTGCTGCTTTTACAAATACTTGCAAAGCCACTGCTGACTTGTGTGAAGAATAATAATCAAGATAAATGAACTACTAATAGCATTTGTAACTAATGCAGATGCCAGCCAAGTGTCCTTAGCTGTGCAGAATGACAAACCTTCTTGTTGTTTTTTTAAATAATGCTAGGTATACCACTTACTTCGTGACACTTTGAGGTAAAGCATAGCTAATGGTGTGTAGCTGAGGGGCAGTACTGTCTATTTATCAACATATGTAGCCAGAGAGATTGGTTGTGGAGTTCAAAAGCAAGCTGTATTGATCTCAGCTACAGTACACTCTTCTGTTTTCTACACTTACCCAGCCTGATGCTATTCACTGGGACCAGTAATCAATTAGGGCTTATGGCTTCAGCTATGGAAAAATAAAAGATATCTTTTCTAATACTGTGTGGGATACAAATATTTGGTGTTCTGACAGGAAATGGAACCAATAAGAAGCAATTTCTTTTAATATTTTTATTTGGTAGTAACAGCCTCCATTAATACAAATATTTCCTTTGTAGTTCTTTAAGACCTTTACTGAGATGGGGAAGTAATGTAATTCCCATTATTTACAGTGAAATTGATGCAACAGATGGAAGAGCTGCCTTGCTCCAGGGGAGAGATGGTTGAAGTAAGAAGAGTGGAAACATACTTGCAAGAATGGTTTGGGTGCTTATAAATATTGATGCACTAGTGTCTTACATTGTGATTATCTCTGAACTTCACAAATTCATGAGCTTCTTATTATGTTAGTACATGGTTTTGTCAATAGAGAGTGATAGCTTTTAATACAAAAACCCAGTACATTTGCAAGCATATGGTAGAACCCCTGGAGAGGTTCTGATTTGGATCAAATGAATGATAGAACAGAGATGATAACATGAGGGATTGTTTTTCACTCTGTTGAGAGTTGTTTGTTCTTTTTTGGGACAAAGACTGAGTGCTTATTCACTTACAACCTTCCCTGTTTCTTTGTTGTGTGCCCATATCACAGGAACAGTATTACAGCAAACTGTTCAACGCACTGACAAATCAGGTTTACCAACTAGGTTCTGTTGTCACTGTCACTCAAAAAGACTCGGTGAAGGTAAATACAAAGCTGCAATACAAAGCAGAAAAAATGGCCCTAAACTCAGGCACTGATTGTAGCACAAGAAAACTGCTTAGTAAAAGCAGAGAACATCGTGTAAATGTCTGGGAAATTCAGGTCTATTCCCCAGCTGATGCACATTTCTGTGGGATCTCCTGATGTGTCCTTGGCATGTGTTAAGTGAGAAAGGAAGCAGCGGAAGTTCCAAGGATTTTTGGAAAAGCACAAATCCAGTTCTCTCCATGCTCAAATATCCCTTTTTTGCAAGGGTTATCCTTTCCTGAGGAAGGAACCTGGCTTGTGAAACCCTGTTGGAACACCCCTGGAATTTCTTCATACATTGAGGATGTGATGGGAACACCCTGGCTTCATATGGTTACCTTCTTCAAAGGTTACATAGCACTCTCTGTTGTAGCTATGGCAACAACAATCACCTTAATACAAAAGAAAGCTAGATATTTAAAGACACAGCCACTGGAAATTGAACCTGTTATCACAGAGGTACCTGCCAACATCGCAGATGCACATTGGAAGAGAACAGAAGTCAGTCCTGATACAAGTGGATGAACTGTGGGAAAAGGGAATTTGCAACTTCACCTCATCCATCCTGACAAAGCTCCTGCCTATTATTACAATAGTCTGGGGTTTGGCACACCTAGCAGGCCAACACACAGCTAGCAAAGAAAACAAAGCCTAAAAAATACTAATTTCCCTACTTTCTCATTTCCACTACACAATGTGTCTCAGTGTTCCAGGAGTGTCAGATGAGACTATCACCATGGCAAACCTGCTTTGAGCCTCTTCTGACTAAAAGGCTGGAGAGATGATGTCCTCAGTCCCTGAGATGCCCTCGTCTCAGAATAATGAAAGTAGTAATTCCCTAGAATTGCTTTTTTTCCTCTCCTTGTTCCCCGCCGATGCTCCCAGGTGGCCAGGACTCTTTTGGTCTCTGCATCAGGAGGAGACCACACAAACCCATGAATCCAATAGGAGGCAGAATAACTTTCTGTGCAGAGCCCTCACTACACAGGCACCTCAGATAACGGCAGTGCTTTGCAACCTGCTTGAAAAATATTGTTTCCCACCCGGTCTTTATCTTTTAGCTCTCCCAATAGCTGAGCTGAGTTATCTCCAGGTGAACTCACTGAATGCTCTACATCATGGCTGAACCCTTTCCTAACCCTTTGCCCCAAACCTACTTATTTCTGTCATAAAAGATAAACGTACTGTAACTTCTGATGACATTGATCTCTCTCTTCTCCATCCTACTCTCTGCTCTGCACTGAGATTATTTTGCTTATAGTATTCAAAAACAAGTACCGGTGGATATAAAGTAGGCAGCAAGAAAACAGAATACACCACTTGCTATTTTTTTAATTTCACTAAGTCCATGAATATTTTTCTGCCTTGTCTCATAACAAGGATTACATATAGTAGATGTGAAAAACATTCTAATACAAACTATCCTCAAAACTGGTGTTGGTAAATGATAGTGTCTATTTCCAAACATGAACTTGCCGAATTGCAGATAGGCAGCATCACTAAGTAATTAGGTACCTCAGGTAATCTCTCTTTGAATTACAAATTCAACCAGAAACAATAGATGATATTATCCTATAAGTGGGAACATGCATCATTATTAGAACAGCAGTGGCCAAAAGAGCCATTTGTGGGCAATAATTCTTTTCTGAGAAGCACAGCAAAGACTGCATTTTTCTTGGTGTCATTGCCAGAGTTTTTAATTGCAGCAATTTTTGTTTTTCTCCTACTGTTTCCCACCTTTACTTCTTTTGGAGGTGGTCCCTCAATTTTCCAGAAACGCAGGTGTTAACACAATTAGGTCAAGTATTTTCACAATAACATCCCCCTAAAATGGCAATTGGGAATGAACAAGCTGACTCTGGCTCTGTTCTGATGATTTCGGTCCAATGGGATGTCGTCCAGACAATGTATGCTTCTTTGAGTAAATCACAGGAAAGCTGAGCTGCAAACTACAGCTTAAAGGAGAGGTCAAAAAAGAGCTTCCATGAAGCACCTAAAATGTTCTCTTCTTTCCACAATATATTTTCTATTACTTTGCAACTTCCCACTTGTTGTTTTCACTAACAGAGAGCTACATCCTTGTGAAATTAACTCAAAAAAAGGTCCCTTAGCATCTTTAGGTGTTACTGAGGAGGCTGAAGGTTAATTTGGGTATTTTTCTGGGCTTGTTCAATTGCTCACCTTCCTCCAGTCCCTTTTCTGCCAAAGTTTATTAAGCTCACTACTGGATTTATTCGTATAATCATATCTGCTGTCAGGAAAATAGAGTGGTTTTGAGGCTAGCACTCAGTTTTGTTCAGAGGACAATGTAAGGTTTTTGAAATTTTTCAAGAAGACACACAACATCAAAGAGGAAAGAAAACAAACGTGCAGCCTCCTGTTTTTAATTTTCCAAGAAAACAGTGCAGTTCAGATGGTATTTGGGTTTTCCCCCTCACACATTGAGGGTATCAGTTTTGGTTTTAATTGCTGATTTCTCTGTGGTGCCTGTAACATATCAAATTAAGCCTTTGAAGGAAGGAATCTAATGTCATCTTTGCAACTCATATACTGAACTGATCAAAAGCTTTTCAGTCTTTTCAGTTGACCTGATTTAAACTCATTTAAAAGATGTGTGCAGAAACATTCAAAATGTAGCTATCAGAGCAGCTAACTGCACTGAATGGTCAAAAATACATTGTAATGTCTGTTGCTGGCACAAATTTCACATGGGTGTGTTTGTAGACACTCAGTGGATAAAAAGCAGCTCCCATCCCGTGGTCGTGTCCTCCATCACTTTTTTCTCGTATGTATTTTCTAGAGGAGTGACTCATTAGATTATCTTTCTACACGTTAGCACACCCTTATCTGAAGAACTGTTGGGCTTGAGCTGTGCTTTGTTGTTGTGTTACATCTTGAAAAATGGATATCTAAATTTTCTGGTAGGAAAAATAAAATAAAATAAAGCAATGAAATCAAATCACCCAGTTTTAGGGCACACACACACAAAAAAACCCCCAAACCTAAATCACTAAGTTTTTCTTCCCTGTGACTGTGTTGTGGGAGGTGGGGTTGTATTTTCCTTCTTCTACCTATATTTTATAAGAAGAGAGTAAGAAAGAAGAAAATCTGCCTTAGAAGGAGCTGAGTGCTGGGAGCACAGTGCAGAGCAACATGACTCTGGAGGCAATAGCAGAGAACAGAAAAGGTTTGCTCCTGTGTGGTTGTCTTGGCAGCTCGTGGTGGGAGTCCTGCCTCTGCCCAGCTTCTGCACAGGAGGAAGTAGGTGCCAGCGTAGGGGGCTAGATCCTATACAGCAGAGGGACAGAAGAGGAGTGGGTGAATAAGATTAGAGCTAAATTTAGTCTAAATTTTAGCTTTGATCCACACACTTAGTAAGCTTCACCTTTCTGCAGCACAAAGCAGAGCTGCATCCAGGACTGTAGCAACCAGAGTAGTAGCCTGTGCACTGAACTACCTTTCCTACAGATATCGAAAATACCTGACTCTCTTCCTCTCCCTCCCAGCTCACATTGAGTGTGAGCAACCAGTTCTTTCTTTTCATCTAAGGTTAGGGTGGCTGTTGGTGAGGCTGCAAAGATGGAGAACCCCATTGAAACTATTTTTAATTCTTTCTCAGAGTGCATAGAAGGTGTTTGCTCTGCCTCTACCTTATAACTGTGAGGCCAAATTCTTACCAGGGGCAAAGTGACGTAACTCTGTGGAAATCAATTAAATTCTGAGGATTTAAGCAACAGAGAATTTCACCTCTCTATCACTTCCATCTTACTCACCAGTATGCCTTTTTTCCAGATGTGATTATGTACATATTTGCTAACATTGCAGCTTACAGAAAATGTGAAGTGGTAGAAAACACTGCCACATAGAAAAATAGAAGAAGATAAAAAACAACAGAAGAGGAAAGAACTTCAGCAACAATTCCTCAGTGTTACAGTTTGCCAGCTTAATGATGCATAATTTTAGCTTCTTTGAAAACAAATCATGGTAATGGAGCCTCAGTTTGTTTTTCATTACTTTTTTTTTCCTTTTTAATAGAATGTTTAAATATTTATTGCAAATAAGGGCACTTATATTTATATATCACACTCTGTAGCAGCCCTTCACTAATGAATAGTTTCTTACATGGTATTTGTTGCTGTATAGTTGCTACTGCCACCATTCACTAACTGAGAGGCATCATAAACACCAGACTTTAACATCATTACATTTTCTGCCTCTTGGATGGGATTTGTGTTCTGTTTCCAGATTCTGTTATTGGATGAGTCTCTCTGGCTTGAAGGGGGGAAAAAAATAAAAAGGAGAAGGGAAAAAAAGCATAACCAATGTTTTTAGTAAACCTTTCTTTCAGCTTTACACAAGATTTTTTTTTTGTGTCTTTTGTAGACTCCATGTTTTTTTAATGATTACTTCACTGCTTGTAGAAAGTTGAGAGGATAAGAGAAGGAAAGAGAAAGCACTCAGAATAATTCAATTTTCTCCTTCGTGAAGAGAAAAAGCTGTCTCTGGGCTACATCTAAAAAATGGTAAAAAAAAGATGTTTTCCCTTTGTAATATCTAATACATTTTATTTAAAGAAAAAGGCCTTTTTAATCTCTGCTACTTTTCTGGAAAGCAAAGTCATATGCTCTGCAAAATTTCAGGTGATGCACATACTTGAATTTGTAAGGAAAGAATTTTACAATGGAACAGACACTGAAGAGTTGAGCAGAGAGAAACTTAACGAAGTTCAACAAGGGCAAGTGCAGGATACTGCACCTTGGGAGGAATAACCCCAAGTACCAGTACAGGCTGTAGGCTGGCCTACTAAGGAGCAGCTCTCCAGAGAAGGATCTGGGAGCCTTGGTGGGTTACACGTTGACCATGAGCTGGCACTGTGGCCTTGTGGTGAGGAGGCCCAATGGTATCCTGGAATGCATTGGGAAGAGTATTGACAGCAGGTTGAGGGAAGTGTGAGAGACTGAAATGTTATAGGTTAATACCTCAAACAAACTTCTCCCATGCATTGCTCAGAGGTAGGAGAAACAGGAAGATGTGACAAAAAAAAAAAAAAGTAAGACTGTCTGTACTCTGCCTGTTCTGTTATCCATACCCTTTGACTAAGTTACCTGGAGAACTGGCTCAATGCACTGACCTTAAAAAATTTATTCCAGCATCTAACTTTGTTCTAATCTGGCTTTTGCAACAGAAAGTGTAATCATCATGTATTTGTGTCTATGTCTCTGCACTGAAGTAGTGATGGCTCACCCTGTGGAACACTGGTGACTGAGAAACAGACACGAATCAAGGAGATCTTTATTAAGATAGTACATAAAAGAGGTCTAAACTTGATGAAGCACATCATCTTACATCTTTGGGTCAAATTTTCCACTATTGTTGATTCCTTATTCTGATACTGTAATGTTTGAAATATATTCCTTTCTTGTTTTTTGCTGAAAGTGGGAGAATAGAAATATCAACATATTTTAAACAATACAGACATCATATTTTAGAATTTGCTTGATGAAACTCAACATTATGCTTATTATTACCATTGCAAGTCACTCAGTGTCTGAACCATAATTTGGTAGCAGAGCTGTGGTTGTGCTGGATGTAATTAACTCTTTGTTTTAATGTTTGCTCAGGTTGAACACACTTTTTACTTAGAGTGGATCACAAACTGAGTACTCACAAGCATCAGTGGGATTTGACCTGAGTGTAAAACTGAGTCTATGACTGACTTTTGGTATATTTATCCACTACTGACTTTTATAGGGAAAACCCTGCTTAACTCATGTGGATTGAATCAAATCAGATTTGAAGCAGTTTATTCATCTATTGACAGCATGTGATTAACTGGGGAACAGATAAATCACAGTGTTATAGTTTCAATACTCAGTTGGAATTCCTTCCAAAGCTTGGAGGCAATGCCTTAGAACCGATAAAAGGTTTTAACAAAGGACTTCTTGAATATGTATGCGGTGATAATGGCTCTAGCCAGAGCCTTTGTTCTGATCTCTCCCCAGGCTGGGAGGGGAGGGAAGACAGGCTCCGGGCGGGGGGCAGGGTTCGGGGGTTCCTGTGCTTTCTGCGCAGGGTCAGCAGTTCGCTGGCTCGGCGGAGGACAGAG
>JAWWEE010000074.1:96781699-96801478 GCA_035221455.1 Xenops minutus | reverse complement strand
CGAAAGGCTGCTTTTCTTACATGGCAAGATGGCTGAGCAAGGTGTGCTTGGTGAGCAGTTCTCTTCTTTGACAGCAATTCCTGGATTTCTTGATTGTTTTCATCAAACCAGTCTTTGTTTTTCTTGGAGGAGAACCCTAAGTATTCTTCAGAGCACTGCAGGATGCTATTTTTAATATGCTGCCAAAGCGCTTCAGGAGAGGGATCTATGGGATGATCTCCAAGTCTAATTTGAAGGTTTTCCTGGAAGCTGTCTCTCACTGTAGCTGTTTGAAGATTGTAAACATTGAGTCTCCTCCTTGGAATGCCACTCCTCTTAGGTTTGGGTTTAAAGTGGAGGTTAAGTTTGCAGTGCACAAGGTGGTGGTCTGTTTGACATTCTGCACTAGACATCACTAAGGTGTGACAGACATCACGAACATTTCTCTGTTTCACTGAGACATAGTCAATAAGGTGCCAGTGCTTGGATCGAGGATGCATCCAGGTTGTCTTCAGGCTGTCTTTCTGATGAAAGACAGTGTTGGTGATGGTGAGCTGCTCCTCTGCACAAAACTCTAGCAGGAGGCGTCCATTGTCATTGTAGTTTCCAACACCATGCTCACTTAGTACTCCTTTCCAGGCTTCCAAGTTCTTTCCTGCTCTGGTAAAGGAAAGAAATAGCATATACCTAAAAGTAAGTAAAATACTTACTTTATGCACAACATATAGTATGTGATCCCAGAGGGTAGATTAAGAAAGATACATAAATGAAATACTCTAGCTTAATAATAAAAGGTTAGTGATATTACTGGGACATGAAACAGTTTATTTAATTATTAAACCTATTTGGATTGACAAGACTTTTGATGTAATGTCAATATGCATTCATAAAATATCTGTTTTTTATGAAAAAGTGAACTTTTATTCTTTTAGGTGGAATCTGTTAACTTAGTTGAATTACTTTTTCATAATATTTTCATAATGTATTTAGCTAGGCACCTGGGTAATTATATCTATTTCTCCTATAAAGGATAAAGAAGAGTATGTGGGAGAAGAATATGCAGTAATTTTTTTACCAGATGTATTGCAGCCTATTGAGGAGCTATGTCTTTACAAGTACTTGCACAGGTGTTTCCTGAAGGATATTGGTCCATGATCTAGAGTGTATTTCAGACTGCAAGTATTTTATAGTGCTTTTTATTTATAGGAGGATCCGCTCCTTTTTATTCTAATCCCAGATGAAAGAGCCTCATTAGCTCTGGTTGTGGGCTGGCACTTGTAACAAAGACCTACTAAGACAAGAGACACAGTCAATACAAAATGTGCATATCACTGAAGCAATTGTGTCCTTCTGTTTCCTTCTGTTAACTATTCAGCTTTAAAAGCTCATTGAAAGTTTACTAAAAAGTTGCCCCATATGGGCAATCCTGCTGTTCATGGTAAGAAATTTCACTCTGGTATTTTTCTACCATTTTCCTTCGGTCTCCTTTCCAGTTTCTCTGCTCCAAATGCCTTATTCCACTTTCTAGGCTTCATCTGACTGCAGCTGGGTTGTTCCTCTGGAAGAGGAGGTGCAGGGATGATAGTGTGTGTCTTCACAGAGGCAATGTAAGCCTGGCAGACTTGTAGCTGATGATGTGAGGAATGGAGAGGTAAAATAAGTTCTCTGCATTCTGAGCCAGAATAGTTCCATAATGTTTACTGTATTCTTGGTTAGTAGACAGCTTCAACATGTGGCTCAAGAAAAAAGGCGCTCTCTAATCTAATAAATTGGTTTTTTTTCTCTGTGTCTGTTATTGCTGCAAGACACATGCTTCCTTACCTTAAGCCAAATTATTAATACAGTAATAAAGGATATTTTTCAGTTTTTCCTGTATTCAAAGCACACTTTTTGGCCAAGAAGTCCTGGCACTGACCATGAAATGTGGCTCATAGCAGGTCCTGATTTCTTAGCTTGTCAAAATGTTAAAGAATTATGCCAAAAATAGAGGAATGCCTCCTTACTGCATCCCCATGTCATTTTCCACCCAAGAAAGGAGTAGAAGATGGGCACACTTACAAACTCTGTAGTTGTCACTGGGTTATGATTACTGCAGTACAGTATACCGCTTTAACCATAGCAGCAGCTAATTTACAAATCTAATAAAACCCTGCAGTAAATCTATAGTAAAGTTAGCAGGTAAATGAAGGAAAAAACACCCTGGGAATTAACAGTAGAGGAGAGAAGGCCAAATTCTTGCTATACTTGCTGTATGTTGATTTTTCTTCTGGCACTTAATGTTTTGCTATGATTTCTTGGCATTTATCACAGCTCCCCAGAGTATTCCAAGTGTAATGCTTGATACTTGTCTGGTAAGATCCAAATGGTGTCAAAGTGTGAATACTTGTGTGTGGATTTATAGGTCTGTTAAACTGTCAGTGTACTTATCACATTTACTTAAAATATTTCAACCTGCTTGAGAAATTAAAGTTACATAGTATAAGTTTTATTTACTAGAGTGCTTTTTGTTTTTCTTTTTACATTTCCACTGTTGTGTAAAATCGCCGTATTGTACATGGAAATCTCATGTGTCCACTTGTTGAAATTGAATTTGTGCATTAAGTTTTACAGTAGCAGAAGATTCAAGACTTCACCATTTGTTAAGGCTCAATACAGTAGTTTGGCACTACTTTATATCCCTTTGGTAAACACATATTTAGTACCCTTTATTGTCCTTGGGAATTATGCATAGCTGCAAATTGGAGGGTTGATAAGCACAAGTATTAGAAACACATTATCTTGAAGTTTTACATATGTTTTGGAAATGTATCCTCCACTGCACGTGTGAAGTAATAGATTTGTTTTTAGATAGCTTATCAACAAAAATAAAGTAGTTCATAGATGAGGAATTAATATTTTTCAAGCATCTTATTTTGTCTGAAGTGAAGATATGGGAATATATCTGAATTTTTAAAAACAACCCCTGCCAGGAAGCAGACATACTAAAGTGTTCAGATAACAGCTACCTATAGCTACATGTTGTAAGTGTATAAGTCAAGAAACAGAAGCATACCATTGCTGGAACAGAGATATATAATATTGATAAATTATAGGCACACTACTAATCTGTAGCAAAATTATTCTACCAGTTACCAATATTCAGAACTGTAAAAAAACCATAAATCACTCCTCTGAATTATATCTAGGCACATACAGTATTTACTGAGATTTAATAAAAATTTAGCAAAAAAAATTAGTTCAACAAACTTTCTGTTTGGGTAGACTGGAATGGTTATTTTATGACAACTGAGTGTGAGCCTGCAAAAGACTCAACTTTGGCTCATTTAGATGTCAAAGTAGACATTGCATTGACTTCACAGGATGTAAGAACATTCTTTAAAATAAGCACATTTGACCACTGTCCACAGTATGATATTTTCCCTTAAAAGAAATTAAATATTTTAAATCTAGTAAGCAATGTAACTATTTTCTGCTCTGTACACATAGTTCAATAAAATTTAATATGGTACATACTTATAGTTGAAGAAACTGACATTTGATTTTTTTATATTACACTGAATAATAAATATCATATTATAGCAAGAAGTTTAGTTTGCTGTCCTGCATACATGGCTATGTGAGTAGTGATATCATGCTGCGAAATACCAAACAATTGTCAAACACAGCATCCAAAAGTTGGTTTGTTTTTTTTTTCCCCAAAAACACCAAATAAGAAATAAAAAACAGCTACTCACAGGCATTTTTTTTATGTGAAAAGGCACAAAAAATTCCCAGCTATGTGTTTGTGATGAAGACAGAGGTATCTGTGAAATATAACCAGATGAATATTGATGGTTTTAATAAAAGTGCAATGTGGTAATATAGAGTATTTGCATTGAAAAGAAACTCCCTCCCACAAAAAACAAGCAAAAAAACATGAAGAAGAAAGAAGAAATCAACATAGATTACCAATAGCATTTTAAAATGAATTTTTGTACTTTCTGAATCTCTGATCTCACAAACTTTTTTGTCATTGAATGTAATGTTATCAATTCCTATAAGCTGACAGACAGTTTTGGCTGGCTACAGGTATTCCAGTTAATATGTGTAAGCTGGATGAGGAGAACCCAACTCCTACTAAAATGAGTAAGAAGACTATTACTGACAGAAAAACTTCTTCATGCAAAGTGAATTAGAAAATCTTTCATATGCAATAATTAATGTCATAAATGTGAAGTAGAGCAGATTGAATTATCTATAGCACAACTTTGTAGAGAATTAAAATTCTTTAGAGATAACTTTGAATGGTGGGATCCTTAAAGGAGGCGTTTCAGCTCATAACACCAAATCCAGTTAAGAGAAAATGGCACTACAAGGTATCATATGATAGCATCTGATATATTACAAATGGAAATTAATTAAATGGTGATTAGTTAATTACAAGCATAACAAATGATAGCAATATCTATAATCAGAAGTGATTACATTATACCAAGATCAAATAACATTGTAAAGATATGTCTTCGAATAAATAATACCAGTTAACATGCATCATTTAATTTATCTGCTAAAAAGGGCAACACAAAGTGGCTGAAGAAATATATTTTTTTTTTTTTTTTTAAAAAAAAAACAAACAGAGAAATAAGAAGAAAATGGGTAAGTATTAAAGGGACATAGGCTGAACATCTCTATTTCATCATAGCTATGCTCTTCCTCAGTTACCCTTATTTTTTCCAGGTTATGTTAGGGTATAAGTCTCTCTTCTTTTTCAGGCCAAAGGTATTTTGTTTGGTTTTCAGTTACAGTTCAAAAAGCAATTCAGAGAAAAATAATTTTGGGGGGGAAAAACACACCTTTTGCTAGAATTTGACATGCAGTAAATGCTGAAAGCAGTAAGTATCAGAACAATTTTCATAGGGGATGAAATCCCAAAATTTAAGTTTGAGTTTGCAGGTTTTTTAAGATACCTAATCAATATTATTCTGGGGGGTTGTTGGATTCCTTGCACCTACACAGATTTGTAAAATTCATTTGATTGGAAATATAATAAAATGGTGTGTCATTCCTGGTCTAGGTCATTCTCAGCACCTTGCAATCATAGATACTTCCTCGCCTTTAGCAGTTCAGCCCAATTACTGCTTTTGGTGCAAGCCTTCTACTAGAACTTTGCCTCAGATGATATTTGGGATGACTTCCAGCCCATATAGTATTCAGAATGACAGGACTGAGTAAGTTCTTAATCCTCTTAATTTATCATTTCTTAAAGAGGTCCATGCAAAACGCATTTTAAACCTATAAAGATTTGGTGTCTTTAAACAGGTTCAAATTGTGCATCCCAGAAGAAACATCTAAAATCCCTTTTGAAAAATTTAGGTCAGTATATAATTAGAGCCCTAGATTACCCAAAAGTATCAAATTTGAGCTGTGTAATGTTAGACACATGTCTTGACAGTTTGGCTATATTCAGTGGCTGTTTGAACTTTCAAATGCATGCTTGTGAAAACAGCAGGGAAAATAAACTAAAAATCACAGAAGTCTCTTCATTTTTTCTCCCCACTTTGTGCATTTACAGCAAAGAGCTTTAACCAAATATATTTACTATATATTTATAGTAAATTCTGTGATCCTGACACTTTCATGCCAAAGTACAAACTTGGCATAGTATCCTCCAAGCACCAAACTGTAACTGAGAAACTAAGGAGTGGAGTACTTCTCTAATTATGTTTCTGTTTGGAATTCACAGCACAAAGTGGAAAAGCAAAAAACATGAACAAATTATCTTTCTACCTCTGGAGATTCACTGTTTGACTGGAGAAGAACTTCTGCACCATTGGTTTGTCCTATTGCAATGCCTAAAACTCAGGGCCTTCGGGAATTACCATGACTGGAGAACAGATCATCGAGAAATGGCTTTGGTGTGAAAGTCTACCTATTCAGCCATCTTACTCCTGTGACCACAACTCAAGTATATGCTCATTGCATGTACTTAGAAGAACCTGACAGTTTAAACTCCCATTTCAATCCTACTTGGGATTTCTATGAAGACCTAAGACACTGTTGCAAACTCAGTCTAACAGGCATATTGCTAATCTGAAGTATGAGAGATGTAATTTCTACTTCTCCCTCTGCTTCATGATGGGAAAATTTTATGTTTCAGATCTTATTTTTTCAGGAACAGAAGGCAATGAAATTGATGTTCTCCTCATACCACTGCGAAGTTATCAATGAAAAGAGAACAGAAGTTTTATAAGAATAGAGTGTGTTTCCTATGGATATCTGTATTCGAATGGGGTTTGGTTTTGTTTAATAAGAAGCAAATGCCAAAAGAAGTTTTATCTCACGTAGATGCATTTCTCTCAAGTGCAAATCAAATCAAGGTTGAATTCACACTTTACCTTTTCCTTAACATGGACACCAAGAAACTCTCTCCATTATGCTATTTGTCAATATCTACATTATTGGTAGAAATGAAACATCCAATGACACATCCCTCAGGAAAAAAGTGTGTGAATCTGGCTAACTGATTTAAAATCTTCTAGAAAAACTCATGTAAACATATGCACTTAGTGTAGGATCACAGAAGTCTCAATTCTGTAAGACACTGGGCAAAAAATACCACCCCTGATATGTAGCCATTCCTCAATCTAATATACAGACTGGCTGTACAAACCAGGTTATACCATTTTACCTTAAATTTTATGTTGGCATTCCTTACCTTAACAAAAAGATCTGAACTGATGATCTCCAGTCCACTTTAAATGCAGGTATTACACAGCTGTTTCAGTGCCACACACTTCAGCCATCCTTTTTTTCTTCATATCCCTATTCCTTTAGAAAGCATTTTACAATTCAGGTAAACTCCAAGGAATGGCCTCTGAACCTGGAGTTTAAGGTGTTGTGATAGATCATCTGGTAGGCTTCCAAAGTAAGCAGGCACAGTAAGAAAAGTTTACTCTAGTAAAATGCTTTAGATAAAATAAAATGAAGACTAATTTTAGGTCAGACACACTGGCATTTTTTGGGGAAGGACAAGGAGGAACCTTCTGCATTAAATGAGATACCTCTTCAGTAGGTGGTTCCAGTCCTGATGGATAACAGTGACCTCTGGCTATCTGCCCAAGCACTCTGCTGATAGCATAACTGAAGTGGGATCTGATTTATTCAGAGCTCATCTTTACATGGCCTTAATATGGTCCTGAAACATTCCCCATAGAATTTACTTTTCGATTGAGTTTGTGTATATATTCACACACATATATGAAAGAGTACCTTGCATCACAGAAATGTACGTGTATATTACCAGCGGAAAGAAATTGTCTCTTTTTAAAAGAGGATACATTTCTCGCAGTAAAACAACTCCTTTACAGGAAAGCCTCCTATGACAATTTTGTCTTCAGATACAATGCAGAAGTTTGTTTAATACATATTTGAGGATTATCCCTTGGCATGGGTCATAATTCTGACTTCTCAAATCAACTTTAAGAGGAACTAGTAGATGTAAAAATGTCCACTCTGTGTCCAGACTATGCATAGGAAAAGTGCATTTCTTAATTTTAAGAATCCTCTGGTAATCTTCACCATAACATTCTTAAAAAGAGACCCTGAATTCTACATAATAGCTTAATAAAGCAAATCCAGTGATATGGTTGAATCATCCAGACAAAAAATCAATTACATTAACGGTTTTTAAAACAAGCAGATTATCATATACCTCTCTAGAGTTTTGATAGCCTGAGGATCCGTTATTTTCATAATTTCAGTTTATTACTAATTTAGTTTACAACTCTCTATAAAACTGTTTTGGAAAGCTGATCAAAGTAAATTCAAAGACCACCACTACTAAATAAATAAATACTCTGTGTTGACAAGTTGCTGGGAAACATAGAAGTGAATGGTAGCCAAAAGAATTGAATATTGTTCTTTTACTAAGAAAAGCATATTTCAAAACTGCCCTGTGCTAATAATTTCTGCTTGAAATATTTTCTTTTGCAACTGGATCTTAGATTCCTACCAATTTGTCAATCACTTAGGTTTCAAGTTTAAATATGCACGCATACAGAGCACAACAAAGGAACACACTAATCTTACTCTGTCAAAAGCCAGTTCTCTTTCTTATTTCCCAGGGCCAGAAAAACCAGAGCTGAACTAAAACATTAAATACAGTGAAGCAAGCATACATATTTTCTTATCTCTTGCTAAAATACATGCCTGGAATCTAAGAAAAAAGCATTTCACACATTTTTTTCTTTCCCACACTTTCAGTTGATTGCACAAGCAAACAAGTAAACACATTCCCTGAAAACCACATGAGCAAATTTTCAGACATTTCAATGCAACCCCTAATTTTGCTGGAGTGGGTAGAGCCACCTGCCATTCTGCTGTACACTTGGCTAGTAATCTGAGCAATGCACACTCATATGGAAATCTATAAAACAGTGTGGTCAGTTGTGAATCTAATCATGTTCTCCCCTTGGTTAAAGAACTCTTTCAATAAACTGAGGTCCTCTGGACTTTCAGTCCCTTCACTCATGTGAAAGTACTTTCACACGAACAGTTGTATGCAGAACTTCGAATGTTTTTTAAAGGCAAACCATTCCTGTTAAATAACCACACATGATACATCTTTTTAAAAGACTCTCGCTCTTTATTTTGTACACTTCAGCAAAGTGTAGCCTTGAACACTGTGGTCTGCTGGACAAATTTCCTGGGATGTATAGCTGAAAAACTGGAGTTCTTAAAAACCTGTTATCTCCAAAGAGACACAAGGGTAAAGAAGCAACTCATCATTTCAGCTGAAGCCCTGTAAGTCATTTATTGTTCCTGTTGTACATTCAGTGTATAGGCTTAACACTGTTCCCTTATGAGTTTGTTTTTGTTTGTTTGTTTGTTTATTTTTAATTATAATAATTTTTAAGGACATAGTCCTGTGCTTATACACCCAGGAAAACAATACTTCCATTTTAGTAAGATGGAAGTGTAAACATGCAGTATGATGGATAAATAATGATAGAAAAATGAGTATGATTTTCTTCAAGGGAAAAAATAAAAAAGAAAATGAAGAGAGTGTGAAAGCATGGCAGAACAATTATATTCTTCAATATGGAGTTCACTAGATTCAAGAAAGACCATTCTGCAATAGAAACCAAATTAGCAGTACAATTTTGAAGAAGCTGTTGTATGCTCTCACCTATCATGGAAGTGCTTCTGGTTGAAAAGTTTCTGCAGGATTAATAAGACACATTTATCCATTATCTATTCCAAAATGGTAACATCAGGCCTCAAGAGGGACATGTTAGCATATATCACACTTCACAGGTAACTCAGTGTGAAAGAGTAAACCAGTCTTCCAAATTAACCACACAAAATTGTTCTGAGGGGCTTTGAGAAACACAGATGATAGAGAAAGAAACAGGCAGACTTATTTGTAGTGGTTGTTTTTGCTACAACAATTTATATGGGTATATGCATGTGTAGCAACACATACATGCATTTGTGAACACATCTAAATAGACAAAGTGGCGTGACAAGTGTTTCTCACTCGTATAATGTGGTTTCTCAGCAGAAAACAAAATGAGTCAGCAATATCTGCTGTTGCTCTATCTGCATGAGTTAAGTCATCTTTTCACCCTTGTTTCCCCTCTTGACCAGAATAGTCAGTGCTGTCATCCAAATTTCCATATAACTTCATTTAATCATTAAAAATTGCTAAAAAATTTTGCCTGAGACACACTATTTGAATGATTGTCACATCAAATCACCAATTATTATCCAAGTACACATCACCAATACATTGGTATTCCAACATAACTCAAAACTGAAAGAGTGTACAGTGTCAGCTTTTGGCGTTTTTTGGTTGTTTGAAGAAGATAGGGAAAAAGAGCATGCATCAAGCTACAAAGAGAATAGCACTTTTTTTCATAAAACACTTGATGATAGGCTGATGTTCCTCCAGTTTGTGCATCATCTTTGATGAAAATTAAAACAAAAGTTTGAAATTCTTTTGCCCAATGCATGTCACAGAAAATTTCATGGTGCACTGAAATCCTTATCATGATGAGAATACAGACTGAAAAATATCTGAATTTAATTAGCTAGAGCAAAAATCTTATTTTAAATTTTACTAACCAAGGCGTTAACCAACAAATAGAGAAAATAAAACACGACAATATTAAAAAATACAGAATATGCCTATAATTGCTAGAAATCGTTCAAGAACAACAAAAATAATAATAAGAACTCTATAAAACCCCCCAGGTTTCATGTAACATTGGTTATAGTTTTGGCATGTTCATGGTGGGCAGAAGAATCACAAATCTGCTCTTCATTTGAGCACTCATTTATAACACAGGTTGTTTTGGATACTCAAGCTGATCATATATAACTGTAAAAAATAAGAGTTGTGGGACTATGGAATATACTGAGACTAATATCTAAGGAATAAGAATACCTAAAGGTCAGATACTCTCAGAACAACTGCTTCAATAGCCATGGTTCAGGACTCCAATTAAAAATCGTGGAAAGAGACAAAAAGAAAACCACAACACATTAACAATATTTATTACTTCCTTCTGGTCTGGAATCTCCTATCAAACTGAGGTGTGAGCTGTTCTCCCGTGAAGGTGTTCACAGGTGAATGCATGAAGTGGACATAAACAATTCAACAGATTCTCAGCATAAATGTTGCAGATTTGAGAACCAAGTATATTTGTCTGGAGTGAAATTAAAATTCTGCTAAAAGCTGTGAGCTCAAATCAGTAAGCTCTGAAATAACCCGGGAAAGAAGAGATAAAAGAACTACAGTCCTTAGGTTGTGGCCTGTGTACCATCTGATAATGGTCCATGGAGAATTCATGTAGGTCAGATGAAAATCTTTCCTCCTTGCTCCCAATTCTCTGAAGGGAAGCAGTGGTGAGAGAATTAGGTGGCAAAGAAGGACATAGAGGATGCAGCAGAGGAACAGAACAGATGGGCGTGGGTGGCAAAATGCGGCTCAAAAGTGACAGCACAATCATTGCATTCTAGACAACTATAAATACACAAATACATTTATATTTGTTTCCCTTGCTGCAGTTGCCAGAAGGATGTCACATAATCACAAGTACAAGGTGATGTGGCACATGCAAATAGAAGTCACAGTGAGTGACATGCATCAGCCGTTCTCTGCTTTAAATGATGCTTTCACATCTGAAAGTCAGAAGACCTATGGCTTTGGAAATTAGTGACCCTATACAGAAAAGTAATTTTCCCAGTTCTTTTGTGATGCTTTGAGAGTGTTAGCAGGATTGCCTTGAACAAGTTCAGCTGTTATAACAGACATAGGAAAAAAGAATAGTTTCTAAGATGCGAGCTATTCAAGATCTTCAAGGTGAAATCTTACACATCAGGAATTATAAAGTAACAAATTAAGTTTTAGTTTGTGAACAGAATCATTGCAAATGTCAAAAGTTAAAGCTTCTTTATAGCTACATGAATAGTTATTACAAAACAACTCAGATGCAAATTAATTTATTCAGTAGTTAAAATAGCCATCAAATGAATGGAGAATTTGCCTATGCTATCTCTCAATCTGCAGCTGTACATTATCGTGACCAAATACAGAGTGATAGTCTGAAAAGGTCCCAGACATCAGCACGCTCTGAAAGAAATATCCTACTCTGCTAATTCCTCTGTAAATGGAGTGGACTAACCTACACAGAAAAGTGGGTGTATAGCTGGGGATAAATTTACATTAGCTGAAGTTAATCAAAGACTACACCCTGTTTCCAGAGCATCAAGAGAAACAGGTTCATGTGGGCTTGTATGTGATGTATTCTCCCAGTACCAGCTCAAAATATTTTCCTAGTTTGTATGTTGCTTTGGCTGCTTAGGGTTCTTGGTTCAGGATCAGAAATTCTTTGCCCTGGGTCTATCTTCCTTTTTTTAAAGAAAGAAAAAAATAAAGACACAGACAGGAACAGTGAAAGCATCCATCATAATTTAATGTTTGTTGTATTACAGCTGAGAGGTTTTAAAGACATAAGATAAGCTCCATAGGAAGGGATATCATCTTTTACTGGATCAACAAATATAGCTGGAAGGGTGCGCAAATCTGGAAACATGAGTGCCTTCCTGCAAGTTTAAAATGAAAACAGCCACCAGGTTATTTACAAAGTGAATATATATATTAAAAACTATTACATTATAGAAAGTCTGACTTTTAACAAAAGAGTTGTATCTATCTTAAAAATAATTCTACACATCTTGATAGCCAAAGGATATACCACCTAATCAAGTAAGTTTAAGGATGTTAGTTTTACTGTGTTTATATGACTTTTGATTTCTGCCATTTCACTGTACAAGTTTAAGCTGCCTCATTTAACTGAAACGTATTGGGTCTCCTCTCAACTGTATTTCTGCAATATTGAAGAAAATAAAAGACTCATGTATTAATCTATAGCCCTTCTCATGGAAAACCTTCTCTCCCAAATATTTTTGATGAGGAGATCCTATGGCTTTCTTATCATGTCACACATTTTTAGCTTTTGTGGTGGTTTAAAAGTAAACCAGCAGGAGAAATGAACCCAACTCATAAAAGACTAAGTCAGAGTTACAATTTACTAAAAAGATTGCAATAAATACAATGATACAAAGAAAAACTGGTTTTAACCCACAAAAACAGAGGTATAACCCAGCATCCTGGGGCACAAACAGAATGGTGTTCATTAGCCCCTGTGCTGAGTGCCATGTGGTCTCCCCAGTACAAAGTAAAAGAAAATCTGTTGGTCAGGATGATGGTCACAGTCTAGTCAAGAGTGGCAGTTACAGTCCTGTTGAGGTTCTGGTCCTCCTCTGGATCCCACAAGTGGTCCCAGAAGTCCCAAACCCCCAAGCTTATATATGCTCAGGCTCAGATGGCAATTCCCAGTACCCCCCTAAGGGCAGGGAGTTTCACAATGGATGATTTACTCTGTGAGTCATGGCATTTTCCTTGAAGGTCTATTAGCAGACATGACCCCTCAGGCTGGGTGTGAAGATGCTAATGCCTCCCCCTCCCCAGAGGGGAGTTATCACACCTGAGTCATTGGTGTGAAGACAGGAAAACTTCCTTATCTCGCAGAGTTCCTAAACATGCATCAGGTAGCCAGAGGGGCCAGGTGTGCTCTGGGCAGCTGCTGCAAATGATCCATTATTAGCAGTCCATGAAAAATGACATAGACCAGGTAGAATACAAATCTCTGGCCATGCCCACACAGTGACAAACTGGTCCTGGCCACTATAACCAGGACATCATTACCATCATATCATCTACAAAGTAATGTAACTCCCTTGAATTAATGCTCAAGTCAGCAGTAATAATACAGTATTGCATCTAAATAGAAATTATTTATTTCAGCTCTGAAAGCACGTGACATAGGAACAGAAATAAATGGAGTATTAACATAC
The DNA here is from genome assembly GCA_035221455.1 of Xenops minutus. NCBI lineage: Eukaryota > Metazoa > Chordata > Aves > Passeriformes > Furnariidae > Xenops > Xenops minutus. Next base: position 96,788,098 of record JAWWEE010000074.1, on the reverse strand, counting down.
TCTATTTCAGATTAATGTCCTGGTAACACAGACAAAATAAAACTTGTAGATGTTCCATGGAAAGATTTTCTGAAGAGTTCCTATCATTAATATTTATAATGAATATTGCCTGAATCAACCTCAATAATCCTGTTAACAACTGACAGTATATTTAAGATAGGATACTTCTTTGCTTGTACTTGTGAGGGTTATAAATTACTGAGTGTATCTAAATAACCACTCTCAATATGAAAATCCTTACTGTGTTGTATCACATATTTATTGAATGCAGACTTTAAAGTATTAGATGTGCAGGCTGACATCATTTATACTAACTTACCAAGTCTTTATATAGACAGTTCAGCCTCAGCAAAATGTATAATTTAAGGCAATGCTTCCATATTCACTACTCCAGCTTCCTTGGTGTGGTGGGCTTTTCCTGGTTTAGAAGTTTATTTAGGAATCTCTATTGTTTTTCCTAGTACTAGGAGATAGTCACTTAGCAAAGGATTAAGGACAATTTGTGAAGGGCAGGGTTGTTGCCTTCATTTTTTTTTTTTTTTAATATAAGTGTTGCTTTATAGTTGGCAGTGTTTTCCAAAAAAAAATTACTTGTAGTGCATTTCTGTGTAATTGTCAGCTGCCTTCTCCTTTCATTTAGCAATGCACTTTGGGTTGTTGTACTCCAGCTGTGAACCTGCAACAATTTCAAAGTGACAGAATGATGCAAGATCACACTTCAGCAAAATCCTTTTATGCTTCCTAATAATAAGTGAGGTTCTGTCCCCAGTGAATTTTATTTTAACTTGGTATTTCAAAAAGTAATATATAAGATTGTGTTGACTGAGAAAAGGAAGTTTTGGGTTCCTTCTATATAGGAAAGATTCTTAGAACTTGAGAAAAAATGGAAGAGAAAAATAGATGTTAAATGATAAAAATCTGAAGTAAGACTTCATGGCTTTTGCTGAAAAGCCAAAGAACAAAAATGATTATCAGCTGGGTTTTCTAAGATGTATTTATTCACTCTGTTAATAGTTATTGAAACATGTCTGAGCATCCCTTCCTGAAGTTTCCTACGTTAGCTTTAGTTTAACCAATAGATGCTGGATATTACATATACCAAAATAAAGATTCAGCCAGTGTTTTAAAGCATGCAGGAAGGCAGTACTTACGCTCACGTTTCAATTAGTTTACTTTTTTAAGGAACCTAAACATCTTATGCTACTCAACAAAAAATAGTTTCAAAAAAGAAACTGTCATTAACAATAATTGTCCACCTGGCAGCAATTGCAAAATATACACTCACATGCAAAGTGTCATAGATAATTAAATGCTCACCTTCCTGTGAGATAGAGAGATGTGACAAAGACAAGTCACAAGGAATGGGAAATAGAGGTGACCTTAAAGCTTCCCAGAAGAATTTTTCAGGAACAAAAGCAAAGGGAATCTGAAACAAAGCAGTTTGCTTTATTTTGGCAGCTCTCTCCATTATACTAGTTCTCAGCCTCCACATCTTCATGACTGGACAATAAACAACAAAAACCTAATTAAAATGTTCTCATTCTCTCTTATTGGTCACTTTGGCAACTGCATCTGTATTCCTGTGTCCCCTCTTGGACTCTGTCTTTGAGAAGGAGGCTCTTTTCAGAAACTTTCAGTTTCTGTGCCCACCTTTGTGCTTCTGTGATGTCTTATATCCTGCAGTTTTTTAATGTTGTAACATTAATAATTTGATAATAGTTTTTTAAATGGAGTAAAATTATCATAATATAACCACTGAATACTAGTGAATTTCTTGTTTCCAAGGGTAAGAAAGAAACCCCTGGTAACTGCAGTCTGTAATGCGATCTCTGGTAACTGAGACCCTGGTAATATGACCTTGCAATTTTCTCTTATCTGATACTCCCCACAATCCTCCACCCATTTCATTTATATCTTTGAGTAATTTCTTTCAGTTTACTGGCTCATTGGAGTTCAAAAAAAATTTTTAATCAGTTTTTAAGTTTTTACACATTAAACTGAAAGTACTATAAATATATAAATATTGGTAATTATTTCTATCCAAGGGCTTTAGGGAAAACACAGGGAACAGCCCAGGAAAAAAACTTGAAAATGGGGATTAGGAGTCTGAATTTGTTTCATAGTCCTACAAGAGATACTAAGGGAACTATGAAAGCAATGCTGAAAATGTAGCATGAACCAAAATACTCAAATGAATTAATGAAGAAGCTACAGGAAAAATCACTGAAGAAATTAACAGTGTTGTGGAGTGATAACCTTGCAATGTGTATGCTCTCTGAGACTAAGAGTAACAGATAAGAACAAGAGGCAAGATATAAATAGCAGAATGGAAAAGTAACACAACACATAATGAGCTCATACCCCAATATAAGCCAGTTAGTCAAGCTTAAACCCTACTCACTTCTACCCAAACAGTAACTAGGTTGGAATATCTTTACAGGTCCACCCTAGACCAGACTGTGTAAATTCTCTGTAGTTTTCATTACAAAACTACTGCACATCTCTGGAGGAATGTGTGATAGCCATTGCAGCCAACTGTGTGATGCTTTGACTTCTTATCAGTAATTCACATCATTTCCCTTGACAGAGAAAGGGATAACTATAGAATAATGTTCCCTCCAGCTCTGTTCAGAGTCCAAGTGGTATGGAAGACAGACCTTCCCACTGATAGACTTTCCCAAAGTAAGGGGAAGAGCTCTTGTTTTTGTTTTGCTTTCCACACAGTCCACTCGCTCTCCCTTTTTTCACCTTTGGTCTCTGTCGGAATGCAATTCTATGATAATCTCCTTTGAACATACCATGAACTGTTAAACATCTTGAAATGGGTGCACCTGTTTACAGTACAATGTAAGAGAGGAGCACTGTGAACTCCAATGTTTAGGTAGATATAAACCGATAGAAAATGTTACAAGACCCTATTAAACATTTGCCTTTCACAACCCAGGTTCAAATACCAAATGACTCCCTGGCTTTGATAGAATTTGACCAGTGTAAGAGAGATCAGAATTCACTCCACAGTCCGTATAGGCACAAGAAGCATTTTTGATTGGTAGCCTGGGCAAATTTATTCATTTATTTTAATTATCAAAAATCAGTCTTATGTTTAATGTCCCATAAATACATTTTAATAAATGTAGGATGGCATAGTCTATTCATGTAAGAAAATAATTTTAATGTATAGCTACTCTCTTTTGCCTCGTATGCGTGTCTCTCTGTCTCTCTCTCTCCTGTGCACATACACATACATCCATACACATTCTCACATTCTACTATATTCTAATTTAACTAGTTTTATAGCTTTCTCATTCTGGTGACAGTACCAACCATTTATGGTTTTAATGCAGTGCAGAGGCATAAATAAAATGTGCTACCAGCATTTGAAGTAGTTTTAGAAATTACAATGCATTTTTACACTGTAAAGCATAAAGAACACTATCATAAACAGCAACATTTTTATAATTCATTCTAATTAAAAAAAGTTTGCCTTTAAATTTAATTAGAATGAACCTTCTATAGGAGACCCATTGAAAGCCAAGTAATTTGCATCTTTGCAGATGATGCATTGTGTTGAATACAGTCTTATTGTCAAAAAAATTATCTAAGATGTCTGTATGTTAAAGATGCTTTAGGTAGCAATACAAGCTACTGATTGATGGATCTTGAATTCTTGGAGCACCATTCTGTAGATTCCAAGTCAGGCAGATGTATTTCTCCTCTGATTTACTGCTAAGCAGATGGTTTCAACGTCATAACATTTTACACAAATAAGCTCAAATGGCTACTGCATTGTCATTTTTAAAAAAATATATCTGAACATCATGTCTATTAGAATTCCCTAATTCTCTTAGAGGGATTTATATTTAACTGCTAAACCACTCCAAAGTAGGCACAAATAAAATTAGTTTATATGATGTATATGAATACACAGTAAGACAAAATGGTACATTTCTTAGTTTCTGTGCAATTCCATTTTTTTCTTCCAACACAACATGAAGCACTACAACATGACAGTGTTTAGCTTTTGTACCTGATTACTAAGTGTTTTTTTGGCACAGCACCTCAGGTGTGTAACAATAACACAAGGATCTTTTAACCTGCCCCATAAAGCAGTGCCCACTAACAGGGGAGTTTGACAGAAGAGTATGCAACAAAGCACAGCCAAAAGCACAATGCTAGGTCATTGTGAAACCTGTGCCCTCTTTCTAACTCCATCTTTGATCTGAGAGTGATAAATCTTTGGAAATATTGATGTTCCAGAAGTTTTTTTGGGGAGTTGGGGTTTTTTTTACAGAAATCTTGGAACTGGTTCATTTGGAAAGAAGTAAAGGATCTTAGTTATTTAATGGTAGCTGAATTACCAATATAGCACAGTAGCAATAAGAAGAACATTAGCATAGTACTCATAGTTTTGCTCAGAGGACAGCAAGAATTTTATCTACCCATAACACCCTGCAGGCTGGTTTGTACCAGCAAAGTACTTAACATTTCTAGGGATTTACTGAAAAGTTTTACATGAACCATTTTACATCCACCAAAGAAAAAACAGTTTCTCAGAGGTCAGTGTATGGCTATTGTTTCCCAATAATTTTCTGAAGCAATTTCATTTTGAGCCTTTGAAAATGGAACAGTGGTTTACCTATGGTCATCTGCAGTCTGACTGTATCCCTTGAGAGTCTATGATTTTTCACACAAAGAATTATAACACTGATGATTCTGCTTGTATCTGTGGTCCTAAATCTGAAAGAACATTTATTGTTGCAGAAGTTCAAGAACGACTTCTGTCTTCTACAGAGAACAGCTATCAGTACCAAGTTCTTAGGAGTTTTAACCAACTTTTATTTGAGATTTGAGTAGTGGGTTGTAGTGGGTCGACCCACCAAAGCCACCCCATCACTCCCCTCTGCAACTGGACAGAGGAGACAAAATATAACAAAGGGGTTTTGAGTTGAGATAAGGACCAGAAGAGTTCCCTTGCCAATCACCATCATGGGCAAAACAGACTTGGAGTGGCGACAATAATTAAATTTGTTACTAACAAAATCAGAGCAGAACAGTGAGAAGTAAAATAAATCTTAAAAACACCTTCCTCCCACCCCTCCCTCCTTCCCAAGTTCTACCTCCTTCCCACCCCCCAGAAGCACAAGGAGGTTGCAGTCAGTTCATTACAGGTTGTTTCTGCCACTGCTCAGGGAGAGAAGTCTTTCCCTTGCTCTAGTGTGGGGTTGGTCCCACAGGACACAGTCCTTCATGAACTTCTCCAACATGAGCTCATGCCATGGGCAACAGTTCTTCACAAACTGCTACAATGTGGGTCACTTTTCCACAGGTCAGCAGATCCCTGCCAGGACCCTGTTACATCACGTCACAGCCTTCTTCAGGAATCCATTTGCTCCAACATGGGCTGCAGGTGGATCTCTGCACCCCCGTGGTCCTCCACAGATTGCAGGGGCACAGCCACTTCACCATGGGCTGCACCATGGGCTGCAGGGGAAGCACAGTTCTGGTGCCTGGAGCATCTCTTCCCTCTCCTTCTCCACTTACCTTCATGTCTGCATAGCTGATCATATGTTCTCACTCTGCTCTTTTCTGGCTGCAATTTCATCTGTATAACAACTTTTTTTTTCCTTCCAAATATGTTCTCACAGAGGTGTTACTGTCATTCCTGATTGGTTCGGCTTTGGTTAGATGTGGGTCTATACTGGAACCTGTTGGCATTGGCTCTGCTGGAAGCTTCTGGCAGCTTCTCATAGAAGCCAGCCCTGGAGCCCTCCTGCTACTAAAACCTGGTCACACAAACCCAATACAGCAGCAAAATTAAATTAGGGCCTTATTGTACATATGCAAAGTTAATGCTAATATTCCATTGTATGAAATGGTCTTCAGAAATGAGTTACCCTGTTGCTACTAAGAGAAAAACATGCATTTTTATCTCCGTGTTCCTCCCTGCATCAGAGCTTTTTGTTGCTATTTAAGGGTTATTGGGATGTGTGTTAATGAGTCCTGATTAATTTCAATAGACTTTTAGACTAAAAGCTTTTGTTTTAGCATGTTTCCAGACACTTTTCATAATCACTTCTTTATTAATCTGGTGGAAAACCTGACTATTAAGCAAACTTTGGGAAGAGAGCTAATGTCTTAGAGGTGCTTACCCTTGGATGTTATTGTTAATGTTGATAGTCCAACATTATTTCCCCTTCAGTCTAAGTCTGTCTCTTATAAATGCTGTCATCTGGGCATAGTGTAGCACTTATGTGGCTGTGATATCAGCTACAGATTTAGTGACAATGCTAAATCTTTATTCTTATAGATATATGTAGCAATAAGCATACAATATCAGAAATGGAATAAAGCCTGCAAGAGATGGGTCTCTGAGGAAGATGGAAAAGCTAGCCATAATGC
>JAWWEE010000074.1:96755584-96772547 GCA_035221455.1 Xenops minutus | reverse complement strand
CAAATGATCCATTGTTAGCAGTCCATGAGAAATGACATCGAGGGTGTAGAATATACAGTTTTGGCCACACCCACACAATGACAAACTGGTCCTGGTCCACTATAACCAGGCCATCAGGCAAAAAGTCGTTGTGTTGGAAAACACTCAACAAGCTCTAATTATACACTTAGTTTGAGATCAGATGTCTTATCTCTGATGACCCATTGCAAAGCCTTGGCACTTTATTTAGGTGGATAAATAAGGAATTTAAATCAACAGAAATATTATCTTGATTCTCAACCCTTGTCCTGAATTCCCATGTAACTTTATACCACCTAAGCTTCATGAGGCAAAAGAAGCTGAGTATTTTTGAGTGACTTAGCCATATACACAGATAATTTTTAATCTGATGATTTTGAAAAGTAGTTTTTAACCTTTCATTTCTGTTTACAGAAGGGCATGATATTATAGATTTATTGGGGTATATTTTTGTGGTTTTGGAAAACCAGCACTTTTCACCAAAATAAATACAATTTGAATAGGGTATTTTGTTCTACTAGAACATTTGTGATTTTATGGTGGTTTCCTTCTGCTTTTCCAGTACTGTGTAATATAGACTATAACCCCTATGAATTTATAAATAAGTAAAAAGCAGTGGGATGGGAAGAGAGATTTAAATTCATATTCTTTATCTTAATATCCAGTATATGCCAAGAAAATCTGATTTCTGAAATGCATAATCTATGAATAGTTTTCTTTTATAAGTAGGATCATATATGAAAGGAATATTCGTTTTTCTAGTTAGGACAGTGATTCATTTAATTTAGTGTTAACTTCCTGTGCTATCCCTAGTGAGCTGGAAGTGTTACTGGGTATTTGACCCTCTATCATGAGTTAGGATTTGACCTTGGGGATCTCTGGTGAATGTTTTTCTAGCAAAATACAGTACTAGACTACTACAAAGGCAATAGGTAAGAGAAATCTTTAAAAGGCTGTGGTTTATGTCCTGCTTTTAACCCACAACCACTTATAGATGTATCCAGCTCCAAAGTGGAATTTTATGTTTTATGTAAATTCATTGGTGTCTTGGAGGGCAAGTTGAGGTGGTGTTATCTGTTGCTGGTGAGAGTTATGGCCTTTTCAGAAAGAACGTGCCTTGCTTTAATTTTTTAAATACCAGAATTCTATGTTTGATTGTAAAGTCCAGGTTAATGTAATTGAAAATTTATTTATGTATAACTTAACATCTGTGCTCAACTTCTGAATAATTTTGCTTTATATCAATATATGGGATGGAACTTCACTAAGCAGCTTCTATGTAATACATGTGCAGAATTGCCATCATTGATAGATCTTTCTTCACCTTTTTCCCGTTCCAATCTCTCTGTCTCACCTACCTACCTGCCTGCTGTATCACATAAAGCAATGCTGAGATATCATTTCAAGGACTAAAGTCTTTAAAGCTTAAACAAAATCTTAAAAAGAATACAATGAAGGGGGAAAAAAGTCTAACAATAGATCACTGAAGCTTGAAGAACAATGAAATCCTCTGTTTCAGCTCTTATTTAAGTTATCATGTCTGGTAAATGGATAGAAAAACAAAGTCCCATGTTTTCTATGTTTTAATTTTCTCTTTGTCTTGCTTTCTTTTGTAGGCACTAAGCTAAACTACTTTGTATTTTGAATCTGCCACTACCTACATGCAACGGCAAAGTTTATTAGAAAAAGAAGGCTGTATATTGAAGGCAGTAGAAGAGAAAGGACTCTGACTCCAAATTATACAAGTAAAACAGCACCAATAATACAACTCCAAAGCAATACCCTTACCTGCTCTACTGCTTTCAGATGAGTGTGCCACATTATGGATGCAGTGGTTTCTTGAAAGCCAGAGCTGGCATTGCTACAGCAGTACTGTCTGCAGAGTACAAAGAACTTTAAGGAAACTGAGAGATTGTCTTCAGAGCGTCAAAGTTTTCTTTTTCTTTTTTTTTTTTTTAATGTTTAATTTTTTATATTTTAGTTAGATCATCTCAGTCCAGTATCTGGTGTCTGTGAAACAGGAAGAATTGTAACCTTGTAACCTGTCTGGAGTTTACTGATTGTACTCAGCTACACACAACAACAGATTAATGCAGCTAGAAGAGAGCTCATATTGTCATTGTGGCACTACTGAGTGTGAATAGTAATAAAGTTATGGGGTTTTTTGTGACCCAAGTTCTCAGATGTCCTTTCTGTTCAAATGTTTGGCTTTGGTGGACAAAAAAAAAAAAAAAAAATCTGAATCGAGGCATCTAAAGCTTCTAAATTGAACTGTGAGGTGGAGAGACGGGATTGGCAAGAAATTCAGCAGAGCATGGCTAAGGAAAAAAGGAGTAAGTCCATTTGAGTCTGAAAAGATCAAAATATTAAAAGTCGTTTGCATGAGAGGTGCAGTCTTGTAATCGATATGATGTTTGACACAATGAACAAATACTTCAATACTGACAAAATACATTCTGATTACTTCAAGTGATAAAACATGCTATTACATTCTGAAACTGCTGGCCCCTGCACAGTTCTTTATCAACAAAAGCTGCAAACATAACAGTGTATTAGTCTGATCTCACATATATGAGGAAGGATATGCAAACCTTTGTTTAATTGAACTTCAAAATGGAACAGTGGCTTAAATGGTGTGCAAAATCTTGGCCATTAAGAGAAACTTTGCTAAAGATCTATTTCTGTACTCACAGTAATATCTACTAATTTAAACCGGTCAGTCAGTAGAATTTCTATGTGTTTTTCTTACTATGTTCCAAATTCCAACTTAAACTTCTCATTAGGAGAAGGAAATAGAAACAGAGCCATGGCAGCAGGAATTATTTCAGTTCTTTTGTGCTATTCTACTTATAAAAGAGTAACATAGTGGTGCTAGGAAGATCTCTATTTTTAAGTGGAAAAGATATAGGATGATCATAAAAGTAGAGGAAATAAGCTTGAAAGGTAGCTGAATAGGTAATGATGTTATTGAGCTCTGTAGTGACATGGCTCTTGTTATTGCTCTGCCTCTGTATTTTCTTGACAGTCAGCCCAGATTATTAAAGAGCAGTGTAAACTATATTGCTGAAAAGGAACAATTCAACTTAAAAATTCACAACCATTCCTAGCCATAATGCATTTTGCCTCGGTAAGAAGACTGAAAATATAGCATGGAGATACGCAATGTGATAGCTGTTCTATACTAAACAGGTTTTACAAAGCAGCCATGCAAAGCTAACACTTGATGGAATCCTTTGAGTAAACACTATTATTAGCATCTATTATTCTCAATTTTGTGTTTTCAAGCAATCCAGCACTGGATTTAGAACTCACGGTCTAAACTGGGGGGTAGGTGAATGGAAGGGAGCAGCCAAAAGGAATTATTCTTCTGCTATAGATGGAGATTTTTAACAGGCTGAAAGTACGTGATTTGGTACCAAAACATAAAGTAAATCCAGATTGCCATGTCATTTCCCCAAATAAAGGGCCACTTTTACTTGCAGTGAAAAAAACATCTTTGAATCATGCAACAATTTTTGGATAGTGTCAGCATTGGGCTTTGTGAGACAGGCACAGAGTACCTGATGAAGTTACAGTACTCTGGTTCCCAAGGCTGCTTTCACTTCATACTAGTTCAAGCCAAGAGTTTCTCTAATGTAAAATACACTTCAGAGCTTGATTAAGACTTTTTCAGTCACATGTGCTGGCAACTTTTTTGCTTTGTCTAGTAACAATCCATCCCCTGGCATATTTCTGAAATGCTTGTAGAATGAGAAAAGCAGACCTTTCCTGGGGAAAGCCATTCCACAGAACTGGCTCATGAATAGTTCCAGTCTGGAGGCAGGAAGGGTTGACCTAGGTCAGTTGGAATACACCGCTTTCCAGAGATCACCCAGACTCACTTCACTTTGCCTAATTTCTGGCTTTACTGATCTGGACTTTTTACCCTCTGAGTCAGCAAGGTCCCATGAAAAGAGCTTTTACAGAAAGAAAGCAATAGTCAAACATAGGCACCTAAGATGACACGGACCAAATTGTGAGTGACTTATTTAATTTCAATTTTGTGAAGTATGTTTGAGAAAAGCTACAGAAAAGGGTATACATGATATTTGATAACATTTTTATATAAAGAAATCACAAAACAAACAAAACCAAAAGATAGATGTGCTTCTTTCTATGTCACTAATTCATTTCACAGAATCACAGGCTTCCAGAATGGGTCAGGTTGAAAGGGACCAGTGGGTCATCTGCTTCAACCTCCCTGCTCAAGCAGAGTCATCCCAGAGCACATGGCACAGGATTGTGTCCAGATGGTTCTTGAGTATCTCCACTGAGAAAGACATCACAACCTCTCTAGGCAATTTGTTCCAGCACTCAAGGATCAGAACTGAGTAATAAAATGTTCGGCAGAGAGAGAGAGAGATACTATTTTCCAGAAGAACCAAGGATTTTACAGGGAGACAATGACACAGCTTTACAAGTTTTTGTAGAGTTTAGATAAGACATAGGACTGCCTGGACTTAATGACCTCTGTGGGTCCCTTCCAACTCAGAATATTGTGTGGTTCTGTGATTCTGTCTGCCTTAAAAGCACAGAACTCTTCTGTGGCCCTCGGAAGAAAGTGTGAAGGAGAGAGTGAATTAGAAAATGAATAGTTGCAGCAAAATAATTACTAGATAGCTAATAAAGGTTGTGATGAAATCCAGGGGCTAAAGCACTGTCACCTTTAGCCCTGGGCTTGATATCTGTAAGTCATGGTGAGAACCTGTGTCTCTAGGTACCGTTGTGCAATCACTCTTACATTGCAGAACATTACATTACAAACTCTTACATTACAAACATAATAGAAGTATATTTTTCTTTTGAAAAGACTGCATAATGACAAATTGACCTACAAGTAATGAAGGTGACTGAGCCCTACTTGAGCTGTGGAACTTTACATTTGAATTAGTTCAGAGGGAAAAATAAAAAGCTCCAAAATGCTATCAGCTTTTCAGAACTATTATGAATTTTTATTCCTTGTGAGCAGGATGTGTATTTCTCAGCAGTACTGTCCAATAAGTGGATACAGACATACTGCAGTGCTGAATTTTTTTTAACTTTTTTTTTTTTTTTTCCCCACAGCTTAAAAGCCAGTGAATAAATTTACTGCTTGAGGAAATTTAAGTAAGTGAATATCATTACTGAAGATCACCATCAGGTTGCCAAGCTGAGGTACATGCAAAGAGAGCATGTGAAAAGAATAAACTTAGTGAACTAAGAAAAGAAGTGCTTTCTTAAGCAGAAAAATATTTCTCAGTGAAGTACATATTGCAGCTCACTAGCTTTGATGATCAGTGAATATGTAACACAGACTTCAGTTGCAACAACTGGTCAATTAGGACACAGTTGATCAACTTCAGGTGAATTCCCACTTATAGAAAATGAAGCCAAGTACAGGGGCATAAGTTAGAAGAGGTGGGGAAAATTGTATTACACCTCTGGTGGCACTGGATATATTTAGGACTTTTTTGGTGGAGATGAGACATTATGGCTCAAATTCTCATGCAGAAGGGGAAATTCAAAGTCATTCTATTACAGCTTAGAAAACCGTAAGATATTCAAGCTGAAAATGAGAAAATTTCTCTTTGAACTTTGCTCTGAATATTTTGTTGCATTTTTGTTAAAATCTAACTACGTAAGTTCAAATTTTATCATGTTTATTATCTGTGCATTTAAACTAATATATATGCTTTTTTTGCCTGAAAATTTGTAGTTTGATGAAGGGGAGGAACATATTGATGTGAAAAGAAAAAAATTGAAAATACACAATTTTCAGAGTAAAAATAAGCTACCATAAATTTGGAGTCATCTTGCAGTTTTAAAGTATTTGGATTCAATAATGCTTGAAATAGAGGTTGAAAACTTGATTTTTAAATAGTTTCTAAAAAGAATTAATGATTTTGAGTTGAGACAGTTCACAAGCCTCCCACCTCACACTATTTTTATTTATTTTTTTATTTAACAAATGCTAAGTCGGCAAATATTCTGGCCATTTTATTTGAATACTTAGGAAATAAATTGTCATTTTGCTCTGCACAATGCTGTAAGAGATGTTTATGATTTATTACAATAGCAAGATGTGGATGGAGTAGGGGCAGAAAGAAAAAGGGTGGAAACAAGAAAAGACAAAAAATTAAAGAGGGTCTTATGCTTTTGCTTTTCACTTAACTAGCTTGGCCTGTGAATTCACATACTGCAGCATGAATTTCAATCAAATTTCTTGAAAGAAAGTGACTCCTTTAAAATACTGAAAGGCTCAGGGAGTTTATTTCAGGTGCCAGTGATCTTATTTACATTTTCAAAAGCAAGAGTTCCAATTGACTGCATTATTAAATTGAAACACTCAGAGAAAACACTTCACTAAGGATGAATCCATGTACTCTTTCTACTTCCAAGAACACAGGCTGAATTTTTTAAAACAGACAGAAACATTTGTTACCAGGGAAATATCAGGATGCAGAAGGGAAATGGAAGGACTGAGCTTTTATGTATATGAAAAACAAACATTAAAGGGAAAGTTGCTCTCAGACTCCGAATAGTCTCAGGAAGAAATCAAAAGTAAGCAGAGTCAAAGTGGTTACCACCGATTTAAGGACATTCCAGAAACTGTGAATTTTTTGTTGACAGCCTAGGTAGGTCAATGGTGGAACATTTGTGAATGAAATAAGCTAGAGAAACCTGCATCTTTTGCATCTTGGGGCAGTTAAACAAACATTCTTCTGCACTTATCAGAAACTGTTCTGCTTTTTCTCTCTGAGAAACCTCTATGAATGGACCAATATTTTCTTGAATTGGTTATTGAGTGCAGAATACTTCCTGAATGCTGCAAAATGCTCTCCAACGCGTTTGACAGCTATTCTTTAACAAATACTGAGTATTCAAAATCTCCAGCTGTTTTAACCAAGCACTTAGGTGAGGTGGGTTTCCTGATTAAGTGATATAAATACCGTCATTTAGACCAGCCTGGTGCTAGAACTGTTGTACATGAATCATTATGTGGTTGAAATGACCTGTGTGAAGAAAACCTGAACAAATCACACATACTGTTTAAATTTCAGCTGGAAAAGAAAAGCATACAGCTGACCTCTAGGCCTTAAGCTGTCTCATTACAGAACTGTCTCCTTTGCACTGTGGAATATTTGGTTAACACTCACTGAGTAACTTTTTGTGCCTGTGTTCATTAGAAAAAAACACTAAAACCAGAGAGATCACAAAGTCAAAATGCCTTCAAATAGTCTTCCTTCCCACCCTCAGGATTTCAGCTGTATTCTAACAATGACTGCTCTACAGTGGTCTGCATTAAGCCAAGTTAATTGTTACATCCTCGACTAGTACTAATCTGATAACTACAGCATAGTGGAAAAAGTTTTCAGTGAATCCAATATATACTTTAGTGCATTTTATGTATTAGAGATCTTTCTTTGAGTCCTGGCTGTGCCAAGGAATTGTAGGCTTAGTAGAGACATTTTTTCATGTTTTACCTAGTTTAGAATCAAGTAAATACTCAGGATTGTAATTTGAAATCCTTAACTTTCTTCTGGAAAAAAGTCAAAGCATTGCTAAAACAATTGTCTGAAGAAACCAGACTTTCAAGTTTCCAGCTTGTGTTAGACACAGATCAGTGATTATGGTGTCAGAACCACCTTGTGGGGGGGGGGCGGTGTGTGTGGCAGGGAAGGGATGGGTCAAACCTCATGGAGATGGGTTGATGTCGTATCCCTCATGGCAGCCCCTGGAGCCCACACAGGGAAGCACCGGAGCAGCTGCCAGTCACAAACAGCCTGGGAAAAATATAACACTCCCCAGCTCCTGGAGCCCCTGACCCAGCTCGGATTGGCAGGGACAGTGAGGACACTGCCCCTCACCCTGGCCTGGGACCCCAGAGTGGCAGGGGGGTCAGAGGCCCCAGCTGGGGGTTTGGCCACAGAGACCAGAGCGGATAAAGGGGCAGCACAGAAATTTCCATTGTGGGCCCTGGCCTGTTCTCTTGAAGCTGTCACCATGTGACCTTCTAAGTGCTAACTATTTTTAGTTCCTCTTTTTCTCTCTTTATTCTATCTTCCCTTAATCTCTCTTCCTTTTTAATTTTCTTTCTCCTGTGGGCAACTTAAACACTTATTTTCTGTAAATTGTGGGTACCTCACTTAAATTGCATGGAGTTTGTGTTTGCTGAGTGTAACAAAGGTTTTCTATAGAAATGCTTGTTAGTTCTGATAAGGTGTTGTAATGCTTTTGTGAAGTTGCATAATATCTCTGTAAAATCCTTTTTTTGCCATAATGCCTATTTTCTCACCAAATTAAAAGAAATCTCTTAGACAAAAATGTGTAGTTTTGCTCCAGATGTGTGCTCAAGGTACCAAAGAACCAATGGCTTTACAAGGGTTCTTGTGGGCAAAACCTCCTGAAGCTTGAAAATTAAAGTGTAATGCCCAGTAAGGTTAGACCAGGTTGCAACAGCTTGCCAACAGCACAGGGTAATGTATGAGCTGCAGTTCTTGTACAGGTAATGGTACTCAGGCTTTTTCCCAATTCTTTTACATTGCCCTTCAATATTCTTGTCTAATCGTGTATCTCCCAAGGTATTAACTATAATTTATTTGTTTCTCATTTCCACATGCTGACTCCTTCCTTTCCTCACTAAAGTTCTGAAAAAGTACCTTTGGGTATTTTTAACTACACTTCTTGACCTGGACACTCTCAGTATTAAGGTCATAAACCTTTCCTATTTTAGTCTCTTGAAATTTCCACACAGCTCTTCCACAACTGTGATCTTAGCAGGCTTTAGTCAATGCTCCATGCACAGCATGACTTGCCTGACTACTAGTGACCATGCAAGTTCAAACATCACCAACTTGGTTTTCCCAAAGTCTTTGTCTCCTTTAAAACTTCATCTTAGCTAGATCAGGCTTTCTAAAATAAGTATGCCTACTGCTGACCTAAAAGACTAGGTAAAAATAAAACACCAAACAAAAGTCAACAAAAGTATAGAGAACCAAAACACCATAAGTTTTGCCTGTAGATATCACAGTCTTGAAGTTATTTTAAATAGTGAGGCCTTAAATCCCTAAAGATCCTCAAATCTATGCTAAAAATGATGTATGTGTGTTTTCATTTGAACACAAGCTGCTACTGCATCTTTGATTTATCTTTGAAACAGATGTGTTTTGAGTTGAAGCCAGACTTCAAAGGAGAAAGTAAATGTTCAATAGAAAATATTTTTCTTATTCAGAGTGGAGTCTAAAAGTCTAATTTTTTCTCTGAAAAGATAAAATTGTATTCTAAATGTTCCATTCAGAAGTTTAGACATGGTTCAGATTCAACTCAGAAAAGTAGAGAAAATTAGAGTTGTGAGCATTAGGCACATTTGTTCAATGGGTCAAGTCCCTAGGGTTAAGTAGGAACTTATAATATCTGTCTGTTGTGATAATTACATATTTTCATGCTTTGAATTCTTGAATACCCTACACAGTTTTTCAGCCAGTTTGACTTAATTTCCCCTATGCAGAGCCTGGAAATAGTCTGATCCTCCTCCTTTGTTCTTCAGGTTAAACACTTTATATCCATGCACAGCACCCTGATGTTTTTGTCATTGTGTCTAGACACACACCCTGACACATACCCAGGCACATACATACTTAAGCACCTTGCTGAAACTTTCTCTCTTCAGTAAAGCCATAGGCTAATTCCTACAGAGTTTTCCTCATTTTCTCCCCAGCAAGTGTGAGACACTTCCTCTCGCCTCTCAGCTTTGCTCAACTGCTTCATGCCCGCAGCTTTGCCAGTGCTCCTTCCTGCTTTTTTTTTTCTACTTGTGCTTTTTACCAGCCTTTTTCTTGGTTTCCCTTCCTTTATACTTCCTTAGCTTCCCAGTCCCATGCTCAGCCTTGCATTAGGATCTTCTACTTTGATCTATTCTGCCAAAAGACTTCTCAGTCTTCCATTTGATGGAAGACATACTTCAGCAAAAAGATGCTTTTACCAATAATCCAGTCAATTATTTAAAAAAAAGGAAGTCTGTATTTCTTCTAATTATGGTTTCCAGGCACACATCCTGCTTCCTATTAATGAAACCAGTATCTTGTTTGAGCAATGAGCAGGGTCAGGGCTTTGAACATCAATTCTCCATATCCTGATGGACACAAAGAATGCTGGAAATTTTTGAGAATGTGAATAGTCAGCAGGAAGAGATTTATAATCGTATCCTTAACCATATTTGTATCTTAATCCCTTTGGCAGGTAGAGAAAAAATATGTCTATGTAATCTTTGGGGAGATCTATCTTGAGTTATTCAAGGTCAAGCTGATGTACATATTAGAGAAGTGATAGTATGTCTTATCTTTAACTTCACATCTTATTTATAGTACATTTTCTCCTTTTGTATCTTCACTGTGAAGACAACAATGTTAGTGATAAAGAAGGTAAAGAACTGGCAGGGATCTGCATTTAACCATTCTGTCATTCAGGCTGCTCTCAAGGCCTCTGTATAAATGGGCTTTGAAGTGATTTTGACCACCTTTCTTTTAGGACATAACAGAGTGATTTATGCTAAAATTGGAATAGAAAGATTTTACCTTTAGCTATATGCATATAGTTTTCTGTTACTACATAAAATTGTAGTATATATATGTATTATAAATGTAAAACTAAATAAACCTAGATAAAACTATAAGCTGGCTTTATTTATTGTATATAAGGCTAGATGTGGTTCATCTCTACCCTTCAAACAGTCCAACCATTTTATGTCTATAAACACAGAAATAAAATTAGAATGATATTTTATATAAATCTATGCTTTTTCCCCAGAAATATTAATAAACCAACCCAGACTTAAATAATTGCCTGAAAATACATGAGTTTATTTTAACCCTAGTGTACCATTTGGGTTTACAGCATTGTAGCAAGTTCTGAATTCTTTTGCTGCCTCGCACATCTGCTGTGGGAACTCCCCATTTTAATCAGGAAAAAAGACACAATAACAGAACAAACAAACAAACCCACCAAACAGCAATTTCTAGATGTCTCATATTTTTTCAGTTGTTGATTTCTCCATCCATCCTGGTTTTGCTTCCTGTGTCACAATATCTCTTCGTTTCTGGACTTACATGGAGTAGCCTGAATAGCATGACAGATTGCACTTGCAGGATAAAGACATTCTCATATTTTTTTTCTTGCTGTTCTAATAAGGTTTCTGAACTTACAGTATCTTCTTCATTGCTTTCCTGTTATGTTCATCGCTGTTATGTGGGCTGATCTTAGGAGGAGGAAAACAGTGCAGTATTCCAAGGTGTCAAAATGTGTGCAATTGTACCATAA
Source organism: Xenops minutus (assembly GCA_035221455.1). Lineage (NCBI taxonomy): Eukaryota > Metazoa > Chordata > Aves > Passeriformes > Furnariidae > Xenops > Xenops minutus. Next base: position 96,761,195 of record JAWWEE010000074.1, on the reverse strand, counting down.
TTAGTGTAGACTAATTCCAATTGGCAGCAGCACTCAAATGTGCTTTTGTCCTCCTCACCTCCTTTTTGTTCCATTAGCATTTATCTCTAGATCCTAGTGGGGCAGTGGCAGAGAGAAGCCTGTTTCTTAGCCTTCTCTGGGGACCCCTTGCAAGCCTGAAGGCTGGTACTGGGAATGTATTTGGAAAGCACACTAGAACTAAGGTGTATGATCAGCTTCTGCCTTGCAACCAGGATCTGATTCAACCGCTGGTTTTGTGCATGTTTATTCCACATACATATTCAGGGGCTCATCAACTCAATGTACACCTTCAAAAAGGTGCTAGCGGAGTTCGGGTCTTGACTATAGAATAGTGTTCTGCTCATCCAAAATATATTATCAAAAGAGGATTGCAGCGTCTAGTCTTAGCTCAACATGTCTGCTTACACAGTGAGAACTGAGACCAGTTAAGTGACAGATCCTTCAATAGCAGTCTGTCTGTGTCCTTGGGTCCTGGTCCTTGCTTATCCTGAGGCTGAATTTGAAGTTCTGTCCTTGAAGCTCCTAGGTGTCCATGGGTGAGAGTATCTCATAGTACTATTTTAGTGAAGTACTACGTCTGTGAAGGAGAGGAGGGAAGTGTGAAGGAGTTATCCAGGCTGTGAAACACCTATGCATAATGGCTACTGGCTTCCTCCCATCATATAGCTTACATGCAAGTCAGGGCTGCACAAAAAACACATGAAAAGGATAACGTCTCCACACAGAAGATTTTTTAGTCTAGACTAACAGAAGATTAGACACAATTTTGTTATGAGAACAGAGGCTAGATCTTACTTCAGGTGTCATCTATTTTCTGATTGAAGTTAGTATACTTAAAAAAAAAAATAATCAAGGGATTATTTCAATTTGAACTGTCTTGTGCAAGTGTCTTACTGACCTGAGAGATAACAAAATGTAAATGGTATTCAAACCTCTTAATTGCTGCCAATAGCAATTCTTTTGTTACTCTGTAAGGAAAATGGTAGAAGCATCTCTTTTAGAGAATAAAGCCCCAGGTAAAAACCCAGTAAGTACCTCATTAGCAACACTGCGCTACAAGAGTGCCTAAGATACCACAGACTTCAAGCCAAGTGTTAAAATAGGTTGTGTTGAACGGATGACTAAATTGTTCCAGTGACAGTCTCTCTTTGATGAAAGGTGCCTAGAGCTACTCGTTCTTAGGTTTGACTACTGTGCCCATCCGTCTTTTACCGTTCAATACAGTTCACTTCTCTCTCAATTCAGTATCTTCAAGGTATTTGAAAGTTGGGAATTGGAGATTATAAAATAATAGCTCTTGCAGTAGGCACTCACAGTTAGGAGACTGTTACAGTGATTGGGTATTTATTTTAGTGAGTGTCACAGAGCACTAAAACAAATAAAAAATGCATTAGTTGTGAGTTACTGAAGAAGACATTCTGAGCCACTGAAGCTGAGTGAATCAAGCCTAGGACATTTAAAACATTCTTTGTGTGCTAGTGTATATATATATGTATATATATATATATATATATTACTTTTTAGGTATACTCTAAGCCAGACTGCAGGCATTTCCCTTTCATCTTCTGTATACTTAATAATTTTGTGAAATGCATTGAATGCTATGATGGAGAGATGCCATAAAAGAAAAGTGCCTGGCCAATTCCTGCTTGCTTTGCTCACGCAATTAGGTAGTGCCTGCATCAGTAAATCAAACAATGCTTTTTCCAGCAATAGATGAACTGATTTCTCAGCTGTCTTCAGCAACCAAATGAGAACACTTATAGGCCTCTCTTCCATCCCAAAAATGTTCTGAAGTAAAAAAAAAAGAAAAAAAATGTTCTAAAGTAAAAAAAAAACAAACTCTTACCTAAAGAAGCCACCTTCTTTTTTTAATAGATACAACAAATGGGACAATTGGGTGATGGATGGAAAAGCAACTTGCTAATCCAGCACAAGTGCCCCTGAATCCGAGTAGATTCTCAGTTCTGACAGTGAGTTTCAGAATAATTCAAGACACAAGTTCGAGTTTGTGCCAATAAAAATGATGCATAAAATTGATTCACAAATGTATATTTTAAATAGATCAAGTAAAAAAAAAATTCCACGTGCAATTAAGTAAAATCTGAGAGCTAGTGTAAAAATAAAACACAACCCTCTACTTTTTCTTCCAGTAGAGAAGAATGAAGACATTTGTCTTTGATTCTCATCATATATTTTAGCATTCACTTTCAGGGATGAAGAATGCATAGCATAGGAAGCATAGAAATGCATAGCATAGAAATGTCATTATAAGAAATTTTATTTGTGTTGCTTATGCTTTCCTTTATTTACAGTCTTTCACAAGGAAGAACATTCACTGAAGTAATTCAGTCTAAATTAAGTGGTATTTAAAGAGATGCAACTGTTCGAAGTGTGTATGTGCTTCATACAATCACATAAGCAAAGGAGTTTGCTAAAAATGTCTTACTGCCAAATCCCAAAACATACAGTATGGTCTTTTTGGAAGGGCAGTGCAGACTAAATATGTCATAGCCTACATATGCCCTGGTTCCCTCAGCAGGGTTGCGGAATGCTTCTGGGCACAGGGACTTCAGCCCCTTCATCATTAGGTGACAGCACAGTCCTAGCACAAGCTATAGCTCAGGCCAACAGTAACTCTCTTTCTCTCCCCCTTCTGGTGTTTACACAGTCCAAGGACCACAAGAATTAAAGAATTTATGAACATGCACAAGAGCTTTCCACACCATCTGGACTCATCTGCAGAGACCAACACAGAGCATATTTTTGATACTGGACGGGATAGTTAATGGGATAACCATGATGCATGATGAATGCTGCCCTCTTCCATGGCCCCAGGACAGGTTTGCCCAAATGAAACGATGCTTCTGGTTCATCTAGAGTAAGGATTTTGGGAGTGAGTTTGCTGCATGTGAAGAGCATCCCAATTAAGAAAGATTCAAGGTGCGGTCCATTGACTTTCCTTGACCAGATTTCTCCTGAGCTGTTGGGTTGCCCTGTTACTACAGCAGCAGCTTAACTGTAGTTAGCACTCAGGTGGCACTAATCAGACCAACTGATTGGGACAGGTGTGTGAGAAATATTCCCTCACTCATGTTCCTCATTCCCTGTTGCCTTCTTACTGGCCTACACACGTAGGACAACAAAGCTCACTGGCTGGACAAGTGCTGGCATGCTCTTGAGTCCCTTGCCATACATCTGTGCTTATTAGTGAAAAATCTGGAAGCACAGAAGTTCTTCATTCCTTCCTATGACTGCTGTGGATTTAAGTACGACTCAGTCCTGGCTGCAGCCTGTCCTTGCAGAGAAATCTTTTAGCAATAACCTTCCTCCCATAGAAACAACCTTATATAACAAGAAGTATTTTTTTTGTAGAACCAATGTCTGATCTCTGCATGAAGCTCATGTTACCAGAATGTCAAGTAGGCATTTGGAATTAAATGACTGGTACCACTGTTCAAGCTGCCTGGCAACTTTAGAACTGCCCCAAGAAAATCAGAATCTTAAAGGTTACTGAAATCACTTAGAATATATCTGGCTTTTGGGATGTTCTTCCACTTAGATGTATGACAACCATTATAAACTACTGAAATGGCTGCTAATCACTATGTCTGATGCATTTCTCTAAATATGGCCCACCTACAAGCATCCAAAGAAATGTAAATCCTGTCTGTGTTAATAACAGAAAGGGAGAAAGACAAAGGTGTTGAGAAATCAAAAAAGAATGTTGAAGAAGTTAAAAATTACATAACGTTTGGTAATAGACATTTTGAGACAATTTTCTTCAGGTTCTGTGGGGAATAAGGTTTTTAGACATCTGGAAAAAACTTTGTGTTGTTAACTCTGATGAAAAATACATTAAACCAAAGACTAACTTGTTTATAACTTGGTTATAATCATAATACAAATAAATTATTGTCTTTCTGCTTTATCTAAACTATTTTCTATTTTTCACTTTTCTACATTAAAAGCATTTGTTGGAAGTTTCCAAGATCTTTCATTATTTTCAATCATAATGGACTATTTGACACTAATCAAAAACTAACCAAGTATTTTGTGCATGGAAAAAAACATGTAGATGCAAAATAATTAATGAGTGATCAATAAATATTTAATCAGTAGGACATCCAATAATGTCATCTTTAACATCACTCAAGCATGACATTTTTTAAAGACTTATCAGAGTCAGAATTTTAGCTGTACCAAAGTATTATATGGTTCTGAGACAATTAATCTAAAAAAGCCAACCAAACAAAAGACTCACGAATTACACATGGTCTGAAACTAGATCTTTAAAATCTGAATTTCTGTACATCTTTATTTGGTACAATATGGCTAGATGATTCCTAATGCAATGCCATTTGTATGCATACAACTTTTTTATTTCGTAGTGGCAGCTTATCTGTTTAGTGCCTGGCCAAGAAGTATACTAAATGGTAAATAGAGGTTTACAATATTTTCTATTCTATGCATGGTAAATTGGTCCTAATTAAGCAGGAATAAAGCAGTATTGATGCTTCCATGTGAAACAAAAAAACCCCTCACCACGAAGGGCCAATTTACATTCTTATTATTCACCACATGTGGAAATAAAATAGCTTTGGCATGATAAATGAGGATTCTTTGACAGAAATCCAGTGTCTACATACATTTGGAATTGGTTTCTTTGCTCAAATAGATAACAAATATCAGATTTGAAGAAAATGCTCTTTCGGTTTTCTGACATGCTATGCTAGTTCACACTGAATTATGTTACGGTAGATCATGAGCCAAGCAGCGAGGGAGTAGGGAAGGGAGAAGGGTGGGTGGGAAGGAGAGTGAATGTGTGAAATAATTTAAAGAGAACTTTAAAATCATTAGAAGAACAGAGGAGGGAATGATATATCAGGAGCCCCCATAAAGTGCTGCAACTTGGGTTCAAAAGGGCATAGATCCTGACCCTTGCCTTCCTCATTACTTATTTATAACTTTTAGAGGCACAGTATTATGCAGTGAGGCTTTGACAAGATACAGATGCAGAAGAGCAGCATCTGTGTGGCTGGCATATCCTAAAATCTCAGTCACAGAGAAGTTCCCAGTAAATGAAGCACCATTATAAAGCAAAACGCAGAATCCCTGGCACGGATTAGAATAGACAGTTAATACTTAATAAAGAATGACAAAAAACTACTACCCAGCTCTTAATAATTTACCAGTGGTTTATTGTGCTGTTACATGATATGACACTTCTGTAATTTATTTTTCTTTAAAGTCATGTAATGAAACACTACATTGTAAATCTAAGTTGTTTTCTTCCTGCAGAAAGGAGGAAAAAAACCCCATCAAGCTAAGAGTCTAAATAAATGTTTAATGAAGGTGCCAAGAAGGAAGTGTAACAGAAATAGTTGTGGAAACTGTTCAAGCACGTGTTTGCCTGTGAAAATCTCGATTTCTCTATATTTTAATTATTGAAAAAATTATTTAAAGTGCTAGTGCATATACCTATTACAGATTCAAAGTATGATAGCCAACAATTGTGGGAGTACAGTCAGAGGATTACAAGATTTGGAAAAAGAAGAATAAGAAGAAAAGCAAAAAGGAAGACAGCAAC
>JAWWEE010000074.1:96743297-96755484 GCA_035221455.1 Xenops minutus | reverse complement strand
AGCCCCTATAAAACCGTTGTACTCTAATAAATATTTGGCCATTTTGCATTACCCCGCGTTTGCGTGCAGAGTGGCTCTTCCCGTTTCCCCCCAAGGTCTGCGTCAAACAATAAGTGTGCAAGGCATAATTGGCACATCAGCTGGCAGTGGCTGATGAGGTTGCAACTGTCTCTCTTTGTCTAGACTCTTCTGATTACCTCCAGTTTGCTTTCCCTTTTTACTGACTAACCTGACTTCCATATTATAGTAATGTTATCATACTCTTTCTTTAACTGGTTGTATTTACATTTCCTTATCTCAGGATGAGTTTAGAGAAATTCAAATAAAAACAAGTCTTCCCTGTTAAGTTTTTTTTCATCATACAACCAGTTTTTGAGACATTTTCTTGTCATTCTTTATGCTCTTATTTGCATCCAGCCTTCTCCCAACAGTAATTAAGAAAAATTAGAAAAAAATGTAAATCCAAGACCTTAATTAGTGGTCTGTGTGAGGCAATAAGTTGGGAGCTTAAGACAAATTCACTTGAACTGCTTTTGTGCATTTCATCTATTGTAAGTCTGAGGTGAATTGTTTAAAGTACTGTGAAATGCTATGCACCTGATCTAGAGTGCATGTTGAGGAACAGCAGAAACAGAGGCAGTGTTTAGACCTGAGTCCAGAATTTGTGTACCTTAAATCTCAGGTTTCTGAATGTTATAAAAAATGGAAAATTTCTATACACCTTGAAAAACACAATGATAACACTGTAAAATCTTTTTCAAGATGAAAGAAACCCAAACCCACAACCTCTTCCTGCACTGCAGAACACCTTAAAAGATGAAGATCATTCTTCTACCTGCACAAAATGCTGCTCTTGACTCAAATTCTGGTGAAGTTCTGCTAGCCAAATTCCATTGCACAGAAATAGCTCTGCTTCTTTAATTGGAACAGAATGTCATGATCTTCTCCGTGGAAAGGTAGCTGGTTAATCAGACTATAAATTTGACCAAGGAAATATTTTCTATTTGGCCTAAGTGTCTCCTAACCATGCTTTCTAAAATAATGTTGGAATTCATGTTCTTCAAGTACAGACGTTTGGAGACATAGAGGGACCATTTTGCTTTCAAAATTCAAAGGCTAAATAAATGGCCCTGGAGCAGTAAACAACCATAACCTTAGCTGGAAAAAAAATAAGAAAGCCAATGGACAAAGCTATGGTTATCCAACAAGGATACAAGAGAAGGCAGAAGAGAATTTTCTTCTGGATAAGATACATTTGGCAACAGAATACCTCCAGCATCTGACTCATTCAGACCCCAAAAGGAAAAAAAGTGCTGGGGACAATAGACTAGGTGAAAAAAATGCAGTATGCAACATTCTATTTTTCATTTTTATTTGGAAAATCTGGTCTTTTTCTATTTTAATGGTGACATTCTTCACAGCATGAATATTCTGCCTTTCAGTCAACTAAGCCAACTCTTGTAGAGACTTTCCAGAATACCCTTAATATGCAAATGATGTAATAAACCCCATTTTGCTTGAGTATGCAAATCTGACATATATTAAATAATCATAAGTCTGAAACATATTTTCATTGAAATGAGAAAATATGTCAGCAATGTAAGCAAAGCAAAAACCTAATTTAAGTCTAGTTGTCTCTTACTGTGCAAGACCAAGCTCTATACTGAGCTGAATTCTTTTGGATTCCTGTTTTTTACTCACATACTATTTGCTCACTCTATTTAATATCATGCTTTTATTCTCTTACACTTTTGCTATGTCCGGATTCCTCTTGTGTTATGGATTGCATCAGACATTTTTGCCACAATGGTCTTACATGATTAAATCTTTCTGAAGCTCTTCCATATATTTAAATCACCATCTTGCATGTACAAACATTGATGGCTGAATTTTTACTTTTTTTTCCCCCTCTACCCTTTTAGCTGATGTTACTGGTCCTATTTCTTCTGAAAATGAGCAACACTGCAATAATGGATGTTGCACTGAAGTGAAAAGCAGCCTGTGAAGCCTGTGCTTTTACACACAACATCAACACATCTGGCAAACATCTGGAGACTGGTATCTCTGTTTCATTGATAATTAATGAGAATCTTATTATCTCATAGTTTCTTCATTGTTGGTGTTATCTACTTAGTGTCTTAAAAGCATCTCAAGAACAGCCACAATCTTCGTTTGTAACGTCCATTTTTGCCATTTGTTAGGGTCAAAATCAATTAATGTTCAGCTGTTTCTTCTCCAAGACAAGTGTCACAGAAGTCTTTACATTATAAACAGTCTCGATTTTTATTCTGTTTCTATGGAGCAGTGAACTCAACAATGATGTTTTTTGGCATATGCTGTGCAGAACAGCAAATGAAGGAATAACTAAAGGTCTATAATTTAGGATTTTTCACAGAATCACAGAATATGCTGAGTTGGAAGGGACCCACAAGGACCATCGAGTCCTGCTCCTGTCCCTGCACAGGACCATCCCCAAGAGTCTCACCATGTCCTGAGAGCATTGTCCGTACATTTCTTGAACTCTGTCAGGCTTGGTGGTGTGACCGTTTCCCTGGGGAGCCTGTTCCAGTGCCCAACCTCCCTCTGAGTGAAGAACCTTTTTCTAATGTCTGACATAAATCTCCCCTGACACAACTTTAGACCATTCCCTCAGGTCCTGTCACTGGTCACCACAGAGAAGGAATCAGTGCCTGCCCCTCTACTTTCCTTCACAAGGAAGTTGTGGGTTTTGATGAGATTTCCATTCAGTCCCCTTCAGGCTGAACAGACCAAGTGACCTCAGCTGCTCCTCACATGGCTTCCCATCAAGTCCCTTCACCATCTTTGTTGTCCTCCTTTGGACACTCTCTAATAGCTTAATATCCTTCTTATATTGTGGTGACCAAAACTGCACACAATATTCTAGGTGAGGCTGCCCCAGTGCAGAGCAGAGCAGGACAATCCCCTCCCTTGACAGGCTGGAGATGCTTTGCCTGATGCCCCCCAAAACATGGTTGGCCCTCCTGGCTGCCAGGGCACTGCTGACTCTGATTCAGCTTGCCATCAACCAGGATGCTCAGGCGCCTTTCCATGGCACTGCTTTCCAGCTTCTCATTCCCCCGTGTGTACATACATCCAGAGGTGCCCTGTCCCAGGTGCAGAATCCGGCACTTCCCCTTGTTGAACTTCATACGGTTTTGGTTCAAATTATGGTGTACAAAGTTCTCAATCATTGTCTTTTGGTGAGCAGAGAAATCTACGACTATATAAAGGATTTGTATGCTCAAACTTCATGCCAGAAGAGGTCAATACAGAGTTTTCTGTAATTATTGGAACTACTCACAGTTTTCAATTTGGTGAGAGCGAGAGAAGGGAAAAGACTTAGTGTCATGCCTCTATGGATATGACAGGTAAGACTCTGGCAAAAGCTCGTTCAGGTCCTGTAGGCCACTGACGCTCGCTGCTGAAGCATGAGCAAATTGATGCAGCAGTGAGGGGTGCCCAGGTGACATCTGGAGGCAGGAGACTGGGTGCAGAGCTGAGTGAGCCCCAAGACAGCTGAGCTCAGGGCAGGTGAGGTGAGAGAGCATTTTTGGATGGTTGGGAGTCGTCAAGCCAAGGCCATCCTGAGCTAGAGGATGCCTCCACCACTGGCATCAACGCTGACAGGAGCTTAATGAAGAATTTGGGGCTGGCAATGGACAATAACCCAAATGCTATGGCCGAGTAGAAAGTGTGAATTCCTGAAAAAAGTTGTTTCACAGGGGTTAAAGACTGATTTAATGCTTAAACATGGTGCAATCATAGTGTCCAATTTCACACAATGAGACAAAGACAGGAAGGGGGAAACCTGTATTGTGAATAACAGATTGCAATCAGACTTTTGGGATGATTTACCATAGCCTTTGTATTTTCATTCACTGTTATATACATCTTGTGCATGTTAGTTTGAAAAGGGATTAATAGGATTTCTGTTCAGTGTGTCTGCTGCCTTTCCATATCACCACAGTTGCCTATGAATAATTCATGCAGTTTAATGTACTTCTTTTTAATTCCGTAACACCAGGACATTTAATTTACGTACAAAATAAGTAAGGTGGTTCCTTTTATCAGATCAGTGAATTGACTATGAATGGAAAATTATCTTACTGGTTAGTGGATTCTCACTGTCACTACCCTCTTATGAAGAAATCACAAAAGGCTTTTTGTTGCTGATGTTGGAGATTTTAGGGTTTGGGGGACATACATACATATATTTTTCATTTAGACTACCCTGTAATCATTTCTAATGAATAATTCAAATGGCATGGGAAACTAAAGCTGATAGAAACTCCCTTTCTCATTACTAATTGTAGATTTCCTCTTCTATTAGTATTACTGCACTAAAAGTTCGTATTGAAGAAATCTAATGAGTGTGACATAGAGCATTTTTAATTCTTCATCGTCTGCCAAAGGTGCAATGAAATTGCCTTGGGTTATGTGCACAGACCTTCCCATGAGACATAAAACTAAAAAGATTTCTTCTCTTTCTCAGGGAGATTTTATTTTACTTCAGACATGAATGGCTACACCAGGGATTTTCCTTCTTCCTCTCTAAAAACTAACTTAACTTTCTTCATAGGATTGCACGATGATTAACTTCAGCAATAAAAGAACATTAATCCCAGAACATGAATAGAACACTTTGATGTTGCTCTTGGCCAAAATATACCACCATTCATTTAAATATCACAGAAAAAGCATCTACTTTCAGGAACATTTGAAATTTTTTTTCTCTGAATTACTATAACAGGTATGATAAGTTTTTAATGAGCTTTAAGATTATTTTAATTTATTTTACTTTGTGCAAATAACTCCAAGCCTTCTGCTTCAGAATCCCAGGCAAGTATTTATATATGAGAGAAAATCCAGAAAAGTGTTTCTGTTCTCACACATATGAGAAGAAGCAGTTTCTCACGAGCTATAAATTGCCATAATTTGATGTAATTTTGCACCAGCTAAGGAATGGGTATGAAATAAATCTGGCTTTATCTGACAGCTTGAACTCAACTTTTCCATTAACATTAAAGGAATGACTAAATTTTTTAACAATGATGTTACAGCTATATTGAAATACATGAAAGAATATAGGAATGAGATTAGATGAAATCCTACTCTTCTCCCTGTGTTTGAGTGACAAGAGAATAAAAATAATGGCCACAGTCATTGTTGTTATATCCCTGTCAGTTAGACCTGGTAGGGTTTGATGATTGAGATACTGTCTGAATCTTAGCTCATGCACTAATGGCTTACAAGTTATGAGGCTTACAAGACCCACAGAATTCGGGTTTGTAGTTGATGGCTCATCCTGGAACATAATATTATATATAAGAAGTAAATGTGTGTAGCCAAAACACAATGCACAATTTATCTCGGCCAATGTAGTGAAAATAAGTTGTAACAAAATAAGGCTACACAAAGTTTTGTATGCCCCACAGCAGGGAGCTGCAGCAGTACGCCAGTGTCACCTATTGTGAGAACAACAATAAGGCTAGGACAGGAGATATTATTAGATTTAGGTCATAACTAAAGTAGTACTGAAATATGCCTTCTCTGCCTGTTATGTAGTCTATAAATCATTGTATACACTAAGTACTGTATACAAAGATCTTCAAAACTGTATTTGTTCAGAACTCATATCAGCATTAGAAGCAGTTCTTAGCACTGTACCCTGCAGTAATTTGAATAGAACATTCTAACATAATGATTTTTTTTAAGGTCCTTAACTAAGCATGAACTTTCAAAAAAAAAAAAAAATCTATATAAATAAAAACACATATAAAACTCTATTACTGCATTATTGGCATAAGTTGAAGTCAACTGAAGTTAAACCGTTCATAGATGATAAAACCTGGGTCAAGAATCCTGCCTCTGGGTCTGCTGCTCTAATAGATCTGTAAGAGCATATTATAACTGACTAATTTACAGAAACAGACATCAAGCTCAACTCATTTTCACTGTGTACTGTTATTTATGTGCCAGGAAATTACAGCTTCCATGAACTATAAATATTGCCTGTATTATGCATGAAAGAAGGGATGCAGGAGGAGGATTGTTTAGGAAGCCGTAAGATGATGTGACTGCAGTCTTTGCTGAAACTATTAGACACCTTTTTGGTTATATACTGATTAGTTGTTTTGAAATGTTCAAAAATTTCTGTGGTTACCAGGGCAGCTCAAATTTTTGTACATTACCTTTTGGACAGAATTGCACAATAAGCCCACAAGGAGGTGAATGACTGATGTGCCACAGGCTATTGTGCAAGATACCCTTCAAAATGTCTGGAGTTAAGAATGGGATCCATCATTTAATTCACTCTCCCTAGACACAATGAAGTTTATGGGCTTCAGTGGGCACTCTGCAATTTACCTACCAGCCATTATGGGTACTCACATCCTTTGCAGATACCTGCTAGGACACTCAAAGGCATCCAACATCTTTCACATGAATGTGTCCTACAGTGCGAGTCCTGCCTATTGAACATGCAATGTGGCATCACACCCTCAAGGTCAACTGCTTTGCTTTTACAGCCAGGTTTTCCAAAGGAGGTATAGGCATCTTGAAACTCAAGTCCAATTTATGAATTTAGCTGCAAAATCCCACTGAGATTTGAATAATGAAGTGGGCTTTATACAATGTTCTGAATAACAAAATAGATCAAGGAGAAAGACATTATAATGAGCCACCCTCTGTTTATCCCAGTCTCTCTTTAGAAAGTAACACAATATTCTCAGAGTTAAAAGGACAGCAATCCAGAAGCAAAGCAAACTAGCTGTGTTACAATCCTGTTATGGGGGATTCATCTGTGGAGGGTTGGATGCCAGTACATTTGAAAATTATTCCATTGAATGGAATTTAAAGAAGTTTTGGGAAAAGAAACTTGAAGTCTTTTATTGTAATTCTCAAAAGCCCTTTATTTGTTCAGAGGCTTAAGTAATGTTTAATATTTTAAGAAACATTTTGACAAAATATATTAGAGCACTATACTGTTATCACTGCTAACATCAGCTGACACTAGAAAGTAATATGATCTTAAGCAGCATTTGTTGAAGACTTCTGAAATATTCTAAGGTCTATTAAAAACCCATTGATAGATTCACAGTGTACTATTAAAGTGCTTATTAAAAGGTAAGCTATGTCTGCAGCAGCTGCAGTGGGCTTGGAGGGGTAATTTTTTGAGACTTTAGTTTTTGAAATTTTGGACAATTTACTTTTAAATGACCTTTTTCTTTGCAATAATGACAGGTCACTTTAGGGGGTTCTAGGGCTGCTGCCAGCGCTTCGGCCATCTTATCAGCCAGCTGCTGGTTAGCCTCTGCAATTTGGTTTCCCATTTGTAAATTTGCTTCGGCTAGCTGGTTGCTCATAGAAACCTGAGCCTGTACCAGGCTATCCGCTAATTTGTCATGGGGGTTAATATCCTTCATGCTTTTACCATTTCCATGGGGGTAGGGTCACGGAGACTCCTCAGTACCTGTTGACACTGTGCGTTTGAATTGGAGATAGCAAGTTTCAGGAACAAAGCATCTTGGGCTTCTTTAACACTCACCTGTTTCTCTATAGAATCTTTCAGGCGTTCTGCAAAATCAAAAAAAGATTCGTCAGGTTTTTGAATTATATTAGTGGAAGGTGGAGCTCTTTCAGAGGCATCAGCCACTGACTGTAGGGCCTGAAAAGCCATATTCCTTGTAGCAATCAGATCCTGCATAGGAATCTGAGCTTGATCGAAATTGGCAGAGAAAGGTCCCTCCCCAAACAACATTTGTATGGTTTGTTCCACGGATCTATGTGTACTTGACATGGTTTCATGTGCATATTTATGAATTAAGGTCTTCCACTCATCTAAAAACAATGATACCTGGACTTTAGTTAATATCACACGCATAATATCCTTTAAATCATTTGGAGTTAACACAAATGCAGAGAACAAAGAAGAAAGAACATTCATTGCATAAGCTGAACCTAATCCATAAATTGTTACAGCCTTCTTAGCATCCTTGAAAAGACTTATTGCAAAGGATTCCCACACCGGGGGCTGGTTATGTGAGTAAAATACAGGAAATGCTTTTATTATATTTAAATCAGAGAAATCACTTTCTGTGTTGTTAGTATTGTCCCATTTGTTGATATGAGAATCACCTGGTAGAGAAAAAAATGGGTTAGAGAGAGAAAAAATACTTTTTGAATTAATTGGCAAGTTTGAATATAGATTATTAGGAGAGAAACTGTTATTAGTCCGAAGTTCTGGCTGTGTCTGCTGGGTTTCAGGTTTCAGTGTGTTGTCCTGGGTCTGTGCTGCAGTGTGGTTCCAGGGGAAACCTCTGACTGCGAGCTGGTTACAAGTATCGGCAGCCGAGCTGCCACACCCCCAGGAGGCTGCAGGGCCGGGAGGGTTATCTCCCTCCAGCTCCGAGCTGGTGATGTCACAGGGAAGGCTCATCCCCCCTGCCGATTCGGGGCTGCCGTTGCCGGCGCCACCCACGCCCCTGTTTGCATGGCCCAGGGGTGTTGCATTGCAGGCGCTGTCCCAGCCGGGGGCGGAGCCCTGCAGTCCTGGCAGGGGCGGGCCCGGCTCCGTCACGGGTGGGGCCCCGGCCCGCCCGGCTCCCGGGCTACTGGCTCACTGAGCATGCCACGTGCTGAGGTGGGGGGAAGCCCCGAGGCAGCATCGAGCAATGGAAGGGTTTGGAATTCCCTCCCTCCACAAACCCCTGCAGCTGAGGGACTGGGAACAGGGGAACCCCCGGGTAAGCTCCCCTCCCCCCACCCGCGAGTTCACCGAGCACCATCCCTTGCACGGCACGGGCGCTGGCAGCTGACGTCACGCCCTCCCTGCGCACGCGCAACATGGTGAATTGGTGCGACCAAGGCAGGACCCCGGAAGTGAAGCACCACATGACGACTGTCTCAGGACAGCAGGAACGCCGGCCACGTGGTGTGCCGAGTGTGGCAGCCACGTGGTACCTGCGCCAGGTCCGCTCCACGGCAGCAAAGGCAGCGCGGGCTTCTCCCGCAGCACGGAAGGGGGGGCCAGTGCCAAGGTGGTGGGCTGGATCGACGACACAGCTGGAGGTGTCTCTGGATGTGCTGGCAGGGTCTGTCCAGCTGGAAACAGACAGAATGGCATACAGGGCCACGCATGTGCGCTTGGGGTGCAGGGAACGGGGTTCCTGGGCTCGAATAGGGTTCCAGACGCTTGACTGGAATATTACAGTGGGCTGGGAGAGGGGACTGCTGCTTCTAGACGCGTGGAACTGATAGTGGGCTGGGTTTGGTTAGAGATTGTAGAGGCATTTAATGGAGAAATACATTTCTTTGCTCTAGAGTTATTAAAACCTCCCAAATTGTCATTCAGTTCCTGAGATTCCAATATACAGAGAATGTGACTCCAAGCTATCGTTGCATCGTTGCATGGAGAGCAGCCTTATCGTTCAATTTAGCTGCCATCCAGATCTGCTTCCCAAGAATATCCCATTGTTTTGAAGTTGTTATAGGCCCCGAGGTGATGAGTGATATCAGCATTTAAATTAATTTATTTATAAAAAAAAGTTAAGTAATTTATTAAAATAAAAAAACAATGAGTGAATTTTATTAGAAAATAAAAAGCAATGAGTAGTTTCAGTTTAGTGATACCAGCATTCAGCTCTTCCAGCTCAGCCTCAGTGATTTCAGGTTTTTTGGAAGGCAGGCAGGTGAGCAACACGGCGTCCACCAGGTGGTAGCACACTGGGCGACCCAGGAGGCTAGCTCCCTGAGTGCGCGTTGGTACTGGTTCAAGGCTCGGTTTTTATTCACTTTTGGATGCGTAAGCCATGCCCCTTTGAGCATGCTCAGTTTGGGCTTAGATGTTATGAAATTTTCCTGTTGTGTAAGCTCTAGGTATTACGCAACCACCATCCATGTGGCACAAGGTCTTCAACTTGGTCTGGCAGATCTCGGGACGGCAGGCTCCTGTTCCCGAGACAGCCACAGGGCCCTGCTTCCAAGGCGGCCATGGGCTGAGGCGGTGGGCGCCGGAAGCGGAGAAATGCAGCACCTATCCCCGCGATGCCGGATCTCCCCCAGCAGCGGCAAAGCTGTTCCTCCGCGGTGGCCACGAGCAGAGGGGAGCACAGCAGCCGCTTGGGTGGTCTCGGCTCTGCCTCTGATGTGTCAGTGCCCCGGTGGGGGGAAGCAACGGGGCTGCAGCGGGGCTGGGTGTCCCTGGATGGGCGACATGCAGGGGACGGGCGGGCGGCGGGGCTGCCCCTCTGTGTAGGGCAGCTGCAGAGAGGCTGCAGACAGGGCTCCTGCAGATGGCAGCGGCAGGCTCAGTCCCTGGGCTGGCCCCCCCCGGGAGAAGCCCTCCCCAGCGCGGCAGGGCTGGCGTGTGGGGGCGTCACCATCCTGGCAGGGGTGACTGAAGTTGCCGGCATGGATCGTGGAAGCTGAGAAGCTGCAGCTCGAGACCCAGGGTGGCCGTGGCAGGGCTCGGGGAGAGTAGGGGGGGAGACACCAGATGCGCTCCAGAACGGGACCTGGGGCACAGACGGGGCGCCTAGGAGGCAGTGCCAGTTTTTGGGTGGGGGGAGAGGTGCGGGAGAGCCCGGGGCTGCCCAGTATGTGGGAACGGACACCAGAGGCTGGGGAACTGGTTTTACTGGGCGGGCTCCGCTGGGGACCGCACTGACTACGAGAAGAGGTACTGGGGGGAATAGCGTCAGGAATTTTTGGGGGGGTATGGGTGGTCTTGGAGGGGGCAGCACGGTCCCAGATCGGGGCTAGGACACTCTAAGCAGCACAGGTCGTTGGGCACGAAGAAGGGGGGAGGCGAACATGGCCATGGGGAGATTGGCCGACCATAAGGAGAAGAGGGGAGTGGTGCTCCCTCTGTCCCGATGTGATAAGGAAGGGTTATGCCGCACCGTTCAGCTGGTCTTGGGGTACAGGGGTGTGGAAGGACTTTGGGGTACCGCCCGATACAGGAGCAGGGAGCGGGACCATGAGGGGGGGTGGAAGAGGGGGCTGCGCCCATCCTGCGTACCAGCCGGGACTGGAAGGCGGGGGAAAGAGGGGGCTACACTTGTCCCACGCACCAGCCGGGACTGGAAAGGGGGGTGGGGGGGGCTGCTACTAACATGCGGTATCAAGCAGGGTGTGTTCGCATTCTTTCGTGATAAGCACTCGGCAGTTATCTCCTTGCAGCCTCTTTTGCAGAGAGGCTGTCTCAGCCGGGACAGGGTTTAAAAAGATTCCCAAGTTTTCAAGCAAACCCCCTTCTACATTCAAACAAATAAAAATCATAAAAATACTTATTTGGTTTGATTTTGGCAAATTGTAAATTCTTCTATCACAAAGTTAGGCAAAATGGAATTTTTAGCCATAAACTTGGAAAGGCATTTCAGAGCAGGTTTATCAGGTGATTTATCATTGCTAAGTATCAGGGTTTTTAAGCTGCGGTATTGTTCTCTTTCTCTCTTGGAGAGGAAAGTTCCCACTTTAAAATAAAGTAAATTATTTATGGGTATTGGGGAGTTTCCAGAAACTGCAACCCACCTCTGCCTGCAAGATGGGGTGACGGGTGTCCTTCAGCTTCTCCCCGAAGGATTGAACGGTGCTGGGACCGGTGCTGAACTGAAGACACTCTAGACTGCTGAGTTTCTGGGCTGTTGCCAGATGCAGGATCTCCAGGTGTATCCTGCGGTTGAATTCCTGTTGAGTTAAATAACTTCCTTTTCATAGAAGAGATCGGTTAATTCCTCACACACGGGGTACCATTTGTGGCAGCTGCAGTGGGTATGCTCCCCCTTCCCATCCTCCCTCTGGCCACGTGGTCCCCAGAGAGTCCCTGCAAAAAACCACCAGCCAGCCAGCAGTACGTGAAGCAGAGAGCAAGTTTATTCCCAGGGTCTGGGTTTTTATGGGGCAAAAGGGGAAGTGATGTTCCACCAATGAAAATCGAGGGTTTACAGCAAGTAGGGAAAGGGTTAACCACAGGATTGGCAGGGGTTTCTCACAGAACCTGTCCAGGCACTTTCTTGCATTTTAATGAGGGTGTTCCCAGTGTGATATAGGGACAATACAGTGACAAAGACAGGGCAAACTCCATTTTACAACACAGTAAAGTCCTGTTCTCAAAGCATTATGGCTAGCTTTTCCATCTTCCTCAGAGACCCATCTCTTGCAGGCT
>JAWWEE010000074.1:96718960-96739604 GCA_035221455.1 Xenops minutus | reverse complement strand
CCCTTCACACACCCACACGGTGCAAAGAGAGGGGCAGGTTTCCCTAGTAATTTTGGGCATCAGAGCATTTCTCCAAGGGTCACGTGCCAGAGCATCCCCCCCCCGCTCAGCCATTTGTTACTGTAAGTGAATTACAAAAAACCCTCTATCTCAAAATGCATTATTGACCTTCTCCCCCTCTTTCATATCTGACCTTCTCAGAGCCTGACAGGATGCAGAGACCTCTAAAATGCATGGGCTTCATCCCATCGGATAACCTGGATTTACTTGCAGTGCTTACTTGAATTCTTTGCTGTATTCATGGATCAGTGACTGCCTGCTATTCATTTACACCACATTATTCATTTATGCTTTCTGCAAGTTGTCAATGTTGGGGAAAGAGAGCTTGTTTTAGGTAGCTATCAATTAAAACAGCATCTTGCTCACAAAAATTCATGACAAACTGTTAACTCAATTACAAAAAAAAAAAAAAATAGAACGAATATGTCATTAATTTTGCAGTTTGGACCCACTACATGACTATTCTTTCAATGTGTAGAAAACAAGAGCTAAATTAACTCCTGAGGGTACAAAACTACATTCACAGAAGCACTGGTATCACAGTAATTCATACACGTGGGAACAACAGTGTGAATGTTGAAGGACAACCACGAGTCATGTTTATAACCTTATAAGATTATTCTGCAGATCAGCTAAAGCCATGGGAATTGCTGGATATATTGTTCTTCCAAATCCCTTTGGCTTCTCCATTTCTACTGACATCAGGGATTCTGGCTAGCTGCCCCAGTGGGCAGGCAGGTATGGGATGAGGCAACTTGCTTCATAACCCTCAGTCTTTCCAGTTATTTGCTTCAGGCATGTTCTTGCCCTTATTCTAACCAAATTCAGACAAATAATTTGAGGCAAAAAAATTTGCGGCATAACTTATTTGCTAAGGGGGACTTAAAAATATGTATTTTACAGAATAACTGATTTTGGTATTTATTTCATCTGCTCAGTCTATATATACTGTTTTTGTTTTAAAATGTGGCCCCATGTCCTCTTGCACAGTCTTGCTATGCACCCATTAGTATCTCTCTCAAATAGCCTCTGAATGCAATGACTAACTTAACATTTGAAATAAATATAGATGTCTCCAAGGTAATAACACTGCTACAAACTTCAAGCATGATTGTCTGCTGTCTGCAAGAGAGAAGACACAAATGAGAATCTCTGTTGAAGGAAAGGAATGCAGAGCTCAGCTGTGGCATGCACTCGAAAGCTGCTCAGCCAGTCTTGACTAGTAATAGCATAGCAATATCATTGTGTCCCTTTTTGAGTTAGGACACAGTAGGAGCTATTATGGGGAAAAGAATGCTCAGAAACAGGACCCAGCCTGTAGGAAATCAAGTTTCATTCTCACTCTTCAGTGCAACTTGATTTTTTTATTTATTTATTTGGTTGGTTGTTTTTGTTTTCCCTTCAGTCCTCTGTCCTTTGGCTTCTCTAGAACTATATCAGCCTTCTAAAATATATTCTGGTACTTAGATTACTGCAAGTTATGGGAATGGTGTCTTGGAATTCATTTGAAATACATCATTGCCAAGCTGCTTGTGGTATATAGAGTGATCAGTCTAATAGTATTTTAAAGAATATTCTTGAATGATTAAAATTTTCAAAGTATTTGATCAGACCCCATGAATCCTGTTCCTTTTCCAGTCTTACTCTTTTCCATGACTGTATAGTCACATGCAGAAACATAACTGCAGCTGTAGAGAAAAAAAGTAATTTCAGGCTGCTGTGCTCCTCTTCATGACTGTGTCCTGGAAGTGTCAGTCTGTTTAGTTTATGATGTGTTAAGATAAAGTCACAGTATGCTAAAAGAGCAATAGGGCATGACAGCACTGCACCAATTTCTGACTCATCTGAAAGTTGATGTCATTATTCAATGTTGGCCTGATTACATATAGTACATAAATGCATCACCATATGTATCAGTTTAAGTAAGCTGATCATGAAAGATCTGCGGGGTTATTGTGGTTGGATTTGGTTTTGTGAGCTTGTTGAGTTTTTTTGGTTTGTGATGAGGGTTTTTTGGAGTTGTTTTTTTGGTGTGGTTCCAGGCCCCTCCCTCCTTTCTCCCCCTCTTCCCCCCAATATTATGATGATAAATCTCTACGAATTTAATTTTTCCTAAAATATATTTTCTTAGACATGGGTAAACATATTTACCCATGAGATCCCATCAGTGTTTGT
Organism: Xenops minutus; assembly: GCA_035221455.1. NCBI lineage: Eukaryota > Metazoa > Chordata > Aves > Passeriformes > Furnariidae > Xenops > Xenops minutus. Next base: position 96,737,369 of record JAWWEE010000074.1, on the reverse strand, counting down.
CTCGAGATCAGACAATTAAAGATCTAAGACAGATGTACAGGCACTATAAAGTAACTTTAGATAGCCCAAAACATGAATGAAAACGAAAAACATATTTTAAAAGTAGCTAATTTCTGATGTGCTGTGATTCTGTGAGAACTTCAGTGGTGGCTATGAGTTGTTCCAGTAATTTGTCCACCACTGGTGGACAGGCTTTACTGTTAATAGGCTGTAGCTGTGATACTGATTTTTATGTATTGTTTTGCTTGTGCTCATTGTGAATGTATATTCACATTTTTTACCATATTCTAGCAATTTATTTAACAGAGAAGAACACTTATGGAGGCTGAAAAGTTTTTGTGAATGCTGAGTATTTGCAAAAAATGCATTTTCAATTTCAGTGAAGGTTTTTGTCTGTTATATGAATGGCACAAGCACAAACATATGCTTGGTCTATAGGTGAAATACAGCTTTGATCCAGTAATTCTATTAAAATCCTATAAGTGCAATTTATCTCAGGACTATCCAATACAGTCTAAACTACAGAATTTTGGCCAGCTGTAGTTGTGCCTTCTTTAAATACTTAAAATCTGATAAACAACTAAAATGTTATTAAAAATGTGTGTCCCATTTATTTGCTTTTTTTAAGCAGTGTCTAATGTGCTTTTCAAGGAACCTAATTTCTGTAGCCACCATCATGAAACCTAAGACAAAATCATTACATTTTACAATATCACCTTTAAAAAAAGATTACAATTACAGGCGTTTTTTACAATATGGCTGGCATTTGCACTTGTGATTGCTCTTCTAAACATGAGAGCTATACCTTTAGAAGTCTAAATTTTTTCCCTGAAAAAGAGTCCTCAGAAAAGGGCAATGAAGCTACAAGATGCCATAATTCACAATTCTTCAGATGCAAAAATTTTTCAAATTTAACTATTTCATAGTGAGATGTGTTGCTTGTATACTTATTAAGATAGAAAAATGGAGATGTGATAAACCAAAATAATATTCCAACAAGATAAAGCAGTACTTTTTTTCTACTGCAAAAATAGTTTCAAGACATTTTCAAATAATTTAAAAATAATCCTCCAAACCCTTATTTTGCTTTCTTGAACTTTTATAACTGGAGAGAGAAGTCAAGCGAGTAAATTTTTTTGGTCTCTGTTCTCTTCAACAGTCAATTCAGCTGTGCTGTCCTGATCAGCATGACAGAGAAAGACTCTTGATATGTTGGAATTTGTGACCTTCTAAGCAGAATACTGTTAAGAAGTTCTTTGTTGCTTCAGGTTATTTCCAGTTCATTTCTCCTTGGATATGAGCTTTTCATGGCATTTAATGGACTGAGTTCTAAATACAGAAGTCAGGTTACAGTTCAGCCCCACATGGTCACTCCCTTGAAGAGTATAATTGCTGAAGAAGGATGGTAATCCCTATAGAACCAGATGATGAAATGGAACTTCACCCTTCCCTATTGTAGTTGTTCTAGTTATGGCATTCAGTGTCTGGCACTTGGTTTATGTTCTCCCTGACTGGAGGTCTTTTCATGCTATAAAATCCACATCGCTAAAACTATTGTTCATTGATGCAATCATGAAGAAAAAGTCAAGTATAAACACCACAGAACATTGTTTCCAGCTCGGTGACCCAATATTGGTTAACTGAATATAACATGACAAGTCATGTTTTCTATGCTCAAACCAAATACTTCTATGCAAAACACTCAAAAAATTGTTTCCTCTGTCTCAAATGTACAATTTCAAACCTCAGCAAAATTAAGCATGCATATCAGTCCCAATAACTTTCACAATATGTCCTGAGGCTTTAAACATTATGGTACTGATTGAAAATACTTTCAAAAATACATTTTGTGTATATACTTAATTTTAGAAGTATTCTATTAATAACAAATATAATCAGGAAGTTATGCTCAGTTTAAAGATAAGATCCTCCTTGCGTACTTCTGAGGAGCTGCTATACTAAACAGCACTGGCTGTAGCAATTGAGCTGCCCCTGTAGATATAGGTGCAATACTTCAGTTACGGTTTATATAGGGTTCAGAGATAGAACCCTATTCAAAGGATGGCATTCTTGAAAAGAGGGAAGATTAAAATATTTCTGCAAAATGCTTAGATGATAATTCAGTTTAATTCCAAATGCACTTTAGGAGACTTCATTGAGGTCTGATATGAGCAGAATGAAAAGTATGTTAAGTAGTTTATGGCAATTTTGTTACCAATCTTGTAATATTTATGTATTGCAAAATCTAATTCAATAAACAATTTAGTTATTAAACTTTCTTTGGTGATTTCAATGCATTTAGTTATTTCAGGGAGACAACCATCATTCATGTAGAACTGATATTTTTGCAGGAATAGAGTTTACTATATCCTTGCCAAAGTTCTAGACAAACAAAAATTAGTATTAATATTGATTTGTCAAAATATCCTGAAAAGCCACAATGTCTCATTTATCTTTTAATGCTGTAACAATTAAAAAACAAAACAAAACAAAAACAAACAAACAAAAAAAAAAAAACCCAAAAAACACATTGGAATGAATAAGGAATACTCTTAATGTACAAAATGGTAGAATTTCAAATATATCAGTAAATTATGCTTTCTTGTAATTAAATTAATTGCTTCCCTAAACACTAAAATTGCTTTAAAATGGATTATTGTAGCACACATCAAATAATTAATCACACTCCCTGTCCCTTTGCCCATTTGCACTCATTTTCCCTTTATGTTAAAGGGAACTTTGTTTAGAGAATAAACATAGAAGCAGACATCTAATGTGGAATTAAGCAGCATTTTGAAATGGCACTGAGAATTTTTCTATAGTATAGAATGCCCACTAAATATTGTTAAAACAGATCCTGGACTGTCTTTGAAATAGACACAACCTGAGGTTTACAAGAAATGAATAACATTTCCAAAAAGTGGGAAAATAGTCTATTAAGCCATTCCCACTTTTTTTTTTTTCTCTATATTTGTTCATAGCTAGGAACAAACCTTAAAGTAAGAAATCTATCAAGGACTTCAGGAAAATGATAGACAAGCTTTCAGCATTTAGACAGCTTTTATTTAAAATCTGGTAGAATATAAACTGTCTATATTATGCTTTTACTTAATTTAAAAGGACACCAAGGATAGAAGAGATAACTTCAAACCTTAACTGAAATTTGAAAATAAATGCCTTGGGTCATTAGCTAACCGGTATATGTTTTGCAGGTATAATGAAGCTATTTAAGCTAAATTTACACCCCCCCCCACTTATGTGTCAGTGATTTCTTATTGCTTTCTCTCTTGATCACTGCAACAGTATATAAATTTAGCCATTCTGTTAAATAGTTCATGCCAGAAAAGAACTCAGATCTGGAAGACTTTGTGCCAACCCATGACCTGTTAATGGTGTTAAAATCAGTAATTCAACCAGTTTCTAAGAATAAGACTCATTTTATAAGACTTACATTCCAGATATTTCTTGATTCAACATATCTTTTTTACCTATATTGTCCATGAAATTGTAAGTGGAAAGAAATAATTAAATTTGATGCACTTTGCAGCTAACAACTTTGATTGAAACTTGATGACAGAAACTCATGGAAATGTATTGAGAGTGGGAAACTGTTTATGAGGATCACATACCTCAGAACTTATCCCTGTGCACAGGTCATGTCTGACTCTCTGGGTAGCATAAAATAGATGCCAACCAGTCCTACTGTGAGAGTGTAAAGTGTAAGTACTTGTAAAGTGTACTGTAAAGTGAGACTGCTGCACTTTTAGGTTGCATCTGCAAAAGCAATTAGTGTTGAGTTCACTGATATTATACTGATATTAGTACAATAGTCTAATGTTGGTTTTTGGGTTTCTTTTCTTTGACATATCTTCATTGCTCTAAAATTTTAGCTAACACAATTTAAATTTAATTTTTATAGCAGATCAGAAGGTTTGATTCTGCAGTGATGAAGCAAATGGGAGCTTTGCGTTTGAATGACATGGATAGACTCAGATACAGCTCTCTTGTAGATAAGAGACATGTCAGAAACACCAAATGCTGAGTCATTCAAAATCATAGTATAACTTGAATTTCGTCATGAATCTAGTCCTGGACTGGAATACTAGGAGAGATGAAGTAGACTAGCCTTCCAAGGAAAATCAAACTCTGCAAGGTGAAATTCCTGCACATACACACAGCAGTCAAATAAACCAGTCGTTTACAATTATCTGCTATGCTTTAGTCTGAATTCTGACCTGAAGACCAATACATAGGGGAGAACTCAGACAATCTTGTTGTACGACCACTGGTCTCTCAACAACCTAATCTCAGAAAAGATAAAGTAGAGAGGCTGTGAATAAAATTACAAATATTTTACATCTCTATCTCAAAACCACATTTTAATCTTTAAACACTGACCCATCTGTTGAAATATCAATATCATCAACATTCTGATTCTCCTGAAAAACTTTCAGGGCACTGGTTTTGCTACTTTGTGATAAACAAGATTAAAAAATACCTTTGAATACCACATGCTCTAATATAATATAAATATGATATCCCCTCCCCCTGATGACTTCCCAGATGAAGCAAAGAATGAGAAAGGCAAATCTTTAAGAAATACCAAAATCTGCTTTACTGAGGCAGACTCTATGTGAAATCCCAATAAATTTTCTTAAGTGTTTATCTATAAAAAAGAGACATCTTGGAAGACAGAGATTGCTAAAGTGTAGAGTGAATCTTTGTAAGTTTATTCAAAGCCTGTCCTGAGGAAATTGCCAAAAGATTATGTTAGTATTTTAAGTAAAATCCAGTTTAATATGCTCATAGTAACAGTTCTGCTATTGTTTCTGACTTGAGAATGGTTAATATTTCCCCTTAAATGACTCTTACTCTCAGTGTGGGATATAAATTTTCAGTTGCATTCAGCTACTAGTTCTAGCTTTGGCCCATCAGCCTTACCATCGGTCTAGCTCTGTGAGACATCTGAAAATACGACTAGTTTCTACAGTAATGGCCCAAAGCACTACAAAGCACTTAAAGTAAGACACAGCAAAATAGTCAAAGACAAAAAGTAAGTGTTTTGGATCAACTGTGTAAAACTCTTTCTTTATAAGCTTCCTTGAAACTATGAAGAACTGAGAACACATTGACCCTTATGAGAAACTGGATATTTTGCAGAACTAACCATGGAATATTTCATGTTAAGAAAATTAGCATTGGAAAAATATTTGTTAGTTTTGCATGACTGAGCAGATTGTTTTTGATTGCTGTTAGCCTAAGTTACATGTGTGCTCTTTGTAAAATAATTTTGTTAATCCTTAGGCTTGAAAAGCACTGCAATGATTGCTATTCTCATGAAGACAAGATCTGTTTTGTTTGTTTCTACTCCTAAAATTTCTTTTCATGTTTGCTTGATCTGTTGCTTTGTACCTTCCCTATGCAAACATTAAGTCAGCCATAGATGTGCCAGTCCACTTTTAAATATATGCTTGTAAAATTATACCTCTGTTTGCAGGTGAACAAGAATTCGTGATTACATATCAATATAAGCAGAACTTCAGATTTCATTTTCTAGCCAACTGATTGTATAACATTACCACATGACCCAGACAAAACTACAACTGCTCCCCAGCAAGTGAACTATTTATGAGTCTTAGTGCATGTTAATTCAGTTGAGTATTTTCTTTTCATGCTGTTGCTGAAATGCAAGGGAATGCCTGATTTACATGCAATGCATGGCAAATAGAGACATAGAGCAGTACTATGGAAAATAATTTTTTTCTAATATATTTATAAACTATTCAAATCAAACTCCACACACAGCTATAATCAGAAACTACTGTCTAAAATAACCATAGGGAAGAAATAAACATATATATTATTTTTAATAGAAAATTTAACATTAGAATTGCAAACCCTAACCCAGAAGCTTTAATAAGCAATGAAATTGAAAAATTTTGGGAAATAATCAGCAACTACTGATGACAAATATTTTAGGCTCTCTGTATCTTAATTAATGAGTCATATATATTGAAATGCATAGTCCCTAAAAATAGACTAGTCTAGCAGAAAAAAGATACAAAACACCAGCAGTAAGTGATTGCTGTGGTTTCACAGAATGTGCATGCTCATTTCAGGGCTCCGCCTGGAACTCCAATGTGTTTTACTAGCTAAGATGATGGTAATGATGGTATGTGTCAGTTACAGGTTTTTGTCCCATTTTAGTAAAGTTTAATAATGAAAACTTTTTAAAATAGAATAAGTGTAAAAATTCATAAATCTTAAGTGTTCTGCTTTTGTATATGCTCCTGTCCTCTTTATGTCCTTGGATTCAATAATAGAATGTTGTAAACTGCCAGAGGAAATGAAGTCTTCCTGATCTCAGTTGCCTAATAACACAAATCTGTATTAACTGAAATATAAATGATTATTGGAAGTTTTTGGTTCCATTACTCCCATATCACCTAGGTGTGTACGCCTAGATTGTCACCAAGTCATGCTCATTTATATGTTCAGGTACACTGCTGTTCTCCCTTCAAAGGCACACTTAAGTCCATATTTGAAGGAGAATAGTACTCTACAACAGGTCTACTTGCATCGACAGAAAAGGGTGTTTTACCTTAGTTACATTATTTATGTGCATGTGCCATGGTTTTGTATTCACTCATTTTTAAGAGAACCACAAAATACAGAGGAACACAGGAGAATGATTAGCCTTTTCCAATTCCATTTCACAGCCTTCAGCTCACAGTTTTCAAGTTCAGCTTAGTTTTGGATGTCAGACCACAACAGTTTCACATCACTTCTCTCCTCCTATTTATAATGGCAGGCATCCTGAATCTGGCTGTTTGATTTTGGTGTTGTTATTGAACTTCATCTTGAAGCAACCTAAGTTCACATCTCGGTGGCTTCCTCACTGTTATTTGCATGGTCATGTAATGCAAATAGGTGGCAAATAGTTTTTTTAAGATAAATCTGACCAAAAGACAAAAAAAAACCCACATCAGGTTAGCTTGCCTCTCCAAAGGCTGAACAGAAAGTTAAGTGCCACACCTCAAGTTTAATTCACACCATAAATGAAGGGAGTTGTATATAAACAGTACCTAAAAGAAGTTTGGTCTAAAGGAAATATAGCTGATGTTTTACTGCATTGCCGATACCCACTGCCTATCCTTACTTGTGCTCAGACTCTACTAAATCATTGAGAAGACCTATGGCATTTGGGAGGTACTACTGCTCCCAGTTACATAAGTAACAATGTAAATGGAATTGAATGGTGCACTTCTGGATTACAGTGCCATCGAGAAGCTCTGCGATCTGATCAGGATAGAGCTGTGGAAACTTGCCCCTCTCTCTAATATTAGTTTACCCCTCTCATTTCTACTAATATAATTTCATTCCATAATCCTCACTGCCTTAGTATTTTCCTTTTATCTTTGAATTTATATACATCTCAGAAAACAATTCTGCAGTACAGCAAATAAAGGCTGTGACTGCACAAGTATGTACAACTTCTTAGTACTGCTCCATTGTGAGTAGGATTTCCCTGCAAAGGAACCATGAAGCCCATTTGTCATAAGCTACTTTTTAGCTTAAGTAAAGCTTTGCCAAATCTGAAAATGTGTACAGATTTAACATCCTCCCTGGAGATTAGACTTCAGTGATTTCAAGTGACTGAGTAGGGTAGGTAAGAGTTTACTGGAACATGCAGTGAGTGACAGGTGTCATGGGTGGGAATGGAAGGCTTAAACAAAATTTATCAAAGAAGTCCTGCCATTGAGTCACGAGGTGCAGAAAGGGCTCCCTTGTTTTCTAAACTCCTTTCCAGAGAGGAGTCTCAGTGTGGTTGAATCTAATCCTAGCTTCAGATTATGTAAACAATTTACATGTAAGGAATTACAGAGGTGTGGTTGAACTACTTTTGTCCTGGAGGTTTTAATGATTGGTAAAATGACAATATTTATATAAAGTGAATAATTTATTATTATAAATGATCAGAAAAAATATCTTAACCAGAATTATTTGCTACACAATATAAAAAGCTAAAAATTTACTAGTAGAGTATAATATAGCATAAAGTAATATAGGATAGGATAGTGCACTATATTGAAGCAATTATATTACAACTAGCAAAAAGGAAATAATTATTAAGTAGAGATTTGGTGTAACTCACCCATACCAATGCTCATGGAGAGATCTCTTTCTCTCAGCCTCAAGAAGTATCCTTGGAGGTTGTCCCCAGCCAAGGGAGCAATCTCTGCACTTACACCCAAGAAGGCTTATGTCAGAAAAACCTGACTGTATGAAAGGGGACTGGACTTTTATAGTATAAAGTGATTGACTGGTAGTCATGAATCTGTAGGCTGGCAGACTAGCTTATCTGTCAAATCCTGTTTCAAAAGCAAAATGTGATTTTGTAGTCTGGTGAACCAGGATGGTTTTAGCATAATTTAACACCAATACAGCACCCTGGCACCAGCAGTAGAGATTGCATGGTGGCTTGCATAGTATGCATTATCTGATTGAATTTTAGGTCTTATCAGGGTGGGCTATCCTGTCATCACAACAGGACAAGGTGAGAATTACTTCAAACTGAAAGACAGTAGGTTTAGATTAGGTATTAGGAAGAAATTCTTTACTGTGAGGGTAGTGAGACACTAGAACAGGTTGCCCAGAGCAGCTGTGGATGCTCCATCCCTGGAAGTGTTCAAGGCCAGGTTGGATGGAGCTCTGAGCAACCTAATCTAGTGAAAGGTGTCCCTGTCCATAGCAGGGGAGTTGGAACTAGATGACCTTTATGGTCCCTTCCAACCCAGACCATTCTTTGATTCTATGAACTAGGAAAGTCTGAACTCTAAATTCACTTTTGGTATCAAAGTTCTTTTATGCTATTGATATGTCCTTTCAAACTAGATTTTTGCCTCAGTTTTCTTTGAATAAATAGTAGAGGAATATATATGAAATACTGCCCTCCCATATCATCAGCATTGAGTTGAATATAATATGGCTAGTCAGGACATTAGCCTTTATGCTGAGAAAATAATCCTCTCCCTATATTTCTGATTTGAGCAGTATGATACTCTCACTTACTTGCCTTTCTCTGGTTTGCACCCACTGGTGATACAGCGATGAAGTCCTGAAGGTGTTAGGACACCGCATCTGCTTAGGAAGATTTGTAAATGACATCTCTCTTACCTCCAGATAACTGATCTTACCTGTACCTGCCTAATTTATGGCACAACTCTTTCTTACAAACTCTTCAACTGTCTTCCTCAATTTTGTATTTTGGAAAAAGTAAGTAAACACATGAATAGGTTATCAATAATAAAAATAGTAATGACAGTAATACATATCAGAAGGATATTGGGCTGAATTAAGTATTTATGAAGCACTTAGAAGGCAAAACAAACTAAATAAGTGCTAAGCATTCTAATTCAAGGATTTTTGGGGATGCTTTCTCCCCTTTCTTGGTATAGTTTGTAATGTTAAAAAAATAAATAAATTGCTGAATATATTTACCCAACCTTTTAAGACCTTTCATCAATGTTTTAGAGATTGTTTTTAAAACCTCGATTTAGCTTTATGAGGTATGACACTGGTGGCTGTGTCACTTTGCTGCCCTATTAGGGTTTCTTACAAAAACACCAGAAGTGCTAGTGGGACTTAACAATGCAATAAGATTGTGGGCTCTTTTTTTAAACTGACCTCATACAGAAAAACCTACTTAAAAGGTGACATAATGATTTGGGCTGTTGTTTTGTCTTTTCTCATTATTAAAGCAATTACTCCCCAAATACATACAGATTCATTGTGGTCACTCCACGGAGCTAAACACTAACTCTATAATATTCAGATACAGAATCAGAGAATGAAGTCAGGCTAATTAAATTGGCCTAACCACTTTAGCAAGCAAATTGGGCCAAGCTAATTGGCACAGGCTGAGATAAGGAATTTCAGACACTATTCTGTGAAATACTGTTTTAATTATATCTAAGAAAGAATGTTGCCCTTAGTTTCAAAACTCTTAATTATGAACTTAAATAAGTAGCAATAATAATCTTTGCAGTCTACAAATATAAAAATGTCAGATGAAGTTTGTTTTGGCCAAGTCTGCTAACCAGTGAGCAAAGATGATTACAATTATTAATAGCTGTATTTGTCTTACATGGAGACCTATAGCCCAGAGAAAAGGTTAATAGGGGAGGGTATGAATCAAAAGGAGGATAAATCTGACATAAACAGTGTAAGAAACATTGTAATGGAAGGATTCACTTGCAGTAAGAGATTTTAAACACCCAGAGAAAATAACATCAATGCCACAAGCAATGCATTTTTCAATACAATTCTGGTTTCTGTTTAACTGCAAGTGAAGACTTTTGGTTTCAATTTGGGTTCATATTTAAAAAAATTAAAAATATTCTTTCAAATTTAGCTTTAGTGCAAGAAAGATAATAGTTCAGAGCAGTTTCAGTTGTCTTTGATTACAACAAAATCTGAAGCCGCTGTTGTCACTGCATAAAGTCAATAGTTCTGTCACATTTTTTGGAAGCTGAGTTTTCCTCCACTATTGCTTTGTTTTGAAAGGAGCAGAATACATTAGAGGTGCTTATGATATTCACCATAAAAATACAATCTAAAAATTTGCGTCTCCACTTTGGGAATAATAGGGTTAATAACTTTATATTCCCCTCTGTGACACATACTAAGAAATTATGGGGAATTGTACCATTTCTAGTCTATCTGTTCATGTCAAGCCCTACACTAAGAGACTGATTTCTGTATCAATAGGTTAAAGCTTTTCCTGGGGGAAATTTGTGGTTTCTTGAGATTGTGCTTTTACCGGCAAAACAGCCAATTACTGATGTTGTGTGTCAGAAACAGCTGAGTGAAACCAGTGATGACTACTTTAGCTGCAAGTGTAAGCAAGATCAAAATGTTCTGTACAATTCAAAAGCAATGCACTTCTAAACTTCTCCAATAGTTATTCTCCATGTCTTAGAGCGAGTACTAAGAAGACGTGCATTGAAAGGGCATCAAGGATATGGAAGTGAACAAGATAAAAGAGTGTTACAACTAATGTGTGAAAATTGTCCATATGCCCTCCTCATCCTAGAAGCTTAAAAAAATAAGACCATATTCTACAACAGCTTCAATTAAAGGACACAATTAAAGTTTGGGGAAAAAGGCTAAAGGATTATACATATATATTTCTTTGATAAACAAAACAATATTCAGTTTGCTATGAAGTTAACTTGGTCTAAATAGATTAAAGTATGGACTACTGTGGCAAATTCATGATCAGAAAAGACACCTAACTGGCCAGACCATGTATAACACATAAACACATGCAATAAATAATTTAATTGAAAAACATGAAGAAAATATTGTTTAACAAAAAGAAATATATCATGTGCAATTCTGTAAACCTTAAAGAACTGAACTTCTTGGGGTTTTATCACATTAAGGAAGGCAAAGGAATGAATATAGCACTTTACATACTGCATCTTCAGACAGTTGAATTCTGTCAGGAAAACACATTTCTACATCTTGTTCACCAGAAAAAAGTGCTAAATCACAGAATGAAGAATAATGGCTCACCTACCAGCAAAACTAATAATAAGGCTGCACTCAGCATTCTGTTAGGACATCTGAATGCAGTTTAAAACTTACAGTCATAACTGTCTTTTACTCATGTTCTTTGTGGCTGTGTGCTGCAAAATGGGGGCTGTGACAGCACCCAGGCCCGTCTCCTTGAATCTCTAGCACAATATAAGTCTTTGTATGGGTAGTTTCTGGGGATAAGTTCCATTAATAGCATTATCACATTCTGCTTCTTCCCCCTGTTTTACTCCTCTCCCTGCTCCATCACAAAGGCAGAGCAGCCAGAAGTGTCAGAGCTGACTGTGTCTAGAGATCACTCCTTTGCTAAGAATACTGCTTTGGCATTATTAACACTACAAAGTAAGACAAGCAAACTGAAGAAACTGAATCAAATACTTTGGAATTACATAAACACAAGTACATGTGTGTGTGTGTGTGTGTGTGTGTGTGTGTGTGTGTGTGTATGGAGGCTGCGTGTATGTGTATATATAAATAGAGTTTAAACTTGAGTATATAAATGTAAGTATTTATCTATTTAAATGCATTTATAGACACATGCAAACTTGTGTCTAAACATCTTTTATGTTCTGCATCCAGAATAGGAAAAACAAGGACTGTGGATATTTTCAGACTTTTGTGAAAAATATAACTTTGACTTTTAGTAGAAAATTTTGGTTTGGAGCACAAATTATGGCAATAAAATCCAGGAGTTTATGACATAAGGAGTGTAACACCTTCACTATAACATAAACACTATAACAAAAACACTATAATACAAACAAAGTTATAGGACTAGTACTGTATAGAGTCTGATAAAAGAGGAATTATTTTTATGCTATATATAAAGTAATTTTCAGAACAATACCATGTGTATAAATACTTGTTATAAGAAAATAAACTAACTTGATTTTGGAGAAGCAACGTTTTAGTGCTACAGTGAAGTAATGAAATCTGATAGCACCCTAATATGGACCTTTGAAGAAATGTGTTTCGACATACTCTGGAAAGTTGTTGCTTTTCTTTTGAAATGCAGATAGTAACAGAGATAGTATGAAAGTATGAAGTAGAGAGAAGCTGTAAGCATTTTAAATGCTAAAGTAATATACTGAGTTTTATGCATAATTTATTAATATATTTAATTCATGCTTGTTTTAATTGAGACAGCATTCTGATTCAAAATTATCCTTTCAAGGCACAGTGAATGAGATTTGGTTTTGTGTCTATTGCAATAAAAGCCATTAATTTTTTTTTTTTTTTTTTTAAATTGTATGTTAGCAAAAACTTTCAATTTAACCTCTCACAAGAAGAAGGAGGCAGAACAAATTACTGCCAGAGGTAGTCTAGCTGTACTGTGGGCACACCCTGCCTCAATGGAGAGGAATGGGTAAGACCACCATTTCAAGTTGCTGCCAGCTCCCTCTCATCTATTTTTCTGAAGTGGGAGGACCTGTAGCTTAGGAACCTGTACAAATTTAGGGGCAGATCAACATTTTTAAAACAAATTTTGTGAAAGAATGTTGAATTAAAGAAAACATCTCTGGCCTCTGCTCTTCTCTAATTATGTCCCTTCAAAGATTTTTTTTTTAAGAAAAAATTACTTCTCAGGTATACAGAAAACACTAAGAATTTAACTTAAAAAAATTGTTTCACACAGAGTAAGTAATTCTTAGAAAAAATACTTTTTAAAGACCAATAACAATGTAACACTGTTTTACAAGCACACAAACACAATTTAACACACAGTAATCTGAACTCCAGGTGTTTTGTGGCTGATGACAATTTTTCTGAGCTCAGGAAATAAGAGGCAATAAACTTCGGCACAGTGGTTAAAAAGTGTACTATTAATTTTATGGGGGTTTTCTCCTGGTCTCACACTTTTCCTCGGTAATGTGTCTAATTTCCTTGCATAATGTTCTAATGGCACTAACATCCACAGTAGATTTACTTTCTTTCCTTGCTTTTTGCTGAGACTTCTATGGTGTAATGAAAGCATTTATTTCAGTGTCCCCAGAGACCTGTTTTAAATGGACCTGTTAGCCAGACCTTTATTATGGACAAAGGCTAAATGAGTATAATCTACAAATCTTTATTCATTACTATCACTTTAGCTTCAAATTCAACTGAAGAGCCACATAATTATAATAATTTATATGTGTCTGGAATAAGGCACGAAACACATTTTGAAGAATATTCTCTTTCTGCTGACTTTAATCTAGACAGCATCCTGGCTTTGGGAAGTTCAGGACAGAACCTATGAGAGGAAGATCTTTTGGGGCCCTCTCACACCACTCACAAGGCTTGCTTTTCTAGGAAGAAGGACTTAGCAGGGTCTGAGTGGCCCCACACGGTGCAGGGTCACTACAGCAGATGGGAAACAGAAGAGCACTTGATTTCTCCCATATTGCAGTGTATATGAGAGTAGGGAAGAAACTTCCTCCTGATAAGCCATAGCAGCCCATTAGAGTCCTCTGAAGAGTAATATTTTCCTCTCTGACCTCCTCTTGGGATATTGTAGTTGGAAACCAAAAGTACCCAGTAGCATGTCTACAGGCACAAGTCTTCAGAGTCCAGTTGCTGTAGATGAGGGTTCATGGACAGAATTACTTTAAAATAAGATTCTAACCCTTCTCTGCCTGCACAGTGCAACTCCTGGCATGCCACCTGTCAGCACTGAAACTGTGAATTTCTCTTCTATTCCTCCTCCCCAAACTGTGGCATAACTTGTGTTCTCTTTGAAGTTTCAAAACTTTTGTTGGAAAAGAACAGGGAAGGGATCAAAATACTTCACAAAATGATAAAAACATTTGCTACAGAGATTCACCAAAACTGGAATTCTTTAATTTAAAATGTAATCAGCATGGAACAATAAAATACTGATCTTGGTATTTCCACTTAGTTTTCTGTCACCTCCAATGGCTCCACCATGATCTATTCCACCTATCCCTTTCCTGTTAATTTTGTTTCTCTGGTAGTTGCTTTACAGTTTGCCCAGTGCTGTCTCACTCGCTGTGACTGAAGAAAATATTTCTAAACTGAGATGGGGCAGGAACCTTTCCTACTTGCCCTGCCCAGCCCTGTCCAGCCCAGTGCACATATTTCAGAACTGGAGGAGAAAGCTTTGCTCCCCACTTACAGCCTTGTTTAGAAGTCACTTTTTATCTGCAGAAACAGAGACAGCAGGGAGCAATGCCTGACTGTCACTCCATATGAACAACACTTGGTTGATGCATGAGTGAGAAGAGCCTCTCAAGCCTTGACTATTGCAAAACCCACACACAGTCCAACTGTGCTGGCAGCTCTGACACTCTCCAGGCTAACCCTCTGGTGTCCAAACACAGACAGCAGGATGTCATCAGTAAGATGAAGACCTGCTGCTCAAACATGGAGTCTTTAGCCTTTTCCAGTTTAGCTGGGTTTATGTGATACATCCAGGACCTGTTATCATTTGAGAAACTAATATTGTTGAGATCTCGAGGCTTGGGATTCGTTTCCTAAAGGAGAAGCTGTGGACTGTGAGCAGTGGTCCAGATAAGAACACTTCTTAAATACAAGGGCATCCAATATTGGCTCAGATTATTCCTGACAATACACCGACACAGAAATTAGAACAAGAATGCTGTAATGAGTTTTGCCTACCTTTGTATTTTTGACTCAAAGAGCAAAAGTTTTAGCAGTGCTTGGATGAACCAGACACCAAAAACCTCCTTTACCCCCAGGAATGCCTCCAAAAGAAAGCCTTACACTAAGTTTTGAAGAGGTAAATTATAGCTTAGGGAAAGATTGTCATTTGGGAGATCTTTGAGAAAGTGAAGCAAATTTAGACCAAATGACTTGGAAGAAGAAAAAAGAGTGCCTGAAAATAAGGCATCATAACATGAGAATGGAGTGAATGTGACTTTGACAATTTCTGGGAAAACATATTTGGACATTACTTGTACTTTTTATTTTGAAAAAAATTCTTAATTTAGTGTTATGCTTGTAAAGCAGATCAGATATAGGCTTCTGTTTTAACTAGAATAAGTTTATATTGAAACACTTAGAAAAGAGGTAGGAAGGGGTAATGCTTACCATTGCCCAGTTTACTTCCTATTAGTATCTTTCCACAGCATCTCTTACTTGCCTTATTGCTTAGTGTATTTATTTTAAACATTAAAAAATGCTTTATCTCTTCTCAATATATTGTAATACATATGATACCTCATTCTTTTTTTTTTTTTTACTGTATTCTCTGCAGTAGTTTTAATCGCTGCTTTAACCCAATATTAATGAAAATAATCAGTATTTAGTAATAACCACATAATTCTCAGCTGCATTAATTTTTATCTGTTGTTGTCATTGAACTGGGAAAAATTCCAAAGATATATAGGGAAATATTTCTGTGTTGGTGCTGTTTTTATGGTTTTTACTTCTCTTCTTAACTTATAGAGTCATAGTATCATTTTGCCTGGAAAAGACCCTTAAAATAATCACATCAAATCATTAACTAAACACTACCAAGTCCACCATTAAGCCATGTCCCTAGGCACCACACCATTTGAAGCACCTTTCTCTTCAAATGTGTTTATAATGGAAACTGTGAGAGTACCTTTTTTCTAGGGCATCATTACAAAATTTACCTTCATGTTAAAACTGAAGTGCAGTTTTATTGTTTTTTCCCAAATGGTCTTTTGTCGCAGCAAGGCATCCAATTAGGAATTCTGTGTTGGCAGGTGAGAAGCAAACAGCCCTCTTCAGATCCACCTGTGCTTGTTTTCAGAGC
Source organism: Xenops minutus (assembly GCA_035221455.1). Taxonomy (NCBI): domain Eukaryota; kingdom Metazoa; phylum Chordata; class Aves; order Passeriformes; family Furnariidae; genus Xenops; species Xenops minutus. The sequence goes on along the minus strand of JAWWEE010000074.1, from coordinate 96,721,027 downwards.
AACAGAGTATTTTGTTTTTTTGTTTTTTTTTCCTTTTTTAGAACAAGATGAAAGAAAAGATTAAAAAAGATACAGAGAACTTGAACATAGCTCAACTAACAGAACGTGATAAAAGACTGATGAACATAGGAGCTGATTTAGAGTTCATAACTGTTTGGAAGAGGTGTGAATACAGATTACTAGAGGGAAGAAGAGCTGTGTTTCTGCAGTAGAATTGAAACGGTGACTATCTGCTTTTGGGCATTCTTTTATAGTATAGTGTCTATCACACAGAATACCTCATTGCTACAGAGAGGAGTCATTGTTCCTGAAAGGATCAAAGGTCTTGTTAATGTGAGAAGGCATCCCACTCATTCACTCTTTTTGGGACTGAAGACAGAACCAGTTAAGGACCCTCATCTAATGAAATATCTGGAGGTGGTAAAAGATTGCCACTGAGGGCATTAAACCAAATGGTTAGACGTCTGCAGGCATAATTCAGATATAATAAAATCTTTAAAAGTGTATTTTTTGAAATATAAGAATTAGTGTGGGAATAGGAGGAGACAAAGTTATTAAAGTAATTTTGAAGGGAGAAAGTGACAGTTTCTCAAGTACTAAATTTATTATGGTGGTGTATAGGAGACTGCTGATTCAGAAATGACCATTTTCCTTGCTTTCTAATGTCTTGAAGAAAACCAAACTTTGCCTACAGCTCTTGCAAATGCACAATATTCTACCAAGAGTATTCCAGATTTTATCTGAAGGAAACTAAGTGCAATCAGGAATTACTGAGTTAGTACTCAAGCGAAAAAAACCCCCAACAACTGTGCAATAACATTTCTTAAAAAACCTATAGTTGTCCCAGAAGCATAGAGATTAGGTACAGAACCTAAGTTTAAATAATATTTGCATCTGATTATGTTTGAGTAAATTCTGTTTAGTTTACACAGATACAGAGGAGTAAGTAGGTATCTGCTCTTTTCAGCTCTTTCCTTCATCTGTGGTATTTAGCACTGTCTACTTTAGAAAGAGTGGAAGTAAGACAATAAAAAACAAAAATACTTCATCACTGTTTTGCATTGCAGTATTTCATTGGAGATTATTTGTCCCCACAATAAATGTTCTTGAAATAAAAATTGTTGCATTTGGGTTTAAATTAGAAAGTTCCAATTAGCCTTGCCTTGCCTTGCCTTGCCTTGCCTTCCCTCTGCCTCTGCCTGCACCTTCGCCTTCACCTTTGCCTTTGTCTTCACCTTCAGGTTGTAAATTGTTCCAGCTATCCAAACAAGACTGCATTCTCAAATTATGCTTACTCTGGTAAACTGTGGTTTTGAGAAAAGGGAACATCAAGAAGCAACAAACCCTAGGTGTAAGTTGGACATTTGTATCCTGGTCCAGGAAGTGGAAAAGTCAAGCAATCCTGGTTGCAGAACTCCACAGGGCTACCTTTTTTCTAGACATGTGCTTTTATGCATTTCTATTTTCTTTCCTTAGTCTTGCAACCTTGAGGAAAAAAAACCTGTCAAGCAGATGAACTGGAAATGAAAAAATTAGGAACAGCTAACATATTTCCACAGTTCTTTTGCTATATGCTAGTTTTTTTGTGCTGATTACAGGCTTTCTCTAAACATCAGCCAGCTCCTGTGCTTTAATTTTTACAACCTGCTGCCTTCCTCCTTTTTTCATGTTGGTCACTATCTCTTATTTCCTCTTACCTTTATCCTCCTCCCTTGGCTACTCTGATAAGCAACATCCACTATAACACACAAAAAAACCCACCCAAAACCCGAAACAAACAAAAATGAAAAGCTTGTTTAAAACAATATATGGTACTGGCACATTGCTTGGCAATTTTGTCTGTTCTTTCAGCTTGTGTGAATGATTCTTTTTCAATAGTTTTCTGTCTTGCTTATTTATATTACATGCTTTCTGGGGCAGGGAGGGACAGCCTAACTTCCCAGTTAGACTAACTGCTTGAAGTACTTAGCAGATGGCTCCCTTCTCAGTTTCTTTTTTCTTTTTTTTTTTCCTTTTTAATCTTTAGACTCAGGGGAGGAGCTGACTCTGGCTTTCTGAGCTTTTAAT
>JAWWEE010000074.1:96661449-96716897 GCA_035221455.1 Xenops minutus | reverse complement strand
GGCTCCCTTCTACGCAGTTTTTTTTTTTTTTTTTTTTTTTTTTTTTTTTTGCATTTTCCTTGTAGTTATCCAAGGCACTTGTATAAGTGATCTTATGTTCCTCTCTATGTTCAAGGCTGAACTTAAAGTATCATTTTACTACATCGGGAGCTTTGGAGCTTCATTCAGCAAAGCACTGAAGCAGTGACTTTAAGAATGATTAACCTCCCTGAATACCACAGGAACACTGATACATGTAAATTTTTTGTTTCATTAGAATCCTTTAGTCAATTGAGGTTCCATGGTGTACGTTCTTAAAGTCCCCACTCTCTTCAGGAAAGCCATCCTAGTCATGAAAACATTTCTAGCTATTTCGAAGCTTGATATGAAAAAAATGTAAAGTTATTATCACAGGCTGTAATGAAAAGGTAATCTGTGATTCTATATACAAAAATTTTCAAATTTTCATGTTATCTTTAGAACTAATTATTTCCAAAACTGAAACAATTTATAAAAATAAATAATTACTGAATATAATAATGATAAAAAACAGTTTGTTAAAATAATCTATGAAAACATTATCACCTGAATTACATTCTTATCCATGTTATTGCCTGATATCTAAATTTTGCTGAATTCAAGATTTCCCCCATTTTCATGTATTGATAATATTTAAAGGATAAAATTTCCTTTTTTTAAGAGAAGCACCAGACTGAGACATGGATGACATTTTTACTCTGTGAATAATGCTTGTATTCTATGACCTCTAGACTCCTATGAATTTCCAGTAATATTTGCTATTATGTCAAAATGCCTTTTTTATCTGGATAGGTGAAAATTCACACATATTTTTTTCTCTAATGGACTTATCCTGTATTATTCTCTAGATAAACTTTTGTAAACAAATATTTTCTCAGCAGTGACTTGCAAAATTGTTAATTTTTTATAATACACCTTTAAATGATTTGAAAATTGTTCCAGAAACATATAGTAGGGAATGCCACCTCAATTTTACTGAAATGAGGGACAGTCTAAAGGGTAGATTCATGAATTTGGAGATACTTTTGCCTTTAATGGAAGTTACTAGAATGACATATGTGGTTAGAATATCCAATAGAATGACTGTACATTAGTAGGAAAAAACTCGATGGGTAAAAAGTGAAGAGAATTTCCATGCTCTAAAGGGCAGCTATTTCTGAATCAGTTTTTAGTCTCTGTTGAATGTTTCTTGAATGTCTGAATGTTTGTGAAAACTAATCAGGTTAGGATAGTAGTCAGTGTCCTGCATGAGATGATGTCATTAGTTCCTTAAGCACCTGTCTGATATGTTTGCATTAGACATTATCATCAAATAGTGTTGCTGAAGTGGCAGACCATTAGTATTTTGTAGTATTTTCTGAAATAAAACTGGGGAAACAAATACATCTTCAATAACATGGATTAGAAGGTTTCCCCTGTACAAAAGAAGCAATTTCTGTAGTCAGTCTTTTCTAGAATATCCTATGTAATCTTGAAATTTATTGCGTTCTGAAGCTTTAAGAGTTTTGGAAACTGCTCTAAACAACTACCAGATGTTAGCTGGTAGACCCCTAAAGAAGACCTACAAAAGAGCTGTAGAGGGACTTTTTACAAGGGCATGGAGTGACCGGACAAGAGAGAATGGCTTAAAACTGAGAGTAGGCTTAGATTAAATATTAGGAAGAAATTTGTTACTGTGAAGGTGATGAGGCACTGAAACAGTTTGCCCATAGAAGTTGTGCATGCTCTATTCCTGGAAGTTCAAGTTCAGGCTGGATGGGGCTTTGAGCAACCTTAGTCTAGTGGAAGGTCTCCTTGTCCATGGCAGGAGTGGGAGCAGGAACTAGAAGATCTTTATGTCCCTTTCCAACCTAAATCATTCTATGACTCTATGATTCTGTAACAAATAGCAAAATAGGGTCACTGTTTACAGTGAATATAAATTGAAAATGAAGAATGGCAAAAGGTTGATAAAGAGGCAAAGACACACAAGGAAAACCTTAAAACCTGCAGTATGAAGTATTTTTTTAACTACACTCATAACAAAAGAAATCCTAATAATATTACTTTTCCCATATTAGATTGAAATAATATATCATAAATAACACATATTTCCCTTTTCTATTGAATGAATATTTCTGCTCTCTACTTGAAAAAATGAAATAAACACAGTCATTTCCCAGGCTGCTGATGAAAAACTTTTCACACTAACAGTAAATCAGAAGCTGCAGCTCCTATAGCAGGCTATTTCTAAAGCAACAGTTCTGAGCAACCTCCTGTCCCAAAGACTGAAAATTGAAAAAGGGTGAGAAGCTTCCTAGTTTCTCAGTGTTGCTTTCTAATACAGTTTAAAACTGTTGGTACATTCTGGACAATTGAAAGACAAGAAAAAATAGAAAAGAAAAGGGTCTACTAATACAGTGTTTTAATTTTAAAAGGATACAAATGTAGTGGCTCCATTAGCTACATAATTCTCGCATTGATTCTGTGTAAACTAATCAAATAGTTGAAGTAGGACTGGATTTATAAGTTGATAAAGCTAAAACAGTTATCTTCAATTAGCATTAGTTTATGGTAACCAGATATTACCCTAAATAAAATTATCTCTGATGATTTACAAGCTAGACTGTTGGAGGTTTATTATTTAGCATTACTGAAAACACTTCTCATATATACAATGCAGAAACCCACTTAAAATCTGGAGGGGTTTCAGGGCAAAGTTATAAACTTTTGAAAAGAGAGAGCAATGTGCTCTAGGCATCTAGGATATCACAGGGAAGAATTAGGACTGACGGTCACAGAGTACATGAAAACAGATATAAAATAAGCAGAGGACTTTGATATTGCAGACAAAATATGAAAATATGAAAAATTTGGAAATAAAGGAATAGAATCAAAGCAAATTTCTACTGGGCTATAATGAACTCTCTGAATAAATGTTTAAAGGCTGTGGTTAATTCTCTGTCTCAAGAAGATTCATAGGAACCCATAACAGAATTTGTATGTATATGTGTGTGTATGGTTAGTAACAATTGTCTTAAAAAAAAAAAAAAAAAAAGGTTAGTTTAGCAGACTTGTTCTGTGTAGTAACTGGGCACGTGGATCAATGAATTAGTATTATCATATGGTGGTAAAATATACATTAGTTTGCTATATGTTAATAGACCTGTGTGATCCTTCTACTGGCTTCAGTGAATTCAGTATCAGACTACATGCATAACCACGTACTGTGAGAAAGAAACAGTTCGGTGACTGTTTATGGTCTGCTGGCTTAACAGTGTGTCATTATTATTATTATTTCCTAGAATTTAAATCAGAAGGGACTGTGAAATCACTTAGATCTAACTGTTTTCTTGCCTAGATGCTATAGACATCCTTTACTAAGTGTATATTATGCTTTTTAAAACTCATATAATCAAATATAGGAGGGCAAATAATCAACAAATAGGTTTTTCTTATAAATTTTTAGTCAAAGATCTATGCAAATGTTTCTGGAAGGTTGGGGGTTTTCAAGTGAATATAGCAACAAAAAGTACAAAAATTGACAGAGCATTTTCATATGAGAAAGCCGAGAAGTTATAGCATCATGCAGGTATTGAGCTTGTTTATTTGAGAGTTTAATAGTTTTTTATACAGAAAAATCATTTGGGATTTAAAGTCAAGAAAGTATAACTATTTTTAGCCCATAAATTTAGAAGGAATAATGCCAAAAAAAAAGAGGAGAATAAGGGGATGTAGATGCCAGAAGAGAAGACAGAGTCACCATCAATAGATTACAGACAGACAATCCTGTGACAGAGCCAGAATGATCAAGGTAGTCACTGGCTTTTTGCCCTAATCGGAAAGTAGCAAGTTATGGGCTTGAAATCAACTGCAATGAGGCTAGATTAGTCTGTTGGATTAGTTCAAAACACTGCTTAATTGCACCATAAATTATCCCAATGACTCTCTATTAGGAGTAAATCCTTAGATGTAAATAATTATTAGGATTACACCTAAGGCCAGTTGCCAGTTGTAAGCAGAGGGGAAGGGACTTCCAGGTGCAGAGTGAAGTCCTCTGAAATGTGTGTTCTGTGGACTGGAAGGAAATGCACTGACTTGTGTACTCTGGCCTGCAAGCTTTAGAACTGATGAAAGACTAGCTGATCTCGGCTATTTCTTGTCGTTTAAAATTAAGCATTTCTGGAGCTAGCTTTAAATTGGATATGAAAAATATGTCTGAGGAAAACTGTTGCATAACAGCCAGAATGTTGTACAGCTTAGGGATGGAGCAAGCCTACACTAAATATGTTTTTTGTGCAATGAAAAGCCAGATTTGAATTCAATTACATGTTTTTACCAAAAACAGCACTTTATCATATTACCAAAGGTTATAAGTTAACCTTTTATTGTTTTCTGCTTTGTTTTCTAAACACGCTGGCTTGATTGCAGACTTCTTTGTGCTGTCACTCTAAGACAAACACTTTGAGATTTTTATTCCTATTGACAACAGGTTTAAACAGGTTGGCATTGCTATACTGTGATCAAAGAAGTAATCATTTGTGGAATAACAATGCACAGAACATTCATGTTATGCACTGTGCTTTCACAGGTGCTGCACATTAAACTGAATATCTCACTTGGAGGAGTTCATTCAGAATCAGAAATCAAGAATCATAATGTAATTTGCTCTCTTTGACTGGCTATCAGGAAATTTTACAAATGATAGTGAAAGCTGGCATTAAAAAACTGCTGTAAGCCTTAGTCATGACATCTTTTAAGCTCGCCTTTCTGATTGTATATTGACTAGGGAACAATCCAATTTCTGAAGTAGAAACACCAGCAAAAGGAGCACTTCATAAATCAGAGATTGTTTAAGAGTATGGATGTCTAATTGTCTATTCCAGCCATTGATGGCATGCTGTTTATAACTATATGTATAAATTACAATAGGACAATTCTCAAGAAGATTAAAATGAAATTAGAATATTTGAAATGCACATTAAATAGTATGAATTAACATCACAAACTAAAAGGGACTAGGAAGAAGCACTCATAATAAGCCAAGGGGGAAAAACCCAACCATGGAGTGGAAAAGAAACCATACCCTGAAGCTAAGTGGTGCAAAAACCATCTGGTTTGACTTTGTTCAGGGGTCAACCGTTCCTAACATTTCAGTTTGCTCTCCTTCTTTAATCTCCAGTTATTTGAACAGTCAGGAGACTGTTCAAATAGAATGACCTTAAAGCAACATGGAAGCAACTTAGTTGAGCATTGTCAGTCTCCCTGACTGGGAAGTGTGAAGGAAGGGGCTCCTCTAGGGGCATCAGATCTAATCATTGTTTCTGGTGATTTCTAACTGTGCTGTATATCTAGAAAGTCAAGTTAACTGCCAAAGGTTGGGAACACTTTACTCAGGTGCCCAGACTAATGCGTTGTAATTTGAAAGGACTTGCAACTTCACTTTTATGTGTACCTCAGTGCATCCACACTTTCAGAAGAGATGCCTGGATGTGACCTTCTTTCTGATTGATGTCCCTGAAGTGTCTGAGAGACATGAACGGGTGCTAAGGCCAGTTTTCTAAAGATGGAGAGTAGAAGCGTGAAAGACAATCATTTTGAGAAGCAGTGAAGTGAAAAGGACCAATCCACATGATCCTCAGGATACCAAAGAGTCCAATAATTTCAGAGTTTTCTAGAGATAAAAACCTAAAGAAAGAGCCTAAGTCATTTGAACTGGAATGCCCTCTTCCAATCCAGTACCCCAAAGTGCATAAAACATGTTCACCTCAGGGTTCCACAGCCAATATGCTCTAAATTTCCTCTCATGGTAAAAAGTTATGCATCAGCATAATTCAAAGAGAGAAAGTGTCACATGGGATTAGACCAATCATCAATCTATACTGGTATCCTATAGTGGCCAACAACAGATGCTTCAGAGGGAGATATGAAACCTCTGTAGTGAGAAATTCTATAATGCCATGCAAGAGTTTCTTTCTATCAAGGGCATAAATTCTTGCTATATACAACAAATTTCTTATAAAAATATAAAGAAATGAACACTTGCCTAGTCTGAGGTAGTAGCGACATATCCTGTGAAAGTCATTGCAGCTTCATTCCATTTTGTTATTTAGAAGGAAATTTTAGAAGTATTTGAATGCCACTGTAAAGTAAAAATTGGCTTTATATTACTATCAACATGGAACTTTTGTATTCTGGGCTAGGTCAGACTGGTGGGCAGCTTGAAACCAGCTATCTCAGAAGGTCAGAGAAAAAGGGAAATAACACAATCTTTCCTGGGATACTAATGACATTTCATTTCTTCAAACTAGTGCAAGAAAGAAACATAAGTCATAACCAATATTCCCATTTGCTCTTTTGAATGTTGAGCATTAGGTCTGGCTTACTGTCTGACAGCAATCTACAAAAAGAAATGATACCTGCTTAGATGAAGCTATTACCCCTTCATTATAAAAACCTCAGCTGTATTATGAGAAGCAGGCAAGCAATATTTTCAGGTGATGGAGCTTAACTCTTCAGTTTAATGGGAAATACAGAATAATTTTACAATCTTTTAAAATTGCTACATCTTAGTGTAATTTACACTACCTTGCTGCAATAACTAGAGGTGAGCCAAATCTGTGAATTCAGCAAATCTGAGGTGTGTCCAAATTTGTAAATAGTTGGAGGGCATTTCCCCTATCTTACACTGAAGAAGAGATAGAGACTAAAAATACAGCAATTGTAAAATTTGATTCAAATACATGTAAGTGGTGAATTTGTTTACAGTCCTTATTAACCTTCCAAATGATTAACCACATTAATATGCCTCCAACTTACTGTATGTGTTAAGTTTACTAGTAAAAAGTACATAAATCCTGAGATATTAAAGGGACCTGAATCTACTCCAAAATTATCAGGAGTTTTTGGTGTTGTCAAAATGAACAAAGAAAAATCTTTTTCTAAGTGAGAAGCATAAGGAAACGTGTTCTGTTCTTCCCTTCCTTATTACACAGAGAAAGGTTTCACAGACACATTAGGAAAAAAACAGGTCTATTCCTGCAGAGACATATGGGAAACCTGAAGAATACATGATCAATATGTTTGCTATAACACTGTTCCCTGACTGGATTTTGCATCCTTGACCAGCACCGTACACATATTGCATTAAAGAGAACTCAGATACAGAAGGCAATACATTTTAGTGTAGCTTCACTGCAAGACTTTTCTATTTTATACAAGGTCACATGTGATCCACCAAAACTCTTAGCTGTAATTTGCTCTCTGAAATGAGATACTTCCTTCCAAAAGCACAGGAAAGAGAGAGTCCAGTGACCTCTAATTACCCTGTTTTATATATCCCTTTGACACCACTGGCCTTATTAGTAGAGAAAAACCTTTAGAAGATGATTGGTTGTGTACAGTCTTTAAAGTGAGGTGCTGGAACTGTGATTCACCAGATTTAAAAATGTTTGCAAACCCGTTGTCCTTCAAGCTTGTACAAATTCCCTTCTGATTTGCAGCTTAAGACAAAGTATGTATTACACACTGGTTTCTAATTGTACTTCTTGAATTGCTTTTGACATGCAGGGACACAAAATAGCTGCAGATTAAGCTACTCTGGTTTTCTTCCATTCAGCCTTAATTACCCTGCTGACTTGTATATTTCCCAGCTGTTAAATAAGCTTGGCTTGTGGCAGATATTACAACTTTGTTATGCAGATGTTTTTTGTGGCATTGAACCTTGTCGGTATAAAAAGGAGTGAATAAAATTGTGTATATAAACAGTAAGAAACGTAAAAGTTTGTCTGAAGAACTTCAGCTCACCTTCTCCTGATAACTGCAGCTTACAAAATTTAAACAAGATAGAAAGCCTTGACAAGGTTCACTGATTTTTAATTTGGGTCTGAATGACAGAATCATAGAATCATAGGATAGTTAGGATTGGAAAGGACCTCTGGAGATCATCTGGTCCAACTCCCCTGCTAAGGCAGGGTCACTTGGAGCACGTTACACAGGAACATGTCCAGGTGGATTTTTAATGTCTCCAGAGAGGGAGGCTCCACACCCACCCTGAGCAGCCTGTCCCTGTGCTCTGCCACCCACTATGTAAAGTTCTTCCCCATGTTGTGTTTTAGTTTATGGCCACAACTCCTTGTCCTGTTGCTCAGCGCCACTGAAAAAAAGGTCTGGCACCCTTGTCTTGATGAGATCCATTTTCCATCTTCTCTAGACTAAACACACCCAGCTCCCTAAGTGTCTCCTGATGAGAGAGATGCTTCAGACTCCTTGCCATCTTTGTGCCCTCTGCTGGACCCTTTCCAGTAGCTCCTTGTCTTTCTTGAACTGTGGAAACCAGAACTGAACACATTACTCCAGATGTGGCCTCACTGGGGCTGAGTAGAGGAAGAGGATAATCTTGCAGCCTTCTGATGTATTTGAAAATGTATAAAATACTGCCAAGTTCTAAGATATCTGTTGTATATCATGAGGTCTTCTTTAAAGGGTGAGAGACTGTCCTGTACAAAGAAAAGTCAGCAACAGGTCGATATGCATTCATCAAAGTATATAGTGATAAATGTTAGTTTAAAATCTTATGTATTAATAAGAAATGGGCAAGTCCATATGATAAATTCCATAAGTTCTAGTTGTACTGACTTTTCTTATGACTTATACATAATTCCTAAAGGCTGAAAACCCTGTTTATTTTAAAGTATAATTTCAGTTTTCTCTATATACTGAATGTTTTGTTTATGAAGGAGAGTTTAATATAGTATATTTTGCTGTCTGAGAGGACAGTTAAATTCAGAATTTGTTTCACCTGACTTGCTAAAAAGTGCAGAAATGTGTGATGAAAATGACAACCAAAACATATGGATAGTTTTGTGTGCTGGATATTTTACAACACATATGTGATGTCTAAACATAATTTGAAGTGGCATTCCCTGGTAAACTTAAACCTGTTTCTTTCTCGTGGTCTTCACAGTCCACTAAAGCTACTGCTTTAGTTATAAGGGAAATTAAAGGCTATTGAAGAGTACAAACAGAACATTGCAGTATTAAAAAGATATAAAGCTTCTGAGTATGTAATAAAGATAATAAATTCAGTACTTAATATTGTTAGCTGAACTACTTTTTTTCAATGGCCAAAATATGCTGAAGATGTTACAAAAGTTGTTACAAAAGTTACAAAAAATATCTGTTTATTTACATGTGTGTATTCACATGCATATACGTACATATGTACATACCAAGTCCTCTCCTATTCTCTTCATGTCCTTTTATTATCTTCTCTTTGTTTTCATCTTTTTAATTAAGAACATTAGTTTTTCTGGAACTCGTACTTGCTGTTATTGAAGTCTGCCTTGAGTCTAGCGTGGACCTGGGTGAAAGAGGTGGAAAAAGTACCATACCACTCTGGAAATTATAATATCTGCTGGCAGCTATTTACTGTGTTCCAGGAGGTCTGATAGAGTTCTAAGTCCCTCCAGGAGCTGGGATGTATTTTCTGCCATGGTGTAAAGATCAGGGTGAGGACAGACAACAAAAACTTTTGATTTTGTGGAAAAAATCTTATGAACAGAGGTAGACCAAAGCATGACTACTAAGAGATGAGAATAGACTGAGTTCACTGTACTGAATCATTTGTCTCCAGCTTTCTCTTTTTCTAGACACAAGGGTACAGGGCCTACACCCAAGCCTGGTCTGAAGAGCTGAAGAAAAACCCCTGCTGCCTTTCAGGAATATAGCAACAAATGTCAGATCTCATGACAGACCATAATTTTCTATAATCTTAGTGAAAAAGGTAACTGATTTTTATGGCACATATGTCGTACTTCTCTAATTTTCAAGACAGGAGGAAACCTGCAATTAACAATGGTATCTACACCCTTGAATATTAGAGGTTATCTTCTCTGTTCAGATGTTCAGATTTGCACATCCTCTCCTTTCACTTCATGGGTCTCATTCCCTATACACAAGTGAATATACAATGTTGAAAGGCTTACAGAAACTGTGCAATAAAAGTATACAGACATAGGAGAATTTGAAATCACAGAGCAGTAAAGATGAGACAGTTTATAAAATTGCAGCACTACCTTTAAGTATTGAGCCCTTTGCTCACAAGTTTACCTTGACTATTAAAACTTTTAAGCAACAAAGGTTTGTGGGGATCTAATGTTTTTCTGGGTTTTAGTAATGTTATTCGGGAAGTTTACACCTTTCCACTGAATTTTGAATTATGCGTTAATTCCAATGAAATCACAGTATATTTTTGTAGAGCTATTATATTCCTAGTGGTTTTGGAAAGATCGTTTGAACAACAAATAACTTTTGAAAAATGCTTTCATTAAACTGATTATGGAATTGCCTCCCAAAATGAGGGTTTGACTCCCTAAATTATGCATTTGACTCCCAAAATTATGGAATTGACTCCCAAAGTGTGGATTTGATTCCCACAATTATGGAATTGACTCCCAAAATGAGGATTTCACTGATAGTATGAAAAGAGGCCACTGTGTTTAAGTAGTATTTGGCCAGAGAGAAAATAACTTTTTTTCTATCACACTGCACAGTGCTCATAGGATATCTTGTGTTCCTAAAGGCAGTAGCTTCTGGATCAGCAGAAAAATAGTAACTCCTAAATTCAGCAGCGACTTTTCACTAACTGATGACAATTAGCTTAAGGGTGGCCAACTGGCTCTACCTCTTTCTTCAGGACCAATAAGGCAGACAACACAGAAGAGCCTCTCAGCACTTTGAACATACTGAGGCCTGACAAAGGGTGCTACCACACAGAGGGCTGTGTTCATGCAGTAAGTCTGCTCCAATGTAGTAGCTCTACATTTATCACAATTCTGCAAAGCATCTTGATCAAAGAGCCTGACTGCCTGGTCATAGCTGGATGGACAGGCTTTTCGTGATCCCGCTAGAAGTGTTTAGACTAGCCATCTGTTTCTAATTCAAGACTTGTTGTCCAAAGATATCTTCCCAAAAATGTGGGTAATAAATGAACGAGATTAAACTTGCTGTGCCAACCTGTGTTTACACAAAATTGAGAGGATGATACTAGTGGTTCTACAGACAAAATAATGAAGGTGGGTTTTTTTGTTTGGGTTTTGTTTTTTTGTTTTTTATTTTTAAGAGGAAAAGGGCTCATTGCAATAGTCTTGTCTGACAGAATATGGATTTTTTTTTCTCCCTTTTCTTCATGAACTGCCCATTAGGAAAGACCAATGATTTTGTGCTGTGTTTCATGCTAAATAAAGACAAAATTAGTTGGTTTCTTTTCTGAAAGTCAAGTTTCAGTTTTCATGCCTACTGTACTGTCCACCTCTCTGCCACTAAGCTGATATACTGAATAGGAGAAAGCTGATTTTTTCCCCAAGCACTGTGGCCTGTGTATTCAAACACGACAGCTTTTTGCAGTGTTTAGTCAGCTAAACAACCGTGTTTCAGTCTTCAGAAGTACTTCACATTCATAGCTCATGTTAACTCCAATGGAACTGGCAGAAACTCCATCACCTTAAAAAATGTTTTATATTTATTCAAATCTATATCTATCAAGCATGCATGCCCTGTTGATCTAATTCACATTTATATATTTATAAATATGTATAAGTATATATACACATATATCTATACACACAGATTTATATGAAAATGCCATTTATAAATTTTTACTCTTAGTTTGGGAACACAATATGTATGAAATCATGAAGGAGAACAGATCTAAGTTCTGTAGCTCTTTTTTCCTCTATGAAAATCAAAGTGATATTTGGTCAGACAATCCATCTGTTGTGATGTAGTTTCTTTATGTGGCAATACTGGCTGATATCACCACATTTGGAATGTTTGGAACTAAGGAATTAAGTCCCCATTATGTAGTGGTCTTTTCCAATAGTCTGCAGTGGCATTTAGATTATTGAAGACTATTTAAGGGATGATAGAAGCCTCAGGAACCCAAATTTTACTGTGTGCTATAAGGAATCCTTGCTGTAGTTTTGCCTTTTAAGTAAGACAACAAACACACCAAGAGTTAGAAAACTTTTATTTATGGCTCAAGAGCAGCTCTGAGTACAGTACTCTTGGAATCAGACTGATTGGAATCAGTAATCTATCAGTTCTGTACATCCTTCATCCCTTGTTTTTTGCCTGAGACCTCCTATCTTCCAGGATTTCTTTCTTCCTTTGTAATATATTCTTAAAATATTGGGTAAGAAATTTTTGCTGTGAGAATGTGTAGACAGTCAGATATGAATAATGCACAATGCACATCCAAATAATATATCACTATATACAATTTTAAGAATTGTAGGCATATAGTGAGCGTGTGCTAATTGAAATATGGAGGCACTAAACACCTACTGAGAACACTTAATTTTTTAAAACATTACCATGGTTGCAATGTGTGCCTTGTAATTCTAGATAATATGTTTCTGGTTACCAGTTTGCTTCTGAGCTCTTTAATGTGGGAACAAATGCAAATGTAAGCCTCTATCTATTCTTATGGTCATATGTCATCCTAGCCAATTGGGCAATAAAACAGCAGGATCAGGATGCTGTTAAATAATACAAAATGTGATGCATGAATATAGAGGTAAATGTGTGCTTACAGAAGTTATGCCTATCCAATATTGGTCTGATTTGCATTTCTGAAGTAAAAAGGCAAATCTAACAAATAGAATAAGCATTTAATGTAAGTCAGAACTCTCTGTGATGTTTTAAATTCATGAACAGTTTCTCTGTGTCTTCAAGAATTAACTTAAACATTTGCCAGATTAGTGGCTTTAAGAGGGACGTTGTGGTTGACACTGATAAATCAGGCAGAACATAACAAAAGTCAGAGCTGTCACGGAGTTTGTCAAAATTGTAATATATATATAGAGACATATACAAAATGCATGCACATACACACATGAAAAGCTATATAAGCCTATCATTCTAAAGATACCATAGGGGATATTTCCTAAATTTCAGCATCATGGTACCTACCAGTACACCTAAAAATAATTCTAATCTATTAAAAACTAGAATTTTCATTAATATCTGAATATAATATCAGAACTAGAGAGCTCAATAGTTTTCAAAAATAGAGTCACCTTCTTCAATCTCTTCATTGTCATATATTAAAAAGCAGCAGGATTTTCTAAGAAAGTGGCATTACTTAGAATGCTTTATATAAATTATTAAGAAGAAAGAAGCTTGTTTTTCCTATTTTCTGTATGAAGGCAAGTCCATTTCTCTAACTTGCACTAATTCTTTTTCCCATGGTCAGCAAGGAAAGGACATGACAGGAGTTAACCTTCTGTCCTTCCTTCCTTCTGGAACAAAATATATGATGAACTCTGAAATTTTCAGAAAGAAGCTGCATCCAGACTGGTGTACATAATATCTGATTCATTAGCATACTCCTATGGAATAGTAGCTCAGCTGTGTTCTTGCACAACAAAATCTCAGTTATCACAAATCAATGTGTATTCACAAGTCAAAGCACAAGGAACAAGAAAGTTACAAAGTTCTCTGTAAGGAAGTGCAGGTTCAGGTTTTTTGTTTAGTGTTTTGTGTGGGGTATTTTGTTTGTTTGTTTTTGTTTGGTTGGTTTTTCATAAAGAAGCAAAATATCTATTCACACAAAGAAGGTTATCAAGATTACAAATACAAATCCTATTTTTAAGTTGCATCAGCACACATATGAGGCAGGTATGCAATAATCAATCCAATGTTCCATTTATTGTAAGTATACATGTGAACAAGTCTTGGTTTCTGACAATCTTTTATGTAGTCTTTCACTTTGGTTTTTTTGGGGGAGAAATTTTACCTATAGGAAAAGTATTATTCAAAATCTTTGCAAATATCTATTAATTCTCTTCTGCAGATTAATCAGGAAAATCAGTACTAATGACAGGGCCATCCATGAAGACTGGGAATTCTCACTTAAAATATATTACAAGTTACATTACAGCTTTTCAGCATGGAATAAACTGGAGACATTTGAATATTGTTTGAGATGTAAATGAAAAGCAAACTGGTGTAGGAGTGTGGGGGCATATATAACTGTATATGTGTGTATATCTGCCTAAAAGAAGAACTGATAGGCCTATTTTTGAATACACGCCTTGATGTAGTGTTCCCTAAGCCCCCAAAAGACTTTTATTTTCACTCACACCTGGCCCACTGGTTTCTCCTACAAGACAGCTTTGGAACTACTTGTATCTCATGATGAGCTGATTCAGCTCACCAGGCTGGCAGGAAACTACTATCTTTTTATGCTTTTCCCTGTTTGTTTAGGGAGCTCTGCTGGATTATAGAAAGCTATGAAGCCCCAAAACTGGCAGAAGGAAAGAAGACAGACTACAGATCCCACAGTGACATGAGGGAACTTCCCCATCTTGTTGGGCCATACCCTGCCGTCTACCCCACATAGGTCTGGAAACTTTATCAAAGTACTTAAAAGTCTGCTTTTTATCAATATATTCTAATTCTCTCTCCAGGATTCTGCACAGTGAGTAAAAGCTTTATCATTGACTTCAGTGAGGATAGGCACCTGGAGACATTAGTGTGTTTAAAGGGGTGTCTGAGCATGTGTTTTGTGAAGGCTAAAGTGGACGTACTATGTTAAAATGTTTTAGCAACATGCAGAATTGACTTGGAAATAATAACACCCTAGATCCTTTATACTGAAGGACTGACCTTTGTATTCTCAAAAGTCATGGTACCACCATAGATATGTGCAGTGGATAAATAAGATAGGTGCAAATAGCAGGTCATCAGAGTTCAGCTCAGCCTGATTTCAGCTCCATCACTTTCCAGATTTTCTTACCTGAAAGTGGAAAATCTTTGCATCCAGAAACAACCTTTATACAGAAATATAGTTGATCTGGTGCTTGTTTTCCATGTAGCAAAATTGTTTAGTGAGTCAATTTTCGTTTGAAGCGTGAAGAAGCATAACACAGGAGACATATTGTTTCATCTTAATATTCTGTGCAGTGCCTGAAGTTTGCAACTCAGAAGACTTGAACTTCTGAACCCATTTCTAACAGAAGCCAATTGTCATCATTCTTGCAGCAAAGCAAAGCAAAGATGCAACCCTTGTACTAAAACAAGAATAAAGACACAGGTGGAGATAAGAAGAGTAAGGTCAAAGAGTTAAAAAAAAATAAAACCAAAGAGAGATGGAAGGCAAGCGTGCTTGAAATTCTGGTTGCTGCTCTTCCATGTGCTCTTCCATTTTACAGCTAGCCTTGTCCCCTGTGATTTGCTTCCCTCACTTAGACATGCCAGTACTACTCCGAACACCAAGTGTAGAACATTACAGGATGAGCGTAATGAGAAATCTGCCAGTGTGTCACTTCTGTCTCTGCCAAAATAGAGGTTAAAATCTGCTTTCAGGCTGCTCACTCTAGGCTGAATAGCTTTTCTGTCCTGCTTCAGAACCGCATGACACCAGGAATGCCAAGCATGGCTAAGGAGCTTGGCTTCAGTGCTTCCATTGCTTTCCTGCCTGTTTGCATGCTGCCTGTGGTAGTCCAACTGCTCACCGTGTTGTGGGCATTCCTGAAGGGCTCCTGTGGGTAGTGAATAGCCCTTGAGAAGCATTTAATCCTTGAGAATGCAGCACCATGAGCCTGTATTTGTCTGGATGCATGGGCTTTTGCAGAGATTAATCTATAGATGCCTCCTGCTGATTAGAGTTACTCTTTTTAACAAGTAACAAAGAATCTGAATAAGTGCTAATGTCACATTCCTCTACAAGAACAGTTAAGCCAAAATAGATAGAGAGCTGCATGCATTTACTTTATGTGGCAAAGTTATGGTACTGAGGGGGGCTACAGGGGTGGCTTCTATGAGAAGCTGACAGAAGTTGCCTCATGTCTGCAGAGCCAATGCCTGCTGGCTCCAAGATGGACCCACAGTGCCCAAGGCCAAGCCCATCAGCAATGGTGGTAGCACCTCTGGGATAACAAAATTAAGAGGAAAAAACCTCTATGTTTTGCAGATGGAGAGAGAAGTAGGAATATGTGAGGTAAATAACCCTGCAAACAACAAGGTCAGTGAAGAAGAAGGGGAACGAAATCCTCCAGAGCAGAAATTCCACTGCAACACCACGGTGAAGAACATGATGAGGCAGGCTGTCCTCCTGCAGCCCATGGAGGTCCATAATGGAGCAGATATCGACCTGTATCTACCCATGCCAGAGCAGATGAATCTTCAAAGGAGGCTGTGACCCTGTGGGAAATCCACAGTGGATCATATTCCAAGTAAGACCTATGCACCCATGGAGAGATGAGCCCACGGTGTAGCAGGTTTGGTGCCCTGTGGAAGGGACTTGAACTTGAGCCTTTTGTCAAGGACTGCAGCCTGTGGGAATGACTCTCATTGCAGAAGCTGGTGGAGGACTGTCTTCTGTGGAAGGAGCCCCACAGTAGAGCAGGGGAAGAGTGTGAAGAGTGCCCCCCATGATGAGAAAGGAGTGGCAGAGACAATAGGTAATGAACTGGCCACAGCCCCATTCCCCATCCCTCTGTGACACAACCTTCAGAAAATTCTGCCACTACAGGACATCTTATTCTGTAAAATTAATTTTCTTGATGCAATGCTTTTGTATCTTTGTAACTCTTTGAGTTAGATTATTAAATGACACCATTCTTCTTCAACTTTCAGATAAAACAGAAAAGCCACAGGAGATGCTTCACAATTTGCCTATTGGATATGCTTGAAGCTTGATATCATTTTACATAAATTCCTCACATAATTTTTAGAAAATTGCTTCTGTTATATACGGATTTTTATGGAGCTATATCTTATATCCAGTTCACTATTAAAAATAATAATGTAAAACTGAATCGTCCACTTAAACTGAAATCCTATTTATGAAGTATAGGTCATTTATTTTATATGGTGGTATTGGCAGAATGAATCATCCTTCTAAGAATATAGTGAAATTGTGCTGTGGCTAACTGACTTTCAGCTGCTTTCTGAATGTTTTGCCTCCTACATCCTCACCTCTGGTCTGAAAAGAATATCTCAGAAGATGTGTAGAGTTTTAATCTACAATTCTTCCCACTGTTCCTACCCATTATATACCTGCCACTGCACAGTAAGAACAAAGAGCATTTCCAAAATCAAAATCTAGAATGCAGACACCTTACACTGTATCAGACAGGGCAAGAAAAAGGTCAAGCTGAGCAACCAGTAATACTCAGTGAAAATTAGTTCAAATTCAAAAGACAGTTTTAAAAGGACTGCTTTGGTGAACCTCTTCTAGTCTCTTCAAAGGTACATTCAAACACTTGAGCTTCAGTAGTGTGTCTGTTCAAACAGTGGAGGCTTGCTTCAAACACAGACCCTGAAATAGAATTTGAAATTGTGTATTTTATTGCCCATGCAGAGTTCAAGTGATATTGTTTCTGCAACATGAATGGAAGGTTTTTGTAATTACCACCCCAATGTACAATAGATGAGAAAGAAATAATCAGATATCGAGGTGTGCTGGAAATAAAATCTGTTTATATACTCAGACTCTACAGTATAGACTCTATCCTAGAGACCACATAGATCACATTTGAATATTTTTTTCCACTTCAAGTTTCACTGCAAAGCGATTATCATATTATATAAGCTACAAAGGGCTGATACAAGTAGCCATAGATTCCTTGAGTACCAGGGATGGCAGGAAAATTTATCTAGGTCCTTCCTCTTCATTTTTGTCTTCAAAGTGGAATACTTAGTACCTTAAGCTTTCTATCACACAGCAGTAATCAGAGTGGTAATCAGCCACAGCAATTATGAGGTTTCTTTTTTTCAGATGAAAATTGCTGTCTGCAGAAACAGTAGCCAAATGGATTGTTCATTCAAATGCAAAATGATGATCATTCATCAGTATTGTTTTGTTTTTAATGTTCACTATGATCACCACTGTAAAAAAATTTTGATGGAAAAATTAATATATTGAACTTCACTGAGCTTCTTGATTATCTCTCTGTTTGGCATATAAACTTGATTTTTATTTGACAGTTATTCTGAAAAAATTTATGAAATGAAACTCCGTTATTTTCTTTTGAAAATTCAGCATTATTTACCAGAGAAATTTTGGGGAACGGGTGGGTGTTTGTGGTAAGTTTTCAGATCATGCATGAAGAAAAAGACCAGTTTCCTTAAACAAATCCACTGAGAGATACAACTTGCTAATAACGAGTCTACCAAAAATAGTAGGTCTATCTCAGAAGTCTCAAATGCATGAGAATTCTACTGATTTTGCATGCACAGAAGAGTTCAGGGTAGAACCCTTAAATGAGTTATGTGCAGGGGAAACCCTAAAGGAGATACAGGTTAAAGCAAGACAACAAAGTTAATTTTGGGACACAGATTAGGATAGTCTATAACAAGTCATAAGAAGAATTTCTTTACTAGATCACAGAGTTGTTTTTTTTTTTTTTTTTTTTAATATAGTGCATACATATTTGTCTTCATTTGATAGAATTTCTTCACCATCTCTGAGCCCTAGAGTTCTATTGTAAGGATTTTTAAAAATTTAAAATATCTTTTCCCTCATCCTTTTTCTCTGAATTCTGGCAAATGTACATGCAGATACAAATTTCCTACACAAAAACCCCAAAAACTATTTAAAGAGAATCCTGTTGTCCAAACAGAGATTTTGTTTATGGTGTTTGAATTTAAATCAGTGAAATAAACTCATTATTATAGTCTTTTCCTTTACACTGAATAAATCCTTGGATCACATTACTTTTCTTCTTCATTTTCCTTCTTCACTTTTCTTCCAGAATGATTTAAATATATATGTATATTTTCAGTCAGAACAAGGATTCATCAAAATGTTTTGGTCTAGTTTTCATACCTCTCTCTCACCTTTTATTGGCTGCTATGTTTGCATTGGTACAATTAGTACAATACAATTCATATCCTCCCAAACCAAACATACACAAAGAAACAGAAGGACAGAAAGAGTCTTTTCATGATAGTAACAGACCAAATTTTCAGTTCCAACACTTGGCATTTTGGCACCTCTAAAGGGGGAAGCACCTAAACACTTGATAGTAAAACCAAGATGTAGATCTATATTTTGAATGTCTGTTATCAGTGAAATGCTTAGCAAAAATAGACAGTACCTAACAGTGAAGTGCTAGCACTGGAAGGAATAAGCAAAAAAATATAAATAAGCTTTATATCAAAGTAATGTGAGTTATAACTTGGTCTAATCGCAGTAAAAATGTACCATTACATACAGAGAAAAGGATATGAAAGAGCTCTCTGTTTCATCTTATCTGTGAAAGAATCAGAATGCCATTTCTTAAGGAACAAATTGTATGTAATAATTTCAACCCTTCTATTCCATTTCACAATGTGCTGTGCCTGGCTGGGATAGAGTTAACTCCTTTCATAGCAGTCCATATGGTGCTGTGATTTACATTTGGGTCTAAAACAGACTTGATAACATACCAGTGTTTTGGTTATTGCTGAACAGTGCTGGCACAGCATCAAGTCTTTTTCTTTTCTTCCCTGAAGAGACTAGGCTGGGAGTGGAAAAGAGGTCAGGAGGGGACACAGCTGGGACAGCTGACCCCAACTGAACAAAGGAATATCCCATACCATAAGATGTTGCACTCAGCAGTAGAAGCTGAGGAAAAAGAGAATGAAAGGGGAGGATGCTTGTGGTTGTGGTGTTTATCTTCCAAAGAACCTGTTACACATGCTGAGGTCCATCTTTTCAGGAAGTGGCCTGATACCTGCCAGCTAATGGGAAGCACTGAATGAATGAATCTTTTTGCTTTTTTTAATTAAATTGTCACTCTGTAGATTCATGAGCCTTATTTTCCTTCTATTTCTTTCATGTCCCTCAGGAAACTGAGCAAGAGGATGTGTGGGTGTTTGGCTGCTGAGTTGGCTCAACCCACCACACAGAAAAAGGTGACTTTGTATTAAGAAGTCCAACCTGTCCATCTTGGTTAGTAGGGAATTCATTAATGTTAATATGTAAGACCATACGATTAATGCTGTTTTCTTTAATGTCCCAGAGTCTTCATAAAATTCAATGTAAATCAGTGGGGTATTAAATTAATTTGAAATACAAAAAGAAGCAGATAGCAGAACAAAGCTTTGTGGTAATTATTTCAGCCACATGCTATGAAGAACTGTATGTTTTTTCATACTAATTTTTTCAACTCTTTTCTATATTAAAAAACAGTTGTTTCCTGTGGAAGCATCAAGTTGTGTCTGCCAAAAAGAACAGAGTAACCTATGAACTGAAGTAGATATTTGATGAGTTTTTCCTCAATCTTATTTTATTGCACCACATAGGCAGCTGAAAAATCTATGGAAAACTGCCATTTTTCAAATGATTTGATATAAATAAACTATTTCAAGAAATCAGGGTTAGAATCTGAAATCTCTAAAGGAACATTTTACAGGTAAAATGTGATTGAAGTCAGATAACCAATTCTTATGAAGGAAGGACAATTTCTTCTCCAGCTTTAGCCTTATAAAAAGAGTTAAGCATTTGTTATTAGCTAATTATACTGGTTTTCCTTGTGCATAATGAAACATAAACAGCTCTAATAGGGGATTAATCTCACTTGTCTTTAATGGAAGTCTTTAAATGGGATGAATCAGATTTTTGGATCTGTCTTTCATTGGATTGTAAAGGAACCTTAGGCAATTTGTTTGCATTAGTTGCTTAAACTGTTAAAGTGAAGTGAGACAGACCCTAGCCTAGGAAAATAAAAGGCCTATTGATTTCTGGCACTCCCGGAAGACAGCAGCTATCTGAACAAATTGGAATTTCTTTTTACTTATAAGTTCTGTGCATGTGGTCTGGTTCTGATCTCTGCTGCTGAGTGTTAAAACATCCACTGACTCTTCTAAGATCAAGTTATTCAGTTTCCCCAATTTCCAGCCAGTGGATTGAAAGATGGACAGGAAGTTTTCTGTGAAAGATCATTGTTAGCCTAAGATAATGAAATCTTTAGTACATTATGATATCTACCTACCCCTGGGTCAGGGATGAAGGGTGGCTCTAAACAATTAAACAGTGTACGAGAAAAAGGGGAGAGTCTGGCTTCAGCTGGAAACATTTTGCCCTCTGCAGCCCTGGAAGCACAGCCAAATCATGCATTCAAAGACAAAACCACCTCACAACTTATAGGAAAAAAAGGGTCTCTTTAATAAATATATAAATTGTTTTAAATATAGGCACACCAGTGGAGATTTAGGGAGAATCTGTTTTCCTTTCTCATGAAGAATAACAGAAACACCAAATGTTCCAATTTGAAATAAAAGTCAATGTAGCAAGATTTTTAAAAAAAATATGTTCCTTGAAGCTGTGAATAACAATAGCCTATAAAAATACAAATTATAAAATTAGGGGACAACATTTTTATAATATCCCAGTACCTTAAGTATTTCTACAAGCACTAGTGAACTAAGTCCACAAGCCCAGCTGTCAGTTTTGGAAAATATCGTTGCTGCTTTAGTAAGAAAACTGCATTTTCTGGAGGAAATTATGTGGCTCTTCTTGGTTAGATCAAATGTGATGTGACTTCAGTTCTGTATTTATCTACAGAAGTATTTTTACAAGATTAAAAGTTGTTTCAGTTTTTCTTCTGTCTCTGTTTTCTTTGTTAATTATTCATCAAAAAGAAAAAAGGCTGCTACTCTATTAATTTATCATCATTCCTAATTTATCCTAACCAATAGTTTTAGAATACTTTCATTTTGACTCTAGTGCTGCTGAGACCCTATGAATCTTCATTTATTATGTTGTTGTTGTGGAAATCTCTTTAATTCCAATATTTCATCAATTAATTGGACCGATTTGAGCAGTTAAGGGTGTCAGAGTAGAGAAAAAGAAGAAAAAAGTCATAGAAGTGAGATTTCTTGTCATATGAACTAGTCTAGCAAGTATGAAAAATTCACTACTAGAGTTTCAAACTTTTTGAGAACTAACTTTCTCATGGTACTGATGTTTTAGAGTTATCCAAACATTTAACTCTTGATGTGGCAAAAGTTCATGTGAGTATTCAGTTCAGATTTACTGCTGCAACTGGACCTTGTAGATAATATTTGCACTTAAAAATTTTAATAAATTACAGAAGAAGTGGAGAAATTTTCCATCTGGATTAGGAGGAACAAGTTGTAATATACAGGAAATGACCTCCACATGGAGAAATACTGAAGTATTCACTTTTAGAAGAGAGAATGCTTTCCAAGTTGTGTGTGCCTGCTTGCTCCACTCAGCCCCCATTAACTCTGCAATGAGGTGTTGCAACACTATTACCATTGCAAAGTGCATTACAGGAGACTAATTGGGTGTCTGACATATATTACTTGTTCCAGTCTCATGAATAATAAAGTTTTATGAAGAGAGGTTTAGAAATTTGAATACAAAACCAACTTGACTGAAAGAAGTTTGCAAGCCAAGGCAAAGAATTGTGGGCAAGTATTATAGGGGAACTATCCTAGTCACCTCAGCAATTGCAGTCACAAGTCTGAGAAAGAAAAAGTCAATAAGAACAATGCTATTTAGGTGTCAGGCTGAGTTTGTCCATAGGTAAGAGAAAAAAAAAATAATCTTAGTGAAAAAATTAAATTTATCTTTTTTTTACTACAAAAATTGAATTTCCCCTTCAAATTTAATGCATTAATGGGCCAATTGAATTTTCCCAATGCTTTTAGATCAAAGGCTTTAAAGCAAAAAAACCTCACAACATTCTTGATGTGTTTTTTTCCTTTGTTTGGTTGTGGGTTTTTTGTTTGTTTGTTTGTTTGTTTGTTTTTGTGGTTTTTTGTTGTTGTTTTGGTTGGTTTGGTTTGTGTTTTTTTTGGTAATAATACTTCTTCCTCAGAAATTTCTAAGGACAGAAATGGAAATTAGAAGTAATCAAAGACATCAAATTTCACACAGCAATTCCCCAATAATATTGTCTCATTCATCTATAGAAAGAAAAGCCAAAGGAGCTGAACTTTTAGTAAGAATGCTCTTTCCTAAGTCTCTTTTACAAATTAGTCTACAAATTAATTTCTTAAATTATTTTGCTTGCATAAGATCCCAGAAATTATAGGTATGGCATAAAAGGCAATCACTGAACTATAGAGGATATATGTTCTGTTTTTTTACAGCAGTTCTGACTTTCCCAAAATTTATTTTATCATATTTGAAATCCAACACTGCAAGCAAAACCACTGATTGTCCTTGTACTCAAGCAGGTAGTCAAAATACTTTGGAAATGTCTATTTATCAGAATAACTGTCAGCGTGGGGTATTTATTACTTCCTACCTTAAATATGGATGAAGATACATAATTTTTGATAGCTGATCTATTGTGTGCTTTTTTCACATAACACTACGTACACTGCTGAATTCTTGTTCTCTGTGTTCCTTTTTCATGACAATTGTGTGAGTACATAGCTGACAAACCTTCTCATCTTTCAGTATTTCTCAAGACTTCTCCCTTCAGTTCTAACACTAAACAAATCCTAGGAGGAGAAGAGATTACCTTTCAGTCAAAAAAAAAAAAAAAAAAAAGACTTTCAGATTATGTTGATTTTCTCATTGGCTTAATTTAAATAATTTCTTTATGCTTCAGTTTCTATACATAACATTACAATGAGATATAACTACTTCATTTTCTTAAATTTTATAAAGACAGAAAATGCTGGTGTTCATGTGCATGACAATTAATACAGAGACAATTTGCAACTGTCATACCAGCAAGGTAACAAAGGAAGTCAGGCTGTCTCCTCAGTTTGGCATGTCATCATTTTTTTGGCAACATAATAATTGTTCTATTTTATCTCCTGTTCATGAAAAACAATGGAAAAATCTGTAGACTGCGTATTTATTTCTTGCAAATTTCCTCATATCAATGAACTTCACAGGCAGGTCCTCACATGGCACTGATGACACAGTAACAGCAGCAGAAAAACAATGCAGGCAATATGTGATGACACAATGCCTCTATTTTGATACAATGGATTTCACATCAAAGAAACACATCAGGTAAATAAAAGAAATCCTCATAAAGTCACAGAATAGTTTGTGTTGGACATATATGATTTTTTTTTTTTTTTACTAGAAGGACTAGAAGGTTAGTATTATTGTAACTCAACTAAAAATAAATGCTTGTTTTATTTTGACTAGAATGCGGGGGGGTTTTATTAGTACAGCAAATAATTTCTTATCTCCATATATATGCTGTGATCACTTGTGCCTGTAACAAAATGTATAACAGAAGGAGCATGAAGATGTCATTCAGGGCAACACCCTAACCAGAGTAGGGCCAGTTTATCTCAGTTTATTCAGGGATACTTAGTCAAGGTATAAGTATCTCCAAGTGTAGACAACCACATCTCAGTGGTCAGTCTGTTCCCTATTGTACTATTTTGGTTATGAATTTTTTTCCTAGTATCTAAGTAGAATTTTTTTTGAGGCAACTTGTGTCACTAGGAATCTCAGAGAAGAGCCTGAATCCACATGGTCCAGAGCACCTTTTAGATAATTAAAGATAGCTAGTTTACTGTTTTTCTTGCCTTCTTTTCTGTAGACTGAACAAACTGAGCTCTTTTAGTATGTCCTTGCACATCACGTGCTCCAGGTCACCAGTCATCTTTGTTGACTGAATAACAGAATATGCTGAGTTGGAAGGGACTCACAAGGATCATCAAGTCCAACCCTTAGCCCTTCACAGGACCATCCTTAAGAGGCAAAACACATGCCTGAGGCTACTATCCAAATGCTTCTTGAACTCTGTCAGGCTTGGTGCTGTGACCACTTCCCTGGGGAGGCTGTTCCAGAGCCCAACCACCCTCTGAGTGAAGAACCTTTTACTAATATCGGACCTAAACTTCCCCTGACACAACTTCAGGCCATTTTCTCAGGTCCTGTCACTTGACACCACAGAAAAGAGATCTGTGTCTATCTCTTCTCTTCTCTTCCCCTCATGAGGAGGTTGTAACTGCAATGAGGTCTCCTCTCAGTCTTCTCCAGGCTGAACAGACCAAGCGACCTCAGCTGCTCCTCATACAAGTTCTCCTCAAGTCCCTTCACCATCTTTGTTACCCTCCTTTGGATGCTGTCTAATAGTTTTATATCTTTAATACCTTTCTAATATCTTAATTTATTTTTTTTATATCGTGGTATTGTTGCTTATACTTTTGCTTGTCCCTGGGCTCATTCCAGGACATCAGTTTCTTTCTTTTACTTGAGAGACCAAAACTGAACATGATAGTCCAGATGTAATCTCATAAGCGCTAAGGAGAGATGAAGAATGGCTTCCTTTAATAGCTACGCTCTAGCCAATACAACCCAAGATGGAGGTGGTTGTCTTTGCTAAGTGATGCGTTTCTTACACATTTGACTTTTTCATCAGGAAGGCTGGACTTTCTATTTAATTTTGTTGACCCATCTGAGGTTTCTGCCAGCTCATTTTTTTCCAGCCCGCCAAGGTCCAGCTCAGGGATATCCCTGACCTCCACTCTATGGACCACTCCCACCCCAGCTTGCTGTCATCCACGACCTTGCTGAGAGTGCATGCCATTCCATCATGCAGGCCATTAATAAAGATGTTAAACCTTAGCAGTCTCTGAATCAATGCCTGAGGAGTGGCACTAATAATTAGTCATCAGTTGGACTTTGTGTCAGAGATAAGATGATGAGGAAGATATGACTCATTGAACTGTTGATTCCAGAAGGAATCTGTTCAGGAAGGCAATGATCATGCCTTGTGCCTTTGAAAGCAAAAGGATGAATTAGGTAATGAAAGTCACACTGAACTTTTAAATAAAACAACTCCTCAATCTTAAA
This sequence comes from Xenops minutus, assembly GCA_035221455.1. Taxonomy (NCBI): domain Eukaryota; kingdom Metazoa; phylum Chordata; class Aves; order Passeriformes; family Furnariidae; genus Xenops; species Xenops minutus. The sequence continues at coordinate 96,691,105 of JAWWEE010000074.1, read as the reverse complement.
ACAGGATTCTTGTGTAGGTCTTTATCTGATCATTGTCTATCAAACTGTGATATTTTTAAAGCCCATTTAATCTATGTCATTGTATCACAGCTAGGAAAATTAGGAGGTTATAGAGTCCTGTGCTAAAGTTTAATATGAAAAATCTGATTTGTTTTGTGAGTCTTGATAAATGATCAATTTCTGTAATTTTAAACTCAAATAATACCATCTGAGTATGGTTATGTCTGCTAAGAAGATCTCTGAAATCTGCCAATATAATTACTCTATTGTTTCAGGCATTGTGGTTGTGCTATGCCCATTGTTAATTTTGTAACAGTTGCATCATATTCAACAGCAACTTTAGTCTTAAAGCCTTGGCAGTACCATGCCCAACTACCTCTGTGATCTCTTCTATAACCTTTGTACAGAATAGTTATTGCAGCCTGCAGCTGAAACTCACTTGCTAGTCTTTTGTTTGACAGTTAAAACATATGAAAACTCACATACTAGTTCTCATCAAAGCCACAGACACAGAATTAAAATAGAAAGGATTTCAAGACTTATTTTCTATTAGAACTGAGGTTTCAGTAATTAGATGTGATGCCATTATCCTAGATGACGTAAAAAATGCAAAGAAAAAGCTTTGTGTTCTCACCAAAGCAGTAACAGTTCACAAACAGTGTGAACTATGTGACAACTCCTTTTCTATCTTATCAGATTAGTAGTTCCATGACCAAGTATCTCAGTGTGCTGTTGCCAAAGAAAGAGTTTGACCATTCCTTCTGCAGGTCAGTTCTGAACTACTTGATAAAAACTAACAAAATGGCAAATTAATTGAGACATTTTTGTGTTATTGCAGCCCTACATTGTTTAGGAACCAGCTGCTTCTTTTCTACAAGAGACATCACTTACCAATCAGAAGCATAAGATAGAACAGAACTCAAAGTGTCCAAAAGGAGTTCTTAAGCTCCTGCTGCTATTTATTCTTTCTTTCCAAAGATCTAGAATGTTAAAGGAGATTTAATTAAAATCCAGGATCATGTTGGTCTGTAATGAGTCTCAGCAAGTGGGAATTGTAAGCTGCTACATGATTTGGCCTGTGTTTAAGGAACTGAAGAACAAAACTGCTAATGATCTAGACAGGAAGAGTATTAAAAGACTAAAACAGGCTTTAATTACCAGACTTTTTAAGTCTGACATGTAAGTGATTTCCTTCTCAGTAATGTGCATAACAGTCACAGTTCTGAGGATAAGAAGATATGTGATTTCCTTTACATCAGGGTGGATGCACCAGAGTGCAGTGCTTCATTCATTTGAACAGCCTTTTAGAATCATAGGAGAGGGGCTGGACATACATCTCATTCTAATTTATGATAGACAGAATTGGTTATTTGCACTTACTTGGCAATAATGTTTAATTACAAATCGCTACACCCAGCACAACCTGAATTTAGCATATAAGAGTATTACGTTGCATATAAGCATATTACACTGGAAAGTTTATTCCTTCTTTTTATTTTGTGTGAAATATATAATGCAACATGAGTGCTTTCTTCCCTGTAATCCAAAATTTTCTTCTGGAAAACAGCTACCTGATATAAAAGCAATTCATCACAGTTTATGTGGAAGTTCTTTTTGCATTGCAAAGGTATTATTTTACTTTTCAGGACACAAACTTTAATTACCAAAATTAACAAGTGTAACAAAAATCTAGCCATTATTAGCTACATTGTATTTTTAAAATGTATGTCTAAAATTCCTCTTGTGAACAAAACAGTAACAGTGCAATAAAGTTTACCTAATTCCCCATTTCAAGTTTATTACTGCAATAACTCTAAGTTATACAAAATGACAATGTATTCAATCAAGTGTAAGGATTGTTATTTTTTTTTTTTTAATTCAGCAATTTAAGAAAGTGGCAATTTTTTTTATTTATAAAGTACTGTTTTCATCCATACCCAAATTGCCCTTTAATTATTTTATTATCAAGATGATTTTGTAGGACCTAACACACTTCATATTGGCTACTCTTGGACATAAACTTTTAATGTCCCTTGAAAATCCTTCACAGAGTTATGTTTTGCCAACTATGCTAGTAAAAATTATTCAGCAATTAAAATCTTCATACTTTCTTATTACCTCAACCAGCCCCTCTCTCCCAGCAGTGAATGAGCTATAAAGGGAGGTTGCACATTGTAAATGAGCTACAGCCTTCACATCACCTCAGACAAACTGCTTAACTTGCTTGTAGAATATGGGGGTAAAGGGGCCTACAGTGAGTCAAGGGGAAGACTGCAGGAAACAAATATTAATTACAGCTGCATAAGTCAGGACGATCGCTAATGAGTTTGGAAATAGGGGGAGGAATGGCTTAAAATGCTGACAGCGTGCTGCATCTTAAATCAAATTCTTTCCCCTCTTACCTTTTGTCTTGTTGTTTATCATCTTATTTGAAGTTTAATATACAGCACAGAAGATACAACATTGTCTTCTAGTGAAAAATATTAAGATCTACCAAGCTTTCAGAATTTGCTGCATATTATTAATGCGGAGAGAAACCATTTGTGTTGATGTTAATTACTTTTTTCTTTTATTATTCTGCAGAAGCATCTGAAAGCCTTAGCTGAAATAAAGGTCTAGTTATGCTTGATGTGCTGTAATTTCTGCCTTAATACTTTGCTGTCTAAATTTGAATGACACAAACCAAAAAAAAAAAAAAAAAACGGTGTATGGTTAATCTAAACTGAGAAACAGGAAGATGAAGTTGTTTAGTTTTCTAGACTGGTACTACAAACCAATGTGGGAGTTAGATGAAGATGGTGGATCCTGACTGTGGTGACCTAATTCAGAATAATGTCATGGAGGCTACTATAGGGAGTCTACCATAGGAAAGCCAACCCCTCATCAGCTGTTAACTGTCTGTGAGCTATGGTGCACCACTAATGTATACAATGCCTCTATATATGCATACGTGTATAAGGGTGGAGGGGTCTGAAAGTTGTTGAAAAGTCTTTCCAGACAAAGATACATTTGAATATAAGAAAGTCTTTGCAAATTCAACGCAGTTGGGAAAGAAAATGACCTAGACTTTTTAAGAGACTGCTAGAAAAGAAGAAAGGTATAAAATGAGCAGCTGAATTCCCAGTGTCTTCTGACAGCATTAGGGAATTCTGAAAACAGTTGTTCACAAACTAATTGCTGTGACAACTTCATAAGCCCTTAGAGGTCATCTCTGGTTTCCAACTTTTCTCAAAGAATTTTCACTGACTCCAAAGTAGTGCAACAGGGGGGAGAACTGGGACCTACATGTATGACATACATGTCAGTGTTTCAGGCTTGACAAAGTCATGTATTCAGCATAATTACAGTAAATAGCCTTATGAGTCAAGGTTGAAGAAATTAATCACTTCAGATGTTGACTGCTGAGGACATTTCCTATCATCTGTCAATGATTTATGAAGACAGCTGCTGGGTGACAAGATCTTGTTTAAATAATATTTGAATGAGCACAAATAAGCTGTATGTTGGGATTATTATTCTTCCAATTTCTTATATAATTCTTCTTATCTGGGTAATAAAAAAGCAGTCATCTATCTATCTATATATACAAGATACCACAGCAACACAAATCCTTCACTTTGCTTAATCGTTTTTTATATTATCCTTAATCTGCTAATTAACAGCAGCTCTGGTGATGGTATTCAAAAGTTGATTCCGATCCATATGGGTTATGCTGAGGCCAGTAAATCATTCATCATAAGGCAAATGACTGCATCTTTGAGCAGACATTAGTCCTATTAGGGCTAAAAGGAAAAGATGTGATGTTGTATCAAGCTGAAAAAAGTAAGTTCGATTTATCCCAGAGTGGAATCCTCTGTGTCACCCTTATTTTTAGTATCTGCCTTTGAGTAAGTTTGCTAATAGAAAGCAGTATGAAAAGGTAATTTTGCTGCTTGGACTACTTTGGTTCTTTACTGGATATCGATTGTTTAGTTTCAGATTATGCCATCAGTGTTGAAAATGTGAAATACATAAAATTGATTTAACTTTAGTGTTTTTAACACCAACTACTTTTAATTTTCCTATTACACACTTTCTGTAGTGGTTTTCCTTTCTCTCCAGTTCACCATATCTCACCTCTCTAAATCAACCGAAAATCTCCGTCCTCCATTATTAAAAAAAATGAAGCGGGTTTTGGAGAGGAAGACTTTTGTTCTGTTCTTGGTAATGTATCAGGTAGCTCAGATTTTGGTACAATGTAAATATGTTAAATAATCTGTGTTCCAGTCCAGGATATAACTTTGACACAGCAGTGTAAACTTCTGAAACTCTTAACTTCTAGGTCATGTTCCTGTAAGTGGAAAATGAAAATACTGTTAATCAAATGGACAAAGTTTATGGGGAGAAGTACAGTTCCAAAGTATGAAGGAGTTAGAAACTGAGATCAGCAGTGGTTGGGGCATTATCATCTAACAACTTATTAGTTCATAGGCTGTTCACCAGAGGATGGTGACAAACCCAGCTTCTGGTGAATTTCACACTTCTTTTGCTTTTTCAAGCAAATGTCATGTTTTCAAGTATGCACATTCTTGTGAATAACTTTAGGTTCTATGAAAGTCTTTAGAAAATGAAAGATATGATACAATCTACTTCTAAGACACAGCATAAGCAGATGAGCAATTATGCAAAATGTCTCAAATTGTCTTTCAAAAGTTTTATATGTACTGGTGATAAACTGTCAAATATAAGATAGAACACTGTGTATGGATGACAGAATTTAATGTCTTCTCTATCAGAAGTCATCAGCAGGTATTTTGGGTTTTTTTTGTTTGTTTGTTTATTTCTTTGGTCATCTATCTTGGACTGCATTGCTGGACAGTGAAAGTAGGAAGTAAAAACAAGTGTCACCACTTTGTTCTTTGAAGACATTCGTCCAATGATCTCACAGCACTGTTGGTGTCTTATTTTCAAAATTCTGAAGGTGTGTGGGAGGCCAATCTGAGCCCTTTCCCCTACCTCCAACGAAATTCACCACTAGCACGAACCATGAAGAGTGGTCGACAGGAGGGATGGGAAGGGGTAAAGTGGGTGGGATTTCTAGAAGTGGCAGAAAACTTGGCCTAAACTTTATTTTCATCTACTTGTTGATATTGCCTTCAGAAGCTTTTCTGCCAGAAATTGCTATCCCAGGTCTATTAAAATACTTCAGTAGAATACAATTTTTCACTTTTTGAGTGAATAGAATAATACACAATTTTATATTCTGACATGTATGCCAGTAATATGGCTCCTTGCTTACTGAAAACTTCCAATAGTGTCTTCAATCTTATTTTCCATAGAAATAGTTGGCCTTGATGCTGCATAATCAATACAATTAAAGATCCTTGGAAATTAAACATTTCCACAAATGTGTTCTTGAAATGGTCTGTTGCCAAGAATAATTCTGTTCTGACTATCCCAACTGCCGTAAGAAAAGGATTTATATGGAAAGGTACAATAAAAATTCTGAAGTGTTTTAATTCCTTTTGCTTTGCCAATTGTAGAATATTCAATTGTAGGAGTATAGTGGTCTTGAATCAGAGGTAGGTGTTCTACTCCAAAAATGCTAATTTCACAATAGTAAATTTTTATGTGATCTTATTTAATCCTTAGAGATGACACAGAAGATATAAGTACAAGTTTTTATTATGGTTTGGAGATTGTGTCAAAAATTTGAATTTCATAGATAGAAGACAGAAAATTTATCACATGATCAGCTTCCAGGATTGGGAAAATGATAAACTGCACATCAGTAAAATATGGATTCTTTGTGGAGAGTGAAGGTTAGATTCATCTCCGTTTTCATTAATTTTTAAATTTGTAGCTGTATTCACCTTCTCTGTGTGAAGAAGAAATTTTTGTAATATAACTACATTACAAAATGTAATGTATGTTGTAATGTATGAGTGCTTCCTCCCTGTGAATTTTTATAAAGCAAAATATTATACAATAGTGGGTAAGTCACAAGAAAGACAATGTGTCATGGGTAATGAAATCTGCTAGTAGTAATCTCTTTGGTGATGGATTATTCTTATTCTTTCATTGATATGAATAAAAAGAGGATGTCTATTGACCTGGCTGGTTACTGTTGTTCCATATGTAACTTGGAACTTGAAATTTTGGTCAACATTTGCTGAAAATATTTATTCTGATGAGCCTGCATTTTCAGAGAGTTTTACTTTTTCTGTTTGTATTTGCAAATTGTAGATGTATTTAGGTCTTCTCAGTACTTCATCTGCTGAAGTGATGTCTTGCTCTTGGCTATTTTTAATTCTTTCCTTTGATATAAAGGTAGTGAATACTTTCATCTCTTTGTGTGTAAGATCACACATATAGTTAATGAGTATACAACAAAGCCACAGCTATGATTAAAAATTGTCCCATATCATCAAACTGTCTTGTCCCCACATGATTTCCAAATTATAGTAAATACACATAGCAACTTCAGCTGTATCAGTGAATCTGAGAATATATGTCAGCATCTTGATAAATCAAGTTCTATATTACAGTACACTTCAACACTAACATTGACTCTAAATTTAAATATTAGATCGTCTGTTGTACCTTTGCAGAGTTCAGAGTACTTTTAATTTTTTACAGAACTTTCATTTGTTAATATGTTCCAATGCTTCAGTGTTTTTTGATGGAAAAGAGGAATTTTGGGAGCCCACTTACAGAAAAAGGATACATATTTGTATATCAATAATATTATCTTCAAATCATAGATGGCCTTGCAACAGCTGAATGGCAGTACCATCACCTAGTATAGAATGCTTTTCAATATTTTTGTTCATACTGATAGAATTTCTAATTAAAATAGAAGTGTGACTTATAATAAAAAAAAAACAAAAAAACTAGACTTGACAAGGAGGAGGAGAAAACCATATCCAGACACCATTGTGGCTAATGCTTGCCATTTAGTTGATTTTAGTCAGATCTACTAAAGCTCAGGAAAAGCATAGAGTAATTCTAAGAAATACGTAGTTCACATCATTAAAATGACAAATGACTTTGTCTAAAGAACTGAAAAAAAAATTCACCCTGAAGGTAACATCATAGATAAAAAAAAGGAAAAGTAGTTCAAGGCTGTACTGGGTCTGGCTGGGAAGGAGTTAGCTTTCTTCCTAGTAGCCCATATGTTGCTGTGCTCTCCATTTTTTGCTAAAACAGTGTCGATAACACAACAGTTGATGAGCAGTGCTTGTACAGCATCAGAGCTATCTCTCAAAACCTCTCCTTTCCCAAAAGGTCAATAGGCTGGGGATGGAAAAGAGCCTTGGAGGGGAGAGAGCTGAGGAAGCTGACCCTAGCTGACCAGAGGGATATCCCATACCATATGATTCATGCTCATCAGATAAAGATGGGCAAAATGAGGAGAAGACGAGGGGTATTTGTTCTTGTGACATCTGTCTTCCAAAACAACTGCTATGAATGTTGAGGACCTGCTTTTCAGGAAGCGACAGGGAATTTGTCTGCCGATGGGAAATAGTGAATGAATTCCTCTTTGTGCTTTTCATCCACATGCAGTTTTTGCTGCATCTCAACCCCTGAGCTTTCCATCTTATTTTCTCCTCCTGTCCTGTTGAGGAGGAGGAATGAAAGACCAGCTAAGTGGGAGTCTGGCAGACAGACAAGATCAACCCACCAAAGGGCACATATCTTACTTTTTTTTTTTTTTTTTTTTTTTAGTTTGTGTGTTGTTGTTTTTGCAGTGTTGTTTTTGGTAGTGAAATCAGTAACGTAAGTTTGTGTGATATGACTGTGGTTTGGATTTGTGAGTTTAAATAAACTGAAATGGATTTCCAAATTTTTCATGTGCACCTTTTGTTCTTTGCAAATATGGGCTATTATACCTTGTGGAGCCACCCCTAATTCTGTTAATTTAAGCATTGTCTGCTCCAGGTCATAAAAGAAATTGTGATTTACAAGGTTAACCCACTAATTGGCTTGGTTCAGACAGGAACGTCGATCCTCATTTTGCTTCTAAAGACATTAAGTGAAATGCTAAGATACTTAATTCAGGTCCACAAAATTTCTCATCTATTCAGTGAAGTCTCCAAAGTGGAATACTATCTGTCTTCATTTCACACCCTTTGCATTTGGATTATGCAACATGGGGAATGGACATTGTCAATCTATTACTATTTTCTGCAGGTGCTTCTCTTTCCCTCTACAGTGCTCAGTGTCCCAATAATTATTTTTTCCCTCTTTCTGAATAGTGCTCAGAAGGAATTGCTTCTGAATTTCCACATGTAATGGCATAGTTGTGCCCATGATATTGCCAGAAGGAAACCCAAGTGATATTGATATTTTCCACTTGCTGGAATGACTAACAGCGCTTTTGATGCCAAAGATAATTTTCTGTATACAAAGAACAGGCATACACACTTTGAAACCCCCAGTACAGGACTTTGGAGTGCCACTAAAACAGCACCCCAAGGGACTTTACAGCAGAGCTGTGCCTCGCCCCAGTCAGACCCCATGCTGTAATGCTTCTTGGGGTTATTCAGTCCCAGGTGCCGGACTTCACATATTTAATATATTGTTAAACTTTATGCAACTCTTGCTGACCCAATTTTTTAGCCTGTTAAGGTTCCCCTATATGGTGGCTCTTTCCTTCTGATATATCAATCTGCATTTGTTTTACATGGCAAAGTTTTGGTAGTCAGGAGGGTGCCATAAGGGTGGCTTCTCTGACATGACAACAGAAGCTGTCTCCATGTAGACACAGCCAGTTCCAGCTGGCTCCAAAACTGACCTACCACTGGCCAGAGCTGAGCTGGTCAGCTACGTTGGTAGCACCTCTGTGAAAACATATTTAAGAAAGACTGAAAATGCTGTGCAGCAGCTGTGACTGGGGAGAAAAAAAATGTGAGAAGCAATTCGACAGACATAAGCAAGGTCCATGAAGAATGGCGGGGGACAAAGTGCTGGAGGACTTTGGTATTGGAGCAAAGATTTCCCTGCAGCCCATGGAGAAGACCATAGTGACACATGTTGTCCCCCTGCAGCCTGTGGAGGACCCCACACTGCTGCAAGTGGACATGCCCTGAAGGAAGCTGTAACCAGGGAGCCCCCATTCTGGAAGAGGTTCTGAGCAGGAGCTGTGGCCCATGAGGGACCCATGCTGGAGCACTCTGTTCCTGAAGATCTGTACTCCATGAAAAAGTCTCATGTTAGAGCAATTCTTGAAGTACTAAAGCCCATGGGAAAGATCCATATTGGAGAAGTTAATGAAAGACTGTAGCCCATGGAAGGAACCTTGCACTGGAGCAGAGGTAGAGTGTGGGGAGAATGGAGTAACAGAGCTGAAAGATAACCCCTCTTCCTGTAACCCCCTATGCCACTCCGAGAGGGAGAACACAGAAGAGTTAGGAATCATGAAGCTGAGCCTGGGAAGAAGATAGGGATGGGGAAAAGATATTTTTAGTTTTGTTTTTATTTCTCACTGTCCTGCTCTGCTACAATTATTGGCAATAAATCAAATTTATTTCTTTAAGCTGAATCTGTTTTGTCTGTGATGTCTGAGATTACTGCTAAGTAATCTCCCAGTTCTTACCTGAGTCACAAGCTTTCTGTCATTTTTTCTCCACATGCTGCTGATGGAGGTGGGCTAATAGAGTGGGTTGGTTGACACCTGGTGCCCAGTCCAAGGTCAAAACTCCGCATGACCTCTCCTCTCGTTGTGTTGTCATCTGCAAGCTTGGTGAGGGTGAGTTCAGTCCCATTAATTGTAGCATTTATTTGGTGCTGAACTGCACTGGACCCAGCATCAATATCCAAGAAACTTGTGATTTGCTGCCAAGTTAGACTTTGAGGCCTTAACCACAAACTTTAGAGCTTGATAGCTTAGCTTGTTTTTCACACACTCTATAGACCATCTTTCCAGTCCTAATCTTTCTTATAACAATCAAATTCTCTGCTATTTTGGTGTATGGAAAATGACCAGTCAATTTAAGACTTAGATTTATTTAATTAAATTACTCTGGAAATTTCTCACTAGATGGTCACAGAAAACATGAAATGGAATACTCAAAAGAATGACTAATATTGAAATATGTAGCTTTTCTTCCAAAATATAACATTGTGATATTACAGTTTTTATTTAGTTAGTGAAGCACCTACAGATTACTACACAAATTCACAAATAGGAAACTCATTGGCATACCGAAGTTTTGGAAAAACTTTTTCTGACATATAATTTTTTTGCTTTCAAGAAATTGTTGCAGGAACCTGAGACACCAGGACATCTAAGTGGTAACTTTGGTGTCAAGCTTTTGTGAGAAGACCAGAAGTCTTTTATCTATACAAGCTTCACTGCAGTCACTTTTTAAAGAACATAAATAAATATTACAAATGTTATCTGCCATAATAATAAATAAAAATTCCATAGATTTATAACTACTTTTGTGAAATCATTTGTGTATGATGTCATGTTAATCTTTTACATTCTAATGACTGCCATCCCAAAGATCAAACACTGCTGTGTTTTACTAGAAGATAAATAATAATATTTTGTTTTGCACTTGGTTTTACTGCCTTGTTTGAAGTTTCACTGAAATTAGTATTGTCTGATTTGGACCTTAGATTTAATTGTGACTGTATAGTTTCTTTGACATAAGCATATAACTAGTTTTTGGGAGATAGCCACCTAGGTAACAGTAAAGAGTCTTAAGGTTACTCAGCGTATTTGCAAAGAATATACAGAGTCCTGCTTCTCTAAACACGAGTACCACAGCTGATGACATTTTTCTTGCCTTCAGTCCTGATGGCATTTCAGATCCTGATCCAAAGGCTTTCTTTTTAACCTCTTTTCAGGGTTGCATCTCATTATTTTCTCGTTCACTGCTCTGATGTATGCACATGGCCTTTTATGCTCCTTCTCTCTGGTTTCTGACCTTTATTGGTTGTTTCACTTAAAGTCAGTTCTCAAAAGAGAGACTGAGCAAATTCACAGCCTTTCTAATTACATTTGGAATTTCATTTTTGACAGTGAGTTTGTGTCTGTGATATGAGATTCCCTTTTACTTATATTTTAGCACAAAAATGATGTTCTTGTCTTACCAGTCCTTTTAATGCAATACATTTTGTATAGAAATTTAATCTTTTAATACCTATGGGTATTTACCAGAGTTTTCACATAGTGATGATTCCCCTTTGTGGTTTTTCCAAAAAGAAAAGCTGCTGGAGCAATAATTACCTGGAATCAAGTTTCTGCAGCTCAACTTATGACCCTTGTAGCTGCCAAGTACCAGCTCAAGTACAAAACATCAGGCAAGAAATGTAAGTTATATTGTGATACACACTGGGAACAGACAGACTGGTCTCCTACTGTATCTAAATGATAGTTGCTGAGGATGTCCTCTAACAGCTGTGGTGGAGGATTCAGCTCCTCTATTGTCTCAGGGCCTCCCGGGATCTGGAGGGGATTGCGAAATCCCCACGTGGGCAGGAGTAAAGAGATGTAGCAACACGAGATTGAGTGGTCATAGAAAATACTTTAATTACCTGTGTCCAGGGTATTAAGCCTTTCGGGTGGGGTCTGGGAGGTAGGATGTGATTGGGTAAGGGTTCAGGGGGAGTGGTGTGGTTTGGGGGCACCGGGGCCAATAAGGGAGCAGGAGGACCAAAACCCAGTGGGAACCCAGGAATGGGGAGTGACAGGTGATACATCCGGTAAGGTCGGGGGCGGGTGGGGCTGGATACCTGGGAAAAAGGAATGCTCTTTTCACATAAGTGTTGTGGGTTCTAGGGATTACAATCTAAACAGGGGAAAACCCGTACATAAAAGATGCAGGTAATGTTGAATTATAAAGTCTCTGGTCCTTTGGAAGTTGTCACAGTGGTGGTCTTGTATCCAGGGGCTTCCTCCTCCACGACGTGCAATCCGGATAATCCTCTGTCTCTGCTTCGCACATGTTGTGGCAGACAGGAGTCTTTCCCAACAGTACTCATGCAGAATAATCTGACTATTTCTGATGAAAGAGTGGTTCTCAATAGTTTGGCATGAGTATCTGTATATGTAGATCAGTTCCAGCTAGGGTCTCTGAGAATATGTGTTGTACTTTATAGTGTTGAATGAGGATCCAAAAAAAGTGACTTGAAAAATTTAAGAGGTTGCATTATGTATTTACATGGTCATTTACAGATACCCTTAATTACTCTACTTGCTTATAGGAAACAAAAGCAGAAAATAGAAAACTAGGAATGTAAAAACAGAGCAAGGGGTATCATCTCTTGAGATACTGAACAATTTTATCCAGTCCAAATCAAACTCATTTCCAGCATTTTAGAAGAAGCATTTATACATTCACACAAACACACACATGTTCTATCTGTGACGAGTTTCACTCTTGATGTTCATAAGTTTTTCAGTTTTCTCTTTATATTTCGTGCTTAATCAGCTGGAAACAGAAAAGAATAGTCCATAAGGAGAAGCTAGCCTTAAAAGCAAACTATTAGCAAGGTACATGTGAAATCCATTGGAATGAAGGAAGATAATGTTCCCACACTTGGAGTTCAGCCCTGTAAAATCTGCAAAAGTTGAGATAACAGATAGAAAATGAGGAACATATGGTTCTTTTTGTAGTTTTGTTTTTGCTTTCAGCATAGATATCTGATAGCTGATATCATGATTAGTATTGGTAAATGGAACAAAGTCAAGTTAAGAAATTACAGACTACCTTTCAGAAAATTGGTTTGGATGATGGAAACATGCAAATATATTTAAAAGCGGGATGGTGACTTTGTAGTTCAATGACCTCTGTCTTGTCTCCACACACAATTTCTAATAAATTGTACTGAATTGTTCTTCTGACCACTTGCCAAGAAAATAATACTATTATTGCCAGGTCCCAAATGGATCTGCAGTAAGAATGTCAGAGTGAAACTATTAGTGGAATTACTATGTCAGAAAGGCATATCACAAGCTAAGGACAGACTGTGGCACAAGACCTGAAACTACCTTGTGATCTGTCTTGGCAATTCTGCCATATTTTCAAGTTATTAGTTTCAGCTACAACTTCTGAGCAACTGCAACATTGCAGACAAATACTCACATCAGTGTTCAGAGCCTAAAAGAGTTGGAAAAACCCAAGGGAATTGCAGACACTCTTTTATTCTTAGCTCAGCTGTCATAGTGCCTGATGAATTCCAGATCTAACAAGGGGACAATAGTTTCCAGTAGATCTGTATCTACTTGTCTCAACTCTCAGTTTACACTCTTACAACATATTTTAGTGTTTTCTCATAACACTAGAAGACAAGGTGGGATAAACAGACATGGAGATGAAAAGTGACACTGATATGGGGAGGAGTAACTCTATGCACTGGGAGATGCTGAGGACTGGCTGGCAAGTAGCTTTGCAGAAAAAAGCGAGTCCTGGCAGTCAAGTTGAAGTTGGGCCAGCAATGTGCACTTGCAGCAATGGCTGTCAGTGTCTTGGGCTGCACTAGGAAGACCACTGCCAGCAGATTGAGTGAGATGACCCTTACACTCTGCTCAGCTCTGGTGAGGCCATATCTGGAGTGCTGGGTCCAGTTCTGGGCTCCCTAGTACAAGAGGGCATCCTGCTTTACCTGATCCCTCTTGTGTAGTGGGATCAGGCTAAGGGTCAAAATGGATGATTTCAAGAGGTGCCTTTGAACCTCAACCATTCTGATTCTGTGATGCTGGGTTGGGAGTAGAATAAAAGAAAATGGACAATCCAGGGAGTCCTGCTATAAGTGAAACAATAACAAAAAAGGGGACTGTGCAGAGAATATGTGGACATATTAGAGAACAGTGGTTTGTGTCAAATGCATAGAGAGGGGAATGGAAATCTGTTGGAAAAATTAATAAGGATGGGTGAAAGGGAATACAGGGGTCTAGGCAAGAAGACAGAGAAAGGGTATGGAGCATACAGAGAATCTAGCCTGAAGAGATTAGGGGAATACCTTCAGTTTTAGGCAAGAGGAAAGAAGGCGTGCAGGATGTTTTTCTGTTTTTCAAATGAGGGAGCATATAGGTGTCTTGCAAAAGAATGTGGGTAATATCTGTGTTGGTTTTGGTTTCAGCCTCACAAAGGAAATGACATGGGTGAGCCATTTGAGTATCAGAATACAGGCTAACTCAACCTTACTGACCCATCTTACATAGAGAAGGATCATGATAAGAAGAACAAGTTAAGGGTTTGCAGGATTGGCAGGTTGAAGGCAGCAGACTTCATTCACAGATAAAGAGCTATTGAATGCTAGGCAAGTAAAGTATGGGATATAGGCAACATACATGGGGACAGACCAGATGGATTAGCAGGTGGTGTGGGCACAGCACAAGGAAAAGATGGGTAGAATACTGATAGAAAGAAAAAATATGACCAGATTCAGTAAAAGTCATCTGAATTCCAGTTCAAGCTGCTAAATTTCAGAAAGCAGAATCAGAAATCCATATGGGAATTTGTTGTTGGTCCAGGACACTTGCCAAGGCCTGATTGAATACAGAGCAAGCAGAAGATGAGACAAGATTCAGTGGTTTGGCTTATCAAAAATCTTGATGACTGCTTAGGTTTAGTCTAGACTTAGAAAGCCTTTCAATATGCTCTGTGTGAATTTAGGACAGTCACTTGCTGGAGCTGCCATGTAATAAAGGACATATGATTTTAGGATAGGCATAGGCCAAGAAGTTCCTATACCACCTCCTATACAGAGTTACAAAGTAGTAGTGTACAATATGCTTTTAATCTAAACACTGGTCTGACACCTTTAAAAAATGAAATATAGATTAAATGAATTATAGATTATAAGGCTGTTAATGCTATGCAGTCAAGGAATGCCAAAAGTGTTTTAGATAGCCTACCCCAGCCTCTCCAAATTAAAAATCACCAGTTCCTGCAGGTCAGACAAAAGGAAGACAGAAGAGAGAACTTTTCAATACAAGCTGAAGTTGTCAGAACTTTTTTCCTGAGGGATGAATTTTCTGTCAGCTGTGCTGTGGACAAATGATTCATGTGAGTAGCCTTTTTTAAGTTAGCACTTGTGTACGTCCATTTAAGAAAATTTTCACCTGGGTTAGGATGTAGTTCCACAAATAGTATAATTTTTGGCACTTGGGCGGTCTTAATGAAGATGTATACAAGAATATATTGTTTTTTGCTGGTGGCAATCTTGATTTTTACTGTATCTATTATTTATATCTTGTATTTTCCTCTATTTCTATTATAACTCAGACTATTTTGTGCTATATAAAGGTAAGAACTTCCAGTCAGGAAGAGCAATGTTAGTGTAGCTACCAAGAGTGTATTTTGGTATTTCATTGTGTCAGGAATGTCCCATATTTTTGTTCTATATTTAGGGAATTTGAAATACATTTTTGGTTCTTCTTTTTGTTTTCATTTTTTTTTTAAATATTTATTTTTAATATTGATCATATGGTTTTAATACCTGGATCTAATTTTCTAAATTTATTTATGTATAGAAGACCATGATGGTTCAAACCTTTTACCTTAAGGTGGAAAACCACTTGGGAAAAGTACTCCTCTGTGGGATATTATCATATATAATGTGGTAGTGGTCTGTGAATATGCTGCTATGCCATACTTCTCAATGAAAGACGTCTTGATGCCTGTCATTGTGGCATAGTATAGATAGTGGGTTTTCAACTGTTTTCAGTTTATGAATGCCTAAAATATAGTTGATGCTGGTGAGATTCTTATAAAATAAATGCAAGTCTATTAACTACAGATTATTCTTAGCTATTTGTTGAATGCTTAGCATCAGCTGAGCACCTATAGACTGTGTCTTGAAGATCACAAGTGTAACATGACCTTTAAACTAATGTGCTAATATCAGTCTAAATATGTCCTTTTTCATACCCATGTAAGATGGGTATCAAGGCTAGTCTTATGACTGTACAACGATAATGTTAACCTTTGAATTCAAGCTATTAAAAACAAAAATGTGTCTACATCCCCCCTCTCATACAGCATGGCATCTGCTCAGATACATTTGTATGAAATGTCTTTTCCATTAAAACATACTGATTGAGTTAAATAAAATTTTTCATGGGCAGAAATAAGTTTATTCTGTATTTCAACAAGTAAATGAATAAATATTTTGTTTTGATTTTGTCATAGCAGCTGAAACAAAATAGTCAAAACCATTATGTATCAGCCTTATTGAAATAAAATGTTTTCATAATTTGCGTTATAAAATGTGGATGATATAGTATTATTTCCTGAAAATATTAACATGCAATTGTCTAGAAACTTATTTTTAGTTCCAAGTAACTTTTCGAAGACACATTTCATCGCTGTTCAGAATTCCAAACTTTAACAATTTTCTCAGAAACAAAACTGGTTGTGAGAAATTCAGATATTATGTAGGGTAGAGAGACAAAGAGCACACAAATATTTTACTTTGTCATAATCTTTTGCTTTACTCTGCTTTTCTACCATTAAGAGCAGCTTGTATTTCGTCAGATGCTTCACTGCAGCTCCTCTTTCCTAACATAATCAGATTTTTTCTCTTCTCTTTTCTTCCTTTCTGTTTCTTATTTTCTCCTTATTAGGACTTCATTTTTCCTATTGCACCAGTTTTGGTATCTGAAACATCTCTTTCATTCCCACAGTACTAGCTGGCACTTTGGGTTGGACAGTCACCCCATAAAGCTCTGTAGAAATGTGGTGACTAAAACTCCAATCCTCAATTTCTTTAAAATCTGGCTATACGCTAACAGCCATGGTGGGGGATTCGGCTCCTCTACAGTCCCATGGCCTCCTGCGGTCTGGAGGGGATTACTGGGCAGGAGTAAAGAAATGTAGCAACACGAGATCGAGTGGTCATAGAAAAGACTTTAATTACCTGTGTCCAGGGTATTAAGCCTTTCGGGTGGGGTCTGGGAGGTAGGATGTGATTGGGTAAGGGTTCAGGGGGAGTGGTGTGGTTTGGGGGCACCGGGGCCAATAAGGGAGCAGGAGGACCAAAACCCAGTGGGAACCCAGGAATGGGGAGTGACAGGTGATACATCCGGTAAGGTCGGGGGCGGGTGGGGCTGGATACCTGGGAAAAAGGAATGCTCTTTTCACATAAGTGTTGTGGGTTCTAGGGATTACAATCTAAACAGGGGAAAACCCGTACATAAAAGATGCAGGTAATGTTGAATTATAAAGTCTCTGGTCCTTTGGAAGTTGTCACAGTGGTGGTCTTGTATCCAGGGGCTTCCTCCTCCATGATGTGCAATCTGGATTATCCTCTGTCTCTGCTTCGCGTGTGCTGTGGCAGAAGTCTTTCCCAACAATACACCATGTTTATAATTACTTATAAATTATGTGCACCTAGAGGTATCTACAATCTATGTTCCACACTGCTTCACTACTGTTTAGATTATGTATTTTATTAATATTATTATACAATGTAGTATTGTTATGTATTATATTGTATTGGTAAAAAATGGAAGAAATGAGGGACACAGCAGGAGTACATTCATTTAGGCAGTCCAGAAGCAAAATCAGCAGACTAAAAAGGTAGCATCTCCATTACATGAAAAGGTCACACTTCTACCTATGGAGCCTTGATACTTCTGGAGGCTGCTGCCTTGCAAGTCATTTCAATAATCATATATAGGAAATAATGACTTTTTGCAACATTATTAACATTCAGACCTGAGCATGGTGGTCTGAAACTTCTATGGCAAATATATAAGCTGTGTTTTATGCCTGCAATTCCCGTTTCCAAGGGAAGATCTCTAGCCCTGGCCAATCACTTAGGGAACACCTTTGGATAATTCCTGCTACATTCATGGCATCATATGAGCTTTACTCAGCAATTTTTAGAGCTGTACTGGCTACTCACTGCTAGAATGGAGAATACTGGATCATAGAATAATGCAGAAATTGGGAATTATGTATTTCTCTAGAAAGTTGAAATTTCCCAGTTGAAACTACTTGGAGTGGAAACATGAGTATGAATAGACGTCTCAGGAAAAGTTACATCGATATGTTGAAAGTATGCATTTGCACACATTTGTTAATATTTCACTAAAACTATTTCAGTGTAGTAAAGAAAAATATTATTTTTCTATTCTGCATACACATATATGTATTATAAATACTTCTGTTGATATATGGCATCATGTATATATTGACAGAATTAGTCTTACTACACTTAGGAGAAACAAAGTCCCTTGAAGAGATTTTGCTAAAGAATTTCCTAGCAAAAATAATAGCACATTGTTAGTATCATTATGAGTAGTAAATCTATAAAAATATACACTATTTATAATAATATTTCATTTGAAAACAAGAACAAATTACCAAACATGATGGTCTTATCTGGGATTTTGTCAGAATTAATGATATCCAGTAGAAAAAAACCAAGTTTTAAACACTTATTTCTAGAGGGAAAATCTTTTGTCTCTAAATGTTGTAGAAAAGTCTATATTTTGAGATATTATTTACATGAACTTTATAAAATCTTGGGGGGGTTCTGACTCAGTCACTTTATTTAAAAAATAATAATCCCCTGACAGCACCTTTCTCACATCTAGAGTATGTGAATGATGTCAAAACTATCTGCAACAAGAAATTCCTGCATGCCTGAGGAAGGAAACAAAACATTTGAAGCATCTTCTCATGCTCCTTAATTCTCCAGTTCTCTGGATGGGAAAGGCTCTTCACTATGAGCCTCCTAAGCCTTGCCTCACCTCTGAGTGCTGTCAGGTACATGCTTCAAAATCCTGCAGGAACTAGACTGCATTTGAAGGAAAAATATGTGTCAAACCTTATCTTTCTGTAATTGGTGTTGCCTACTCCTATTCAATAAGATTATGCTTTAACTGTCCTTAATTTTATTCTAAACATAGCACCTGAAAATTCAAAAGAAACCTCCCAAATATGTCACATTTCTCTGATGAATTCTCTTTTCCAAAAAGTTTTTCTAGCAATGCTGTTTGGTTTAATTTGTGAATTCCTTAATGTAAACTCTGCCAGTGTAATTTGATGAAAAGATCTTTTATAGTTTTTTCACATGTACAGTAACTCTCTTGTTGCATATATTCTCCTTCCCTTTGCCTCTCCCACTAGATATGTCTTCCCTTTCTACATATGTTTGTATGATTATGTTAATGATGATGATACATATGTGCCTTTTTTTTTTTTTTTTTTTTTAACAGTTGATAGTTCTAGGCCACATAGGAACAATAATTCTTTCCAGGGAGAAGGGATGCCATTTTACTGATAACATAGGAGTATAGCAGCAGCTAGACAAATATGTTTCTGTCTAACAATTAGGATTTATGATCACTGATTCAAAGGCAAAACTGAAATACACCAGTGAGTAGCACGGCTAAACAGAATACATTAAGGCTGAGATTCAAGGTACAAATAGCTGTTTCAGAAGCAAAATATATTCACAAGGTCCTTACAGATGCTGAGTGATGCTATCAGGGACAGTAACTGCAGGATAAGTTCACTAAGAAGGAGAGTGAAATGTTCAAAGCATTCAAATTTTCCATAAGGCAGAGTTATCTAAAAATCAAGAGCCTTGAGAAGTCATTCCGAGTCCTCAGTTTCCTGTAGCAGTGGAGGTGACAGCTGAATTTTAGTTAATATGAGGATTCCTGAAATCTTTGAAGTTTGGATTGAGCCTAGGACAGCCATGGTGGCTGCTTGCCCTGGAGAAACATGATGGGATTCATAGCCTATCTGGCTGGCACAGCTTTCCCAGGCCAGTGGACCCCAAAAATCTGTCAGAAACTCAGGCAGAATATGCTATCTTCCATCTGCCTGGCTCAAAGTCTAGCCATCTGGTCAAATAAATCTTTAGTTCCCTTATTTTTAACATTTTTTAATATATTAAAAAACCCTGCAGATTTAAACACACTAAAAAAAAGTTTAAAGCTGTTATGTGTCCATCAAATAATATACTTAGCTCAAATTGTTGTACTTTGTCCTATTTGTATTGTCCATTCAATCCAACATTCACCACTGGGACAAGCAAAGTGTTTGGTATTCACTGTTTCTGACGTGGACATGAAACATGAGGTGTCTATAAGTAGAAGAAGAGTTTTTGTCTGTTGCAGACATTCTGATTTACCCACAGGCTTTGTGCCTGGCTTTGTGAGGATCTGTCATAGGAGAAATCTACCAACATGCTGCCCTTTTACAAGTCTCCCAGGCCCTTCTCAGGTCTGAAATGTTTGTACAAAAATATATTCTTCTCCTTTTCACACTCTTTGTATCAGAATACAGGTCAGCTTGTAATATGAAGCTAACTGATGCTCTGCTGGCTTTTGTGTCAAAGTGTTGGGGAGCCTAGGATACCCATGCCCATAGCTCTAGGGCAGTTTAGACTGAAGGCTGTTATGGGTATCCCAGATTTCCTACATGAAACTGGAAATTTGGCCAGTTTGGGGTTTCTCATTCTTCAAGTTGAACCCAGGAAATGTTGGCATCCCACCTGGAGCAAGGTGGGTGTGCAATTTGAGGTATTCTCTCACTTCACTAACTGACAAATGCATTACATAGCAAATAGGGGGGTTGGACGTGCAAATACTATTGTTTTAAGTAAGAAAAAACATGTAGCTGCTGCAGCTTAAGAGGTCACTAAGAGGCAGCATAACTTTTTAATTAAAGTAGTACCTATCCACAAATCTAAACTTATGCAGTATTCCCAAGGAGATGTGGCACTACTTGGAAATGTGAACTCCCTGGAGATTACTGTGGTTGACAATTCTAGTGTTGTGTAGAGAAAGAACCACAAAGACCAAATCAGCAGTAAGACATCTTTGGGGATGACCGCTGATTTAGATAGGAGACAGTAACTAAAAAGATAGAGATACTGTTGGTATTAGTTATATTTGTCTTGGGGGAAAAGGACATGAATCAGTTAGCTGCTTCCATCATAGTTTTCAAGCTAAAGGAAATACTTCAGAGGTCACTGAAATTTACCTAAATGCTTAAGGTTATGCTTAATTTTTGCCTTTGAGATATAGCATTTCTGAAACTGTAGGCACAAAGCAGAGAGATGAACATTTAGTGAGTTGATTGAAGTTTTTGTTATAGTTATCTCATGGCCCTAAATAATCTTTCTGATAATAAAGTTTTGTAAAAGCAAGACCTGGAATTTTCCATTTTTACAAGATTCCTTTGAATGACCAGTATCAATGCATACTAAAAAGTATGACAGAATTATCAAAGTTGTGGACAATTTGTATTAAAGTATTCTATAACCAAAAGGAAATAACACCTATATCTACTTTGCACATAGATGCACATGTAAATAAACTCTAATTATAAACTTTTTATAAACTCTGTTTATTGCATATATGGCAAGATGTCTGGTAGGATGATGATTTGTGTAGGGGCCCTGAAAATATAGACTGAGTGACCTCATTGCCTTCACTCCCTCACAAAAGCAAGGTGTAAATTCAGTTTTAAGGAAAGTTAACACTTTTCATTCTGTTTTAAAGATCTGTTTTAAAGCAATTTCTTGCTTGACAGATGGGTAATTTTGTCTTCACTTACATCTGTTGAGGTGCAAATTAATTTTCACTCCACACTGCATGTTTTTCTTTTTTTGCAACAGAAATTTTATCAGTAGGATATAAAATCATTTCTATGCCAACACAATGCTTTTACTGAATGTAGATATATGTTGGGCTCTGCAAATACAGAATTTTTTGAGTCTATCCAGAAGGATAAATATATTTATGTTTGTACAGGTAGTTGAATATTTAATATTCTTTACTTTTCCTTAGAGAAAATAATATTATGCTATTAATGTCATTTACTATAGTTACTTTTAGATGGAAGTTAGTTTCTTCTTGAAGTAATCACTCAGTTGTTACTATGCAGAAAGGCAAAATTTCTTTTTGAGGTGGTTGATATAATTATTGTATTGTTTGACATGCACTGTGTAATAAGATTTTATTATTATTGAAAAATTTCATGTGACATTTTTTCTTCAGAAATGTCTTCTATTCTGAAGACATTCCAAGTTATTGCTTTTCTACTTCAAAATGTGCTGTGTTGCTCATTTGCACATTTCAGTATTAAAAAAAAACCCCCAAAATATAAACTTACACTATTTCAAAAGGCTAAAAGCTTTTACAGCAATAATAATCACACTTTACCTAGTTTCACAATTTATTTTTATTCAAAATATTCTAAGCATAATTATTTTCAATATAGCTTTTGTTTATTGCCCTGTTTTCCATAGCAATATGATGTTGAAAACAATACTAAAAAATTCAAAACCAAAATCAAATGGTGCAAGAACAGAATAAGAAAACACGTACATTTTTTTATCTAAACAATTTGACCTTATAAGAAGCATAAATTAAAAGTTCATAAATAGTTTCCTTAAGTAACATTAATTAGAAGCAGAAAATTTAATATATGAAAAACAAGCCTGTTTTACTGGAAGCTAATATACACTTGCAACTCTATGAATACTGAAAATACTAAAACATATATTAAATTTAAATTTTTATTTTAATTAATTACATTACCATGCCAGTAATTACAAGTTCTCTCAGATGCACTTTGTGGCCCTGACAGTGTAATTGGCACAGACAAATAATACTTTTTTATAAATAGAAACAGATTTTTGTAACACAAACACCAATTAAAATTAAATGCGATTTACCTAAGTCAGTGAGCATACATTTTTTTTCCAGAATATGGGGGAGCTGGACTTTGCATCCTTTAAAATTTTCTGCAGGCAGATATACCAAATCTTTTTAGTACAGCATGTAGAAATATGAAAAAAAAAATAAATTATTGAGTACCTGAAAGTCACATGTTGTAGATATAGTCAATATAATACATGTACAGTTAATAGGTATATAATTAAAATATATATAAATAGTTCACAAATCATGTTGGAAAAGTATGAGAACTTCAAATAAAACTGTGTCATTTCTAAAGAACTATCCAATGTCATGTCTGTCTTTGATTTTATTGTGTTCTGTTGTTGGAATTTGTTTTGAACTGGATCAATCCTGTCAACAGTTGTCCTATTCTTTATAGGCTCTGTAAATAATCAAATTTAAATACATTTGTAGCTACCCACCTTGTCATATATAGCTGGGGAGCAATCAATTTATGGTGAGAAATAAAGAAAAAGGACATATTTTCAAGGACTTCTGTTTGATTTGTATTTGTTGCTGCCTTTGGATTCAGTGCAGTAGAGAATGTACAAACACATTTCAATGCTTTCCTAAATGAGGCCTTAGAAAATAATTTTCTGCTTCTGAAGAAGTCTGAGAGAGAAGCTTAGAAGAACTTTCTTTTTTTTTTTTTAAATTCCCATTCCCAAGTGCATATATTTTCTAATAATGTTAAAAATTTGAATCAATAAATATACATTAAACATGTACCTGAATGTCTTAAATTTGGCCAAGCAAAAAATGAATATCCACAGTGAAATTTTCTTCTTAAAAATCCCCTTGAAATTTAAATCATAGTCATTTCTGTGCTGAGTTTTTTTAAAATGGGACATAATAATTTTTCAAAGAGAAAAGTAAATTCTACTAACAACTACTCCTTTGAGTAAACTTTTCTTGAGGACACTTCCACAGGAGTAGATTTTGGCTTTTTTCTGCCTGAAAAAGAGTATGATGAATGAATGCTTCAAAAAACACTGAGTAAGTAAAAACATTTTCAGACCAATAAAATGGCTTACATCTCTCACACAGTTGCATTCTACATGCCATGAATATGGATGCATATTATTGGATACATATGTTACTACAAAGCTGATATTTTTGAGACATATTCTCAGGATAAAATATCTGAATTTGACTTTGAATTATGCTTGCTTTAAAGAATCAAACTAGTTCTTGCAAAACTTGTCACCAGTATGTCAGCATTTTGTGCTGAAATTCTAATATTTTTACTACAGTATAATTGGTCCTGCTATGTCATTCCTTCACCAGCTTTTTCTTCTATACTAGTAAGCAGACCTTCAGACTTTCAGCACCCCTGTATATGCGGGGAAGGGAAAATGACAATGAAAATAGTCATGGTTCTTGCTGAAATTCACAAACTGACACTTCTGTTATTTTTATGGTGATGAGAGAAGTTTGTCAAGATTTTTAATACTAATTGGACACTGCAATTAATGAATTTAAATTATCTGCAGCTAACATTTTTCTGAGATGGCTTTCCTTCCCTGAGCTGCTCTCTGTTCCATCTCAAAGAGCTGGAGTAATTTTCACTGTCATGTCAAGATGTGGGTGTTCCTGTAGAGATTAAGTCAAGCTTTCTTTTGGAAGACAAGGGCAAAAGAGAATATTACAAGATTTTTAACACCAGCAGGTTTCTTCTGATAGGCCACATGTTGTGGAAAAAAGTAATTTAATATTAAAAACTAAAAAACCTCAATCATCATCATTATTTTTTTTGAAACATGAGGATTTAGGGAACACTTGCAAGTTTTACAGTTGTATAAAACTTGGTACAAACTTTCATGGTAATAACCAAGCACCAAGTTCAAGTTGTTTCTAAATGTGGCTTGATGACCACTATGAATGTTTCACAGCCTTGAATAATAAGCCTACAGAGGAAAGTTACAGCTTCTTGTATGTGCACATCACATTTCTTTTTGAGCACCATCCTTGTGATGTCAAAATGTTTTTATTTTTTCTTTACTAGTTTCTTAGACAATAGATCTTTCAATTACAATTTAGTCCTTGTTTTGTGGGAAGCAAAGCAAAGCAAACAAAAGAGCATTCCCATAAGCCTTTTGATATGTACAGTCTATTTGGTTTGTGATTTAAGCAGTATTGAAATGTTATGCCTCTTTCTGCTAAATCAGAAATCTAAATGCTGCACAATCTTAGACCACAAGGACAACAAATATATTTCTGGCATGCTACAGGGAATTCTGCCTGCCAATCAACCACATTGATTATTTATATATCAGACATTTCTTTGTACTATAAGCCATCAAAAAAATCAGCAATATGTATTAGATTTTTTTTCTGCTGCTAAACCTTTAAGGTCTAGATGCATCAATCTTTCTGTATTCACTTAAATTAATCAGAAGCAGAAGTTCCTGATATAAGAGGTGAGAAATACTTGTGAGTGATTAGATGCATGTTCATTAAGCAAATTCTATTGCTGAGGTATTGTGAATCTTGCTATAAATTCATAAGAGTAAAATGGCCTATATGAAATAATTTCATAATTTCTTCATCAGTCAGCCTTATTTGTGTCAGCTGTCATCTCAGTTAAAGACATGTCTAATTATGATTTTCAATAAGAATATTTCTCTATATTGTTTTCATTCCAAATATCCTGAT
This sequence comes from Xenops minutus, assembly GCA_035221455.1. Classification (NCBI taxonomy): domain Eukaryota; kingdom Metazoa; phylum Chordata; class Aves; order Passeriformes; family Furnariidae; genus Xenops; species Xenops minutus. The sequence continues at coordinate 96,665,808 of JAWWEE010000074.1, read as the reverse complement.
ATATTTAATTTATTGATACAGGCTTTCTTTCATATTCTGCTTCAGCTAATTGTCTCAGCTTGTTATTTAAAGTCTTCTTCCTGAATACAAATTATTCTATGGTTAATAAGTTTATAGACTATATCAAAATTAATTAAAGTGTCTTCAAAGAAATCCTAGTTTCTCTCTAAATAAAGAATTTAACTGTAGGTAAAGACTAGTATGTTGTTTAAGCTGCAAATTGCTTGGTTTGCATTTTGCTTAAAGGCTGGTTATCTCTACCTTAATCATTTCTAAATCCTCCTTAGATTTACAGCTGTGCAGGCAAACTTAGATGTAAAAGGAAGAAAATACTTAGAAACCCACAAATCCGTACAGAGGATATAAGCCACCTAACCTTGCTCAGGATTCAGCTGTCAGCTTTTGCATCTTTGTCTACCAGATCTCATGTTGTCACTCCAGCTGAAACTGGTGGTCCTGATACCCTTGCAGCAACAGCAGCTTGTGTCCTTGGTTGTTCTCCTCTGTGACACTTTCTTGCCACTGCTCTCAGGAAAGCTTTTTTAAAAGAATGTGAACAGGAAAGACAATCTTCTTTTCAAAGTCAGTTCTTAGGGAAATATATATTGATGCAGTCTCATCTCATTACTTTGCTGGACATTTCTGCTCAACCTCAAGAGGATGACTTACAGTTCTATGTTAAGTCCCAGTGTCACTTGCAAGTGGAGTGGGTGCAATGTTGGTTGTACATTTTGATCTCTCTCCCTTCAAATCTAAGGCAAGTATTTCATCTTTAAACTGTATATATAATGGAAAAATCTACCAGACAGGACACTGGTAAAAGGGGATTCAGTGGAATACTTCTGGGAATCAAAGCCAACATGAGCTCCATTGGGGTTTATGCTGTATCTTGATGATACTTCATGATACTTGATGATAGTTTCTCAGTGGTAATGGCATCTGTTGGCACAAGAGTGACGTGATCTTAATATAATGTATGTACTTGGGTAGCTAAGACGTGAGATGACAGTAAAAAGACAGAGCACTATGTATTGCTGGGAAATCTAGAATTGCTTCCAAAGAACGCATAGCTGTATAACAAAGCAGACAAGAAAATAAACAACTCACAGCAAAATACAAAATCCAAAACTATTGATAAAATCTAAAACAAGAAAAGGAAGTCTCCAATAGACTTAGACTTTGGTCTCTGACAACTTAGAATGTAAATCCTTTTGTGCTATTAAGGTCTCCTTCCTTATTTTTTTCTTTCTCTCTATTCTATATTTTCACTCAAGACATATATTGCACAAATGGAAAATGTATAAAAGGAAGGATGAATTTCATAATCCACACAACTAACTCAAACAAAAGTAAAAAGAATGCTGGTATTTTTCTGTGGTTTCACCTTAGTTATTAAGCATATTTTTAAGGTAGCTACAGAAAGGTAACTTATTTTTGGGAAGTGTGTATGTGGAGTACTACTATATGCCTCCTATACTATAAGCTATACTATACTATACCTGAGTTGCAAAATTGCAAGAACTACATGAAATCAATTATTCTAGGCCACAATCTTCCTTAGTTTGTATGAACAATAGCACATTTAGCATGAACAATAAGACTTTTTTTCTTGAGTCATACTCATTTGACTAACCTAGAGAGACCTTCATGAAATAAGAAGTGTTGGAAAAGCTAAAGAGAAAGGATAAAGTTGTGTATGGCTGCAGTTATGATGCTGCTATCAAATACCGCTATATTGAAAAGTTACTTGGCTTCAGTTGAATGGTTCACTTATAGGTCCTTCTGAAACAGTTTTAAATGGAAAAGCTGGAAAGATTTGGTATCTGAGAGGATAAAGGGAGTTCTGATTTTCACTTGTCCTTCATTTGTACAACTTGGTAACATCGTTCAGACCTGATCTTCAAGTTCCCATAGAAACTCAATGTTCTAATCACTCTAAAGGAATACGTAAAACCTATGTTTAGATCAAAAGAATGAAGATTTTTGGCTTCACAATTCGTAATTCCTTACTTAGCATCCTTGTCTTCTGGAAAAATGGAGAGAACTTTTTGCTTGTTTCTCAAGATTTTTTTCCTGTACTAACATCCTCTCACACAATGTTTTTTGCACAGTTCAAATAAACATGCAATAATGAGACTTATCAAGCAATATTTTTCTAAGAATTTCAAATATCAGCTTGTTTGAATTCTGTTAAATTACCTTATTAATCTATTAATTTAGCACAGATGAATGTGGGGGATATCTTAATTCACAACTAGATGAGTATGCATTTACAGATAGCCTAAATTTTTACAATGAAGAATATTTGTATATGAAATGATGAGACACAAATATTGTCAAGAATTGCTTTTTCTAGAATATCTTTATAGGACAGTGACATCTGATATCTTTGTTTAAATGGTACGTGAGAGAGAGGTATAAGATGTCCAGTGCCTCATTTATCAGTGGATAGATGAGCTTTTCCTATTTAAACAACTTTTTTTTTTTTTTTTCCCCTGAAAACTAAATCCTAAACCCCCTTATACTTTTGTAGGCCATAGCCTCAGCAGAAGTTTCTTTACAGGAATAAGACAGTCATGTATTCTGATGCATTCTGAATGCTACTGCAAAGATAATTTTTTAACCTATGCAATGACTGTGTCTTTGCATGATTTTACTTTCTCTGACTACAAATCTAATGCAATCATCTCCACTGTAAGGACTCTATATCTGTTTCCTTAAAAGAAAAACAAAAATCAGTTATTTATTACCAACTTTCATCTCTGATAGACCTACAGTACTAATTTTTGTCTATTATTTTCTCATTACTTACCTTACCTGACAAAAGCAAATGGGAAGAGACAGTGATGGATTTTTGACACACACACACAAAAAGGATAGAAGTTAGAAAAAAAGAAGGGGTCTTGTCCTCCTGGGGGCAAAACCTCATGGTAAAGATTCCACTAAAAAAGCTAGAAGGTCTTATAGACACCAAAGAACTCAAATATAGAAGAAGTTTAAGGAGAAGGAAAGAAATATGTAAAGGAAAACCTTTTCTTATCTGAACTATTAATCTGCTATCACAGCACAATAGACTCATTTAGGTTGGAAAGAATAGCTGGAGGTCATCTTATTCAACCTTCCTGCTCAGTTAGGGTCACTCATAACAGGTTGTCCAGGACCACGTCCAAGCATCTTTTGAATATCTCCAAAGATGGAGACTCCACAACTTTCCTGGGAAAATTCTGCCCACTCCTCAGTGACGCTCACTGTAAATATGCTTTCTGGTGCACTAAGGGAACCTCCTGCATTTCAGTGTGTGCCCATTGCGTCTTTCCCTGTTACTGAGTCTCACCAGAGCTGAGTAGAAGGCAAGGAACCCCTCCCTTGACCTTCTGTTAATACTTCGCTGTATGCAGGCCAGTACAGCAATCACTTTCTTTGCAGAAAGGGCATGTCACTGGTTCATGTTCAAGGTGATATCCACCAGGACCTCCAGGACTTGGATATGCTCTGTCCCATCAACCAGTCCATTAATGAAGATCTTGAATAGCATTAGTCATTGCATGGACCTCTGGGGTACCTCACTAGTTACTAGCCTCTAAGTAGCCTTCATACCACTGAACAACACCCTCTGGGCCTGACATTCAGCATGTTTTCAACACACTCCACTGTCCGTCTACTCATCCAGCCCATACTTCATTCATTTCTCTAAAAGGATCTTAAGGGCAATACTGTCAAAAGCCTTCCTGAAGCCTAGGTATACAATATCCACAGGTATCCTCTCATCAACCAAGCCAGCTGTTTCACTGTAGAAGGTTATCATGTTGGTCGAGCATGACTTCCCTTTGTTGAATCCCTGATGACTTCTACTTATGATTTTTTTTGTCCTTCATGTAGCTGAAAATGATTTTCAAGAATATCTGCTCCATCACCTTTCCAGGGATTGAGGGAAGGGCAATCGGCAACCTGGGCCACCCTTCTTGTCCGTGAAAATGTGACATTTACTTTCTTTCAGTCAGTCCTCAGGCACCTCTCCCAGTTACAATGATTGTTCCAACGTTATTGAGCATGGCCTGGCAATGACATTTGCCAGCTCCCTCAGCACATATCCCAGCAGGGCTCATGGATTTATGTGTGTTGTTTGTCTAAGTATAATCTGACCAGATACATCTATCTGCGGTGGCTGAATTGGGATCGCTCCCCACTTTCCCGGTCCCCTCCCCGGGCCACGTGTTCGGCCCGCACGGTCCCCAGAAGCAGAGACACACACACACACCGAGGACAGAAAAGCAAAGAGAGATTTATTCACCAGGCCAGGTCTTTTATAGGCTTCACAGCCAATAGGATTCAAGGGGAAGGGTTAACAATAGGCCAATC